>JALMGJ010000001.1:94270833-94890000 GCA_023362775.1 Charina bottae | reverse complement strand
AGAGTACCTGACCATGAAAAGCACTTTTATCACTTCTTATCCTCCAAATGCTGCTGCTGCTATTATTATTAAAATTTATTATAGCCATCCACTCCCCACAGACTCTGGGTGGACAAATACAAAACAATAAAAGCAGTTAAAAACATACAACCCCAGAGGCAGCCCGACCTAAAACAATCAAACAGAAAAATCAAACCAAACCAGGGGCCCCAGAAACACATCAACCCATTTTGATGGCGCTACCACTGCTGCTCCTGTTTTTCCCTTTTAAAAACTGATTTAAAATGGTTTCCAGCAAGGCTTCAGCTCCTTTTATGACACATGCTCAGTTATAGAGGGGTTAGGTAAAAACCAATCCTGTACCCTCAGCTTGACTTGGGTTCTTTTGCGCAGCCATTTCTCTCGGGGATTTGAAGGACTGAGAGTAACTGGATCCAAACTGTTGCTTTCCTTGACATTGATGGTTTCAAACCTCATCACCTGAAATGAAACGTAAACATGAGAACTGCACCTGACACGGTCACTCTGACAAAATAAATTCAAAATAATGGCACAAATGAATCTCTGTATGCCGCAGGTTATTGCTAGCAGCAAGTTCATATCCACTGGGGATGTTTGCATAGATCTTTTTGGCATTTCATTAATTTAACTACATTTGCATCTTATCTTACACTGAAAGGCTTGCCAAAGCCAATTTTATCCACATAGCAACCGCATTAGTTAACTGAGACTGGAGTTTCCTGCAGGGCCATCAATTCAGTTTTGTGGCCAAGTACAGATGTGAACTCTATTTGGATCCACAGATACAGAGAGAAAGAGGGAGAGCACACAAGGAAGGCATTGTTACCTGTCTCAGAATGAAAGCAACCACATCTGTTGATTCCCAGTAGCTGGCATGGAAGAGATGTGGCAAAGCCACTGTAGGAAAGGCTGTGAGGACATTTGGACAGTACAAAACATAATCTATTCGCTTGGCTCCCCACCATTTGGAAGTTACTGCAGAAAAACAAGCAGGCATTTCATTTGTCTACTCCACATCATGGAAGCTCCCCAGATCCTACCAGAGAATAACATCAGCAACAACTAATATGGGGCTAGGGCTGGGGACAGGCAAGTTTTGAAAAATAGCTAAACTGGTGGAGATTTGCACAAGTATTTCATATGGGTGTACTCAAAGGGCACCAGGCTATTAACTGGTATCAAGTGACAGCTGGGCTCCTTTTGGTCATGGGTTTAGTACTATTTTAGAAGAATGCTAAAGACATGTTCAAAAGCAACTAGAACAACAGCACACAGTCACACGGAGAGCTGTGCCATGAAGCACAGAGAGAACGCTCTCTCTCTCTCTCATTCCCCCCCCCCCCGTTTCCCTATGCAATCCCTCAGCCACCATCATCTCAAATGCTGTGGATTGGCTTGGAGACCTGTTGGGTATGGGGGACAGATCAGATTAAAAAACCAGACTTCCCATCTCACTACCCAAATTAGAATGGCCCTGGAAGTCCACAGGGCAGGACACATGCCCTCATTTGCCTAAGTGCCCAAGAAATGCGCCACTTAGGGATCACCTGACTGCACCGCCAACAGAATGGTTAATGGTTGGTGAACCATGTCAGATTGTATCCTGAGTTAAAATCTGTTTTGCAGTTCATTGGGAAAATACTATTCAAACACTGGCAGAGCTACAGACTTAAGGCTGCCTCAGGTATGGGGTGGAGATCAGATGAAGGCAACATCATGAGGACGTAGCAGAAAAAAACCCTGCTGGGTCATGTTTGTGCTACAGTTAAACGCCTGTAACCTGTTGGTTGGGCAACTTGGGTAGCTAAATCAGACATTCTAAGCATCCCCCCTATACTCACCCATCCTTAACCGGCCAGGAGAGTAGTTCGTTTTCATGCTGGCAGGTGACACTTGGTGGGAGGGAAAATGAAGCCCAGGGGATCCACCAACTAGTTTCTTATCCCATATTAAAAATGTAAAGACAGCACCATCACTTGCTTTATTACTGAAGCAGAACAGTGATCGGCAGTGATGGCCTACTTTTCTGCTAGCTCAAGACAGCACTGTAATATGGCTGTCTGGCTACGCCTAAAAGCCCAAACAAAACATGCTACTGCTCAGTGCACTATGTGGATCTTATCTCTGAAACAAACCCAACGTAACTGGATGTGGAAATGACAGCAGGAGGGAGCAGAGTGAACTCCTCAGAAGAGAGGTCCGGGGCAAAAGTTGGGTGTAGCTGTTGACAAAGGCTTTTCTTGAGTTATTTCATCAAATTGTCAGTGGTAAGCCAACCCAAAGCAGGCAGGATGTCACAAGGAGAAAGCTACCCATAACTACTAGTCCGAAATGGGGATATAATGCTTCCACTATTAGAGGCAATATACATCTCAGTACCAGTTTGGGGAGAATGCAGCAGGAGGTTTGCTTGCGTTCAGGCTTTGCTTGTGGGTTAACACTGTGGAAAGTGAAGGCTAGACTAGCAGGCTCTTATAAAGTGACACTCTTGTGCCCTCATTTCATTCCTTGAGAATGATAACCTACAAAAGACTGGATTTTTTAAACTGGCTGTGTAACTGGAGTGCAGTTGCATTTCACCGGATTGTTTCAGCACCACATGTCCATATCCTGTATAGAAATCATTTCCACTAACTGCACTCACTGTTTGCTATGTTGCTGGACAATAAGCTCTCCGTTGACCCAGAGCTCTCACTGTTGCTGCTGCCCATGCTCCCTCTTCGCACTTTCCCTTGCACAGCATTTGGAAGTGCTAAAGTCTCTTGTACAAAGGATGACTTTGCAGAACTGTCTTCAGCAAACAGGCTGCTATGGTAGTGGAGTGTATCAGCTGCAAGGTGGGAAAGAGCTGAATCAGACACGGAGAAAGTTTTTGGCAAGGAAAGTTTCTGAAAAATAGTACCGGATGTATCTATCAGGATAAGCATTTAGGGATGGAAGGACTATTATGCTCTATGAAGCCTTTTAGGTAATTTTCTCCTATCTTATTTGATATTTCAGCCATTTAATTTTTTTTAATGGGCATAGGTGTCATATGGACAAACCCAGGAAGGAAGAACCACACAGTTTTCAGAAAGGCAAGCCAATTAAGAGGGAGTCTGAAACATTCCCTTCCTTATTAAAACAATAACAATTGGACTTTGGTATCATAATTTTGGGTTACAAGGGCTACAAAACACAACCTTGGTGGAATACAGGAGCTACAAGTGACTGGGGGGGGGGCACTTGCATTCTATGGGCTGAGTTGCTCATCCCTGATCCTAATAATTAGGATATTATGGGAATTAAAGTCCAATACATCTGGAAGACAATGGGTTAGAGAAGACGTCTCTAATATGTTAACAGCTTGGATGATAAGGGTGCATAGATTGAAAAAAATCCTATGATGTCATGCTCTGGGCAAACAATGAGAGAGTGCCTTGCAGCTCCACAGACAGCATAAGCTGATTCCCGGCAGAGAGTTATTTTTCATTCATCTCTATAAAGATCATTTTACATAATTTTCTAGAAGGCTGAGGCATGCTAATGTAGGAGGAAGAGAGGCTACGTGGCTATAATAGGTTGTGAACTGTACAAGCCAAAGATATAAATACCTAAGAGGTGGGATCTTCCATCTCCTAAGGGATATCTCTGGTACCTTGGTACAGTACAGGGAGGCAGAAGATGGAATTTATTCTCTAATAACGGTTCCAGTCTGGAGGCAGAAGGGTCAGCTGAGTGGAAGAGGCTGTAAACTTGGCTGCAGGCTGGATGTACTTGGCAGACTAGACACAGGGAGAGACGATGCCTCACAGTCAACATGAATTGTTTAAATATCTCTTCAGAGTACAAAAAGGAAATATAAGCAGTTATGGACTTGTCACTAAATTTCTAAAGAGAGTAAATTCCCATGGAAGAGTCAAGTACTTTGGAAACAATGGAGTCAGTTCTGAGCTATTTCCTGCCCTCCAAATATATCATTTGTTTGTGGAGAGAAGTACTTTCCAATTTGAACTGTTAAGAGGTTTCTGTGTTCTTCTTTCTCATAAGCAATACAATTAGTTTTTTTTAAAAGAACAGCCTCTTCATTCAGTCACTTTAGCAAACCATCACTGGATCAAATCTTTTCTTAAGATTTTTAAAAAGCTTTTAAACCCGAGCCCAGTGTACCCAAAGAAGCCACCTGCTGATATGCTGGATTTCACAGAAAATGTGTGCCTGAGTGGATACAGTTTGGTGCGTATAGTGTTTAGAACACTTACCAAATAAGATTTCACTAAAAGCCACACTTCGTACATTATTTGAACAAGGTGACTTTCCATTTATTGTTTGTTTGTTTGTTTATTTATTTATATATATCAATGCTTCCTCTTACAAATATTGGAATGGCATGCAAGTTATGTTGCATTCCAACAAATTATGGAAGCAAAACCGTAATATTGTTTCCTCTCTGCACATTTAGCTTCAGAGACACATTCTGGTTTGTTCAGTCACAGTTCTGTGTGATGTCTTGACTAGCAGTCTGCAGTTTAAGAGCTTCCTACAGAATTTCAAACAACAGACAGTTCAATAAAACACATTTGGACCTTCTTTCAATTCATTTGGAAACTCACGGGAGGCAACCGTCCCGGTCCTCGCTCCCCAATAACAGTCGTGGTAGCAGTACCAGATTGTACTCCAAAGAGATTCTATTAGAAAACTTCCTTAGACTTGTTTTGTTATTCCTTTTTATTATAATTTTTGATTATGGAAATGGGAAGAACCAAGAACTCTTTTTATGTGTTTGTGTAAGCATGTGTTTAGTAGAAAACCTAATATCCATATGTTTAGCATTTCCACCTGCGCTATCTCACTCCAAGACTTAGAAGGCTAAAAAAAGTCTGGCTTGAAACTGTTTGGTAATGGAAGATGAGGAGTGGTACAAAAACTGTGCAGTTTTAATTAATCATGATTTATTCACTAAACTGTGGTTATTGCAATATATGGACCCAGCCTAATGGCATAAGTGAAGCTTGAGAATGAAATCACCCCAGATGCAGTAGAGAAAGGCCAAAGACTTGGAAAGAAATATACCATTAAATGTGGATAAGCTAGTTATGGAGGAATTCAACCACGTTTCTAGTCAAAACTTTTAAGATGGAATCACCATGTCCCCTTTATACAATTTTATAGAGATGACAAACAATGTTGTTGTCCAGCTCTAGTCTTTCTGTATTTTTAAATTGCTTCTTCCAGCTTCCCCCCCTTTTTTTTCCCCCACCCAGATAACTGGGTAAGGAATAAGAAAACAACTGCAGAATAGCAGCATAATAATTGTGAAGTTGGGGATTGGGAACCATGTAGTTAAAGAAACAGTGCATGTTCTTGGAGAAGGTGGGTAGAAAGTATGGTTCTCCTTTTTCTATCCTTTGACTTGCATTTCTATGGTTGCAGAGCTAGTTCATCTCAAAGGGCAAGGGGCTAAAATGTGGCCTCCTTACGGCTTGCCTTTTAAAACTTTTCTTTGTAACAGTGTAAATGGAAGGCATTTGAGCAGCTTGGGCTTCTAATTCTCTCTACAGAGTTCTTAACAACCTTAATTAATTGCTTCTTGAACCTTTGTTCTTTTTCAGAGGAAAGGAATTGTTCTACCTCCCTCATATCCTGCTGATATTAACTACTTAATCAACATACTTTACTATGCTATAGTCTTTTTTGAAAATAAGTGGTTGTTCGTTTTCACAATAACAAAATGAAAATATTGGATTTCTAAAAAATGGGATTGCTAAGAGATCTGAGTATGGAGGAGGGATGCTGAGTCTCTGTTAAAAGTTTTAGAGCCAAATAATCAGCAAGAAAATCAAGCTTGCAAGTTTCCTATCTAGCCTGTGAAACAGATTAAACTGGAGTTGTTTGATAAATCCAGTTAAGAAATTGCTTAGACAAGCCAGTTTGGTGTAGTGGTTAAAGGCATCAGGCTAGAAACCACACAAATCCAGCTGGGTGAGCTTGGGCCAGTCACTTTCTCTCAGCCCTAAGAAGGAGGCAATGGCAAACCACTTCTGAAAAACCTTGCCAAGAAAACTGCAAGGACTTGTCCAGGCAGTCTCCAAGAATCGGACACAACTGAACAGATTAAAAAAAAATCTAATTGCTAATAATATTTATTTAGAAGTAAACTTAGTTGCAGTCCTCTTCTAGCCCCATTTAAAAAAAAACATTTCAAATCTTTTAAAAGCTGACTAGTGAAACTGTGTTAACTGTGCTTTACTTTTATAAAGTCTACTTTACAAAAAAAGGAAAAGAAGGCCAGGTGCATTTTTATTGGAATCTATGTGATAACAAACAATGAAAGCTGTCTTCTAATTTATAGAAAAGTGTTTGAAAATAATACTTTTCTGTGCAATTAGGCAACATCTGGAGGCGGGTAATGGAACGAGAGCTAGCTACTTGAAATCACCGCTGTATTTGGTCTTAATTTTTCTGACCTCTTCTAAGCCAAATTGTTTATTCCCCTCTTTGGCCCTAAATTATAAGAATCAGTTGTTCTATCAGTCAGAAATCCTCTGGCTGAAAAGTCTTTGAAGAGCAGTGGGAGACAGAGGCAAAGCTGAAGAAGAAAGTTGTCACGGGGCACCTTCTGCAGAGGCCTCATAATACTATAGGCATTGAGCACCAGCAGAAATGGGTACACAGCCAGACCACCGAAACCCAGAGTGTTTCTGATGTAGGATGAACAAAGTCATCAAGTGGTCTTTGCTCAGAGATTCTAGAAGCTGAATGACAGCAAGCAACTCACATTCTGCTATAAGCAGGAACAAAAATCAAACCAAGATTTTGACACAGATTCCAAACAGAGTGAGTTCAAAGAGTTTTTGTTTCTAGAGATAGTTCCAGGCAGAACTTCCAATATGCCAAGGGAGGGAGGGAAAAGTTCAGGAGCCAATATGCAATGTTCCAGTAACAGCTGCTAAGAATCAAGACTTCCTTGGACCACATTAAAGTTTTGGCTACCAACTTTTTGCCATCTAACAAGGAATTCCTTATAAGCAGGACCTCACTTCTGAGCAAATTTCTACTTATGAGATCCATTTCTCAGTTGCATGTATTACACCATTAGGCCTGAACCCCTATTCAGCTGTACTTCCTGCAGCCTGGCAGAATTTCAGCCTGGGTAAGGGGCCTTTAGCCACACAGCAGTCTGAATCCATTACTGTCTCTCTTGAGAATCAGGATTCCTGATTCAGGGATTTGTGTCACTGATTGTATACATGATAATATCAAACTGGTCTTGGAAGGGTGTTTCCAGAGAATACCTGGCTGAAGTTTGGTGCAGCTCTGAGCATGTATGAGTGTAAGGAATGGGCAATGCTTTATCAGACATTTGGCAGCACAGAGAACCACAGATATGATCTTAGAGAAGATATGCGAGGGCAGTTAGCAAAACATGAATTACACATACATACATCTAACAATGAAGATATAGTAAAACATGCTGAACTAGACCTTGAAAAAAATCTTCATCATTCCCTAACGTCTCTTTTTTGTTCCAAAAACAAATTATTCCTGGCCTGGATTGGCTTTGCAAGACAAGGCTGTCATTACTCAACAATCACAGAGACAATTCTAGCACCTGCCTATCTGGTGTTCCATCAATACTCAAAGGTGTTATCAAACTATATAGGAAGCTGAGCTTTAAAAACCAGATTAGAATCTCCCTAGGGCTAACAAAGCACAATCCAATGGTATTAATTGCTGTAGTAAGCCTGACATTTTACAGCAAATGTCTGCTCTGCCAGACCTGATTAATAAAATTGGTCAAAACTTTAATGTTTAAAGCACATGTTGGTCCACTGGTGAATGAATTTCCACCTGCAATGGATTGATTCTTGTTATACAATTGAAAGCCTCTTAAAAGAGACATTCAACTTGAATGACAAGAACCCACAAAATGGAGTATTTGAGGAATCTTGATACTGTAGACAATGTTTGCAATGGTCTCAGTGGCCATTAAATAAAAATCTAGTCTTTAACAAGTGTGAAAAGGTGGGAAAAAAAGCATCATCATGGCAATCCATGAGAAGGACCCTCATTGTTTTGAAAACTGATACGATTTGTGGATTTTGAAATGTTGGATCTAGCACTTTGGGTGGAAAAATCCTTTTTTTAAAAAGCATTTTAGAAAAACAGCACTGAACGTCCTACACAGTTGCAGTAAGCAAACTGTGCCCAAAGACGTTTGTGCTCTTCTGAAGCAAACTGACCCTCATTCTGTTTCGGGACATAAAAGTCTATCCGAAAGTAGCCAAGAGTCGCTACCTGTCAGCCGATGGGCAATCGCTCACCTTCCAGACTGGGCAGCACCGTCCTCCGCATAGCGAGCACCAAACCGAGGGGTGAGCCGAAGAGGAAGAAATCAGACACTTCAAATTCAAATCGCCCCAAATTAACATCCAACATGCTGGAAGTGTTCGCTGAGGGAAAATCCGCATCCTCATTCAACATGGTTGAGTGGATGCTGGAAAGAGAGTGAGAAGAGTGAGAGGACATGGCTCCGTTCCGCCACGCTGAAACTTTTTCAGCAAGAAAAAGACCAAAAAGTATGTGTAAGGGTTGTAAACATACTGGCAGGGACATCAACGTATAAAGAATGGGAACGTGGGGTTTGCGTTTGTGGACTAAATTTCAACACCAGAGGCAGAGAGAAGCAGGTTTACCTTCACCAACCAGGAGAACAGTTTAGCTTATAGGAGGTCTTTGGACTGCAGGCAAAATAGTTTTGTTTGTGTTTGTGCGTGTGTGTGATGTCCTGATCTCAGTTTATTCCAAAACATCAGTCCTAAGAAAAGGACTAATTTCCTTTTCTTTATCTAAATCTACCCCAAATACACAGGAATGAAAGAACAGTTCACGTTTGCAAATGCAAAATTCAGCTTATGAACAAACAAGGCAGCAATTAGAGTTTATGAATGCAGAACTATTGGCCGCTAAAAACCTATAGACTTTCTAATACCTCCTATTTTTCCCAGTTATGAGGCTTGTGCCTTGTGTACAATTTATAAAAGACCACGACATTGCGCTATACTATCTGTCCTGTATCTGCTGAGAAGTAATTGGAAAACCTACTCCCGTCATGGTGCCTCACACCATGTAGATCCTGCTACACTTGTGTTCTTCAAAAGCTCTCTTTGGCAACCTGGGTGAGAAGGTAGATAAGTAGCAAGCCCAGACCGTACAGCCTGCCAGACATTATCTATTCATTACTTTGTTTACATCAGGGGTGGGGAACCTTTTTTATGCCAAGGGCCATTTTGACATAACATCACTCGAGGACCGGGGGTGGGGTTTGCGGGCGGGAGCCAATTGCGTGGAAGGGGGCGGGGTTTGCGGGCGGGAGCCAATTGCGCGCACTGGGGGGTGCCACACCCGGCGCCATGCCTGCCACCGCCGTGCCCGCCATGCCCGCTGCAGCTCCTGCCCCGTGCCCACCGCCACGCCCACCATGCCCGCTGCCGCGCCCGCTGCTGCCACGCCCATGCCTGCCGCTGCGCCTGCCGCCACACCCAGCGTTCCCGCTGCCGCACCTGTCATGCCTGCTGCCGTGGCCGCCACGCCCGCTGCCACGGGCCAAACTAATTGCTTTTGCGGGCCTTATACGGCCCGCGGGCCTGACGTTGCCCACCCCTGGTTTACATGATGCACTAACATCCTATTGCAGCATTTATGGCAAGTTGTACATGTTAGACAGCTTGTTTTGAGATCCCAAACCAGTCGGTTGTGTTCTTTTGAGGTAGAAGATCCTGTCCTATTGCCAGGGTTGAAGCAAGATTTAACTGCTGCCTGGTCAGACTGCTTATTATGCATGGAACAGGAGAGGGCATCATATTGTCCTTTGTCTCAGGAAGCAAGATGCCTTGGACTGATCATACCTACTTAGTTTCATTCCTTAGAGGAAGAAGCTAGGACCTTTTAATTTCAAAAGAGAAATTTGACTGAGCTATCTGAGAGAAATCATGTTTAACAGAATTTTAGACACTTGGTTTTGTTGTTTCTTCCATCTGCATCACAGTTGTTCATTTCTTGATTTTTAAATATTTAATTATTTTATTGTTTTATAGCCCACCTACCTCAAAAGATTCTGGGCAGATTACAACAAGTTAAAAGGATACATGCAACAATAATCTTGCTCCTGCTTGCTTGAACTAACACTTTCTTTGGGCAAGGATTTTGGTTACCTTGACAGGAAAGCATGATGGTGTGTTATGCTATCACAGTCATAGCTGGAACAGTCACTTTGTTTCCGGGGCAACGGTTGTCGGGGCTCTTCATTCTCCATCATTCCTGAGATATCAATATTACTTTTGCTGAGGCGCTTGAGGTCTCCTAGATTTGAATCTTCAGCTGAGACAGGTTTATCCTAGGGAAAGGGAAAAAATCATGTTTGTGTTTGTGTAGTTTAAAGGGGAAATTAATGATAAGACACACGAAGGAGCTGTACTGTTGTTACAGTTTTCATCCCCTAAGTTTACTGCAGTCAACAACATGCAGCCATTAAAAACTAAGATAAATCTATGGCAAAATAGGGCCTTTGGACAACGAGGGAAAAACAAGACTGCTATGCACAGTGTACCTATACAGTAAGCTCACAGGAGTTTTATACCATTTCACTGTCATGCCATCCCAAATAAATAAGTGCTGAAACTTGTAGATTTTTGTGTGCCTACAGTTCACAAATTTTTAAAGGCATATGGAGGAAAAATTATAGCAGAGTGTATGACAAAAATAATTTTTTAAACAAAGTTGACCCAGCCCATTGGGTTTACCACTGCAATAGTTTGTTAAAACTGCATCATTCATCTCCCCACCCCCTAAATTTATTCACCAACTCTTACTGAGATTTAAAATCCTGAGAAGGGATAACCATGTACTCTTTCCCCAATCACAGGGAGTTTGCAGGTTATGCCTGAGAGAAATTCATTTAGGTCATCAAACACCACTTAGAAGACACAATCTTTAGTGGGGAGGATTAATAATCTGAAATTTCCTATAGATATTCCTTTATATTCTGCTGAATTCTGCCAATTCTGAGAAAGGTAGCTTGGATTTGGAAAAATACCACCTATGGCAGTCTTGGAAAAACAGTCAGCTCATTCTTCTCTTTTTTTGTCTCCTGATTGGTATCTTATCATTAACTTCTCAAATCCACAAGCCATCTGGATTTGGAATTTCTGGAATTTCAGAAAAAGTCATCAGGAAGAAGAGGCAGAGCTAAAGGATCAGCTGGTCTTGTCAGGTTTCTTAAAGACTCAGTTGACCACAGTCCAGGTCTGGTGACTTCAGCATCCAGAATAATACCTGTGTTAGGGTCCTTTGCTAGGCCAGGCCGAAAGCTATTCTACCATATCCAAAACACACAAATATCCAAGGTATAAGACCTTTCATTGTACTTTGTGAATTTGTTTCCATCCTCTCTTTCAAACAATTCTTTCTCTGCTCCTTCCTTAAAAGTACATTTTGTTGTTGTTGTTGTTCAGTCGTTTAGTCGTGTCCGACTCTTCGTGACCTCATGGACCATAGCACGCCAGGCCTTCCTGTCCTCCACTGTCTCCCGGAGTTTACTCAAATTCATGTTCATTACATCGGTGATGCTATCTAACCATCTCATCCTCTGCCGTCCCCTTCTCCTTTTGCCTTCAGTCTTTCCCAGCATCAGGGTCTTTTCCAGTGAGTCCTCTCTTCTCATTAGGTGGCCAAAGTATTTGAGCTTCAGCTTCAGTATCTGTCCTTCCAATGAGCAGTCAGGGTTGATTTTCTTTAGGATTGACTGATTTGACCTCCTTGCAGTCCAAGGGACTCTCAAGAGTCTTCTCCAGCACCACAGCTCGAAAGCATCAATTCTTCGGCGCTCAGCCTTCCTTATGGTCCAACTCTTACTCCAATTCTATTCTTAGAATTTCCCCTAAAATTCTGCTTTCTTGTCTTTTTGTTTCCTGCAATCTTACCACCTCTCCAAAAAGCCTAAAACAATCCTTAGCTTTGCAATTTCCAGCTGCTGTTTTAAACCTTTCCATCTGCTTTCTTCAGTAGAGATTTGCCATTGTGTTCTAAGATGTTTTGAAGGGGTGAAAATGTTTAGGCTGAGAACAGTACAAGACAGGTGCATTAACCTGTAAACCAGTTTTCATTGTTTTAAAAAATAAAAGTCACACTGCCAAAAATTGTCATTCTGCTAGGGAATATCAGCAGTATGATTGGAAGATTCCAAAAATGGGACTAGAGGCAGGCCACACAGAAGTCATGGGTGGCCTACCTTTGCCCTAAGGATATTTTTAGATGCTGTTTTATGTTCCATGCTGATATTAAAATGATGGTGCTAAAATTCTTTTTTCTGTTAAGGTGCCATATTTCTACAACCTGTTCTTGGTCTCAAATACACCCATACACATATCTACATATGTATCTCACTATCTAGTTTGCCACTGAGGTATGATTTGAGGATCCATAACATTGCAGTGAGGGAATTTTAACTTGTTATGTCGAACCAAAAATCAACAGGCCAAGTATGTGAAAATCATGATATCCATTTCAGAAAGTTATACATGTACCAATGCTATGAACAGATATAATTGTATAATTATTTTAACTTGAATCTTATCAACTTCTAATAATGCTTTTGCCACTGATGCACACATGCTAAAACAGATTCCATTATCTACTAAATATTCTGCCAAATATTAGCTTTATTTTAGCATCATGTTCAGAAAGAATTGCAGTTACAGCAGACTATAAAATCTAGAGCAATCATCCTATGAACAATTTAAAAATTTATTTCTGATTATTGATTTTTCTTGCACAGCACCAGCCTACATGAATAATAAATATCCCTAAGAAATGTTAGTAGATTCCAGGTTCCAACCATCTTGGACAATAGCCTATAACACAATAAGGGGAGAATGAATGGTCTGCTAATGAGTTACCTGGGGAAAAAAAGGAACTGATGAAAAAAAAATACCCTGAAGCTTTCCAGTTAGCAAACCTGCCATTGTAGGTGACAAGATGTGTAGTGTCTGCCTTCTCTGACACCCTTCCATGCATACCTGAACGCTGCTGCTGCTGCCTCTTCTGCTGCTGAGTTGGCTTTCGTCTGCTAGTCCTGTGCTATAGCAAATGGCATCAAAGCCCAACATTCCTCCCACACAGTCCCCAACAAGGCACACCTGGAAGACCAAGAAGAAGCACCACGTTTGTCATTTGGCCCAATCAGAGAAGTCTACTTCAAGCCCTATGTAACACACACATAAAAGCACCAAAGTAAGTTGTAAGTTAAGAATGGGAATGTACTGGTTGGGTCCACACAACTCAGATTAACAAAACACAGCTGCTACATTCACATACCATGTCTATGAAGGTTCTGAGTCATCCAGGTGGAATTGTCTGCAGCTTGAATCATGTCAACTGGATTTCTATTTTCTCAGTGGAAACGTTTCGCTCCTTATCCAAGAAGCTTCTTCAGTCTGAGCAAAGTTAGTAAGGGACTAACCTTACTAACTTTGCTCAGACTGAAGAAGCTCCTTGGATAAGGAGCGAAACGTTTCCACTGAGAAAATAGAAATCCAGTTGACATGATTCAAGCTACAGACATTCACATACCATGTTATGATTAACAAAATAAACCATTTTATGGCTTCATAGGATTGCCTGGTTCACACAGCATCCTGACAGTATCTTGAATCACAAACTTCCCAATTATGCTTTAGCTTCTTCTAGTGTGTTGTGAGAACCCAACCCCAGACACAGGTGGATCACAGGTGGATCACAAATCCTCCAGTCATACAGCAAAGACTTGGACACAAGGAGGATGCTTACAATAGGCTATGGCTTCTCACAGAGAGAAAATCTTTCCTGTAGAAAAACTTTCCTGTATTATTTCCATACTGGAAATAATAAAACAAGTTTTCAATATGTGTATTCACTTATATCATCTGAATCAACAAAATAAACAGATATGGTGAATTTGTGCATAATCAGCAGCACATAAACTAGGCATAAAATACAGAGAAATTAAATCAAGTTGTTCACATTACTATAAAAATCAGCTACAGGGACAACCCAAAGTTGCATTGGACTTCAGCAGTCCTAGGAAAGGTTAATCCCTCCAAGTCACTTTCCTGGAGGAAAACATACCTCTTTCAACTGTTGTTTACTTATTATAAAAGAACCTAGTAATGGTTCAGGTCTACCTTCTTACCACCTTCTCAAGTCTGAAGAAGCAGACCTCCACTAAACCATTATGCTATTTTGTTTTCCTGCTTCTAGTTCCCCAGACACACTTTTTTCTCTTGCTTTCCTCCCAAGGTTCTATGCGGACTCAACCAGTTAAATCCACAGTTCGGTCTGACATGAAAAGGAGAATCTAGAGCAGAGCTTTCCAAACTTTTCATGTTGATGACACACTTTTTAGACATGCATCATTTTGTGACACAATCTTACAGCAGGGCACAAGGCAGGCACTAGGACCTGCGCGGAATCACAGGAGGTTTGGAGGCAACAAGGCAGGCACTGGGACCTGCGCGGAATCCTGGCAGGGCTCGGAGGCAGCAGCAGCCGCGACACACCCAGACACTGCAGCAGACACACTAACGTGTCCCAACACACAGTTTGGAAAGCTCTGATCTAGAGACAACAACTACTAAGCCTTTATTTAATGCCAGCACTGTGCAAAGGACATCACTTTTAACGTAGTAGTAGAAACAGAAGAGCAGAAAAAATAAAGAATGAGGTAGTTTTTGTTTTGCAAATATTTTTTATCTTCTTCCTTATGGGGCTTTCAAGGAAGTTAAGGAGATTTTTCTCCTTTTTTAGCAGGACCCCTTGTAGAATTTTATCTCCTCTTTTTCCACATAATAATCTTTTCCATGGAAATGGTTTTTATTGCATTTTTGAGGATCAACATTGGAGGGGAAGAATGTTGCATCAAGGTGAGGCTGGGCTGCTGTTGTAAGAAGACTAGTACGTGTGATTTTGTAGGAATCCTTAAGCCAGAATTCCAGAGACAATGTTCTTCATTCTTACCTAACCAGAAGAAAGTAAAATGTTGAAAAACTCACTCCAACAGACTCCCCCTCTCTTCCTGAACTGCATCTATCTGGTCATAAAATAACCATTTATCTTTAAGAATTTATTTTTTCCTCTCTGTCCTCTCTACTCTTCGGTATCACATCTTCTACGGTTTCCATTTGAGGTTTATTTGTTGGTTGAGACCTGGGATAAACATAGGCTGACCATATTTCCTTGAGACAAAAACGGGACATTGGGATGGCAAAACGGGCCGGGGTCTTATGTAATATTCTGTATTCATGAAAGAGGCAGGAGGGCTTCCTCTTCCAGGCTGCCTCCAATCGGCAGCTCCGGCTCGGATCCTCCTTCCGCACCATTCCCAGCGGGTTTTAAAAACGGGACAAAATTGAGATTTTTATCAAAACGACGGGACGGTTGAAAAATGCTAAAAAAACGGGACTGTCCCGTTCAAAACGGGACGTATGGTCGCCTAGATAAACATGGGGTAACTTTTTAAAAAATGAATGAGTCAATATGAGTAGCCACAAGTCATCCTCCATGTCGATGAAGGTTCTCAGTCATCCAGGTGGAATTGTCTGTAGCTTGAATCATGTCAACTGGATTTCTATTTTCTCAGTGGAAACGTTTCGCTCCTTATCCTAAATCCAGTTGACATGATTCAAGCTACAGACAAAGTCATCCTCCAATTCCCTTCTTTTACATGTCTCTGGAGTTCTTCAACACTGAGCCAGCAAATTTTGGTGGCATGAGATTTCCTTCTTTTATTTCACAATTAAGCAGTAAGTTAGGCATGTTAAAGGTTTTGACAGACTTAACACCTATTTTCTGAAAGCTTTCCAAGCTCCCATATTTGCAAGAAGGGAAATTTGGGGAGAGAGAAATCCACCCTAGTCCCTCAAATGACATCACCCTATTACTGCCATGCCTCTGTAGCCCTCAGAAACTGAAAAAATAAGTATGGCCTCTGTCTGAAACATAGATTCCCTCACAATTTAGATCATTCCAGAAGCTTCATACCATCTATTCCAAATACCAAGGTTTCAGGAAGCAAATTATACACTCAAGCAAAAGTTCAAGGACCAGGAGCCTGATATATTGTTTAATTTCCTATTCTGTTACTAGTATCAGTGGAGTATTTTCTGATTAAAGGAATAAAGAATGAAACATATAACTTTTGTGAAAAAGAAATTTTATCAGTTACGGTGTACTGATATAATGATGTCTTTTAGATTCTCTAGCAGGAAGAAGAGTGGTCATACCTGCCCATTAAAGCCTGCCCCATCAGGAGATCTGAGAAATTCATTATAAACCTGGTTGGCTCTGCTGATCACCATGGCAACTGCATTCTGGTACTGAGGAGAAGAGATCGCCAACAAGGGCAAGGCGGCCAGAGGGATGTGATCTTCACTGCTACTTAGGGATGTCTCATCATAACTGTAAGGATTCAAGCTAAAGGAAGAGAAGGGGATGGCATTGCAAATTATCCGCAATTAAGAACAGGAGCATTGTAAATGTCAGTTATATAAAGTATGGAGGAAAGAGATGGCAATTTTAGACTAGCCAAGACACATTCAACTGTACTGACATTAGCCACCCCCCAGTAGTCCAATTCCTCAAAAATATTTTGAAGACCATCCATCTTCACAGATTTCTGGTAATAAGAAGTTTTACTAATTTTTTGTGAAAATAAGCCATAAGATATGTTTGCTAAGCCTCTGGTAGGCTATTTTTAAAAATCCAAACTCAAATAAGTTGGCCATCCTCTGGTGACACCCTCATATCACTGCCATTCTCTCCATGGCCCTGGCCCTTGGATGCTAAGGAACCTTTTTCAAAAAGGCAGACCTGGGTCATAAAAAAAGGGGGCTGCCGTGGGTGGAGCAGGGGAGGAATTATCTCTAAAAGATCAGGTAGGTTCCTCCCCCAACTTTTTTGGGTCTCTCTCCTTGAACTTTCAAGCAGGCTATGGACTCTTTGCCTGCTTCTGCTTTAGAGCCTGCCTACACTCATGCCAGCCTGCCCACATCTTACATACTAACGGAGAGGCTCTTCCTTGTGCTAGTTGAGGTGGACAGTATCCTGTCTGATGTGAATAAGACTGGCCATACCACAAACTCAACTTGCACATTATTCTTAATGCACATTGCCCTCATCAACCTACAGTTGGCAAACATGGTCAGGAGCTCACGATCACCAGCTGAAGTGGTGAAGCGAGCTGGGAGGAAGCACTACGGCAGGGATTTGGCCTCTCCAGCTCAAAAATAAAGGACAGAAGACCCAGGCATTTCTCCAGATGCGGAGATATGGGAGGGGGGAGGGGAAAGAAAACCATATTCCTGAGATCTCAGGGGAGTTGGCATTTATGACTGCAAAACACCAGCACTGGCTTGGTGTCATCACCATGCAAATGTCCAACATAGACCTGGAATATGGTCCCACGTAGTACAGCTTGATAAGAGACAGACTCTTTTTCTGATCACACTAAAATGTTGGACTGCCTGTTTTGAGAGACCCTCCTTAATAGTCTTTCACTAGTTGATGAAAGCTTTCTTAATTAGGAAGACACTTAATTTAAGAGCACGTAAAATTTAACTGGTGTCTTATTTTTGCTATTGTCAGCCTGGCTTTTTTTATTAATACATACTATTTTTCCTGGAATGATTATCCCAATTGGTTTTAATTGTTGTCGGCTATCCCAAGAGGAGTGTCAACCCCACTAAATAAGGGGAGAGTAGTGGTTAGTGGATTATTACTAAAGAAGAAAATTTAAACGGAGAACAATAAAAAGTGAAAGCCAAACGGTGAAGCGGGTACAACTTTAGGTAAATTGGGAAGGGAAGCAGTTACTGCAGCAGCCACGGTTGGGTTGGATTGTATCTTCCTCCTCATTTTTGTGTACTTGGTTAGGAAGAAAAGATGTTTATCCTTAGTGTGAACAGTTTCTGGAGACTAGCTGCTAAGAATTTTTGACAAAACATTGTTGCTGTATAGCACGCACATACACACACAAAAAGGGAAAGGTGAAGGAATATGGAAGCATGGGAACAATTTCAACAGTGTGTGAAAAAAGCTTGCTAATTGCACGCTCCATGTTTTGTGCCTTGTTCTTTACACAGCTTGTACATTCTGCTTATCAACACAATGCTGATTCTGGGTGAAAAAAGGCTGGGAGCAATTCTGCCCATATGGCTGTGCAAAACTCGCCAGTAAAAGTGTGGCCCCTAAGAAGCAAAGAAGCTCCCACGTCAACATCATGGAGGGACCGAGCCATCAGTTTTTGCAATCATGGTAAGATAGGGCTCTCTGTGAAAGAGAGCTAGGAACAAACCCCCTGCAAAAATCAAGGAGGCAGGGAAGCACTTTGCAGGCTGCTCAGCTTTGTAAGAATTAAAGATTTTCACTTGGCTCAGCTTACAGATTTTGCTTCACCATTTTTCTCTGGAAAAGCATATCCATTTCTCTTCTACTCCCTTTACTCTGTGAACGACCAATCAGTTGCCACAAGGGGGCAGTATAGCACAACACTTGCATGGGCTGGAGGATGACCTTGCCTTGTGGGTGCCAAACAGTGCCTACAGGAATCCCTTCCCTTTCCAATCTGAAGCCTCTGGCTGAAACACCGCATAGTGTGCAATCAGCTACCTTCAGCTGGGAGAGGACACTGGAAGTTCCAGAAAAACGCTCCTTTGAGCTGAGCCACTCATTACGCCCCTCCATCCAAACTAGCCAAACAGCTGCTGGGCCTGGAGCTTGGGAAATGTTTTACAGAGCCTGAGAGAATAACTTTAAATGACAGTTCCAAGAAGGATGTAGAACAAGATGGGATAGCTACGAAATAAGCTAGAAACAAAGCGTCAACACCAGCTTTCAGATGAGGAACCTCTGAAGCAAAAATGTAGAGCAGCAAGATTAGAAAAGATTGGTCAGGCACCTTGTCCGGGACCCCCTGCTTCCCATGCTGCTGCCACAGGTTCACAGAAACATCTGCAATTGAGAAAGGGATCTCCGAGGGGCTGAAGCCAAGAAACCAGGCCACCTCAAGGTTTTATAGGGGAAATCATCTAGAAAACCATCGGTCCAATGTAGAATGCAAGCAAACTCCATCCAGCTCATAAACACTGGGCACTGTTCCTTACAGCAGTCTTCTAAAGGTTAAACAACAGGTATTGTATTATAATTGTACTGTGCCAGATTTGATATTTCAGGAAATGATGTGAACTTCAGCCTTCTTCAACTCTGTAGCTCCTGGTGCTCTCCCCTCTTTTCTCTACTCTAACTCTTTCAAGCCTGCTGATTTCCCATTCCTATCTTCCCCATTCTACTCTCCCTCCCTCCCACTCACTTCTATTATTATTATTATTATTATTATTATTATTATTATTATTATTATTATTATTATTATTATTTCAATTTATCCCCGCCCATCTCCCTGAACAGGGGACTCTGGGCGAGTTACAACACATTTTTAGTCTTTTAGTCTTCTGTCCTTCCTCTATGGCTTTTACTTTCCTCCTCCCTATTATCAAGGGGCTTAACCAATGTCAGCTGGAGACTACTGCTCCATTAAAAGCCTAATTACTGCTACAAAATCTCTTTGCTAATTTCAGTATCAATACATTGATAATCTGTATTATAATTCTGATAGTTTCTCAATAATTAGTTGACTTTCATCTGTTGTTCAAGGCACATAGCAGCTGAAATCTAGCCCACTGAGAGCTGCCAAGCAGCAAAATATCCCTAATGTTGACTGGGCAGTAGCTCAAGACTCTGCAAAGTTTTGGTTGGACAACTGCATTATTTAAAACATCTTTGTTCTAGTAATTAGACAGCAGGTTAGTAATTAGCAATTAGACTACCAATTAGACACTGCAGGGTGGGGAAAATGCGATCCTTCCCAGCAATAATGCTCCTTCCCAAATACAGGTTGTAACCTTAGTCTAAATACTCCTCTTATCCAGAAGTGGGCTGGGAATTCTGAGAGCTGCAGTCACACCATCATCTGAAAACTGTCAAATCATAAAGGCTATTCCAATTCAACCAAGACCTTTTCACTTGCACTGAACCACAGCACAATCATAGCCTGACAATTTTTTGGGGGGCTGTGTCCTCATGATGTTGTCTTCATCTCATCCCCAGCCCATGAGTGAGACAGCCTTAATTTGTTCTCTGCTATACTGGGGTTAAAAATAGTATTTTCCCCCTTATTCTGAAATAACCAAGGGCAGCCTTGAAGTGTATAAGATCTTTTAGGGGGCAGAAGAAAAGGTGTGCCAGGAGGGAGGAAAGGAAGTGAAAAGAAGAGCAAGCATCCAGGAATGTGATGGGTTCAAGAGGATACAGGATCTCTGAATGCCGTCCGGCTGCAGGTAGGAGGAAAAAAGAACTTTGTTGATGGGACTGGCAGCACAGTCAAGTACCAGCATCAGGTCCAGACTTCCCTGTTCCACCATGCAAAGGAATGGCAAATGTTGTAAAGTAGCTTTCTGTTTTCCACCTGATTACATCATGGCCGCTGTCAAGGGAAATGACTCAGTTAGGAGCACATTCAAATCCACTGCTGTTTTATCTTCATCAGAGAAGCCCTGCAAGACATCAGCCAGGATTTCCAGGGATGACATGTGAGGGCTGGAGCAGCTGTACCCAAATTTAACTCTGCAGGGTTAAATGAACACACACATCCACCGCTTGAGATGTGGTAAAGTAAAGGTAAAGGTTCCCCCCGCACACTTGTGCAGTCGTGTCCGACTCTAGGGGCCGGTGCTCATCTCCGTTAGCCGAAGAGCGTTGTCCAAAGACGCTTCCACGGTCATGTGGCCAGCATGACGCGCGTGGAACGCTGTTACCATCCCACCCAAGTGGTACCTATTGATCTACTTGCATTTGCATGCTTTCGAATTGCTAGGTTGGCAAGAGCTGGGGCTCGTGCGGGAGCTCACTCCGTCACGCGAGGCTAGGGATTCAAACCTCCGAACTTGCGATCTTCCGATTGACAAGCCTGGCATCTTACCCGCTGAGCCACCAGACCCCTGAGATGTGGTAAGAAACACTAATTTAGGGAGTTTTGAAAAGGGAGTTCCACAAACTCATGGAGAGAGGTAACTGACCTATCAACATTATCCACAAAAACTAAGTGAGAAGATTCAGAAGCAGTCTTCTGAAAATCTGAGCACTTACGTTAATACGTAAGAGAGGATGGGCAAAGACATTGAACTGGCTAATGTTAGAAACAGAATCTTTGGCTTCTGTTGGAGTACAGCATATGCCATCTCTCCTAGGTGGCATTTTTTTTCTTTAGAAAATGGCAAAAAAAGAACTCTGGGATATTCCGGCAGTTATTTTGGCTATAAATATGCAATATGTGAATGACAGAGGCTTAAAGATAGAAAGATTCAAAGAAATTCCAAGCCTAATAGCTCTTTTCGAGCTGACACACTCTAGGAGGGTTGGACTGCAGTTTCCATATAACCTGGACAGTATGGTAGGGGAACATAAAATAATTTATTAAATGTATATGCCACCTGACTCCTAGTGACTCTGGGCAGTTAACAGCCTCCCTCCATGACACTCCCCATTCAAGGATATCTGCTCACTTTAATTATATGTATAAAAAGGTAAAGGTTTCCCCTGCACAGTCGGGTCCGACTAGGGGCCGGTGCTCATCTCCGTTTGTTAGCCGAAGAGCCAGCGCTGTCTGAAGACGCTTCTGCGGTCATGTGGCCGGCATGACACACACGGAACGCTGTTACCTTCCCACCGAATTGGTACCTATTCATCTACTTGCATTTGCATGCTTTCGAATTGCTAGGTTGGCAAGAGCTGGGGCGAGTGCAGGAGCTCACTCCATCACGCGGGGCTAGGGATTCGAACCTCCGAACTTGCGATCTTCCAATCGACAAGCCTGGTGTCTTACCAGCTGAGCCATCGCGCCCATGTATAGCTATGCTGAATATTGTCTCATTTTAATTGAAGGATGAACATTAATTTTTCAAAGGAGAGGGAAGATTGATTTTGCTTTGTTTAACATCCTGTTAACTATCCTTGTATTTCTCTTATTAGCTGGTACAGGAGCAATTCCTCCTCCAATTCCTGGAATAATCACCAGGAATAGACCAATTGGGGATCACATAGTAAATTAGGTGATGTCACAGAGACAAACAGCAAAATGAATCTGGCTACATGATGCTGGTGAGTGCCAACAAAGCCAGATTGAAAGACAAACGCAAGAGAAGACACTGCCAATGAAACAGAAAGAGTAGCTTGGGTTCAGTTCCAGTTAAATGCCAGCCTTCTTTGACCTCAGCCTTATGATTCTTGGAACATAAATGCTGTGTCCCACCTCTGAAAAGTGCAGAGCATCATTTCCTCTAGGCCTTTGGTCAAACTGACCCAGGACATAACACTGACTGCTTTACGATCCCTGAACACAGAGGAACTCCAGAGTGACACGGTGAAATCTAATTATTTACAAGGCCGTTTAACTAAATTAATGTCTATAACGACACAGCAGAAAACAGCAATTAGGGCAGGAGCTATATTTTGACAGAGGAGCCAGCTCACTTAGTGCCAATTATATTGATGTAACTGATGATGTGAAGGTAGGAAAATAGGAAGTTTTCATTCTGCTTCTGAATTCATTTCACAGTCGGTGCAAAAACCAACAACACTAATTGTTTTAAGGATTCTAATTATATCTGACATTTCATATATTTAATCAGCAGAACTTTCATATGAACCAAAGTAGGAGGAAAATATTTATCTCCCAGCAAAGAAACAGAATGTGCAACCACCAGCCTTTCAATTTTCAAGTACAACCACCTATAAAATCTAGTTTGTATGGCATACAACATCCAAATAATTCATCAAGAAGGGATTTTTCTTCCTCCTGCTGAGAATCACAGACGTCCTCAGCTTCCCTGAAAATCAGCAGGGAGAGGGCTTATTTCTTAACCCCCTGGATTCTTGGGGCTGTCAGACTCTCTTGCTCTAGTTTTTTTTCTGAGCAATTAACACATTCCCATGCTTCCGTCATGAGTTCATTGTTCCGTTTTCATAGAGTTCAGCTGATAAATTGGCAATTGGTACATAAGCAAATATCTTAGTGCAGTGTTTCTTAGTGGAACCATGGTCAGTCCTTGCTATAGTATATAAAGTAACTTTAAAAATCTGCACGTCAAAGAACAGATTGTCTAAAATTACCCAGGATACAGAAAGATGGCCATACATTTTATTTCTACAGCCATAAAGTTCGATTACATGTGGCTAATTTCTGTGAGCTTATTGTGTATGTGCAGCCTTGGACAACTGATTATTTATTAGTGCATACATATCCCACCTTTTCTTTGAGGGCACAAGATGGCATATCTGGAGGTCTCCCCTACGTTTATCCCCGCAACCATTTTGTTTGCCAGGCTTGCCATGGCGAGGGTCTGAAGAAAAAAAATATTTCTAATGTTTAGGAATACAGAGGTGGGGGGGGGGCATTATGGGAACTGTGTGTCAATTACAATTGTTTTCCATCTCCATGAAGTATGCTCCTTGCCTCTCTTTTCACAGGAATTGTGGGGGGGGATTCTTCTGACATGACTAAACACCACACACTCCCCATCTCTGTTTTCTGCAAAAGAGGGAGAGGGGAGAGGGAAGAACATACAACTACTAATTAGTTGAGGGTCTTTGGACCCCCTTTGCTGAGCTGAAGCTAGAATGTTCTTATTGACAGGGAGGGCAATGGAAGGAATTCTTTTGCAATCAGAAAGAGGCATTTGCCTCTGCCTATTCAGAAGAGCTGAAGAACTTAGCTACCTTGTTTTCCCCTTGGCCAGGAAGGGGAAATCCTGATTTAAACTGAACCTTTTATGGGAGGAGGAGAGAGCAAAGGGGCCTCTTATCTGAGTCCCACAGAAAAAGGGGATTCCATCCAAAGTATGGCTTAGTATTTAAAATGATCAGACACAAGGCAGTAACATGAATCAGTTAATGTACAGTTCCAATCATTATTTCAGTATGTTGGGTTTCTTCCATGTTCCTGCTGTTGCTTTCAATGAACACAAATGGGGTTTTAAAGAGGGGGAGCACAAAGAACATTCTGCTGCTGACCCTCTCAAGAGGCTTAAAAAGTTCAGTGCTTATCTCTCCAGATGAGCTGAAGCTCCAGATGAAACAGAGGAGGAACCCAATCCTTTGCTAAGCTCCTCCCTTTTTTATCTATGTATATCAATCTCCTGGACTGTCCCCGCCATTCCTACCTGGTGGCTTTATGTTAAGAAGTTTCTTTTAGTTTTGCACAGAACAATCAATATTGCCTAAACCAATCCCAGCAGTGCAGTATCCAATAATTTTATTCTCAACAGTTTGTTTTACAGAGGTTTCATTTTAAAAGCTCAGCTCATAGTTTGTGGTACATATATCTGTGCTGAGAAAATTTCCCGTAGGTACCTCAGAAAGCCAGAGGCACTAAAAAAGAATCAACCAATACAGCCTGAACCACCTGTGGCCACAGCTGAAAATAGAACGTTTCTTACATTCCCATCTATAAGAAATGTCACTATTTAGTACTGTTGCTATTTGTTCTGTTTATTAATCTGTCATTTTTAATCCAGAAATGCTTCACAATTTGTACTTCTTTCACAACAGTCTACAAGGCAAGCTGCTGTTATCCCAACTTCTCAGGTGGAAAGGCATATGGAGAAAGAATGGTTTACCAAAAGGTGTATCTCATTTCCTTTCCCACAAAATTTCAGAGAAAGTTTATTTCCTAGTCTACTGAAATATGTAATATGATAATTAAGAAGGAACAGAACTCACTTGGCCATGAGGGAGAAGGCTTCAGAGCAGACAGCTGGACAGGGAACAAGTCGGATTACGATATGGCCGAGTGAGGAGGGGAAATGGGCCTGTGTCACTTTCTCAAATACAGATGTGAATGTGTTGATGTCAGCCATCTTGCTGCTAGGCTCCCCTACTCCTGTATCTAGGATGTTGCCCCCATGAAGAACAAGAATCAGGACATGTGTTCTGCAATTCTGCAATTGACTTCCTTCCTGGAGAGGGAAAGAAAAAGAAACGAATGGTCTGTCTGGAAAATTAAAGAGATTTAAGGAGCTTTGTTTTATGCTCCATTTATGAGAGAAAGAGCAAACCTCTGGTAAAGGGAAGCTTTTATAGTCAGTAGCCCCAGATTATTCATGGGCTCTCACCCCAGAAAAAGTGGAGGATGGGGAAATTGGTCATTGCAGAGAGTAATTTATTACTTTCTAGTGCATCTTGCCACATTAGAAAAAGCTCAAGTTACAGATTAAAAGATAATTTGAAACCATCATTACAATTTTTATTGTGTGCCGCCTAGAGTAGAGTCACTTTTTTGTGAGAGAGAAGGGCGGCTATATAAATATGATTGATAGATGATAGATAGATAGATAGATAGATAGATAGATATATAGATAGATAGATCCTTTAAAATTAAAAAATATCATTAAAACTATGGATGGTCTCTCTGCTCTGCTTTCTCAGTAAGAGAATCAAATCCCAATACATGGATGAAGGTTGTGATTTACAGCAGTTAACTAAACAACAGCCCAGCACATGTAATTTTGGAGCCCAAGATAGTTTTGACTGCTGCGAACCAAAAGATTCAGTTTTCCCCCCGATGCGTTACAACATCTGAGTCTTTGGGGCATGATCAGAGCAGAATCTGAGTCCTGTATTGCTGTGGATGCAGGAGCTGCCTGAAGCATGTTGCAGGTAGAACCTCACCTCGCTGTCCTCATGGATTTCAATGCTGCCCTGTGCAGGATAGCGATGCTTCCTCAAGGAGGCTCTGTACAGCTCCCCTGAAAGACGAAGGAAGAGGAATATTACCACCACCAACCCTTTTGCTTCCAACGCCCCAATTACCAACAGCTGTGAAGCGGATTGCTGCATTATTGATGTGAATCTTAAGTCAAGACCTAAAGAGCCATGTTTTTGTAATTCTGTGACACGTCCGCCAGTGGGTTGACTGTGCTCCCAGGGCTCCTACTTCCAGTCAACAGTAATCAGTAGCTATTCTGTCTTGTCCTCAATGGAGTTCTTGTGGAAAGGGAAAAACCGTTGGAAAATGCTAGTGGTTTTTGAGTGGAAGACTTTCTCCGGGCCATTCACGAGTGCCTATGTTTATGGGGCAGCATTTTATTTATTTGTTATATATCCTGACATTTCTCCAGGAGACCAAGATGGTATGCATAGCACTTTCTCACTTAACGTTATCCTACCTAGCCACAATGTCCATTAGGCTAAGGAGGATTGACCAGCCAAAAGCCATCTAATGAACTTAGCTAAATGCAGTTTGAACTTGGACTTCCCCTGCTCTAATTCGATAGCACAGTTGCTAACCACCTTCAATCAGTACAATCTTCATCTGAAAGCATCAGTTGTCACCAGTTCAATTTATGACCAAAAGTGGCCATAGCATTGTCTGCTTTATAGTTTCTTTTTTTTTCTTTTTGTGTTCTGCCTTTGGAAGTTTTCCTCCAAAGGATCTCCGACACAAGGTAAACAAAAGTAAAATGGTTAGGGACTGTTCTTATCTCGATCTGCAAACAGAGACAATCGAAGAGACAAAGGATAAATAAAAAAAGCAGAGACAAAGCATAACAAGGAGCAGAGAACACATGAGGAAGCATTCAAATGTAGCGCCTAGTCCCTACATTTGCACACTTGGAACTTCAAGAGAAACAATCCACTTCCCCCAGAGCCTGACCACCTTCATTCTGCTGAATGAATAAATGAGACTTCAATAGCTGAGCACGGCAGTTGTTTCCAGATATTTCTTTATTTATTTATCAAATTTTGCCACCACCCATCTCCCCCCGAAAGAGGGACTCTGGGCAGTTTAAAACTAAAAAATTAAAATACAATAAAACCACAATTATAAATATAAACTATAAATATAAAATAGAATCCAGATGGCAGTAAACAGTTCTAAATCAGTTCATGTACAGTATATATGAGGACCACTTTAGGGCACCAGCCATCCCCAAGAATGACTACTCCCCTTCCCGCCCCAAGCGAGATGGCAAAGCCAGGTCTTCAGCTTTTCACGGAAGGTCAGGAGAGAGGGGGCTTGTCTCACCTCTGGGGGAAGAATGTTCCTAAGGGCGGGAGCCACTGCAGAGAAGGCCAGTTTCCTGGGCCCTGCCAGACGGCATTCTCTTGTAGACGGGGTCCGTAACGTGCCCTCTCTGCATGACTGGGTGGAACGGGTCGATGTAATGGGGATGAGACGGTCCCTCAGGTAACCTGGACCCATGCCACGTAGGGCTATAATTGTCAAGTTATCATAGTTGATAACTATAATTGATATAATTGTCAAGTTATCATAGTTGAAAAACTCAGCTCCTCCCGTAACCAAAACCCTATGATTATATCAGCTTCTAGTAAATGCAATTCCAGCTTTGGATGGTGTGAGAGAAGCTGGCAAATACAGTCTAACACCAGCAGATATCAACAGACAGGAAAAAAGGAAGGTCTCTTCAGATTTAACTTCTAGGGCAGCGTTTCTCAACCTTGGCAACACATGCTGGCTGGGGAATTCTGGGAGTTGGAGTCCACACATCTTAAAGTTGCCAAGGTTGAGAAACACTGTTCTAGGGAAAAAGGAAAAAGAAAAGCAGGAACACCTTGCAGGCAAACTGTGGAAATTAATCCTGTTTTTAAAAAGTGGAAACTGGGTTTCTATCTAATGCTAGTAAGCAAAGTTAAAGGCACAAAAATAGAATCAGATTCTCCCCTAACTATACTGTTGAGATAGTCGTCAGACTGTGTATATTATTGGCCTACATTTGTTTGAGGACAGGAGACATTCCCACCTAGGCACAATTTGTTTCTCAATCTGACAAATGCAGAACCATGAAGGAAGCAGCTACTGGGTTCACACACCTGTAGTCAATTTATCCGCCGGGCTCCTTTAATTGCTTAAGAATACATCTGAAATTGTGATATGAACAAGTGGGAAAATATTTATGCAAACACACTTCTATAAATCCCTTTCTAGACAAAAACATGTGTTCATTTCATGCCAATTGTTTCTTCAATGATTTCAAGGTTTTTTTTCTTCTTCTCTGCATGTATCAGTTGCCAAGGAAACAACTGCAGGATGGAATCTGATTATCTCTTATAATCAAAATGCAAGTGTCACTTTTCTCTGCAATAATGACAAGGGTGTTGCACCATGCCCACACTCCAAAGTTGCCCCGTTTGTGTGCTGAGGGAACTTCATTCATCAGTTTGTATATGGAGTGAGGAATTTACTTTTCCTTCTCTCTCTTCCAGATGCTTCTGTTTTGCACTGTGTTTATTCTGTCAAATACACTGCATCATTCAGAGTTCTTGTAGCTGGAGTAGGATCACATAATTTGGGGATGCATAAGTGAGGTCATGGTGGCCTGTGACACCTCCCAAAAGACTTGAGTAAGGCATGCTATAGCTTCTCCAAAGGTTGTTGCTAAATTCTCAGTTTTAATGTGACAGAGAAAGAACATTACTAAATACAGTATATGAGTGGTATACGTCTCAAATTAATATCATTTTAAAGCTTAAATTATGTCAAATTATTTAATTAATTAATTTTTATCCCGCCGTTATTATTTTTATAAATAACTCAAGGCGGCAAACATACCTAATACTCCTTCCTCCTCCTATTTTCCCCACAACAACAACACTGTGAGGTGAGTTGGGTTGAGAGAGGGGGACTGGCCCAAGGTCACCCAGCCGGCTTTCATGCCTAAGGTGGGACTAGAACTCACAGACTCCTGGTTTCTAGCCCAGCACCTTAACCACTATACTATACTGTATGCATCCTTTTTTGTCCTGTCCAAACCAAAATGGGACATTTTGTGCTTCCTCAGCTGTTTATTGAAGAAAAAGTACCATTTGCACCATCCCACAGCTATAGCCTATAGGCTATGAAGACTGGAAGACAACTGAGGAAAAAAATGGAAGAACCAAATCTTTATAAACACATGTCACTTATCCACAATGTGGGACATGTATAAAAGAGATGAGCTTACACAAACTCAGATTCCATGGTATTCAAGAAGATGTAGCCTGGAAGTATACTAGCTGGTCATCCAACTATCTTTTCAATAGGCCTCTTCAGGATATCTGATGGGTTTCAACTTTACATATTAGAAAACCAGATTGTTGTCTGTCAATTTTATTCACATTATACAGATTTATTTTTTCTAAACAATAAAAATATGTTAGGAAGTGGATTTCAAGAGATTAAAATTATTCCTGACTAATAATTACAACATACAAGAACATTTATTTTTTAATGCATCAATTTACACATATAGGTAGTTCTCAGGTTACAACGGCAATTGGGAATTTCCATTGCTAAACAATGTGGTCATAAAGCATGACATCATGTGACTGCATAGCTTAGCAATGGCAATCTTGGCAGTCCCAGTTACCGCTGTAACCCCAGGACCGCACGGGTTGTTAAGCAAGGACCTCACGTGACCATGACTCGGGAAGAGGCAGGAGTCCCAGGCAAGCAGGCTGGTAGGTGAGAGCTAAAGGTAGGCAGGTGGGTCCATGGGCAGGCGCTATGGAGGGTGGGTGCTGCGGGCACTGTGGAGCACAGGCGGGTGGGTGGCTGCTGCAGGTGGGCACTAGAGAGCACAGGTGGGTTCCGCCATCCTGCCGGGAACAGAAGGGGCCAGGGCTGCAAGTCCTCGGCGCTGCACGCCACTGCCAGCCAGGGGGATCCTTTCACGGGGCAGTGAGGCGGGAATGTTTCCATGGCACCTGCCCCGCACACGGCCGGGATGCCTGGTGGTGATTCCTGGTGGCAGGGTGGCCGCGGCATTAACTTTGCCAGCAAGCGCGTGGAGCAGGGCCAGCCAAGCCTCACAAGCCCATGGCTGAGCCGGTGCTTCACTGGGAGGGCATCAGGCAGTGCCAGCAGCAGGAACAGCAGTTGAACGGCCCCCAGCCTCCCTATCCATCAGGCAAGACCTCATGCCTGCTGCTACGCCCACTAAAGGGCGACAAGGGGCCCTGCCCATGCTTGAGGGTGGCGCTGCCCTGCTACAATCGCTACTCGGCCGAGGGTAGCTGGAGGCAGCAAGGGTGACAGAACCCCCGCACCACAGGGCTTGCAGCCAGCCGGCGTTGGCGAGCCCAGTGGAGGGGAGGCAGGGGAAGGAGGTCAGCTGGGGGCGGTGGCAGAGGGGCGGTGGCGGCGGTCATAAATGAAGGCTGGTTGCCAAGCGCCCAAATTTTGGTCACATGACCGCGGGGGCTCTGCGACGGCCAGAATTTCCAGGACCAGTTGTAAGTCTATGTTTTTCAGCAATGTCGTAACTTTGAACAGTCGCTGAATGAATGGATGTAACCTGAGGACTATCTTTATAAGGAGGGAGGGATATATTCAAATGACCTCAAAAATTATGGTTTGGATGATTACCAGTGAGACATGGATTTCACTTTCTCTATTCCTTTCCCCTTAAAAATTGTACAAAATGTTAAAATCTTATGAGGAAAGGGTGAACTTCTTCAATTTAACCAGGATAAAAGATAACAAAGAGGCAACATGATAACAGTCTAAGTGTTTTAAGGCTTCCCACATAGAATATAGAGGAAAATTGTTTCTGCTGCTCCAGAAGGTAGGACCCAAACCAATGGATTCAAATGACGAGAAAGATTTCAACTAAACTTTAATAATATTTAAATTCTATCAGCTATTTGACAATGAAACAAACTTCCTCAGAAGTTACTGATTCTCCTTCATTAAAGGTTCTGAGTACAGGCTGGGAGGTAGCTGGTTAAGGGTGATGTTGTACTAGCAGGAGATTGGACAAGTACATGAATGAGATTAGTTCACACCTGCTGATCCACACTCAAAAGTTATGGTTTATTATGGCAACTAAATGTGGAAAGTTGTGTTTCATTCAAACCATAGTTTGCCCTCAGACTAAACTCACTAACCCAGGATCAGATTAATTCAATTCTTTAATAAAACTAAAGAAAATCCTGTGCAGTATAAAGTTATGGAGAATAAAAAGAAACTGTAAAGGGGAAAGGAACTCAACAAAAAGCCAAGAAGAGTTATCTCTATGGTGTGACTACATTTGGCTACCACAGCTGGTGTGGTGTGGTATAGGATGGCATTTAGGTGTTGAACTTGGATCAGCATAGCATTTGTTATCACAAGATGCTTAGAAGGGGATAAGGCAGATTAGTGGAGAAGAAAACTATCAGCAGGTACTAGTCATAATGGCTATTGCTTCCAGGACCCAATATCTGTTGTTGGGAGAACTACAGCTGAGGAAGGTGGTTCCCCTCATGTCCAGCTTATGAGTTTTGTAGAACACTTCCAGACTATAAGACAGTCAGCCACATTTACTACATACAGATCTTTCATCACAGTGTGGACCTTCAGAAGTTGTTGTTCTTGTTATTCATTTGACTTGAACACTGCCTGACTCCAGTTGACTCTGGGCAGCTCACAGAATAAAAACAAACAATATTAAATCCAAATTTTTTAAAAAATGAACAGATCTCACTAACAGCAACATGCATACTCCCTACAAGGGACTCCAAGCACCCTAGCCTTCTGGGAAAAGAGCTTGGCCTTTAATGCCCTCCAGAATGCCATCAGGGTGGCAGCCACCTGGATCTCATTCCAGTAGGCAAGCACTGTGATGGAAAACGTGCACTTCCAGGGTCCCGACAGATGGCACTGCTTGACTGAAGAAACCACAGCTTATCAACCCTGTCAAGTCAAACTAGCCAGGCTGACACCCTGGGAGATAGACAGCACCTAGAATCACACTCAGAAACAAACTGGCAACTAGTACAGCTGACGAAGCAGGGGTGTCACATGGGTATATCAAGGCATGCCCATTACTGCCTGCGCCACTGCATTCTGGACCACTTAAAGCTTCCAAATGCTCCTCAGGGGCAGCCCCATGTAGAGCATGTTGTAGCAGTTGAGCCATGAGGTGACTAGAGCATGACTGTCTGATGCACCTTCTGATCTAGGAAAGGGAGCAACTGGCATGCTACATGAAGCTGTGCAAAGGTTTTCCTGGCCACAACTGCCACCTGTTCATTGAACAGGAGCTGTGAGTCCAGGAAAATGCCCAGATTGTGCACCACTCTTGAATGGTAAAGTGCTATCCAAAAAGGTTAAAGATGAAACATCCCCAGATCTAAGTGGCCCTAACATCCACAGCCACTGGTCTTGGCAGGATTGAACTGGACACAATCCCTCCTTATCCAAATCTACACAGCCTCCAAGCGCTGGGACAAAACCTGACAGCTTTACTGGCCTGACCTGAGGTTGATAGATATAATTGGGTATCATCAGTGTGTCAGAGATTTACCCTGGAGTAAATTTGGCTAGTTGAATATGAGGACGTAATAGCACACAGCTGAGCTGTGGGTGACTCACGATAATTGGACCACGCCTGTAGGGTGTGGCAGCAGAGCAACTCCCCTTTTCACTGCATATAAGCAGAAGCAATTTGTGCTGATGGTTGGAGTTATATCTGGTTGGAGTTGTGAGTAGAGTGGTTACTGTTAAAGATATTTGTTAAAGTCATTCTATGTAAGATTCAAACGAATGGATGTTCTTCACTATGAATCTCTAGCCTGGAAAGTGGAATTTTCCAAGTTCCTCTGCTGTAAGCGTTTCCCATAACAAAAAAAGCAGTAAAAGCAGTAAACAACAGATGTGCTTTCATCTAGTCAAAACAAATGCGATAGCAATCCTTTTCCCATGAGAACAGCGTCCCGAAGGAAAGCCAATATGCAACACCGCCATCCCATGGCGGTTTATAGTAAATACAACTGTTACTAAAATGTTAAGCTGAAAAATGGCCTAGCCAATCAGAATGTTGAACCATGGGTATAATTCAACTATGAACTATGGGTACTCATCTCACTCATGCATTTTCTATGCTTCTTTTGACTGCTATCTACATGTACTTTGTATCTGAACTGTAACTACGCCTGGTCTTTGCACAGACCATGCGTATGCTTTGTTTTTTCCTTTTTGCAATAATGCACTATACATCCATTATTGCCTTATGCTATCAATAAAGATATTGTTAGCCTTAAAACACGTTGTTTGGATTACTCTGCGCCTTACCCCAATAGCCAGCTGCACCCCACAGTTACTAGTGTTACTTATGTGAATATAGTAAAGTGTGTACAGTTTTGCTAAAAACTGTGGACTGTCTTTCTTTGCTATACTCATGAGGTGTGCAACTGCACAATATATGCTGCACCCTGACACAGTGTATTGATGATATTGAACCTCAAACTGGCAAATGACCCCACTCAGCAGTTCCATGTATAAATAAAACAGGAGAGAGAGAGTTGTGCCCTGTGGCATCCCACAAAAGAAGGGCCTAAGGAGCAACCACCTCTTCTCAACCAACACTGATGGAAACTGGCCCCAAGAACTACCATAAAAAGGTGCCCCTTATCCTCAACCCCTGGAACTGGTCCAGAAGGATACTATAGTTGACAGTATCTGAAGCTGCTGAGAGATCAAGGAGCACAAGGATGGATGCACCTCCCCCATCCTGTCTCCACCATAGGTCATCTACAAGCTCGATCAAGTCTGTCTCCATACTAAATCTCACCCTGAAATTCAAATGAAATGAGTTTAGACAATCTGCTTCCTCCAGAGTTATCAACTGCAGAGCAAATGCCTTCTCAACAACCTTCCCTTAAAAAGGGAAAAAGGGAAGGTTGGAGACAGGACGATAGTTATCTAAGATCACTGGGTCCAAGGATGGCATCTTGAGGAGGGGATGCACCACTGCCTCCTTCAAGGAGGGGATATCACCCCTCCCTCAGAGGCTGACACCACAGCAGGCATTCAACCACAGATTATCTCCCTGGCTGCTTTCATGACCTAGGAGGGTCCTGGGTCCAATATATAGGTGGCCAAACTGACAGCACAGAGACCCTGTCCACTTTCTCAGGAGTCATTGGTTCAAACTCATCCCAAATCACATCACAACACTGGGCCACAGGCTCCCTATCCAGACCTGCCCAGCTGGAGTGGATCTGAGCAACTTTGTCCACCAAGTAGACAGAATATTCCTCATAGCAGCTCTGAAGACAATTCTGCCACTGCCCCCCAAAAAAGGGAACAGGTCACCCTAAATAGGGTTTTCAGTCTGATCCCACAGGACTCTCCTGATGAATCAAATAAAGGATTAGACATTTTTAAAAAGCAGAAGATAGTTTTTTAGAATCGGTCTACAAATGTAATAAATGTGATATTGGAGAGATAAATTCATATTATCCCAGACACAGATGGCAGTGTAATCAAAGAAAGCCACTGAAAGGGCTGGTACACTGGTGGGGGGGGGAGCAGAATTGTAGAGAAAACAGAAAAATTTCATTAGCTGCTGAAACGAAGCTGATTATATGGGAAATTATGTGTTTTTCTATTTACAAGAAGAGCTTTAATGAGGTAAAATTATAATCGAGGCTTAGCAGGACTCAAAAGAACTTCTCAGGTGAGGTTTCGGATTTTTACCAGTTTTCCCTGGCAATCTTTATTTATACTGCTATTACTGCAATTTATGCTAATTACATCATTAAGCACACTATGGGAACAAAGGAGGTAAAAATCAAATCCTGCACAGAAGGTGAAATTCGGCATACATAATGGCTCGCTATTCAAATAGCAAGGGTGGGTGGGTGTTGATTGGATGCATAATTTAACAATATAGATTTGAGAAAAATCTGCATGAAAGGTGGACATATTTTGAAACAAGTCAGAAACAGCAAGATGATGGGAGAGTATATTTACCACCAAGAGTCTTGTGACATTTTGAAATCTAACCCATGTAGTATGGTCACAACATTCATGGATTCAAAAAAGCTTATGACATACCAAATCTGTTACTCTTTAAAATGGCCCAAGACTACTGTTTTATTCCTACTTCTCCGGAAATTGCTTTGCAGTTCTCTGACCTTTCAGATGGGATCTACTGTATGAAAAAAAAAAGACACTGAAGGTTTTGAAAACCAAACCTTATGGTAGGACAGACTCTTGTAGGGGTGTGGGGTAGGCACAGGGAGAGAAACCATAGGGGAATAGCTGCTCTCATCTCAAGTCCCTATCTCCATTATCAATATGCTTCTAGTTTTTTCTTGAATAAAGACTGATGTTATGAACTCCAAATGAAAATTGAACTGTGGAGATCCCTTGAAATTGCCTTGTTTGCAAAAGTACAAATTAATACTAATATTACCCAGTTCTTCATCAAGTGGGGGACAGATCCCACTCATTTTTGCTAATTAGAAGAATCTGTTAATCCAACTTTCATGAATATCATTAAAAACTCAGCCAAAGACAGTCTGGTCTTACATCTTCTTTTCCCCAAATAGCCAACTAACGTTCCTCAGAGAAGCCCACAAGCAGGATACAAGAGCAATAACTTCTTCCAGTGATCTTTACTAAAGTATATTGCCTCTGATACTAGATCATGACTGGCAGTTACTGATAGCTCTTTCTGCTATGAATATGAATATGAATGACTATTGCGTAGGTGGCTACTACCACATATTGTGCAGTGAATTACATAGATTGCATGCTGTATGAAAAAGTCCCTTCATTCAGGTTCACTACATAAATTCTATTATTAACATCTACAGTGTTCCAACCAAGTCTCCAATCAAGATGTTCTTGAATAGTTAGTCCAAGGTACAACTACCCTATCAGATAGTAAGTCTGTCCTAATGTTCAATCGCAACCATTTTTGGCTTGAGTGTCACTCCTTGTCTCATCTCTCATCTCAAAGAAGAGTTAAGCCTTGCATTTACTTCCTGAAAGAATCTAAACAATCAGATGAGCACTAGCATACGGTTTATTTATTTATTTATTTTATTTTTCGAATTTTGCCACAGCCCATCTCCCCCCAAAAAGAGGGACTCTGGGCAGTTTACAACAATAAGCACATTAAAACAATAAGCCATTGCAGAGAAGGCCCGCTTCCTGGACCCTGCCAAGCGAAATAAGTACAATATGGAACCAGTGTGATCAGTTCTGGATCATGTGTGTTCATATGTGTTCATAGCCAGCCCATGTTTATACAAGGCTGAGTAATTTTTGTGGAGTCCTTGATGCTCTCTGAGCCTGGTTGTTTTCTTGTAGACGTTTCATTGCCTGACTAGGCAACATCTTCAGTGCTAGAAGGGAGTGGGGTTTGCTCTCTGTTTATATAAAGTACTTTGCCCTGACAGTGTTGGTGAGGGTGTTGTTCTCTCCTTGGTAGTTCCTTGATTAGGCTGTTGTTTACTGCATGATTGTTTCACTGAGTTGGTAGTTCCTTGATTAGGAAGGAGTATACAATACCCTAATGAAGATGTTGACTAGTTGGGCGACAAAACATCTGCAAGAAAACAACCAAGCTCAGAGAGCACCAAGGACTCCACAGTTCAACCCTGAGCTACAGATATTCTCTTCGATGAGTAATTTTTGTCAGCAACTGACAAGGATGAAGCCACTTGTCCTTAGCCTGTCCAAGAGCCAGATGATTAAATTGCAGAGGCAAACCAAAAAAGAGACTATATCCTGAATCAGAAAGTGCAGACCCAATTTAATATTCCAGGGTGAAATCAGACACTCTATCTCATTCAACTCCTAATGCAGTTATAGATGACAAGGCATGGCACTGCTAACATTTATCAGAAAAGGTCCTAATATGGAGATTCAAAATGCTGAAAGATAGCATACTTCCTCTGAGGATACCATTAGTGAAGAGGATTTTAAGACTGAAAAAGCCACAGGTAACAAAATGTACTGCAGGAGTTCTGCCTCAATAAAATCCTTTACTTAGATTTGGATGAATTTGAGTTGAATAATGTTCTGCCAGGGGGGCGTGGTGGCTGAGCGGGTAAGATGCCAGGCTTGTCGATCGGAAGATCGCAAGTTCGGAGGTTCAAATCCCTAGCCCCGCATGACAGAGTGAGCTCCCGCACTAGCCCCAGCTCTTGCCAACCTAGCAATTCAAAAGCATGCAAATGCAAGTAGATTGATAGGTCGATGAAGGTTCTCAGTCATCCAGGTGGAATTGTCTGTAGCTTGAATCATGTCAACTGGATTTCGATTTTCTCAGTGGAAACGTTTCGCTCCTTATCCAAGAAGCTTCTTCAGTCTGAGCAAAGTTTGTAAGGGAATCCTTAAATATGTTTCTAGGGTGGCTGTGTGACCTTGCACCTGGGGCTAGGTCATGGTTATTTGAGATGTTTATTTCTAAGTCCCTTTATCATCCAAAGGAAGATCGTTAAGATTACCTTGCTGTTGTTGAGATTGCGAAATGGTCTTAATCTTCCTAGGCACAGAAGACAAAGCAGGAAGGAAAATAGGGGAAAGATTGTGCCTGAGGCCCCCACCTCTATTCAAAGAAGGATTTTCCAAGTTGGCATAAATGGATTCCTTGACCCCTCTTTCAAACCACTTATCTTCCCTGTCTAAAATGTGAACATTAATGTCCTCAAATGAGTGCCCTTTTTCCTTTAGATGAAGGTAAACTGCTGACTCTGGTCCTGTGGTGTTAGATTGATAGGTACCACTTCGGTGGGAAGGTAACAGCGTTCCGCGCGCATCATGCGGCCGCATGACTGTGGAAGCATCTTTGGACAACGCTGGCTCTTCGGCTAACAAACAGAGATGAGCACCGGCCCCTAGAGTCGGACACGACTGCACAAATGTGCGGGGGGAACCTTTACCTTTACCTTAATGTTCTGCCAAGTGTCCAAGCAGTGATCAGCTCAGGCAAATTGGTTCTTTTAGATCCAATCTTTTAGATTCCAAAAGGGGAATAAAGGTATCAGCTTGCTTTGGTATGTATGATTTCTTTCTTTATGCTATGTTTGTATGCTTGGACACTTGGCAGAACAAGTAAAGGCAGGAGGATCCATGGAAGGGAAGGTAAACAGTCATTCACTACTTGACTAAATAGGGCTAATTTGTGCTACAAAGGAATAAATGACTAAACCAATCCTCATCATGAAAAACTGTTCAGACTCTGATGCATTTCCCTGTTTTATGTTATCTGGAGGGAACAATTTAAAACTGGTTATGAATATTTATTGAAAAAAAGTTTCTGATGGGAAAACTCCTAGATACTCAGTCACATACAGTATATACATACTGGTGCCATAAAACCATTTAGAAACTACTCTTAATTCTTAAGAAATAAGTTTTGATCACATATTGCAGCCACAAGAATCATAATAATTTTTGAAAGAGATGCACTCAGGGTATCAGTATTCCACAAAATACAGATGATTTCAAGTAGCATATCAAAGCCTTAAATGAAACAAATACACAAGCCCATGGAGGCATAATTGCACCATCTTTCAGAGGAATTTAAGTAATTTTCTGATTGCGCCACCCTGGGATCAACAACATGGTACCCATGGGCACTGGGGGTAAGGAGTCTGAAGACTGTGTGCTTCTGCCCTCTGCTGGATGCTAGTTATGCAATGCACAATTGCATTCACATAGTATTTTAAATGTGCCCTGGAAATTATGATGTATGAAGCAGCTCTATAATGACTTATCATAATTGGATGCTGCCCTTTTCCTTTATCAAGAACATCTAAGAGCACTTGAGAGGCAGGTGTGATGGTAAATCTGTGCATTCTCTAACTTAGAATATTAAATGAGAATAGGAAGGCACTTTCAGTGACAAAAGAAAGGTAAAGGTTCCCCCACACAGTCGTGTCCGACTCTAGGGGCCGCTGCTCATCTCCGTTTGTTAGCCAAAGAGCCAGCGTTGTCCGAAGACACTTCCACGGTCATGGGGCCGCATGACGCGCGCGGAACGTTGTTACCTACCCACCGAAGTGGTACCTATTACTCTACTTGCATTTGCATGCTTTCAAATTGCTAGGTTGGCAAGAGCTGGGGCGAGTGCGGGAGCTCACTCCATCACATGGGGCTTGGGTCTTGAACCTCCGAACTTGTGACCTTCCGATCAACAAACCTGGCATCTTAATCGCTGAGCCATCACGGCCCCTACCTTTCAGTGACAGCATTACTGTAATCCAGTGTGTATATAGCAAGATGCACTCGTATATCTCATGATCCCTAAGTCAAAGGAAAGTTCTATTTCTAGTAATAGAAGAAATGCAATGGGATCAAGTTATGGAAAAGCAACTCTTTATATAAAAGAGCACTACAAGTTAAAGGGACAGATGTGATATTTAACCCTGAATTTCCAAATACAGGAGCCAAAATGGGTGAAGACTTTCAAGGAAGCATCTCTCCAAACAGCCTTTCTCAACCTGGCATCCTCCAGATGTGTTGATATCACTTAGTTCCCATCCAACATGGTCAACATTCTTGAGAGTTAAAGACTAGTATGTTTTGAGGGCAACAAGTTGGGGAATGCTGAAAACATTTTGTGCTCTGAATTTATGTTCTCCTGAAACCAATTTTGTTTCTACGAAAGACAAACTACAGGCACTCAAAGTGGTAGAAGCTAGATTACTCTGGTGATGGGGAGATACAGAAAAGAAAGGTGTGTTTATAGTACTACATGAGTATGTAGGTCAAGAGTAGCAAACTGCTTCAGACACATGGCAACACACATCCAGACACTACAGAATAAAAATGATTACACACAAGGCCAGCAGAATGAGGGACAAATCAATGGAAAATCGCATGTTGCCCCCAGAGTATCCATGCTCCATTATAGGTCTTCTACATTTTCTGGACATAATGCCTAGAGTCTGTATATGACTGCATTGGGATAGAATAAAATAAATATATGACTTCCCCTTCCCTTCTGTCATCACACAGTGTAGAGAAAATTACAAAACTTATTAAATATCTAAAATATTTGTGGGCACAGCTAGTTGTTGTAGCTGTGGTACTCCAAATGCAACTGGTTAATATGAAGTGAACCATAACATTTTGTAGTGGCTTTCATTGGATTTTTCATTTAATTTTTCACATATTAATTTTGTTCTAGAAGACACATTAGGTTTTGCAGAGCATACATTCTTTTGAATTATGGTTGAATTGAATGGTTGAAATTTAACCAAACAAAGGAAATGGATACTGTATGCTTCTGCAGTCATATAAAATGTGATCCAATAAGGATGGAAGAACACTCATTCTGTCAGTCATACTATGGTATAAAGAGCTCCTCTTTCTTTCTATATTTGAACAAACATTTCACTATGGGGAAACTTGTTGGGGGCTTTTAGAAATCAAGGCTGCACATACTAGTTTATATAAGGTAAAGGTAAAGGTTCCCCTGCACAGTCCTGTCTGACTCTAGCGGCCGATGCTCATCTCCATTTGTTAGCCGAAGAGCCAGCGTTGTCCACTCTACTAGTTTATATGCTTAATGCTTAATTTCCTATTTCTTCCTATTGTTAAATAAACAGACTGAAATCTTAACATGACATGAATATTATATAAAACTTACTGTATGTTTAGTGCATAAAAGATGTATATTTTTCCTTTTTTTTCTTCCCATAAAACATTCATTTTTTTTAAAAAAAAGTGTGCAGCTGTTCAGATTTTTGTTTCCAGTTAAGTGGGTGGGAGCTCAATGTGAGCTGAGATGACTATGTGCAGAGGCGGTGGAGCAACGGGTGCTGCGTAGAAAACATTTTGCTTGTTGTGAGGTTCTCTGTGATCCTTAAAGAAAGAGGTGGTCTGGAGCCACGCCTGCACCTAACGTAGGTAAAGGTAAAGGTTTTCCCCTGCAGAGTCGTGTCCAACTCTAGGGGGCGGTGCTCATCTCAGTTTCTTAGCCAAAGAGCCAGCGCTGTCCAAAGGCGCTTCTGTGGTCATGTGGCTGGCATGACGCGCAGAACGCTGTTACCATCCCACCGAAGTGGTACCTATTCTTCTACTTGCATTTGCATGCTTTCAAATTGCTAGGCTGGCAAGAGCTGGGGCGAGTGTGGGAGCTCACTCCGTCACGCGGCGCTCGGGTCTCGAACTGCCAACCTTCCGATCGACAAGCCTGGCATCTTAACCACTGAGCCATTGCGCCCTAATTTTAGTCTCTTGTTATTTCCTTGTTATTTAGAGAGGGCATGCTGCGGACCCTGTCAGTAAGGGAGTTTCGTTTGACGGGGTCCAGAAGGCGCGCCTTCTCGGCAGTGGCACCTGCCCTTTGGAACATTCTGCCCCCGGAGGTGAGGCAGGCCCCATCGTTGCTCTCCTTCCGAAAGAACTTAAAGACCTGGTTCTGCCGCCTCGCATGGGATGGGAACAGGAATAGTTCCTCATGGGGATGGCTGGTGCCATAGAGCCCTTTTAAAGATCATGGTCTGCCCTCTTGGATTTTTTATTATTTTATTTAACTTATACTAATAATTGATTATATATTGTATTTTTATATCTTATGTTGTATGATTTTAATCTTGTGTTTGTAAACCGCCCAGAGTCCCCTTTGGGGGAGATGGCGCGGTGATAAAAGTCGATATATATATATATATATATATATATATATATATATATAATAAATAAATAAATTTCCTGCTGCCCTCATTCTCTGCGCTAGTGGAGAGCTACTGGGGAATAAGAAATATCTGGCATTGGGGACTCAGCCTCTTGGAAATACTGGACCCTAAGAGGTGTTTTAGTTATTCTGGCTCAGAAATCTCCAATTAAAGGAACTCCTAGGGACACTCCAGTACTGAATCTCATACTTGCTCATGCAGTATTGAGAACATAAGGCCAACCAGCTCTATGTGCTGCTAGTTGTGACTATGTTTTATATAAAGCACCTTGCAAGCTGAAGATACATATTTGAAAAGCAAGTTTTAGTAGGCCCAAGGGATTGAGAGTACTGGCTGAGACATTTTTGTCTGTCCGCTTTGAAGAACAAATTCCTCAGTTTTGAGAGTCCGCCTCTCCCCCCCCCCCCCCTTTGAAAAGCAGTTATCAGAGAATGATGGAGAGACAGGATTTCTGTTTAAGAAACTTGAACTGATTTCATTCCAGGTCATATCACTGCCTGGATCCCAACTACAGAGCAGAATAATCATTTCTGGAAAATAAATAGGAGGCAGTTCCTCTCCATTTTGCTTATGCCAATCAAACATTCAACAAGAAGGGCTTTTAAAGGCATCAGAAAACAATTCCTGGAGATCAGAAGACGCTGCTTTTTTCAAGAGAGAAGGCAGTACAAACAAAAAAAATAACCCAGCTGTTTTCCTTGAGGCATGAAAACATTTAGATTGTGTTGTCAACAGGTCCTCCATAAAGCAACTCACATAGCCCTTCACCTTGGCAGTTACCAATTCAAAAAGGGTTTGCCAGGACAGCCTCTGCAGTCAACCATGAGATGGAGAACATTTTAAATAAGAAGAGATAAACTGAGGGCAAGAGATCTTCCTTGCTGCTCTTTAAAGACTAATCTATGCTCCCACTGCAGGCACAGGAGAAAAAAGAGACTTGTGGTTTTTTGTAAAGCATAGCTTTCCAAACTGTGTGTCGTGACACTTTAGTGTGTCGCAACACACAGTTTAGTGTGTTGCGAAGCGGGGGCGCGCGGGGGCGCGCCGTCAGCACTTCCACATTTTGTGTGTGTCACCAACGGTGGCAGTTTGGAAAGCACTGTTGTAAAGACCTGATAGTCCACAAGCTGTTATCTTTTTACCAGTTGAATTAAGTTGCACTTTGCATTGAATAATTCTGGAAACTGTAACTTGGTGAGAGGGTTGAGAGATCTCTATTAAATATTTGTAGACCTGTCCAGGAATGCCAATTTTCAGGCTTCCCTGGGAAGACAATATAGTGCCTGCAGAAATTCTTGTCCAAAGTTCAAGTTCAAAAAATAAGAGCTTCTGATGCTCAAACTTTCCTGAAAGTTCATCCTAAATGTGTAGCTATGTGTCTTGATAGATGGACTTGGCTGCCTCCAGTGAGGGCATATGAAGAAAGGCAAAATGAGCTGGGCTCTTCCTTTAGAGAAGGATAGGGTCAGATTTCAAACACATCAAGCATTCACTGTTCTGGTTCATGCAATACAATAAGCAAGATATAATATTATGGGATTGGTTTTGGCTCTGCATTTTGTATGAAGACAACCAATTGTACTTTATTCAATGAATCACAGTTAAACAAGCTATGCCTTAGTGCAATATGTGGACCCAGTCACTGCATTTCAGAAGGACAGAAATCACTTGCTATCCTTGCTTACATTTGACATAGCAAGAAACAATGGCTGAGGAAGCTGATATGGCCTGCTATAAAAGGCTGCAGGATGATGGAGTCTATAAGTTCTGGAGAACAACAGATATGCTTATCTTTCATCCCTGAAGATTTTGCCAAGAGGCCGTATTGGATCAGAGCAACTAAGATACATTCAGACTCCCACCTGGGAATGAAAAACTGGTCCTCTTTAAGTTAGGAAAAGAGGTAACTACTCAACACCTAAATAATCCCTTTCAGAATTGTATTTTTTTTAAAAAAGAATGCCAACTTATGAGGAAGTGTCTATGAAGGTTCTCAGTCATCCAGGTGGAATTGTCTGTAGCTTGAATCATGTCAACTGGATTTCTATTTTCTCAGTGGAAACGTTTCGCTCCTTATCCAAGGAGCTTCTTCAGTCTGAGCAAAGTTGGTAAGGGAATCCTAAATATGTTTCTAGGTAGCTGTGTGACCTTACACCTGGGGCTAGGTCATGGTTATATTGAGATGTTATTTTAAGTCCTTTTATCGTCTAAAGGAGGATCGTTAAGATCACCATGCTGCTGTTGAGCTTGTGAAATGGTCTTAATCTTCCTAGGCACAGAAGACAAAGCAGGGAGGAAGATGGGGGAAAGATTGTGCCTGAGGCCCCCACCTCTATTCAAGGAAGGATTTTCCAAGTTGGCATAAATGGATTCCTTGACCCCTCTCTCATGAGGAAGTGCCACCTCAGTAAGGGGAGGAAAAAGAGAGACTTCCCATTCTCACATTCTCATAAGAAGTCATCAATTTTCTGCCATCTGTTGCACTGTTACTAGCTGTTTATAATAACAAATCTGTTAAAGAGAAATAAACTTATGCATGGCTGCTGGCATATGCTTCCTATTAGCAAATGATCAAAAGAGTATTTTAAACTAGCAGAGGACTGAGATCCTAGTAGGTTGTTGTAAAGAAGAAAATGCCATACAAAGGGGCAGAGTTTGTAGGTTCGCCTGGGTTTGAGTATACAGGACCTCCATGTTAAGACCACACAAAAGTAACAAAGGAGAGGGTGGTACCTTTGGCAATACTGAAACTAGAGAGAGTTATTTCAGATTGTGCTGGACCAAACTACCTGCATCAGAAATGTGTGTGTGTGTGTGTGTGTGTGTGTTGGAATTTGTGAGGTTGAGGCAAACATCTGTGTGGGGAAGAGTTCTAGAATCCTTCAGAAAAATCTCATCTTTAAATAGAAGGGGCTCAAAGACTTTATTGAAGTCTTGCTTTGCTTGAAGTGGCAGGTTGGCTGAATTGAGATGCCAGCAGGTTGGTACAGCTCCTGGCGACTATATGCCCAATCCCCCATCTCAAAATGTTCCTTGTGACAATTCCAGTGGTCTCCTAGATCTAATCCATCCACCTTATCCACTGTCTTCACATTCTTCTTTTCCCTCACTCTTAACAAACATAGTTGTCATTTTTCTAGTCCATCGTCCACTCATATCACATGTCCAGTATGTGAGTTTATACTGGCTGATCATTGCCTCTGGGGAACAGTCAGACTTTATTTCATCCAGTACCTAATGATTGGTTCTTCTTGCAGCCCATGATAGTCTTACTAACTGCCTCTAATTCCATAATTCAAAGATGTCTGCCTTTTCTCTCTTGCTTTTTCTCAATGTTCAACTTTCACAGCTAAACATTACATTTGAAAAAAAACTTTGCTTTAACTATTCTTACATTGTTGTCCTAGAAATACCCTTATACTTTATGATCTTGTCTATGCTTATTACTGCTTTCCTCCCTAGGATTAATTCAGCATACTGTCGATCTATCTATTCTTCAGCCCAAGAAATCAAAACTATTTACCACCTTCACTTTTTTGTCATCAACTTTGACTTGACTTACTTTGTCATAATATTTTATATCAACTCAGGTTTTTCCCTTTTCATTTCTACTGTGATTCTTCTAATATATTTGCTGATCAAATTAAATTGTCTTTGAACTCTCAATTTCTCTAGTAGATTTTAGTTCACTGTAAAATTTCCTAGACAGCCAGTTTGGTCTGGTGGATAGCGGGGAAGCCTAAATTTTACACAGAAACCATCTGGGTAACCTTGAACCAGTCACTATCTCTCAGCCCTGGGTCAAGAGAATGGCAAACCATTTCCAAAGATGTTGCCAAGAAAACTACATGTAAGAAAACTACATTCCTAGCCACTACACTTGTGCATCTAGTGGCCAGGAATCAAGACTGACTTGAAGGCACAAATATAATAGATAATAAAATTTCATCAGAAGAAAGATCAGGTGTTCTAGCACGCCCATTTTCCTCAACGCATTCCACATTCACACATGACTTATAGTCAAAAGCCTTGCCGTAATCTATAAAGCAAAAATAAATCTTAAATTGTTTTGTTCTCACTATTATATATCTTACATTAGCTATCTGATCTTGTGTTCTCTCTTTTCTGAAACCTGCTTTTTCATTTGACATTTCTCCATATATCAGTTTTGTCATCTTTGTAAGATTTTAAACAAAACTTTACTTACATAAAGAAGTAGTGTAGTGGAACGGTTTGGTAATTTGCATGTTATTTTGCATCTTTCTTTTGTACAATATATACATTTTAAAAAAATCTCTAGACCGCACAATCTTGTTCCATGTCTGTCAATATAGAGCTGTTACCAGTGTAACAATTTATTCTCCTGCAGCTTTAAACAGTAGAGTTTCTTCTGTTCTTGATTCTTTCCAATTTGATAGTTGCTCTTTTGCCTCTCAACTTTTCAACTTATTTTTTCCCTATGAGAAGTTTTTATCATTCTATACTCCCATGTGTAAAGCAGTTTAGTTTTAGTATACTCTTTTCATCCTCCTTTAATCTCAATCACCTGTATTAGATTGATCTCCTCCATTATTATTCTTCAGTCATTCTACCATGTAAATTTTATTGTGAAATCATCATCATCATCATCATCATCATCATCATCATCTTGTATGCCGCCCGGCTCTTAATGACTCTGGGCAGCTCTACGATCTACTTAGAATCATATCTCATTTTACTTTTCTTGCAATTTTCTTTTATTCTTCATTGGGACAGCTTTCCTTGTCCTTTCCTGTCTGATGTCGCAAGTCTACATTCAATCTTTGTACGTTTTTGTAATCCATCCTCTGCCTTTCCCTAGCTTTCAAGATACTATAGCTTGTTCTGGAAGTCATTTGGATCTTCTCCTCTTGAAATTTTTCTTCCTATAGCTTCTTGGCTTCACTTTCTCACCTTAACTCACCTTAAGTGAGCTGAATCTGTTGCATACATGGATTTTATATTCTGACAATGTCTTCCAGATCAAATCTTGCTGGCACACCTATTCTTTTTCATTATCCAAGTTTCACCCATGTCCTGAATCTGTGGCATTTACTCCTGTCCTGCTCGTCCAGACCGGCAATAGCTCTCTAAAATGTCCAAATATCATTCTAAGTCATGGTACTCAAAATCTTTTTTCTACAAAAAATTCAGATACCAAGGATTAAACTTGGAACTAAGATGTCCTATACACTGAGCAGCAGGCCCTCTCTGTCATTAGTGAAATAAAGGTAGTCTTCAGTTAACAACGGTAATTGGGACCAGAATTTCCATCGCTAAGCTATGCAGTCGTAAAATGCAACATCATGTGACCACATTGCTTAGCAAGGGCAATCCTGGCACTTCCCGTTACCATCATTAAGCGAGGATAGCAGGTTGTTAAGTGAGTTTCAGGTGGCTTGCAAGCAGGCCAGCAGGCAGATAAATGGCTGGGGGAGTGTGCGCAGGTGGCCGGTAAGGTGTGGCGCAAGCATGGTGGGGCCAGGGGTGGCTGCTGCTTGGTGGGGGAGTGTGCACAGGTGGCTCCCGAGGCGTGGCACAAGCGCAGTGGGGCCAGGGGTGGCTGCTGCCAGATGGGGGATAGTGTGAGCGACTTATTGGAGCAACTTGCGACCTTCCCTGTTGGCTTCCCCATTGACTTTGCTTGTGGGAAGCCAGCAAAGGAGGTCACAAATGGTGATCATGTGACCATGGGATGCTACCACCGTTGTAAATGTGAGCTGGTTGCCAAGCGCCAGATCGCGATCACATGATTGCGGGGGGGCTGGGATGGCTGGAACTTCCAGGACCAGTCATAAGTACCATTCGTTCAGCGCTGTTGTAACTTTTTACAGTCACTGAACGAGTGGTCATTAAACAAGGACTACCTGTAGTCAGAATAACTGCTTGTTTGCCTGTGATGAAAGTGAGGAGGCAAAACCAGATCTCCAGCAATTATACTGATATTTTAATGAGTATCGAGGCAGATTTAAACTTAGCTATTTTTTGTACTTTTAGACCAGAGCTTTCCAAACTGTGTGTCGGGACACATTAGTGTGTCGGCTGCAGTGTCTGGGTGTGTCGTGGCTGCTGCTGCCTCCGAGCCCTGCCAGGAATCCGCGCAGGTCCTAGTGCCTGCCTTGTGCCTTGCTGCCTCCAAACCTGCTGTGATCCCGCGCAGGTCCTAGTGCCTGCCTTGTGCCCTGCTGTAAGTGTGTGTTGCGAAATGATGCCCTGCTGTAAGTGTGTTGCAAAATGATGCATGTTTAAAAAGTGTGTCACGAACATGAAAAGTTTGGAAAGCTCTGTTTTAGACAGTACAACAAACTTTAAGCATGGGAGTACATTTTAAAAGCTCCAGGACTCACGTTGTTTTTCCTGTAGAACACCAGATGAGCAAAATGTGGGGTCTTCACCTGTCAAAGAGAGCAATAGAGGTGTTAGATCCTATTTATAAGTACCTATGTTTCTCTTTAGAACCATTCAACTGCTACATCACCCATCAGCACCCCCACCCACATCTTAAGGTCCAAACTCCATCCATTCAGCTCATACCAAAGATGGGCCATTGTGGCTTCCTCTAATTCTATCTCCCTGTCCACTATCTCTGCTCCCCTTCAGCTGCATCAATATATGACACATATAATGGCTTTAAAATTATGTTTACTTTGGTAGGAATAACTACAATATGTTTTATAGGTAGTGTACCAAGGGCAAGCACAGGAGAACATTTCTGCTTCCTCTCTCCTGATGTTAGAACTCAGGGGGCATTATAGGGCTTGCTGGGATCAGCAGCTAAATCTGGACTAACAGGAAGAAGGGTTGCTTCCCACCATGTCTAATTAAATATAATTCAGACACTAAACACCAGTCCTTGGCTAGCAGATCTTTAAAAAGCAAATACACCGAAAATAGATTAATTAATGGCTATTAGTCACAATGGCACCTCCCTATACAGAGGTAGCATATCACTGAATACCAATTTATAGGTGATGTAGATTAAGAGCAGTCTTGTGTTTTTTTCTTCCAAATTTCTTGGTTTTTTTATAGCAAGACTACAAAATAAACAGAGTACAAAAATACAAAAATAAACTATGAAGGAAACAATGAAATACTAAAGACAATTAATAAATAACCAAAAAAAAAAAAAAACCCTAAACAGAACCTAGAAATAGAAGAAAGGGGGTGGGATCCCAAAAGTAAATACTGTACAAAACATCTAAAATATGTATATATTAAGCAGATAGAAATCACTGGTTTATCAAAACATCTCCTTATAATAGTATACTGCTATCAAATAGAAAGAATAAATTACCCAAGAATACTACTCTATTGTTGTAAAATATCATATAATCTGTACCAAAGAAGAACATATTGCTTCATTTTCTGATTAGCTGAAAACACTGCAGACTCCCAAAAGCTGTAGTTAATATCTGGAATAGTACCACTATTCCAATTTCTCCAGCAGCCCATCTAGCCCTTCTGTGTCCTACAAATGCCAGTCCAATGCATTCAGAGAAGCTCCCAAACATGTACAGGAGGGCAATAGGAGGGCTAGTTCACTGTTGCATCCCAGCAGCTAGTATTTAAGGTAAGCTACCTCTGATACGGGGCGTGGTGGCTCAGCGGGTAAGATGCCAGGCTTGTCGATCGGAAGATCGCAAGTTTGGAGGTTCAAATCCCTAGTCCTGCGTGTGGAGTGAGCTCCCGCACTAGCTCCAGCTCTTGCCAACCTAGCAATTCGAAAGCATGCAAATGCAAGTAGATTAATAGGTACCACTTTGGTGGGTAGGTAACAGCGTTCCGCGCGTGTCATGCGGCCACATGACCGTGGAAGCGTCTTCAGACAACGCTGGCTCTTTGGCTAACAAACGGAGATGAGCACCGGCCCCTAGAGTCAGACACGACTGCACAAATGTGCGGGGGGAACCTTTACCTTTTTTTTTTGTTTACCTCTGATACAGTCATGAAGAGCTCGGGGCACTGATGGCACAATCCTCCATGTCTTTGTCCAGTCCCCTTTTAAAATAATCAGAATGTAGCAACTGCCACATGTTGGAAGCAAACTCCACTGTTTAACTATGCATTAATATTGCTACTATACTATCCTTGCAAGCCACCTAGAAGTAACTTCCTGACAGCAACAGCATGTTCTTAAGATTGTTGGGGAAAGGAGGAAGAAACAATACAATGATACTCTCACATAACACCTTTTAGTAATATACAGAGGGTGTAAAATAATTTACCTGCCATAGTCATGCCTGTGGCACATTCCCTGCTAATTCCCTGCTATTGGTAAGGAGAGTACTGGTCAGTTTGGGAACAGTTTGGCCAGTATGCCACAAGTGCAATCACAGCCCAATCTTACTCCAAACATGCTCATACTATTCTATACAAGCTGAGCTGAGAAACAGAGAGGCTACCTTGCAAGCCAACATACTGTTGTCTGCATCCTACCAACTCAGAGGTACACAGTATACTCACATACTGTATTAGAAGAGAGATTAATTTTCCAACAGAATAAAAGGAAAGTGGATGTAAAGAAAAATGATATATAAGCTGTTTGGAACAGAGTGAAAAAAACGTTTCAGAGTGCCACAGATGTGTGTGTGGTTACACTAATGGGAAATATGAAAAAGGATGCTTGGGGTGAAATGCTAAAGGTGAAAGACTGTGGATAAGAAAAACAAATGCCATAATATGAGGAAAAGAGAAAGATATTGCATAATGTGCATAGAGAGAAAAAGAGAGTTGCAAAGAATGGAATCAGATAGTAACGAGCAGTTAAGATTAAGAGAGAGAAATTGTAAGTAGAAATAAAGTAGAAATAGATACAACTGTAAATAGAAACGTTGTTAGTAAAAAAATAATTGTTTTGGAAATGAGTAGAGGACTAACAAGGAGCCTCCAGCAGAATAGAAAGAAAAATAAAAGATTAAATTATTTGGGATGAAACTGAAGTGAAGGAATACTGAAAGAAGCATTTCAGAGATCTGGATGGAAATGATCATAATAGGTAAAGAGTGAAGCTGAAACAAATGTTATAAATGATAAGAGTCCACAAACAATTAAAACAAAATAATACATGCTGTGAGAATGCTGAAAAATGAAAAGCTTTGCAGGTGCAGATACTGTAAGTGGAGAAGTACTAAAACATGGACATGGTTTGCTTATGGAGTGGCTGTGTGATGTTAGTGTGTATGTGAAGACTACAACTGTGCCCGATGATTGGAAAATCCTGTAATTATTTCTCTATAAAAATGGAAAGGCAGCAAGAGGGAATGCAAGAATGACAAGATTAGTTTAACTATCCCTGGGAAAGTGTTTGGCAGAATTCTGATCAAAAAGTACAAGCAATGACCATGACCAAAATCTGAGAAGTACCGTACAGTACAGCTTTAGGCCAGGCAGGAGTGTGCAGACCAGATTCAAGAGATCATTGATAAATTATGAATATTAAAAAGTTTATTTTACCTTTGTTGATTTAGAGAAAAGTACATAATAAAGTGAACTGAACAATTATGGAGTGTTTTGTGTGAATATAAAGTTGGTTGCTGAGGACAATAAAAATTGTGTATGATGTTGTACATGCATGAGAATAGATGGAATCCTTAGTCAATGGTTCAACACTGATCACTGGGAGTAAGATAAGGATAAGTAATGACCCCTTGGTTGTTTAATGCATTTAGGAATAAATGTACTACATAAGAAATACTTGTGGTGATGTTAATGGTGTTTTGGTTGGGGACAGGAATGTATGTGTACTTTAAGTGTGCAAATGATGCCATGTTGTTCATTGAGAACCTGAATGATTTGCAGTAAATGTTAGATGTAATAGGGAATATGGGTCTGAAAATCAATATATCAAACACCAAGCCAATTGTGTTTGACAGGGAAAATTGAATGAATGACTGCAAGTTAAATGGAGATATAAACAAAAACTAGAGCAAGTAAATTAATTTGTGCACCTTGTTTATTAAAGATGGGAAAATGGATAGAGAAATGTTAAAATGTGCAAATACTGGTAGAAAAGCAGTGGATATATGTGGTCCATTGAAAGATACGAACGTTCATCAAAAGAAGGAAAAATGGCTACAGTATGTATAAGAGTATGTTTCTGCTGATTTTGTTATATGGAGATGAAAACTGCGTAAGTCAGGAGAAATATTATAATAAGTTGAACGCAATATAAATCTATATACTACTAAAACTCTCAGTGTTTGTCTGTTTGTAACCTTCAATTGGGTGAAACGGTGCATCATAGGACAATTTTGAATCAAGGTACCTCAAATGGGCTAACTTGAAGAATGCATCCAAAATCCAGGACCCATTACTGCTGTGGCTTTGAAATTTGGCAAAGTTGTGGTTGCCTGAGCACCACCGTGCCTTCCGACTACACTTCCCAGAAACTTATAGGTTGCATGGCGCAAGGGAAGATGGGAGGAGTGTATCCCTGCCCGCTTTCCCACCTCACTTTGGCCCCTGAGCCCAATCGGCTGACGGCAAGGCCCAATAGGTGAGCAGCAATTGGCTGTTTTGGAAGCAAGGCCAAAATCTGAAATCTTTTAATGGCGGTGGGCGGCGAGGGAAGGACAAAGGAGCAACTTGGATGCCTCCTGGTGAGGTAGGGCTGGCTGAGGGGTGCCGGCAGTCGATGGGGGAGCCCTCTTTCTCCCTGGAGGGAGGGGGCCCTTGGGGACACACTGGAATGGGGAGCGGGGGTTCAGTTTTCCTCGCGGTCTGCGGCTCCCTTTGTTCCCTCTTCCCCCACAAAATGGCAGGCAGTTCCGCGGGTCAGACGAGGAGGAGGAATGATTTCTGACACTCTCTGCCAGCTTCCCACAAGCAAAGTCAATGGCGAAGCCGGCAGGAAGTTGGAAGTCACTCCACACCCACTGCTTTTTTGCCCTCCTGTGGTCATTCTGTTTCTCTGTTTAGCTAAGGAAATATCTCTGAAAGGATGACCCAACAGGTCATGGGTTGTTTATGATTACTTAAGAAGTTTTTGTGATAAAACCAGAAAATTAATGAATGCTGAATGAATACAAAAGTGAATAGCAGTACAAACATGTCTATTATATTGAGATTGTTTGAACATACAGATATAATGTATGAGGCCTGAATTGGAAAACAAATAAAAGAAGGAAAACTGACTGGGTCAAGAGGAAGGGGAAGAATTAGGAAGTTGTGGTTGGATTGAGTTGATGAGATAATCAAAAATAAAAAGGAGAGAAGTCTAACAAACGAAAGTCAGCATATGAAGCCATATAAGGACATGGTGAAACAAGGGATGGCTTGCCAGGATAGAAAAGGATGGAGAGATAAGGTAAATGATATTAGTGCAAACTAAATATGGCTATTTCTCTATTCCTTATCTCCCTACCTTTAATTTCTTTGGCTTAGTATTTATTATTCCCTTTCTGCACTTCACATGTTGCTTTTGCTGAAATGAAATAGAGTGATGGGTATGTATGTGAATAAACAGCATAGAGCAATTAAGATTAAACCATTAAGGACTTTTAAATCAAACCAAGCCATGAGTAAAGCCAGCACCATGAGTGGTGACACCAAAAGGTGACAGGGTTGTCATTTTCATGCATTCAGACATCAGGAGCTGCTACAACATCCTCTGAATTTGCTTCATTAGAACTAAACTTTAAGTACAGCATGATCATCTTGAATGCCAGCAAGCTCAGCATCATTCCCTGTCACACCCCACTCTTCTGCCCAATAGACACTATTCATCATCTCTAAATTAGGGCCAATATTCTTCTTGGCATCAGAGTACCAATTTCCAGTGAGGTCCTGGAAGAACTTTTCTGTGCAATAATCTTCCAGATCCTATATGCAAGGCCCATCAGTTGCAGGCCTTTTATCTTAATTATATAAATGAAGGGGCTTGTTTTGAAAACATGGAGAATGTGATTCGAACATGGCAAAAAAGGCATTTACTGTCATAATTACAAGTTAAATGTTATCATTTCAATTATAATTAATTAAATTAAAGTTATAATTTCGTTTTGAACCTTGGGGAGCTGCTTCCAAGCAATGTAATACATTTCTAACAAAGTTTTGCCTCCAACAATTGGGCTACTCATTCACTAACTAAGCTAACCGGGTCCTGAAAAAATGAGAAGCCAATTCTGTCCTTGCTTCTTTGTAGATCTATAGCTAATAATACACCCAGAAGATACTTGTAAGTAAGAGCACCTATTTCCTATATGAAGAAATAAGTTAGGACTCATGCTTACAAGCAGATCTTCCAGCAGCAGCAAGGGCAGCTCTAGCCTGTTAGTGGAAAGAGCAAATGAAAACCTTTCCTTATAGTAAATATTCACACACTTTAATCAACCTCAACTTGCGAGTCCAAAAACTTAAGTTTCTGTACTGAAGTGTAGTTCTGTCTGGTAAATAGCAACCCATAATCTTCCTCTCAGAGAGCTCCAGTTAGAGATAGGCAGGGCAAGCTAGAGTCACTTGTTGAGATGGGCGGCTATAGAAATGAAATCAAATAAATAAGCGAGCAGCTTTCTATGTAAAATAGCAAGGTGAGGGCTATCTGCAACTGTAGAGCAGGCCATGGCCATCCCTTTCTTTGCCGCTGCTACCCTTTCTAGTAGCAAAACCTGCAGGAGACCTAATTAGGGATGGCCATGCAAAAGAGTTACCCAAGTTCTCAAGACTTTTCTCCTAGGAAAAAACAAAACAAAGCAGGAGGGAATACATTGTAAGTCTGTTCATCCAAACAGCAGGACTTTATTTGGGCTGATGTTAGTTCTCACCAATTCCACAATAGCAAGGCTCAACTGGACCTTGAATAGTAAACCAGAGATGGCACCTTAAAACTCAGAAGAAACTAGTTCAAACCAACCAGCTATGAATTAGTTAGATGGCTTCAAAGTTAATGGTTAATGTTTTTATTTCGTTGGTTGTATGGTTTTTAAATTTTGTTAGCCACTCACTTTTGTGAGATGGGTGGCCATATAAATCAAACAATTGATAAATAAATAAATAAATAAATAAATGGTTTTTTTAAATAGCTCAGGTATGAAATGTTTTGCATACCATTACTCCTGAGTGTGTGCTCATAATGTACAGTTACAATATGTTTATTCCATTGGGCATTTCTAGGATGCTCCATTCCCAATGGATTCTGGGCTGTGAACAATAAAACAACTACAATACAATTAAAATATAGTAAATATAGTAAAATTCCTACTGAAGCACCAAAAAAAGCCTATCATGGTACCCCCATTGAGTTGGGGCCAAAACCACAATGAAATATGGCAATTTAAACTTGTTGAGTGCACTATTCTGGCTAATATTTGTTTACTAACTGAAATATTTTGGTCCATTAGATCAAAAAGGTTCCAGGTTTTTTAAAATGACAATGAAAAAAACTGCAAAGCATATATTGAGTTGTCAATCAGCAGATTTCAGGAAAACATAAGCATTCAAACTGAAAAGCAGATTGAACACTAAAGCAAATTAATTTTGTTCAGGGGATTAAAAAAGGCTTTCAATATGAGTATTTGTGGCAACTGTAGCAATTGGAAAAAAATGGAGGTTTCCAAGAGGAATTAATTCAGTGTCTCTGGGAACTGCATAATATTTAATTTCCCTTATAATGCAGGATGCCTTACAGATACACTCCCACCCCTACTTGTAAATTGCACTGGAATGGATTTCTGTTGAACTTCCAGCAGCTCACATTTTAATCTTCTGGGAAACAATATTTAAAAATGGGTTACAATGGTTTGTAATCCTTTAAAATGACTGAGCACTAACTCAAAGCAGAATAAATGCAAAGACCATTAAATGCAAAGATCATGATTAACTGGTCTTGCAAGATCAGACTAACCACCTGAGCCAAATAACCAACCAGATGCTCAGATAGAGCTCACAAACAGACTATGAGACCAAATGTCCTTCATTGTTATTTGTTCCCAGCATGTGGGAACAAGAACTATATCACCTTGTAACAAGGAAGTTCTACTTCTAGCTAACAGTGTTAACACAGTCCAACAATGTACTAATTCTGCTAAAAAGCCACTTCCTACCAGCTAATTGGTGGAAAACCTATGGAATAACCAACAATTCCTAGTAGCAACCTGGCCAGCTGTTGATGGACAGAATTAAAAGAGATTGTGGAGGCTATAGGCCCAACTTCTTGATATATACCAGATCTGCCATGCCAAATGCAGTCAAGGCATTCTGGACAAATGATCTTTTGATGTATTGTCGAAGGCTTTCACGGCCGGAGTTCAATGGCTGTTGTGGCGTTGCCATGGGAAGCCCCCTGAGCCCAGTCATAGCAAACTTTTACATGGAACACTTTGAAAAACAGGCTTTGGAATTGGCACCCATTACACCAACAGTCTGGTTCCGGTTCGTGGATGACACCTTCGCAATTTGGAGTCATACTGAAGAAGAACTGGAGAAATTTCTGGACCACCTAAACGGCATCCACCCCAATATACAATTCACTATGGAAAAAGAAACGGATGGCAAACTTCCATTTTTAGATACGCTGGTCATACGCAATCCGGACCTCAAACTAGGACACAAAGTATACAGAAAACCCACCCATACAGACCGGTATCTACACAAAAATTCCAATCACCACCCACGACAAAAGAGAGGCATGATCAAAACCTTGGTGGATCGTGCTAATCGAAACTGTGAAACCCAATTTCTCAACAATGAACTTAACCATCTGAATTGGGTCCTACAGGCAAATGGCTATTCCAAGAATGAAATAAAAAGAGCCATCAAACCAAGAAAACAACATCCAACTGAAGGAAAACAGCCCCCCACAAACAAAGTATTCCTGCCCTACATCAAAGGAGTCACTGACCGCATGGGAAAACTGATGGAAAAACACAACTTTCAAACAGTCTTCAGACCCACCAGAAAAATACAACAAATGCTAAAATCAGCAAAAGACAAAAGGGACCCCCGCACCGCTGCAGGAGTATACCGCATACCATGCAGCTGTGGACAAGTATACATCGGAACCACAAAATGAAGCATTCACACCCTCTGCATTTACTTGCCCTCTGCAGTAACAGGAAATGCAGCAGCAGGAAATGAATATGCTTCATCTTTTGCTTAACAGGATTTTATCTCTCTTGCAGCCTAATCATGCCCAAATCCTACAACTGCTTTTTTGTAGATTTGGCTCCAAGATCCCTCATTATTTTGATTAGCTTTGTCACTGTCCTTCTAGATGCAGCTGGAATCCATACATATTGCTGTCATGTATTCTTCCCAAGACAGTCTCTCCAATCCTAGGTTGTAATAAGTATTATTTGTGCCTCTTCAACTCACCCATCTCATTCATATGATCAACTATGTTTATTGCTCTGAAGATGCCTTCATGTGAAAGAATTATACATGCTGTCTACTTTCCAATCGAACATGTAGATCTCTCTAGCTGTTTTTCATCTATAATGCACACAAAGGCCTTTCCCACCTTCAGGAGACCATATTATATATCTGGACTGGTTCTCAGAATAGATAGTAGAACTGTGCACAGATTTTGTTCTGAAAGGCAAGAATGTCTTTTCCTGGGATCTCATGGGAAACTAAACCAATCCCAAGATTCCACAGCAGGAATCACATGAGCCCAGGAAAAGGTACAGTTGCTTTAAAGTATGCCCAACAGGTGCTACAACCGTGTCCATATACACTCTGAAACACATTTTTGCCCTTAAATCCAGATCTATGCATAACTGTAGTAGACAGTATTGGACAAATTACACCAATCAATTATCTGACAGAAGATGCCAGAATTTCAGTTCTTCAGGTGGGGAGAGAAGCAAGGGAGCTGTCCAAGGACCCTCTTTGTCCAGCAGAGAATCTACCTAAGGCAACAAACTCCTGAAATGAATATAGAAAAGCAAGTACTTTGCATGTTTGATTATTAAAAGGTAAAGGTTTTCCCCTGCACAGTTGTGTCCAACTCTAGGGGGCGGTGCTCATCACCGTTTCTTAGCTGAAGAGCCAGTGCTGTCCGAAGACACTTCCGCGGTCATGTGGCTGGCATGACGTGCGCGGAACGCTGTTACCTACCCACCGAAGTGGTACCTATTTATCTACTTGCATTTGCATGCTTTCGAATTGCTAGGTTGGCAAGAACTGGGGCGAGTGCGGGAGCTCACTCCATCATGCGGCGCTCGGGTCTCGAACCGCCGACCTTCCGGTCAAGCCTGGCGACTTAACCACTGAGCCATCGTGCCCCCACATTGATTATTGGTGAGGGCCAATTGGCTAAATACAATCCTTAGACCAGGGCTTTCCAAAGTTTTTCCCACGGCGACACACCAACCGGCGTTGGTGTGTCGCCGCGGGAAAACCCGGAAGTGCGGCAGCGTGCAAAAACCCGGAAGCGCTGCTGCCGCTTCCAGGTTTTTCGCGCTGTAATTGGTGTGTCGCCCCAGGAAAACCCGGAAGCGCTGATGATGATCAGCGCTTCCGGGTTGTGTGGCGACACACCAGACTGTGTGTGGCGACACACTTTTGTGTTGTGACACACAGTTTGGAAAGCTCTGCCTTAGACTCTATGCTGAAGAAACAACAGTGGCTATTAGCTTTGATGGCAGTGTGACTGCCTCTGAAGGCCATCTACTGGGAGATTAGTGGGCTTCCTTGTGCAGTAGGTTGGCCACTGTGAAAACAGACTGGTGGGTTAGATGGGCCAGGAGTCTGATCCAGCAGGACACTGCTTATGTTCTTAACTATGCATACAGCTAGCATCAAATCAACAGCAGCGGCACCACTCTAATCATAAATACTTTAATTATTAGTTTTAACAAAACATTTTTGCCCCTAAAATATGCTATAATTTTAAAGCTCCAATTTCCTTTACTAATCTTACCCCACTGCTCTTCCTATTCTCTTTCTTTCCAGGATTTGTAGCCAGCAAGCAGAGTTCTCCACTGAAGAAACTCCATCTCCAAATAATAGTTTAGCTTCAAGATATGTAGGTATGTCTGTATGGCCTTCAAGTCAGTCTTGACTTCTGGCAACTGTCTGGACAAGTCCCTGCAGTTCTCTCAGCAAAATTTTTTGGAAATGGCTTGCCCTTGCCTCCTCCTTCCTAGGGCTGAGAGAAAAAGTGGCTGGCTCAGAAGTCACCCAGCCGGCTTCATGCCTAAAGCGGGACTAGAACTCACCGTCTCCTGGTTTCTAGCCTGGTGCCTTAACCACTAGACCAGACTGGCTCTCCATTCCACATTATGAACATAGAAAACTGGAAAGGAAAATTTATGGGTCATAAGCCGATCAATAAAACTGCAGCTGACTATATTTTAACATATTGTCATTCCCAGCAAGGAAGAACCAGTTATGAAAATTCCAGATGAACTTTGATAAACTAAATGGAACACAAGATTTATGGGACACAGAATGTGAAAAATCAAAAATATTCTTTTTATGTCCCATGGAAATTACACTGAAATTACACAACTTAAGATTCCTCAGAGAAATCAGATGTAATATTCCCTTTCAGAACCGTCTATTCATTTCCCATAGAATGGTTCAGCTCATTACCAGATTAAATGCATTTTCCTACTCACTGTCAAGAGGAGCGATGCTCAGAATGCAGACAGCATCTTTCTCAACTCCCCCTAAATCATCGGCTGTTGATTGAAATAAATTAGTAGGGAACACAAGGCAGCCCTTCATATCACTGTCAAGAGCAGCTGTAAAACATGTTGCACTCCCTCAACTGAACTGAACCCCACCCACTAATTATCTGTTTTGCTGTCTTCAAAACACTGTTTGGCTATCTGGTCACTGCATCACTCAGCTCATCACTGGCGTAGAAAAAAATTCAAACATCTACTTGTGCACAGAATATCAACTTTTAAAAAATCAATTCAGTAAACCACCAAGACAAAATAAAGAAATCAAAAATCAAATGATAAGCAAAAAAAGTAAAACAAAAGTAAAGAAAAAATAGAGATTCATAAATAGGCGTTTTATCCAGAATCTTTGTACAGACAAGGGTAATTTGTTACAATGAAGGTTAATTTAGCTAAAAAACAGTGTATTTGAATAAATCTAATTGTGGGTTTTTTCAAAGCAATTTGCTGTTGTGTGAACTTTTCAACCAAAGCAATTTCCCAAATTTTTAAGTGCCTTGAACCACAGAAGCATGCAATTTAGTTTTCTACTGCTTTGCAATAGTAAACCCAGCTGTTTACAAGAATTGATTTAATTCTTCATGTTGCTTCAATTTAGGAAAAACGAAAGGCAGGTTTCCTGAGCAAAGATTGTTGGGTGCTTTTCCCAATTTCTGTAAAAAATATTCAAAAGTTTTACATTTTTTCTCTTTTTCTTTTTGAGATATATATCTATATATCTATATATCTATATATCTATATATCTATATATCTATATATCTATATATACCGCCCAGAGTCCCCTCCGGAATGGGGGGAGATGGGCGGTGATATAAGTTAGAAATATAAATAAATAAATAAATAAATAAATAAATAAATATATAATCAAAAAGAAAAAGAAAAAATGCAAAACTTTTGAATTCATTCATTACTCAAAACTATATATGTGTGTGTGTATATATATATATAGTTTTGATTAATGAATGAATTAACTAAATTAATTAATTATTTAATTAAATAAATAAAATTTTTAAAAAAGTTTCAAGAGGAATTACTATCTGGACTTTACCACCAAATATGGTAATATATATCAGTCATGTTTATAAGTAGACTGGTATATATTACCATATTTGGTGGTAAAGTGTATATTACCATTTTAGTGATGTTATTGTTATAAACATTTATGTAATGTAACTTCAGCAGGTAACTTGATTCTTCCAACAAATTAATGTAAAGATATGTATACTGTATGTATATGTATATGAATACTGTATGTATACGTATGTATATGTATATGTATATGTATACAGTATGTATATAATTGCACAAGCCAACTGGGCCTTTTCTCATCCTACCCATAACTACTTTAAATAGATTGATTGGAGATGGTCACCCTTGAGGAAGAATAAAGAAGTCCTTTAAGGAATGACACAGTTCTGCCTTCCTTTTCAAGGATAGAAAAGGGTGTGGGAAAAAGGAGGCTGAACAAATAAGGGGCAGGGTATAATTTATATTTGTCTCAAATTGTGGTTAGCCAGATGCTTTGAAGAAGCACGAGAGAAGCATCTTAGCGGAAAAACATACAATTTGGTACCATTCCCCATCATTTTCTTAAAACTGCTCCCAATCAATTTGCACACATTTCTACAGGTTTATGCAGACTGGAAATTCTGAAAAGATGAAAAATGGGACAATTTAAAAAGTGAATATTTTAAAAATATGTCAATTCAGACATAAATTTATATTCTTACTATCCTGGATAGTACTTTGTCAATTTCTTTTACTTTGTCTTTTACTTTTACTTTGTCTTTGTACTTTTTACTTCGTCAATTTCTTTTTCTTACCTCATATTTTCAAATAACTAAAACATTAAGCAGAAAAATTGCATAAGGGATGTTTAAAGGTTCAAAGGATTTGACTGAAAGACACTGCAAAACAGTGTTATAGTTTTTTCCCCTTTATATTTAAATTAATGATAAAACACAGCAGGCATAAGAGTTTTGCATCCAGCTAAGCTTTGCAAATATGATTTATAGTTTCTAATTGCTCTGTATAACAACGTGAACAGTTTCACCTGATGAACCTGGTTGTATTTGATATGTACTGCTTTGGTAGTATTGTATTAGGCCTACAATATTGTTTATATTTGAACAATATTTGATGTATTTTTCTTTTGCTCCTTCTATGATTCTGGATTAGGCCTACAATGTTGACTGTACCTGAATGGTATTTGATGTACAGTATATTTCTTTCTCTGCTTGGTACTAGAATGAAACTTGGATTCATTAGCTTCATATTATTTCTGCTGAATACTGAATCATAGCATGAAACACTGGTTGAATGTTGTTAATATCATCAGAGTGGTTTTATGGAAAAGAATCCAAATACAATGTGTTCTGTTTACATTCCTGTCCTTCTCATGAACATAAATATGCTGGAGATACTATCTCCTGGAGGTAAGGAACCTGGCTAATGTAAGTAAGGGATCTACTGGGGTGAGGTCAAGAGGGCATTGACATTTGGAATGCCAAGATGGGGTATCCTTTTTTGCCAATCACAAAGGTCCAAAAGTTGAAACATTGTTTGAAGGTAAGGTAAAGGTTCCCCCGCACAGTCGTTTCCGACTCTAGGGGCCAGTGCTCATCTCCGTTTGTTAGCAGAAGAGCCAGCATTGTCCGAAGATGCTTCCACGGTCATGTGGCCAGCATGACGCGTGCAGAACACTGTGTTTGAAGGAGCCAGTCCTAAAATGGACTAAGGGATGGGGCTCTAATCTGAATTAGCTAAATAACCAAAGTAAGGATGGACCAGAACCAATCAGCACCAAGAAGTTTGAAGGCAATGAGGACTCTTGAGGAGTCAATTTTGTTTGAATTGTTTGGGTGGCAAACAACAAATTAAAACAATACTGTAACAATACTGTAAAAACATTACTATTGGTTTGCCGAAAGACTTTATCGTCTACCTCCTAACACATATTTTGCCCTTTCAAATGGATGTCCGGTGCTTCCTTGCTTCTTCCTCTATCACTGCTTCAGTCTTTCCCAGCCAGCCTGAAGGCATCAGATACAGAGCAGAGTGGCCATCTGACTCTTATTATCTGCATCCAGGTATATTCTTATGCTTGCAATTTTCCTTGCTATTTCCTATTTCTTAAAAGTTTTGTGCTCGCCATATATACTTTGCAAAATTCTTTCAGTAAATCAAGAAAAGATGCATTCTTTGTCTCTCATCATTTAAAATTGCACCAAAGTATTTGTAAGAGAGAGGTTTTACTTACCGCTATCTGACTGTGTTGTATGCATGAGTGCATGGGACAGGTTGGGGGATTTACAGCCAAAAGAGGGGTTAATGAGCCAGAGACAGTAAGGTATGAGCTCTGGACCCTAAGAATACCAGTCTTAGATGATGTCTTGCATAAGCATTATTAGGAGAGGGCACACAATCTGAAGTGGGAGCTATTAGGGAAGTTGGTTTTTATCCTTGTGACTGATTGGCAGCAAACTGTGAAAACCTCTCCAGACTTAGCCCGCCTCCCCATCTCCTATGAGAGAGAATTTCAAAAGTACAAGTGAGAACATTTTTTTAACTCCAACTTTCAGCTCTAGTCAATGCTAATCATGTTTATATGTGCAAATTATACAAGCTTACCATACAGGCGTTCTATTTTAATTCTACACCTCCCTTCTCTTCCTAATTCTAGAATTAAGAAAATGGCTTATACATGGTAGTGGCAAGATTTCCTCCTTCCCTGGTTCAGTGACATGAACTGAAAATGGACCTCGATCTAGCACGTGACCCCGTGACAAGAAACACTTGATCTTTTTCCTTACTTCATCTTCAACCCCACCAAGGCTCCTCTGCAATGAACAGATAAGGCCCTGTGCCAGTCCTCTTATTCTTTAGCCCTCTTTCCCCAGATTTTGCCCCTGAACGCTTTGTGGATTTTGGACCACTCATAAACAAATGAGCTTCAGCACTGCAAACACTGCCTAATCCATTTTAGGATTACTAGACTCCCTTCTTCTGGTTTGAAACCATCACAGCAACTAGAACTAAGTCCAAGTTAGCCATTGCAGCTGCCAGCCATACATTTCCAAGCTTCTTCTCATAGTCCTCCTGTTTTCAAGAGTTTCCCCTTTGCTGCCTTCAGCCCTCCTTCTCCTGTGAGAACTACAGTATTTCCTATTAAAATCTAAAGTAACACCTACTCTCAATTCCTTATCAGCAAAGTGAGTACGAACTGCTTTGTTTGTCTGCACAGATATACAAAGAGTCAGTTAATTTCATAGTTGATCCATCTGTTTCAGGGTGACATGGAGATGTTCTTACCTCAGATATCCCCAAGACTGTATACAAATGCCTTAACAAAGCAGAGTGGAAATCTGGGGCCTGATCTATGAGAATCTCATTAGGGATCCCCACCTTACTGAACAGTTTAAGCAATTCATTGGCAACAACTTTTGTGTGCACATGCACTGGTTCCTCAGAATGGGGCCCTGCTAGTAGTTCCAAGGGAAAGAGGGTAGCCCACGGCTGAAGCTTTTTCTCTATAAGCTTTGTCCTGTTCTTTTCAGAAGGCCACCAAAAATATTCTTGCCAGATGAGATGGGCCATCTGATCATAGGCTATGGATAGGGTTGCTGTACATCACTCCCAAAATTTGCCACACTACATAATATAAACCCAAGTAGCACTCATCCATTTGGACACAGATTAAATCAAAATTGTACCTTGATTTTCATCCAGCTTTCCTATCGTCTCGATCTGCTCCACCAAGTCATTGGAGTTCCACTGGCTCATCCCCAGAAGGATGGCATTCTTCCCTTCTGCCACCTCCTCTGCAACAAGAGAAAACAACATGCAATCTCAGGGACGGCCCAGAGAGCAGAGGCAGGATTGCCTCACTGACAATCAACAGAAAGCAAAATCAGCCTAGTGCAAGGGTCGGAAATGGCGGCTCGCGAGCCAGATGCGGCTCTTTGGCCCCTTGAGTGTGGCTCTTCCGCAGCTGAACTCACCCCCGCCCCTTCCACGTGATAGGCCCCCGCCCGCAAACCCCGCCCCCTGGCTCTCGCACTGAGCGAGGCCCGGCGCAGCAGGGAGGCAGCGCCATCTCCAGCCGCAGCAGCCCCTGCGCGGAGAGAGGCAAGCAGGCAGGTAAGCGGGCAGGCCTCGTTTCCCGCCCCCCATCATTATCTTCGCTCAACGCGGGCGGGCGGAAGCGGCCGAGGGGGGCGGGCCCGGCGGCGGAGGCCAGGGCTGCCCGCTTACCTGCCTGCCTGCCTCTCTCCGCGAGGCCCCTGATCCGACTTGGACCCCGGGAAGGCAGCGGGGGGCCTCGCGGAGCGAGGCAAGCAGGCAGGTAAGCGGGCAGGCCTCGTTTCCCACCCTCCATCATCTTCTTTCTTCAACCCGGGCGGGCGGAAGCGGCTGAGGGGGGCGGGCCCGGCGGCGGAGGCCAGGGCTGCCCGCTTACCTGCCTGCCTGCCTCTCTCCGCGAGGCCCCTGATCCGACTTGGACCCCGGGAAGGCAGCGGGGGGCCTCGCGGAGCGAGGCAAGCAGGCAGGTAAGCGGGCAGGCCTCGTTTCCCACCCTCCATCATCATCTTTCTTCAACCCGGGCGGGCGGAAGCGGCCGAGGGGGGCGGGCCCGGCGGCGGAGGCCAGGGCTGCCCGCTTACCTGCCTGCCTGCCTCTCTCCGCGAGGCCCCTGATCCGACTTGGACCCCGGGAAGGCAGCGGGGGGCCTCGCGGAGCGAGGCAAGCAGGCAGGTAAGCGGGCAGGCCTCGTTTCCCACCCTCCATCGTCTTCTTCCTTCAACCCGGGCGGGCGGAAGCGGCCGAGGGGGGCGGGCCCGGCGGCGGAGGCCAGGGCTGCCCGCTTACCTGCCTGCCTGCTTCTCTCCGCGAGGCCCCCGATCCGGCTTGGACCCCGGGAAGGCAGCGGGGGCCTCGCGGAGGGAGGCAAGCAGGCAGGTAAGCTGGCAGGCCTCGTTTCCCACCCTCCATCGTCTTCTTCCTTCAACCCGGGCGGGCGGAAGCGGCCGAGGGGGGCGGGCCCGGCGGCGGAGGCCAGGGCTGCCCGCTTACCTGCCTGCCTGCCTCTCTCCGCGAGGCCCCAGATCCGGCTTGGACCCCGGGAAGGCAGCGGGGGGCCTCGCGGAGCGAGGCAAGCAGGCAGGTAAGCGGGCAGGCCTCGTTTCCCACCCTCCATCGTCTTCTTCCTTCAACCCGGGCGGGCGGAAGCGGCCGAGGGGGGCGGGCCCGGCGGCGGAGGCCAGGGCTGCCCGCTTACCTGCCTGCCTGCTTCTCTCCGCGAGGCCCCCGATCCGGCTTGGACCCCGGGAAGGCAGCGGGGGCCTCGCGGAGGGAGGCAAGCAGGCAGGTAAGCGGGCAGGCCTCGTTTCCCACCCTCCATCGTCTTCTTCCTTCAACCCGGGCGGGCGGAAGCGGCCGAGGGGGGCGGGCCCGGCGGCGGAGGCCAGGGCTGCCCGCTTACCTGCCTGCCTGCCTCTCTCCGCGAGGCCCCAGATCCGGCTTGGACCCCGGGAAGGCAGCGGGGGGCCTCACGGAGCGAGGCAAGCAGGCAGGTAAGCGGGCAGGCCTCGTTTCCCACCCTCCATCATCTTCTTTCTTCAACCCGGGCGGGCGGAAGCGGCCGAGGGGGGCGGGCCCGGCGGCGGAGGCCAGGGCTGCCCGCTTACCTGCCTGCCTGCCTCTCTCCGCGAGGCCCCTGATCCGACTTGGACCCCGGGAAGGCAGCGGGGGGGCCTCGCGGAGCGAGGCAAGCAGGCAGGTAAGCGGGCAGGCCTTGTTTCCCACCCTCCATCGTCTTCTTCCTTCAACCCGGGCGGGCGGAAGCGGCCGAGGGGGGCGGGCCCGGCGGCGGAGGCCAGGGCTGCCCGCTTACCTGCCTGCCTGCTTCTCTCCGCGAGGCCCCCGATCCGGCTTGGACCCCGGGAAGGCAGCGGGGGCCTCGCGGAGGGAGGCAAGCAGGCAGGTAAGCGGGCAGGCCTCGTTTCCCACCCTCCATCGTCTTCTTCCTTCAACCCGGGCGGGCGGAAGCGGCCGAGGGGGGCGGGCCCGGCGGCGGAGGCCAGGGCTGCCCGCTTACCTGCCTGCCTGCCTCTCTCCGCGAGGCCCCAGATCCGGCTTGGACCCCGGGAAGGCAGCGGAGGGCCTCGCGGAGGGCCTCGCGGAGGGAGGCAAGCAGGCAGGTAAGCGGGCAGGCCTCGTTTCCCACCCTCCATCGTCTTCTTCCTTCAACGCGGGCAGGCGGAAGCGGCCGAGGGGGGCGGGCCCGGCGGCGGAGGCCAGGGCTGCCCGCTTACCTGCCTGCCTGCTTCTCTCCGCGAGGCCCCCGATCCGGCTTGGACCCCGGGAAGGCAGCGGGTGCCTCGCGGAGGGAGGGAGGCAGGCAGGTAAGCGGGCAGGCCTCGTTTCCCACCCTCCATCATCTTCTTTGTTCAACGCGGGCGGGCGAAGAGCGGCCGTGGGGGGGGGGGTCGGGCGGCGACGACAAGCGGCGCGCTTCAGGCTTTCAGCGCTGGAAGGCGGGCCTCCTTCCAGCGCTGAAAGCCTGAAGCGCGTCGCTTGTCGTCGCCGCCCGCCCCCCCCCCCGCCGCTCTTCGCCACAGATCCCGCCGGAGCTGATCTCCCTGGACCCCGGGCAGCTGGGCCGGGTGGACGCCGTCTCCCGCCCGCAAACCCCGCCCCCTTCCACGTGATTGGCCCCCGCCCGCAAACCCCGCCCCCTGGCTCTCTAGCATTTCAAAATGTGCACGAGCATGTCAAAATGGCTCCCGGCATAAAAAGTTTGCCGACCCCTGGCCTAGTGGAAAATACCCAAGTTTTCCAGAGGGCTTTGCAAGGACATATAATATGCCTGCCTGTAGAAATCAAGGAGCCCTAGACCTTGATACATCTCTTTTATTTCCAGTACTTATATTCCACCAGTATATCAAATTCTAGGCAGTGCATGATGATAATACGTAAAATGTAGATATTCCAAGTTAATGTGAACATTTATACAGATAGCAATTTTTGAATGACACAGCACCATCCTTGCTGATCTCCTGATACTCAAGTTATTGCCCTAGTAGTTGTTACCAGCAATTGCTTCCCACTCACCACAGTATGACCTCACATATATTTGTCTATTCCTCATTTCCTTACCTAGACTTAGCTGTCCCCCATTTCAGTAGGAGAGGCAGAGCTAAGTAGAGTTGCCATTTAGCTTTACTAATGACTTACTCAGGGGACTGGACTGCACAGCAGCCTTCAGCAACTAAGACTCATTAGCACTTGTTGTGTGCTTATAGAAGGCAGACATAAATTATCTCTCCCTAAAGGGTTTGGATTATTGATGCAATGACTATACAAAAGATCAGACCCAAGCACTGAAACAATTTACTTCTTAACTGTTCAGTCCTGAGTCTTAAGCAGACCCAAATGCTTATAAGGAGATCAGTAGTTGTCGCAAAATATATAGACAGTTCAATGGCTACTGCCTGGAAAACAGAAGAATCCCCAAACATGCACACTCTGAATTGAAAGATGTTAGATTCAGGCAGATGGATGGCATGGGCTACTTATCCCACTATCTTCAGGACAAACCCAAGCAAACTGAAAATATATAATCACTACTTGTGGACTTCCAGTAAATTGATATGAGATTACAACAATAATCCCTTCCTCTCTTTGTTTGTTTTAAATACCTTAAAACAAACCTTATTTCCAGGAAGAATTCAGGTACCTTAAGACATTTAAAAGTCATATTCATAACATTATTCTAATAAGGGAAATATAATCCTAATCTATGAAACCAGTACTAGCAATAATTTCTAGAGACTAAAGTTAAAAAAGAAAAAATTAAAACAAATCAGGAAAATATTCATCTACAAGAGATTTTAAATAATCACTTTGCCAACCATCTGACACTGACAGCAGCTGCCTGCATGCGGAATCTGCTTAATGAAATAAATCATTTTCTGGATTTGCACAATTTATTGCACTGCCAAATAACCAAACCGGCTGGGTGTGCACCACATCCTAAGCCATGTGCACACACACACTCCCCCAAAGCAGCTAATCAAGGTTACCAATAGTTAAGTACATGTTGTGCAAATGCACACATGACATTTTCAACCTGACCTAGGTAAAAGTATCACATGAATGTAGCCCAAGTTGCAAGATCAGAAGTAGAGATTTGGATGATGACTGGAGAAATATTTGAGAAGAAAGGCCTCCTTTGAGTTGCCTAGGCCATAAATCATGGAGGCTTTAAAATTTAATGCCAACCATTTGAGCTGAGCCTGGAAAAAAGTGGTGAAGCAAATGTATAGCAAACAAAACACTTGTGAGATAGTCAAGGTACTTGTGTCCAGACAATATCCTGGCTGTAGTTATTTGCATTCATGGCAGTTTCTGGAAGCTCGTAAGGACAAGGACATTCCCACATAGTATGATTAGAGTTAGTCTGGAAGTAACTAAGGCATATATGGAGGTAAGATCTGGCTTTATTAGCAATTACTGTAGGCCCAACAAAAGGTGGAAGTTGTTTTGTTTTTTTTACTGTTTTTGTCACCTACATCTAAGACAGGGGTGGGGAACTTTTTTTCTGCCAAGGGCCATTTGGATATTTATAACCGGGGGGGGGGGCTTCTGGGATTTCCGCGGACCGGGGGCCGGAGTTTGCGGGTGGGAGCCAATCACAAGCAGTGGGGGCGGGGTTTGCGGGCGGGAGCCAATCGCGTGGAAGGGGCGGGGTTTGCAGGCGGGAGCCCCATGGGCCTTAGGCGGGAGCCCTGCGGGCCTTATATGGCCCACGGGCCTGACGTTGCCCACCCCTGATCTAAGAGAACCAAGTTGCATTCCCAAACTGTTAATGTAACCTTCCAGTGGGACTGCAGCCTCATCCATGACAGGCTGAATAACCATACCTGAGTCAGATTACCCACCCATCAAAAGTATTTCTTCTTTGTTTGGATTAAGCTGTAGTTTATTTTGCTCCATTAAATCTGTCACAGGTGATAAATATTGGTTGATTGCTTCTACTGGTCTCTTAAATCAGATAGAAGATTGAGCTTTTTTGTGGGCAAAGCATGTGTTCTATCAAGAGCAAATCATCTGGTCTGCAACTAATTATGGCTTCTCTAGTTCCATTTCAAACATGGAAGCTGGTTTTATTCCAACTTAGGAAACCTGCATGAGATATGACTCCAAGGCTGCCCTCCTTTAAATCCTCAACAGTGTTAAGCACAGTGCAGAGAGGAACATGTAAGGCTCCTTTTTTTTCCTTTTAGAATAACTAGGGGAAGAAAAATTCTGAAATGAAGGAATTTACACCAGGGGTTTCTGAATGAAACATTTCCTTTTCTTTTATCAAGCGCAAAAGTCACTGCCATTCATTGTGTATAAAATACATCAAACAGAAATCAAATCAAGAGGAGTCATCTGCTGTTGATTCATTCATTCACTGAGGAAGCATATTTATAAAATTGCTTTGTTCAATGCTCCAATCATTTACAACTGGGAATGATTCTTCCTTCCAGGCATTTTATCATACTATATGAACAGCCCCACAGATCAGGTCAAGATAGATCCTCTTGGAATAATCAACTGGGTGCCCTTCAGATATTTAGAGTTTTGATAAGCCTCAGTCAGTATGATCAATGGTCAGGAATCAAAGTGATTGTTGTCCAAAATATGTGCAGGTTACCAACTTGCCTAATCCCTTCTAAACCAGAATCTTTCTTCCCACAGGGGTTAACTAGGTGTTTCTAAAAATTCCACTATTCTCCTGAAAATCTCACAGGACAGTGATGGTAACAACCCTCTTCCAACATGTTCATGACTCAGAATATGGAAGTGCCATATGATCATCATAATTGATAACCGCTGATGGACAAATTTATCGAAAGAGACTTACCATGAAAGCAATTGTCCTCAATTGTGTTCCAGTAAACTCCATAAATTGATTTGCAAACTGTATGAAAAATGGTGTACTATATTTTTTGCTGTCCTAAATTTTATATCTTGCATTCTTGATATGCTCAAAATCTATGCATATAGTGACATCAATATGAATAAAAAATACAGCCATGTGCAACCACAGGTTTGGCAAGATCAGGTTATTTTGTAAGGTAATCTTATCTCTAGCCTCACTGCACCCATGTTCCATAAGTGCCCAGTTCTGCAAAGGTCCTTTGCCAGCAAGTACCCTTGAGAAAGAAACTTTATTCTTCAGTCCAATCCTCAAAGAGAAGACTCTGTTTTCTTCCCGCCTGTATCCCACCTAAGCCCTTAAGAGCCCCTCCAAAACTTGCTAACTTTTAATGTTCAGAAGAGGAAAGTTATTAAACATTTGGGGAGTAACAATATTAATTAAATTTTTAAATTAAATTAAATTAAATTAAATTAAATTAAATTAAATTAAATTAAATTAAATTAAATTAAATTAAATTAAATTCTTCTTGGTGACAGAAGTTGTCAGTAATAGAAGCTAGTGCATTAAGTTCTCTTCACCATCTCACTGGAATTTCCATGTCAGGAATAGCACACCTCAGATGCAACAGTGGGCAAACAGGAGATTACAAATTATTATCCCAATTTTGAGACCATATTAGAAGCTGAACTCCATCCTATTCCCTCAAAAATTAGAGAGGTTTACAAAGCATTTACCTCTAAGCCTGAAGGACTTGAAATCAAAATATGACATTGAAATGATTTGTGGAAACAGAGAACAAACTGGAAGTGATGAATTCGATCTAATCCTTAATATGTTCTTAGTATTATTACCCTCCTTGTCCTTTCTCCAACGCTGAGCTCTCCTACAATAGAAACTTTACTCCAGTTCTGAAATGACAACTATGAGTGGGAAAAAAGCCCAGCCACAAGACAGTACTGGGGCTCTCTCTGCTCCCAAACATTTAATGACCTGCTTTGAAAAGAAGGCACAAAGTGCAGCCGATGTGGCACCACATAGCAGAAGGAAATGGCAATGGAGCTCTTAGTCCTGATGTAGCTTCTGCATGAGAAAGTCTGCCTCATGCCCTAAGTGTTGGAAAATATTGCCAAGTACTGTAGTGTCTCTCTCAAATGGTCACAGAGGTCATACAGATATATGGGTAATCACTGGATTTGTCCCGGAGGATGGTTTCAGGGAGAAACTATAGTTCTCCATTAAGACTATTGAGGGCATGCCTGGGCACTTTACTTCTTACAAACTACAGAACAGCAGAGATATTAGCCTTCTCAATTCAATTACTGTCATTTCTTCTCAAACAAAAATCGTCCAAATAAAACTGACACTACAGTATTGAATTTGGTACAAAATGTGAAACTCTGATAGCTTTGATTTTTAAATGTTGACATTATGGACATTTATTTTTAAAAAGCCTATACACTGGGGAAATGTTTAAAGAAAAGAAGCAATATAATTTGCATTAAAAAAAACCAGTTGTCAGACAATGTATGTCAATTGTTACCAAGATATGGTGATGCTGCAAAACTAATTTAGGAGATGGGCATACATACATTCCCTCTTGGGTAGGCTGGCCATACGTCCCATTTTGAACGGGACAGTCCCGTTTTTTTAACATTTTTTAACCGTCCCATCGTTTTGATAAAAATCTCAATTTTGTCCCGTTTTTTAAATCCGGCGGGAATGGCGCGGAAGGAGGATCTGAGCCGGAGCTGCCAATTGGAGGCAGCCCAGAAGAGGAAGCCCTCCCGCCTATCAGTGCACGGCAAAGGAGGGCGGGGTTTGCAGGCGGGAGCCAATCGCACGGACCGGGGGGCGGGGACCCGTCTTTTTCATGAATACAGAATATTACATAAGACTCCGTCCGTTTTGCCATCCCAATGTCCCAATATGGTCAGCCTACTTTTGAGGTAAGCAACATTACACAGTATACAGAAAAGGAATAAACAATACTGAGACAAAGAAATTAAAGGCATGAGAGAAGAAAAGGAAGCATGGCTAAAACTAGTTTACATCAACACTAACTGCATATTGTATCACTCCTTCTATCTTTGCCAACCATCCTAGCTCTCACCATGTTCATGCGCCACTTCATGTATTGTTTTTCACATCTTTTTTCAGAATCTCATCAACTTCAACTACTTTATCTTTCCTTCCCTCTCAATCCATTCATTCTTCTTCCATACATTTGTTCTGTTATTTGATCTTCATTCATTCCCTCTGAATGACCAAACTATCACAACTTACTTCTTTCACTGATCATTCTCTTTCATATTCAATCCACTTTCATTCTTGGCCCAGAGTTTCTTTTGTTTAATAAATAAAAAAATAAAAGAATCTTGTTTTCCTACACAATCTCCTTAAGTACTGCATTCAACTTATATACTGCATTTTCTGCAGACAGATAGCAGTGAAATGTTCAGGTTTTTAAAAAACCTGCCAGGCTAGAATATTGCCTAATAATGTAGACCATAGCTTTCCAAACTGTGTGTCGCGACACTTTAATGTGTCGCAACACACAGTTTAGCGTGTCGAGAAGTGGCGGCATTTTAGTGAGGCCGCCGCCGCTGCCACCGCCATGCACACCACCACCGCATGCCCCCTCGTGCTGCTGCCGTGCACGCATGCGCCCCCGCGCCGCCGCCATTGGTGTGTTGCCAATGGCGGCAGTTTGGAAAGCACTGCATTAGTGTGTCGCGACAAAACCCGGAAGTGCTGATGGCGCGTCGCCGCAGCACGCCATCAGCGCTTCCGGGGTTTAGCGCGAAACACGAGGCTGCAGCCGCCGTGCACAACGACGACGTGTGCCGCTGCCGTTGGTGTGTCGCCAACGGCGGGACTTTGGAAAGCAGTGATGTAGACACTAAAGTAGACTGGATTTTTAAAAAATCCATGCATGTTTACTCAGAAATTGACATTTTCACTTTAAGAGAAGTGCCTGTGTGGTCCTATGGCAGGTTCCTTTAAAGTTCACATTATAACTTTCAAGAAGTGGATTTATCAGGAGGGAAAAAAAGGCTTCTTATTGTGTCTTCCCTATGGAAGATTTTAATCTAATGCTGTGAGTGTTCTCTGTGTGCATTTTATTTCTGCTGATGTGAATTACAGATATTTTAATGTGCACTATATATTAAAGCAATAAATCAATGGGAATCTAAACTGACCCAGGTTTTATTAATAATATTTGAAAGAAAAGTCACTTTGAACATTACAATATTGACATTTGTTCTGTCACCATGTACCTGTGGTTGCTATGGAGAATCTCTGAGTCTCTGTTCAAACTTATATCTGAGGACACATACCATTCATGCTTTAAATGACAGGTCTAGCTGAGCAAACCCAAAAATAGCAGCTGCCCATTTTTCAGCAGCAGCATCAAAGAAAGGAACAGTGATCAGAAAAGACACGAAGTCACAAAAAGATGTTCGGTTTAAAAAAAAAATAGAAAAGCTTCTGCAGATCATTTTCCCACTCCCATTTCCATAGAGTAGAAAATGGCGGAGGGAGGGGAGAACCATCGGGGCAATTCAGCAAAATGTATTGAATGCATCTTTGCTAGATGATGAGGAGGGACACAATGCCATAAAGAAAGAAAAGAGAGTTTGTGGTAGGCAACGTAGTGGCTTCCATAAAGTTTGGGATTTGGTAATAGCTCTAGCCAGCACTGTCACATAGGCCAGGGATTGTTGGCATTATAGCCCAAAACATCTAAAGGTGGTCCTCGGGTTACGACCCTAACTGGGACTGACATCTCCATCGCTAAGTGAAGCTGTAATTAAGTGAAACATCACATGACTGCGCCGCTTAGTGACGGCAGTTCCGGCAGTCCCAGTTGTGGTTGTTAGGCGAGGACCTCACGCTTCTCCTACCCTCTGCGAACTGCCTGTGCTTCAGCTCCCCCCACCCGCCTATCTCCCCACATCTCTGCCCTTTTGGCCACCCTGCATAGCATGGCCGAGATGAAGAGGCCACTGTATTCAGCTGCCGCTGCCAACAGCCTGAAAATCCTTTTAGCAGAAGGAGCAGAAAGTGTCCAACTCACAGGGCTGTCCTCAGAGTAACTGGCAGGCACAGGCTGTGAAAAGAGCCATATCTTGGCTGCTTCCCCACCACTCCTCCAGCCAGCCAGGGCAGAAAGGGCCCAACGTTGGGCTGGATGCAGAAATAGTACCAGCTCCGGGACCCAACCACCCTCCCTCGCCCTGGAGAACCCTGGAGGGCGGCCTGGTCAGGAGAGCTCCCTGTTCAGGGGCAGTCTACCCTTGCAGATCCGGGAGCAGGAAAAGGCACGGCTCCCCACCTTGCAAGTACCACGGGCCGCGGTAGGGAAGAGGGAGGCGGTAAGGGGGGAGGAGGCACCAAAGTAACAGGTGCACGGGCCTGCTTTTCAGAACCGGTGTTGTTGAGACAGCTGCCAGCAGTTCCTCCACCCCCAGGGCCATTGCCAGTGCTGGTGCCCACGCTGAGGTGGTCCCAGAGGAACTGTGTGCAGAGCGGGCTTTGCAAGGCAAACTCCAGCATAGCCAGCAGCAGCACCAGCTTTATTGTGCACAGGCAGTGGCGGGCGCAGCCTTGGAGGGGGGACCCCGCAGGGTTTTCCTCCTCCATTGCCGCCACCCCAGAGGGCGGCTCAGGCAGGACACCCACCTATCTCCCCCCACTGCACGGCATGGCCAAGATGAAGACGCCGCTGTATTCCTCCGCCCCTTGCCTGGCGACCAGATGACCACTGGGGTACGCAAGGCCAGCTCAAGTGTTATAAGGCGCCCCTAGGCCACATTGACTCATGGCACCACCTCCCACTGATGCGAAGATTTACATTTTTAGAATAGCCTTTGTTTTTGGAAGGAGGGGGCAAGGTTGCTGCCCTCTAAGCTTTGTCACCCTAGGGCAGTGCCTAGTTGGCCTTAGCCTAAAGCCAGCCCTGGGTGTATGGGTTAGTCAAAATGGCTATGGCCAAATCACATCACCAAAGAAGTTGTTCACAAAGGTTCCTTTTAGGCTTTTGTTTTTGTTAGTTATGGAGGAGACATGAGGTCTTTGGCCTTGTGGCTGACCCTTATACTGGAATTTCTCTTCTTCCAGAGCCTCTGCAGATTTGATTTGCTCCAAGTGCCATAGAAACAGCTGGACTCTGAACAGTCAGGTCTGTTTCCTCCTACTTCCAATTCAGTCCTTCATCCAGTCATACCATTAGATTGGCACCAATAGATGCCTACTCCAATGTGGTCCTCCTCTTCTTCAAAGAGAACCATTCTGCCTCCTAGAGAAAAGCATAAGCTTGCACAGCTTTGCCCAATGTTCAATTTCTTGCTCACGGCATAATATGGTAAAGAGAAGTAACTCAGAAACTGTCTGATAGTGTCTTCCAGGCTTTAGGCTTTAGGCTTTAGGTTAAGGCAGGGGTCCCCAACCTTTTTGGCGGCAAGGACCGGTTTCAAAAGACGATTTTTCTGCGGACCGGGGGGCGGGGTTTCTGGGGTTTCTGCGGACTGGGGGCGGGGTTTGCGGGCAGGAGCCACTTGCACGCACCGGGGGCGGGGTTTGCAGGCAGGAGCCAATCGCACGGAAGGGGGTGGGGTTTGCGGGCGGGAGCCCTGCAGCCCATTTCCTAACAGGTTGGGGACCCCTGGGTTAAGGAATCAACTTGATTCCCAAGAATAAAGAATCAGCCGGAGTCCCAGGAATAAAGAATCAGCCTGAGTCCCAGGAATAAGCTATGGGAGAAAATGAATACCTTCTTCATTGATCAGTATCTTTTAACGTTAATCATGAAACTTCATGAGCACAGCAACATATAGGTCCATTGTGTCTCTCAAGGATATGCCTTATGTATCCCCAAAATAACCAGTTCAGAAAAGGATGAAACAGGTTATATTTTGCCTCCCATTCTTTCCAATTACTATATAAATCCAAAGGTACAATCTTTGTCCAGAGCAGAATTTCAGCGCCCCCTATCCTTTGGTGGCCAACAAGCTTGTTTTGGTTCAGTTTCAATTTCATCCTCTGTATCTTTAGTAGGTCTGAGATGTCTTAGGCCCCTTGTCCTTTTCCCCAGGGAAAATGAGGTTGTCATTAATCATGAGAAATCAAAAGTAATACCATTCTTAAGAAGTTTATTAATTAATTAACAAAGGAGCCAAAACGTCTTTTGTGCATGACAATATATAAAACCCATTGCATTAATCCATGCACAATGAGGATTTTTAATGAATTTATAACAGTGCTCAAATTAGTAGTAGTATCTTTAATACAGCCACTGACCAACATTTTATTCAATTTTTGGAAAAGGATGACAGGGCTCAGATTTAGATATATTTCCATTTTCTAGATGATTGGCAGAAATAAATAAAAAGTTTCAAACAAAACATTATAAATACAAGTAACAGAATATTAAAAAATCTATATATCCATAAATATATTCTTATTGGCTTCCGGGTGGGAATGGCAGACTGCATGGCTGTGCCCGCTGGTTCAGCGGGCGGAGCTGACAACGCAGTAACTTTTTTCGGGCTCAGGCAGGTTCTCCTGAAGCCCAGAAATGTTTTCCAGATAAAGGAAAACACCTGGAATCACCTCATCTGTCCTCCAGATGGCTGCTTGCAGCCAGAAGATCGCAAACAGCGTTTCATGTTCGACTGGTAAGAGCCAGCTGGGAGGCGGGGATTTCATCACCTTCCAAGCCGCGCTGTAGCCTTAAAGGGACACTAAGACCAGCCATCCCATTTCTAAATCACCAATTTGTATTTTTTTTAAGTATATGTACCCCAAGAGAGGCTTTCTACAGCGAGGAGAAGCTGGTTCTCTTGGTGCTTAACATTATTTTTGGGATTATTTTTTTTAAAAAAAATCTTTTAAGTTTTGGATTTCGTTTTTTTTGAAAAAAAATTATCTTGTGTTTTCGCACCTTTTTAGTTCTTTTTTCAATCTTTGTAGATATTTTTTTGTAGCTTTTACTCTTCTCTTGAAATTTAATAAAATTTATTTTTAAAAAAAGAAATTGCCACAATTAATTGCTTGCTCAATGTTGTGACTTGGAACTTACTTTGGAGCCATGCAGACTTGTAGCTGCAAACTGTGCCCAAGGATCTTCTATGGGCTGTTTATGTTTTCTTTCATTTATCTGCTCTAGAACCTATTTATTTCCTGATTTCCTGCAGGTAAATGGCATGGTCCAATTAGACTTTTATTTTACCACCTTAATCACTCTGATTAATTCTAGATCCTCTACATTTAACAATAGATATGTTATCTCATTAACTCAGGCTGGCCTTAGAAGAAGTCTGTGGGCTCTAGTGGACTATTGTAGAGATGAGAAGCTCACAATAAACTATCCTAAAACCAAAATCATGGTTCTCTCAAAGGGACTTAAATGCTGCAAATATTGTTGGCAGATAATAATATAGATCTGGTTTCATCCTTCAAATATCTTGGCACACTATTCTAACCTTCTGGAATCCAGCATGAACAAATTAAATCTATTTATAAGAAAGCCAACAACAATGCTAAGGCCATACCAGGCTTCTTTCGTGCTAAAGGGGCCAGGAAAACACCTGCCGCCATAAAACTCTTTAAAGGCAGATCCCTCTCCAAGATGCTCTATGGTTCTCAGATATGTTGTACGTATATATAAAAATTTAAAGCCCATGGATATCATCCAGATTCCTAAGAGTGCTATTCCGAGTACCTTGCTGCATGTTAAATGCAGCACTCCGCTTAGAATCTGAGACATTCCTAATGGAATCTAGGGACCTCATGCGCTGGCTCTATTTCTGGGAGAAGCTTCACTTTTCCAGCAATTCTCTGGCTGCCATGATCTTTCTAGATCTTTTTTCTTCTTTCTGGAAAAGTAGAATTCAGAATGATCTTTATCAATGTGACTTCTTATGTCAAGCTGTCTTAGCCATGTGGCTATTAAGAGCTAGAGCTGCAATCCAGCAGCCGGTGTTTGATGTAACACTCCAGGTAGATCAGGGCCCCTTAGGTAACCCATAGTGGCCTGATATAAAAAGGAAACCCTTCAGCAAATTACATATTCAATGTTACTTGCTAATGCACTGAAGAACTCTTTGTCTGGCCCATTTTAATGTTTTGCCCTCCACAATATTGGAGGGACAATATAACACTACCCTTTTTCTAGAACAAACTTGCCTGCCTGACCTGGAGGAACCTGAGATTCCAGACCATTTGTTCTTTTAGATTTTTCTTTTTTCTACAGCAATTTGCATCATACCCTTATAATTGTGCTTACTAATAGAAGTTCCGTTCATTCTGAGGATTAATTATTTGCTTTTTACTGTCAGACCAGACGTTTAATATCTCCAGGAGAAGGCATAATTTCTTTCAGCTTTCCTAATTTTAGGATTTTATAAATATACAGAATTTACTTCCAACTTTTAACAGCAATATACAAAAATTTCCATAATCAACTCTTACTCTATATTAAACCAAAACCATATTATTTCTATAAATCATTCCACTTTGGCACATCTTCTTGGCGATCACTCATAGCCGAGTAAGATTGTCTTCCAGGGGTAAAATCTTAACAGTGGATCCATAAGTGGCTCTAAAGGCCAGTTCTGGATCCGCACAACCTCCCACAGTGAGGGCATAGGTTTCCAGGTGGAAGACGGTCAAGATGAGGGTTTGCTTGACGTGCCTTCCTCTTAGCTCGTTTCTCCCTTTCGCCCTGTACTCGTGCTTCTTCAAAGTCCGTAGCGCCTTTAATAAAGGCTGACCTCTCCAATTGAAACGCTCACTTTGGCACATAATAAAAATCACTAAGTACAGTTACTCCTCCCCCTTATATTAAAATAAAAAAAATTCATATAAACCTCCTAAACATCTTTCTCCCCTCCAAAATATAACACATATTTAATTATTCCCTTCCTACTACTATTCTATACATTTCTGTCTACTAAAATAAGAATCAAATTAAAAAGCACATAGATTGTCTGCTGTTATACTTGATAATACAACAGTTTTAATAATCTTAATCTTAATAAACCCAAAACACAGAGACAACTCAAAACAGTTAACTTTAAATCAAATCCTTAAAACCATCCAAATAAACACATTTTTTTTAACTTTAATAATCTTAATCCAAATCTTTAAAGGCAAATAGCATCAATCAAATCCTTAAAGCAAACCAGATGAACATTCTTCAACCCTTATCCCACTTCAAAATAAACCAAAGCAGTTACATATCCCCACAATGTACACAGAGCTTTTCTCTTAAAAGAATCAAACAGCCTGACTGCCCTCCTCAAAAATTCCAACTTCTTTTCATGGCATTCCACCAGAAAGTCAATTTCACTTGTGGCTTGCAGATCTCTCTCTCCCTTAAATTTCTTCAAGTCCACTATCCGATCTTCATCCAGCATCTCAATAAAAATCCCAATCTCTTAGAAGAAACATTTCTATCGCTGTTGAATTCCTCAATTTCATCCACCACATGACCAACCTGATGGCACATTTTAAATCTCATATTTTCCACGATGTCCTGAATATCTTGCATAAAAGCTTGGTAAAAGTCAGAAGAAATCTGTTTAAAATCTTGGTGGAAGTCAGAAAAAATCTGTTTAAAATCCTCCATGTCTCATGCAGTAGATTATGGCACTCCCTAGGAGCTTAACCAGCGAAAGTCGAGGATATGAAAAAGTTCCGAAATGTATTTATGCAAGCGAAAGTGAGATAAGCAGACAGTTCCCAAGGGAAAGTGGAGACAGAAAGCTGAAGGTTCAAATCAGCCAATTCAACGTGTAGGAAAATGCTAATATCTTCAATTTTAATACAAAAATAATAACAGGAAGACAATTGTTTACTCTCAATCCTTCTTTATATTTGGAAGGAGAACAAAATCCAAAACTTAAAAAAAAATTTTTTTTTTAAGAAGTAATCCCAAAAATAATGATAAGCACCAAGAGAACCAGCTTCTTCTTGCTATAGAAAGCCTCTCTTGGGGTACATATGCTTTAAAAAAAATACAAATTTGGTGATCTAGAAAGCGGTGGCCGGTCTTAGTGTCCCTTTAAGGCTACAGCGTGGCTTGGAAAGTGATGACATCCCCGCCTCCCAGCTAGCTCTTACCAGTCGAAAGCGAAACGCTGTTTGCGATCTTCTGGCTGCAAGCAGCCTTCCAGAGGACAGATGGGGTGATTCTAGGTGTTCTCCTTTATCCAAAAAACATTTCTGGGCTTCAGGAGAACCTGCCTGAGCCCGAAAAAAGTTACTGTGTTGTCAGCTCCGCCCGCTAAGCCCGCGGGCACAGCCGCTCAGTCCGCCATTCCCCACCAGAAGCCAACTGTGGCAATTTCTAAAATCTTGAGGCAAATTTTTAAAAAATTACCTTCTCAAGGTACAAACTTTTTTGTCTCATGCCATGCCTTCACCAGAAGTAGAACTAAGACCGTTCATAGTCCAACCAAACCAATATGCTACCTCCATTCATACACTGATGATCATCCGTGATCAATTCCACCACAGAAATCCCACTTAAATTAATGCAAGCAGCAGTAAAGTTCATTTAAACAAATATGCACAGAACTTTTGATAAATGATATAAGCCAGCATTGTCTGTCATCCCAATGCCTTCCAAAATCTTGTGGTTTTATGCAGAAGGACCTTTTATGTATAAGACAGATACCTGGCTGAAAATCAAGGCAAAACAATTTGTTAAATGTCCAAAAAAAAAGCCCTCTATTCCCAACACAGTGGCATATTTTTTGAGCTAGTTGAGAAGTTCCAGAGCAGGGCTTTGATCTAAGAGCTTATGCCTGCTTTGAAAAGGGCATTTTTGTTTCTCTCGGTTCAACAAAAACAAAATTGCAGAGAAGGATGGATTGTAATTTTCTCCTCACTTTATTTTTAGCTAACCTAAACTATAGTACGTGAGCCATCCACTCTGAGAGTCCACAGCCTAGTTCTGGCACAACATCAAATTAAATTCTCAGTTAGTCCCTGAGCAAATTGATCAAGGGGAGAAGCCATATCAAGAAGCCTTCCCTGGACCCTACTATTTTAAACAACTTTCGTCCTGTCTCCCACCTTCCCTTTTTGGGAAAGGTGGTTGAGAAGGTGGTGGCGCTGCAACTTCAGAGGATTCTGGATGAAACGGATTATCTAGACCCCTTTCAGTCAGGTTTCAGGCTGGGATATGGGACAGAGACTGCATTGGTCACGCTTATGGATGATCTCTGGCGGGAGCGAGATGGAGGGAGTGCATCCATTCTCGCTCTCTTGGATCTCTCAGCGGCTTTTGATACCGTCGACCATGGTATCCTTTTGGGGAGGCTCAGGGAGTTGGGGGTGGGCGGCGTTGTTTTATGCTGGTTCGCCTCCTTCCTCCAGGACCGTTCCCAATCGGTGGTAATAGGAGAGGAGAGATCTGGCCCTCGACCCCTCTTGTGTGGGGTGCCGCAGAGTTCGGTTCTCTCTCCTCTCCTATTTAACATCTACATGCAGCCGCTGGGCAAGATCATCCGTCACCACGGGATGAGGTATCACCAGTACGCTGATGATACCTAGTTGTACATCTCCGTCCCGGGTGAAGTAAGTGTTGCAGTCGACACCTTTCTCAGTGTCTGGAGGCTGTAGGGGCCTGGATGGGGCACAACAGGCTTCAGCTGAACCCTGGTAAGACAGAGTGGCTGTGGATTGATGGCCTCTCGATTCCCAGGAAGTTGTCATCTTTAACTCTGGATGGGGTGGCACTGCCCCGTTCAGACTCAGTGCGAAACTTGGGGGTCCTCCTGGACTCACGACTCCTGCTCGAGGAGCAGGTGGCAGTCGTGGCCAGGAGGGCCTTTGCACAGCTTTGGGTTGTGCGCCAGTTGCGCCCCTTCCTGGGTCAGGGGGCCCTCCGAACAGTCACTCATGCCCTTGTCATCTCCCATATAGATTACTGCAACGCGCTCTACATGGAGCTACCCTTGAAGAGTATCCGAAAGCTTCAGCTGGTCCAGAATGCGGCTGCATGGGTAGTTCTGGGTGCTATAAGATCAGCACATGTAACACCGCTACTCCGTGAGCTGCATTGGGTACCAGTCTGCTTCTGGGTCCAATTCAAGGTGTTGGTTATCACCTTTAAAGCCCTACATGGCATGGGACCAGGGTATCTGAGGGACCGTCTTATCCCGATCACATCTACCCGCCCCACCCGATCATGCAGGGAGGGCATGCTTCGGATCCCATCATTAAAAGAATTCCATCTAGCAGGGTCTAGGAGGCGTGCCTTCTCTGCGATAGCACCCGCCCTGTGGAATATCTTACCCCCTGAGGTGAGACGGGCACCCTCGCTCCTGGCCTTCAGGAAGTCTTTAAAGACCTGGTTCTGCCGCCTTGCCTGGAACGAAGGAAATAATAGTTCCTCCTGGGGGTGGTTAGCTTAGTAATATCCTCCTTTTAAGAACATACCATCTTTTGGATTTTTATTTTTTATTTTTATAGTAGTTTTTAAATGTATAGGCTTTTAACTTTTTATATTGTGATTGTAAACCGCCCAGAGTCTACCATGGTAGAGATGGGCAGAGATAAATCCAATAAATGAATAAATGAATAAATGAATAAATGAATAAATAATATCGAGCAACAAGCAAAAACTGGAGATTACCCCAACATATTGCAAGAAATGTGAACTCAATATGACAGAAAATCTGCATTGTGTTGCTTGTACTTGGAGCAACATGTCCAGCATTCCTTAACTAATTTATATTTTAGATACAAATACATGCAGATGGACAATCCTCTCCAAAGTGAAAAACCCCAATTACCCAATCTCAGGTCACTGGTGGCTAGAGCATCTTCCTCTCCCCTTCTTAAAAAAAGAAATTAGCCATAAATTACCTCCCGGGGAGAGATTCTCTAAGTACATCACAAATATTTTTCTGCAAAGCTGATGCTAAAGAGACTATAGGAATAGTTTTCAATAAAATCCTAAAAGGAGAACAATATTGTAGTGTTTTAAATTTTAAGAAAGCTACACTATATAAATATAAAATTTACATATAGATAATACATATGAAACTTGACAGCTCTGAACCAATGGAGGAGGATTACAAACCTCGTGCATCGAAGAATTCATCATCAGAGCTTTCCACTGAGTCAATGCCTTCCATGGGCCAATGGGAGCCGAACTGGTGCAATCCAACTGAAAAAGGGGAGAAAGGCAGCATTAGCAAACAGAGGGTTCCAAGATGGAGTCCAATCGAACATTCTGTGTATTTAAAAGGTTCCATCATTCAGTCAGCAACCTTAAAAAAATATTATTTTACTTACAAGTATTTGTAAGTCCATTGAAGTTGGGTGGCTAATAAATTCAAATAAATAAATTTTTAAAAACTGCTGCTGTCAAATCATATTTTTCCTGGCTCTAATAACCCATCATTTAATGCCATAAAAATATGCTTTTTTTCCTATGCAATTTTGATGCAGAATTAATCAATGTATTATTTATTTATTAAATAAATTTATATGGCCGCCCAACTCACATACGGTGACTCCGGGCGGCTTACAGAATTAATCAATGACTAGGTATAAAAATTTCCTAAGTTAACTAAACAATCCTATGGGCCTTGGCAGTAGTCATAGGATTTTGTGGATATCTTTGCGCAGCATCAAATAAATTGTTCAGCCCAAATAAAGTGGGCAGAGGAAACCTTTTATCTTTGGGAACTCCTTCAGTGCTATTGTTCCTCTGCAATCAGAATTCCCATGACACAGGAGATAAAAGACATTCAACATCAACAGGGATTTGGAGGGGACAGATTAGGAGAGATTCTAAATGACCCACCCTGGAACAGGGGGAAACTGGAGCTGACCTATTTTATTACCCTACCACTGGGAGCTACAGAAAGGAAAAGATTTTCATTTTCACTTGCTGGCACAAGCCTTAGGATTTGACCCTATCAGATTGTATTTAATTCATATGATAGCTCTGAAATTGAGGGCAAGTCCAATATGCTTTAACTTCAGCCTTGGGAAATCATCATTCTGGCTGACACACCTACATCCCTGAGATAAGAGATTGCCCAGATCACATGCAGATTTAGGATGCCATGCTCCATTACAAGTATGCTTCCCAGGCAACGGTAGCGTTCTGGAGAAGCCCCAAACACTGACACATCACTTATTCTTGCTGCGTTTATATCCTGCTTTTCAGTCAGTTTTATTTGCCAAAATAGCTCAAGTCATAAGAAAGAGATACTGGGCTGGACCTGCCCTGAGGCTTAAAGTCAAAGAGGACAAGGTGCATGGGGGATGAGAAATGGTAGGAAAAGAGGAAGAGTCAGATTGACTGTTCAAGGCCAAAATGAAGTGGTAAGGAGCAAGGTGGCATTTATACATAGTTCAGTCTGGGCTGATTTAACTTCCTGAAGCTCTTGCTTAAATAGAAATGTGTGGCAGTTGTTCCTTTGGATGATAGATGGGGCCAGATTTGCTGTGGCCAATGGGTGGAGGTGGAGTGTGGCTCTCCAGTCCCAGGGCAACTGGAAGCAGCAAAGTACAAAGCAAACTCTTTGCAGTTGCCCATTTCTTGCTACTGTAAACAGACAGGCCAATTGTCCTCTTCCCATTAAATGTCTCCCAGTCTCCCAGGAGCTCTTGATCCTCTGATGGATGGATGAAAGTTGAGCGTTGCTACCTTTTCTCTCTCCCATTCCAAGAAATACACCTTTCTCAGTGAAATTCATCAACAGAGCATCAGGGACATTGACAGAATGGTATTGTAATGCACCTCAGGTAGACGGACAGGAGGACCAAAATGAGATGGCGATAAGGAACAGAATTATGACATATCCTAAATTCTCTCAGCCCAAATGCTTGGGCAATGTTTTGCTGACACAAGAGGTCCAATGAGGAAGTTCATGGCCAAATGTGTTCTTCCCTCTTTGTTTAGGTTAAGATTTTTTTTCTTTTCTTCTCTTTTTCAAAATTGCACCGATTTGTTAAGAAATGCTATCTCCTCTTGATGTTGCCTCAAACAGCTAGGCCAGGTTGACCTAAACCTACCCCAACAGCCTGTGAATAAGCACAGGAGAAGAAAGAGAGGATCTGCCATCTTCTCTCACTACTGCTGTTTCGAGCTAAGGTGGGCTCTCAGAACACTCTGAACTGGTGCCCAATATATCTTTGTTTTACTTTTCTCAAGCCTTCACTTTTTCCTTCTGTGTCATGTCTTTTTAGATCTGATTTTTAATAATCTACAATTGAGGTGCAGCAACATCTGTAATAAATAACAATGACATTAAAATGGCAACATGTGTGTCATTATTGCACAAATGGTCTGATGATGTCGCAATGTCTGATACAAGTATTTTGCGGTATCATTTGTGTCATGTCATCATGTAAGTGTCATTATTTGCCCCCTCCTTCATTGACCCCTCAGATGCCCATGCTATAGGAGCCTTTCAAACTGATGAGGAAAATAGATACATAATTAACAAGCAAGCATATAACAGGACAGGGATCACATCCTGAGTGGAGATGGCTTCTAAAGAGGTTGGTATATTCTCCTATTATTATTACAGGTCAGAGGCCTGCTGTTGTAAGTTTATCTTAGAGTTGTGTGGCTCTTGTGGGCCTCTTCCTCAAATAACTAATTGTAGTTCTGTGGAAAGTACTCAATGGCAAAGAACAGCTCTGTGGGCAGAAGGCTCAATTGCTGATATCTCCCATTTCTAAAGATCTTAGTGGTAGATGATGGAAAAGATCTTTCTCAGCCAAGATACCCCTGGATAATAGATGCCAGTCAGAGTGCAGAGTAGCTATTAATGGTTTGATTACATGAAGCTGATTATTCCAAATTTTTACTACCCTCCCAATTCCCCAAATATAGCGAAGAAACTCATGAGTCCAAACTGAGCTTATAGATGGGCCACTGGGTCAGTGCTGATCATTTGCCGTTTTCTTTTATTCTGCTTTTCACACCCAAACAAGATATTGGCATATACATCCAATGATTACTCTAATCATTTAGCTGCATTTTGCTAACAACCAAAGCCTCTCCATTTCTCCAGCAGAATCCATTTATTGTAGATACAACAGGCTATGATTTTATAAATTTAAGGTATCCAATTAAAGCTAATGAATGTTGCAGTCATGAGGCCAGTATCTTGGTGGCTTTGCAGACACAGAACCTGGAATATGCTAACAGCTTGGCTACATTAAAGTCCACTTAATGCTAAGTGCTCCCAGACACACAAACAGCCCTTCAAATTAATCTACAAAAACTGACAAAGCCCCAGCTAACTGAGCGCTGGGTATTATTAGGATAAATGTTTAGGGCTTGCTTCAAGAAAGTGTCTGAACAACATTCTTTTACATCTCATCTCTGCCTTAAAGAAAGCAATTTTCTGGGCCTTTATTTTCAAGCTGCAAATAGACTATATCAGATCAGATAGCAGTAGTTCAAGATCAGTTTACTGAACAGACTATTTTTAAAAAAAAATACAAACTGGACATAGCTGAAATTACTGGGATTTACCATTTTCCTTCCCTGCTTGAATCCTGAAGAAAATCTGCCTCTGAAAATGTTCTTTGTTTAGACTCCACTGGCCCTGATGTGATCCATCCCCAAAGTAAACACCATCTTTAGAAGATTTATTTCTTTAGCACTTGAGCAGGGAAGAAAACGGCTAAAATCCTCCTCTATGCTTGCTCCAATCTCAGTAATCATCCACAGCTGGGGCTAATTGCAGTTACATTTCACAACTAGTTTGGCCTAAAAGAATGGGCCAAGTAGATCCTGTTAAGTTGGAATTTCCCATTTTGCTAGCTTTATCCAAGCTTTCTAAACCCAGTGGTCTCATGTAACAAAACTGTCTTCAACAAATAACTTAAAGACATGCACATGTTGTTATGCTATCTGTTTTCCCCAGCTCTACTTTACTGTACTTCCTTTTTACTTTTCCCCTTTCTCAGATTTTAGATTATCAGCTTCTCATGGGACATGGTAAGCTCCATGAATACAGAAGGTGCTATATAAATAATCATTAAAAAGACCTGGTTCACACAAGAAAATATTCATGACAGAACCAGTCATGATGCTAGCAAAGTCTGGTATATCCAAAAATAGATCCACGTCTTCTCTGTAGAAGATCAAAACAGAGGCAATATTTGGCCTTGCTGCTGAATTAATAAGAACGAACTTCGTTCGGGGAAAAAGTCATTTTCCATTTTCAGTTTTCCCTTTATATAATATATGCATCTGATGAGATTTTTCAACATTATCTCATATTTTTGCAGTTTGCATTTCCCCCAAGTCTTGTATCTCCTCCTGGGAAGACATGACGGCTTCACAGGGCAAATGTCTCTTGGTGTCATTTCCATGAATGTTGGCTACTATTTGTAGGCAAAGGGTAGGCCCATCGCTATTTTCTCATGATAACAGCTTGCTTTTGAAAAAATATTGCAGCCAATTGGCCAAACACTGCATTATCAAAACTCAACCATGACAAGGATGAACAACATGCAAACTTGGACTTTCTTAGACTCACTGGCTTGTAGACAATTTGGCTTCCTAAACAGGGAAGGAGCTGGCAGCATCAGGATGCTCCCACTCCCCAAAATTTCTGTATCAGGAAAATTGGCAAAGAAGGGAGAAATGTGCAAATCCAGTTGGCATGGGGTTCTTATTTTTCCATCTGTCTTGAGGAGATGCTGCCTGTTCTTCTAGAGACAAACTGTTAACATTTCTAATTCATCTTTTATTTTCTTAATGAAAGTGACATTGCCATAAATGTGAAGGGCAGGGCTAACTGAGAATGGCTATACTGCAAAATGAAGCATCTCCAGAAGTCCCTAAGCCTTAGAGATGGATTTCTGCAGGGAGGTGAGTCTTTTTATTAGCAGCTCTGAAGCAGTGGGAAGCATTCTCCTGAGAGGCAAGTGTATGTTTCTCTCTATCTGTTTCCAAAGATACATAAACATTTTGTTATTGAGCATAAATCTTCAATAATATAATTAAATCAACCAAAATGCTTGTGGGTGCTTTGCTGATGATTTTTAAAAGTGAAGTCTGCTTTGTTTCATGTTATTCTAAAAACATAAGTATTGCAAACAAAAGAAAATATACAATATGTTATACACAAAGAGACTTTACATCATTGGTGTTGTCATCATTCAAAAGTGGAGACGCAGGAAAGGACGTCATGGGACTTACTAGCCCCACACTTGGAAGACCCTGGTCTAATCTGACAGCCATTTTCAAACCACTTTTACTGAGATCATAGCACTTTCAGTGGGAAAAGGGGCAAATATCAATTAAGAATCATAGCTCATTTTCTAAACACATATATATTAGACATCCCCCAATGCAAGAGTTAACAAAGATTTATTTAATCTCTCCCATGTGCCAAAATAGCATACCAACCATCTTTGTTTTCAGAACATGGATTGGCAGCAATTCCAAGCATCAAATGCTTCCCATTAAAAGAAAAAAAAAGGAAAGCGGGGGAGGGGGGAGCAAAACACCTTATTAATTCATAAAAATTAAATCAGCCACAAATGGTTTATTGAATGAAAAGCCAGACTTTGATTTTAATTAAGCCAAACTGGGGGAATGCCTGGGAAGAACTGGCAGCCAGAAGGAAAAGCAAGATAAAAGCAGCCAAAGGGAATAATGAGTGGGTGGGAAGGCAAAATGGGTTGCACACAAAGAAGGGAGGAAGGAACAAAAGTATCTGGCTTCAAATTTTAATGGCACTCCCTCAGTTCCACTTCCCCCAAACCCCAAATGACTAGGTCCTTGGGGTAAGGAGAAGCCAGTTTGGTGTAATGGCTAAGGTGCTGGGCTAGAAATCAGGAGACAGTGAGTTCTAGGCCTCCCTAGGCACGAAAGCCGGCTGGGTGACTTTGGGCCAGTCACTCTCTCTCAGCCCAAACCACATCACAGGGTTGCTGTTGTGGGGAAAATAGATTTCATAGATTTGAAGTTGTAGATCTGACAGCAAGAGACTGTCTGGGAAAACTAGAAATTGATTTTGTGAAGAGGAGACCTCTGGAATCTATAACAATATTCTCAGACTCAATAACAATTTCCAGCTTCCTTTAGAGCAGTGTTTCTTAAAGTGTGGTCCTAGGACCCCTGGGGGTCCCCCAAGACCGTCTCAGAGATCCCTGAAATCAAAATTATTTGCCAGCCTATGTTGAAAAATAATACAATATTAAAATCCCATCAAACAATCATGAGAAGTGGTAGTGGCAGTGAATGCGTCAATTTTAAGTTTTAATATGGTAAATATCAATAAATATAACCCATACAAATAAATGCTCTTTTGGGATCCTCCGTAATTTTTAAAAGTGGGAAGGGGTCCTGAGAGAAAAAAGTTTAAGAAACACTGCTTTAGAGGAAGTCAGGAGATCTACACTAGTGGAAAAAGATACAACACAGAAAGAGAGAGTGCATATAAATGACAGGACTGTAAACTATAATGAAGATCTAAGTTTGGCATCTACACCCTATATCAGTGTTTCTCAACCTTGGCAACTTGATTGGTGGACTTCAACTCCCAGAATTCCCCATGCTGGCTGGGGAATTCTGGGAGTTGAAGTCCACACATCTTCAAGTTGCCAAGGTTGAGAAACACTGCCCTACATTCTAGCCTCAAGCTGTGGCGCAAGAATCGCCAATACTGCTTCAGGGATGAAGTAGTCCCTGTCCCTGTCATAAGTGAAGAAAAGAACAGGAGGACTGAAATAATACCAAATTCCTTATCTTCCCACTTTTTCCAGAGTCAAAATAGCACCCCCCCCCAATTTCTCACAAACCAAGCCTCCCACTCATTGTTGTTGTTGTTGTTCAGTCGTTTAGTCGTGTCCGACTCTTCGTGACCTCATGGACCATAGCACGCCAGGCCTTCCTGTCCTCCACTGTCTCTCAGAGTTTACTCAAATTCATGTTCATTACATCGGTGATGCTATCTAACCATCTCATCCTCTGCCGTCCCCTTCTCCTTTTGCCTTCAGTCTTTCCCAGCATCAGGGTCTTTTCCAGTGAGTCCTCTCTTCGCATTAGGTGGCCAAAGTATTTGAGCTTCAACTTCAGCATCTGTCCTTCCAATGAGCAGTCAGGGTTGATTTCCTTTAGGATTGACTGGTTTGACCTCCTTGCAGTCCAAGGGACTCTCAAGAGTCTTCTCCAGCACCACAGTTCGAAAGCATCAATTCTTCGGCGCTCAGCCTTCCTTATGGTCCAACTCTCACAGCCATACATTACTACTGGAAAAACCATAGCTTTAACTATACGGACCTTTGTCGGCAAGGTGATGTCTCTGCTTTTTAATATGCTGTCTAAGTTTGCCATAGCTTTCCTCCCAAGGAGCAAACGTCTTTTAATTTCATGGCTGCAGTCACCGTCTGCAGTGATCTTGGAGCCCAAGAAAATAAAATCTGTCACTGCTTCCATTTCTTCCCCTTCTATTTGCCAGGAAGTGATGGGACCAGATGCCATAATCTGGGTTTTTTTAATGTTGAGTTTCAAGCCAGCTGTTGCACTCTCCTCTTTCACCCTCATCAAGAGGCTCTTTAGTTCCTCTTCACTTTCTGCCATTAGGGTGGTATCGTCTGCATATCTGAGGTTGTTGATATTTCTCCCGGCAATCTTAACTCCGGCTTGTGATTCATCCAGCCCGGCATTTCTCATGATGTACTCTGCATATAAGTTAAATAAGCAGGGTGATAATATACAGCCTTGTCGTACTCCTTTCCCAATTTTGAACCAGTCGGTTGTTCCATGTCCGGTTCTAACTGTTGCTTCTTGACCCGCATACAGGTTTCTCAGGAGACAGGTAAGGTGATCTGGTACTCCCATCTCTTTAAGAATTTGCCACAGTTTGTTGTGATCCACACAATCAAAGGCTTTAGCGTAGTCAATGAAGCAGAAGTAGATGTTTTTCTGGAACTCTCTTGCTTTTTCCATGATCCAGCGAATGTTGGCAATCTGATCTCTAGTTCCTCTGCCTCTTCGAAACCCAGCTTGCACTTCTGGTAGTTCTCGGTTCACATACTGCTGAAGCCTAGCTTGTAGGATTTTGAGCATAACCTTGCTAGCATGTGAAATGAGCGCAATTGTACGGTAGTTTGAACATTCTTTGGCATTTGAACATTCTCCCACTCATAGAGGAAGCTAAAACTAAAAATCCAAGTTCTCTCCCAAGCTCTATCTCCCAACCTATCAGATATGGCATTTCTCCCTGCTCCACTTTCTAGTTATTTAAAAATGCTAAGAATTGCAATAAATTAACTATTCCTCATCTGCAGCAAAAACAACCAATCGTATTTTGGTGGCTGCAGAGTTATTGCATGTTATCTTTCTAAGCTGACTTGGTTGAATAGCTTTCCGCTGTGAGAACTACTAGATGTTTTCCTGTACTGCAGAATTGGTCACTTTTTCTTATATAGAATCAGAAAACTCCAGCTGGAGCTTCATTTCCCCCCCTCTATCACTCCATTTCTCTCCCCAAAACACATTCTTATTCTGAAAAGGAAGAGGACACTGTTCTTAACCTTGATTCAGCATGCTTTGAAATGGTGAGATAGACATATCATTTAACCAGCCTCACTGTAGAATAGGTAGTTAAAATAATTTAAGGGAACAGAAACCCATTTTAATTGATTGCAGAGGATGTATTCTGAAATTAGCAGACAGAGTATCTGTGCTGAAAGAATGCCAAGCTTAGCTGGTCATCTACCACTGGTTTCCAAAAACGTCCAGGCCTATTCAAACCTGCATGAAGGCGGCCATTGACATGAGCACCAGATCCACAAGACTGATTCACTCACGGAAGAAAAATATCTGTTGCCTAGCTTGTGGCTGCAAAATGCAGCATGATCAGGGTGCATGACTAAAACATTCCTGCAACTATATGCACACTCCATCTCTGCCAAGTCAAGCACAACCCCTCTTTCTCTCTCTCCCCCTCTTTCTCTGAGTGATAGTCATCCCACTCAGCCCAATTACTGAAAATTGATGATTGCCCTCAGATCCCACAGGGAGATGGCTGTTAGAGAGTTCTCACTTCACAGGCACATTATCATGCTGCCTCATAGCTCCAAGTAAAAGGCAAAAGGGTTCTTCTCATCCCATTTAGACAGAAAAACAGTTCTTAAAAAATATGAAAGAATGAGAAAGGACCTTTTCCCAGAGACCTGGGTTTAGCAGCAGCCATTAGACTGGGGACTAATATATTGTAATTGTGATTGTAAACCGCCCAGAGTCTACCATGGTGGAGATGGGCGGGGATAAATCCAAATAATAAATAAATTTGAGTAATTTTAAGCACTGAACTTATATTTATAAATCAGGAATAGGTAACTCACCCATGGGTTGCAAGTTCTCTATGTGAACTTCACCTTCCTTAAAGAACCCCTTGCAAACTTACCGATTTTCAGCAGTGTAATTTTCACATTTTTGTAATTTTAAGGGTACTAAATGACAGTGTTCATGTGACATGCTTAATTAACCATCTTTTTGGGTTTGCACAATGCACTGAAACATAAATTAACCAAATGGGCTCAGTTTGCATTACATGCTAATCCATAAAAACATAATCAAAGTTAACATTAAAGAAGCTTGGTATTTTTGTACTAATGTGTGTGAGTACACTGCATGTACTTCCTAACTCAATAGGACTGTCCTTACCATTAGCAAGGAATGCTGCATATGGCATGGATAAAATTAAAACTAGTGTCCTAATCTACACATTCTCTTTCTTACTAAAAATGATTGATCAAAACCACAATGGAGGTCCAATCTATAGGGCTATCTGGTGAGTTATATTTCCTTTTCTCTTTTCTTACTATTTCTTATTCCTTTTCCATGCTTTTTGTTGCATTTTCACCATGTTACTTACTTGAAAAGGAATAGTGTAATTGGGGATGGATGGATGGATGGATGGATGGATGGATGGATGGATGGATGGATGGATGGATGGATGATATATGCAGCTGCTTAACTGATAAGGTCAATCCTGTTGTCTAAAAAGAGCTATGAGTTACATTATCTCCACTGTTCCCAGAAGTGAAATATTCAACCCTCCCCTCACAGACATTGCATCACTGCTAACATTCTCTGTGGTCTGAGGCAGAAAAAAAGCAAATTGGCTACCAACCTGACACTCTATGAAAGCAAAAGTTGGATTTTGAAGAAGCAGGATATAAAGTATATTGATGCTTTTGAACTTTGGTGTTGGAGAAGACTCCTGAGAATACCACAGATAGCCAAGAAAACAAACAAATGGATCATTAAACAAATCAACCCAGAGTTCTCACTTGAGGCACAAATGACCAGGCTCAAATTATCATACTTTGGATCCATTATGCGAAGACCCAGCTCTCTGGAGAAGTCTATAATGCTGGGAAAGGTGGAAGGAAAGAGAAGAAGAGGACGACCAGCAGTAAGGTGGATGGATTCGATTACAGTGGTGATAGGTGCACCAATGAAAAACAGAAAGGACCAGATTGGAGACAAATCCTCCTGGAGGAAATCCATCTATGTAGTCCCTATGAGCTGAGACCAACTTGATGGCATATAAATAATCAATTGCCACCAACCACAAAAAAAATTGCCCAGCTCCTGTAGATGGGACTGCATTTTACTTCACTTTCATTAAAATAAGGTAAGCTTGCTGCATTTTTGGATGTTCCATATGATTAAGAAGCTCAGGATATCTGCCTAAAATTCAGCTCCGAAGGTACTACTGGTCTGGAAGAGGACAGACATGGGCCTCCTGTGCCACATTTTTCTAAAGGTCAGAAAAAGTCTGGTGTAGCTGCATTCTTGGCTTTTAAGGCTAAGTGATGCTGCTCCATCCAGTCCCCACTGTCCTCCAGAAAGTCTTACCCAAATTTTGAGATAGTCTGTGCTAAGTCATGGTTTGTTTAACCATGGTTTACTTTGAAAGCCTAGCCAAAGGTGAAAAGATGGGCACCATGTCAGTGGATCACAGGGAAGAGGAAAATACCCTGGAAAATGTCTAGAACTTTGATGCCACTCTGTTGACTTCTAGCAACAAATTTCTTCAAAGAACACTATAGAATTTGAGCAATGTGGCCAGAGAACTGGGTCTACTTCTGTCTTTCAAACAAGACCACCAGTTTTTCCCTCCACAGAAGGTACTCTAGAAGTACATTTTTAAATCCAATTTAGTTCCAGTGAGATACAGCTTCCTATCCTACCAGTTGCTAGGCTACCACAACATTCTCCTTTGCCTGCAACTAACCACCAGCCAGAGCTGAAGAGAATGAACCCTGAGGACAATTATTGGCCTGCAAGAGCTTCACTCAAAGCTCTGGCATCCTGAGCTGTGGGCTGGAAAATGTCTCTGCAGAAAAACTGGAGGAATATTCACACACAGACAGACACACACACACACACACACACACACACACACACACACAAGACATCTCACATAAAGCATTCAGGCTGCAGAGTCCAGCTGTGCACTCTCTCTTACTCACACACACACGCACAGAGAGAGAGACCATTAGAAGCTTTCTTGAGGCTCACATCACTGTTTGCTGAAATGAAACCTTTTATCAGGCACTCAAAGTTGTTTTCTCCTTCAACAAGCATTCATTACATGGAAATCTTAGATGCACTTGCTTCTCCTTTCCAGAGCGAGAGAAGAGTAAAAGAGGGCATTTTTCTAATATTGCATCTTTTCCCTTGGCTAGCATCAAAAAAGCCTCACTATTAGGTTTAACTCAAATTCAAAGTTCAGTTTCCATATTCTGATGATTTTATAGCAGCCATCAGGTAGAGAGGGTGGGTGGGAGGCGGAACAGAAAAAGTTTTTCATTGGTTGACTCATACGGAATGATATCTACTGCCTGCTCCCTTCTAGCTAAAAAAATACACAAAACTACATGGAGCCTGGCAGGAATACCTCCCGATGAGCTGAATATGCTATAGTAGAGATATTGCATAGAAGGACTGACCATTTCAGCTTTTGCAAGGGACGCTTTATTTCTTGAATACAATTTTTGAATAATTATGAAAGAATGCATTACTGATAGACTGAATACTCATGCCTGGGTAATATCACATTCAGAGTATCGAGATGTGCTCTATGTGGGATCGTCCTGTATGGTATAAAATTAAAAATAAAAGTGTATGGTATAAAATTTCTGTATTCTACAGAGCCATTTCTCTTTGTTGAAAGATATGTGCTTGTTTTTCAGGTGTTTTGCAAGGTGTTAGCACTACTTAGTAACCCAAGTCAGCAAAAGACATAATCTTCCTTTCAGAAATCTATTCATCAGTCATCTGTAAGCCCCCGGAGTCACCGTGTGTGAGTTGAGTGGCCTTAAAGCGATCCATTTAAAGTGGAATCCGGCGTTAAACAGGGATGTGTTATTGCTCCAACCTTATTCGCTATCTTCATCGCTATGATTATACACCTTGTTGAAGAGAAACTTCCTACTGGTGTAGAAATTATATATCGAACAGATGGAAAGCTTTTTAATCTTAGTAGGCTGAAAGCAAAAAATAAGGTAATTGCAACTTCTGTTATAGAACTTCAATATGCTGATGATAACGTAGTCTGTGCACACTCCAAGGAAGATCTTCAAACTATCCTAAACATCTTTGCAGAAGCATATGAAAAGCTCGGCCTCTCGATTAACATTAAAAAAACCAAAGTGCTTTACCAGCAAGTTCGAACCAACCCCTCTGCAGCGCCATCAATCCAGCTTAAAGGTGTGTCACTAGAAAATGTCGATCACTTTTCTTATCTCGGCAGCCATCTATCTACAAAAGCCGACATCGACACTGAAATTGTTTGAGGATCAGGACATTCGCAGGGAGACCAAAATGCTTGTTTACAAAGCCATTGTACTACCAACCCTTCTGTACGCCTGTGAAACATGGACCCTCTACAAACGCCACCTCCAACTTCTTGAAAGATTCCATCAACGCTGCCTCCGAAAAATTCTGCAAATTACTTGGGAAGATAGGCGGACTAATGTTAGCGTATTAGAAGAAGCGAAAACCACCAGCATTGAAACAATGATCATCCAACATCAACTTCGCTGGACCGGTCATGTTGTTCAAATGCCTGACCATCGTCTTCCAAAGCAGCTACTTTACTCCCAACTTAAGAATGGAAAACGGAATATTGGTGGACAGCAAAAGAGATTCAAAGATACTCTCAAAGCTTATTTTAAAAAATGTAATATCAGCATTGAGAACTGGGAAGCCCTAACTCATGAGCGTTTCAATTGGAGGTCAGCCTTTATTAATGGCGCTATGGACTTTGAAGAAGCACGAGTACAGGGCGAAAAGGAGAAAAGAGCTAAAAGGAAGGCACGTCAGGCAAACCCTCATCATGACCGTCTCCCACCCGGAAACCTATGCCCTCATTGTGGGAGGTTGTGCGGATCCAGAATTAGCCTTTATAGCCACTTACGGATCCACCATTAAAATTTTACCTTTGGAAGACAATCTTACTCAGCTACGAGTGATCGCCAATGAATGATCAATCAATCAATCAATCAATCAATCAAATAAATAAGTAAGGGAGAGGGCTTTTTCCTGCATGGCTTCAAACTTTGGAATGCAAATCCTTAACTGTACAACTTTCTCTGCTTTCAGGAAAAGCATCAAGACTTTTCAATCTGGCCTTTGAAGTTGATTGAAGATGATAGTATTAGATATTATTCATGTATACTAGGGAGGATCGGTTATTTCTCAACTAGTCTTTCTCATAAAGTGGTCAAGTACATGGTCAACATATTTATCCTACTTCCTCAACATTGTCAGGAATAATTGCTTGTGTTCATACAACTCATGTTACCAGGTCAGTTAAAGATTAATTACTGCATCTGCACATGTTCAGCATTCACCTTGGCTAGATATTTTTGTGGTTTTGGGTACTGTTGAAATCCAGAAAATGGTTATTTCAGTAACCAAATTAAACCCATTGTACAGACACAGCCGCTGAGGTTGGAAAAATGAAAAATAGAGATGACCAACTGATTTTGCCATAATGTCTCAACCTAAGGAAGGACATGTATATAAAAGCAATTAGATGGTCTCCTGTGCACAGAGTGAATGCTAAAATGGGAAACGCTTGCACTCAACTCTTATAGTATATACCCTTACACATCTCTATTTACATCCTCTCATACTCATCCATCCATTCTCTCTCTATTATATACAGTACACTCATCTACGTTCTTCCCATCCATCCTGTCTTTGTACATATACACAGGCATACATAGATAACGTATGAGGGAGCTCCTTTCTTTCAATGGAACAAGACTCCTCTTTGCTGTTGCTTACTTCTGTTCCTGATCATCTGAGCAGCAGGGCGTGGAAAGAAATTACAGGGAAGAGAATTTCCCCCTTGCATTCCCTCCTCTCCCCAACACTCTGTTATTCAGACAACTTGGAAAGAGCAGAATGTCAGTGAAAAAGGAGCCGCCTACTGGGAGCTATTGTCTGAAGACATTTAAAGTCACCTTGAGTCAACAGCTGCTCCTCCCTTCTCCCAAAAATGATGCCATTGGAAGGGCAATATGAGGAGATCTGGTTACATCCAGTATGTGGGTGCCAGCTCTCAGCTTCCTTCATCAAACAACTGCTCTTAGTCAGCCATGTCCTGGAGCTGTTCGGTTCTTGTCTCTATGATCCTGCAGGATACTGGTTTTGTCACCCATCTTTAATATCAGACTCTTGATTTGGGAAGAGGAAAGAATAGGATCCTTTAAAAAATGCTTTTCCAGCACAGTAGGATTATCATATATGTCCATTATTGCCAGACAAGGTTGGAGGATAGACTCTGAATGTCCTCATCTAGCCATATATCAAAAAAGAGCTAAATGTCCAGGATCATTTATTTGTTTCTAAATAGTCTCAAGTAGATTCCCATGGACACTTTCTGTGTCCATGCACATCCTGCACTCTCATAAAAACATAAGAAGAGACTTGCTGGATCAGGCCATAGACCCATATAGTCCACACTACTGTGTCACATGACCAACAGGATGCATTTGGACTAGAAGGCAATAGTCTCCTTCTATAGTCAGTTCCTAACAACAGATTTTTAAGGCCTGCTGGCTGTGATTCAGGAGGTAGTAAACAATAATCAATTAATAGTAGCCATTTATTCTTTTAAATGATTTATAGAGCTGCCCATCTCACAACAGTGACTCTGGGCGGTATACAAAGATTAAAACCACCACAGCCGCCATTTATATCCTGACCCTCCATGAACTTGAGTTCCTTATAAAAACCATCTAAACTGGCTGCCCTTATCACAACTGTTGGCCGTGAATTTCAGTTTAATTCTGCCCTGCATGAACAAGTATTTCTTGCTGTCAGTCAAAAGTCTGGTAGCAACTTTCCTGACCAACAAATGTTATTAAAAGTCACGAGCTACAGCTCACTTCATCAGTCCTGTATCTCCCTACTTTTAGTTTTAATGGGTGACCTCGAGTTCTAATGTTATGAGAGAAGGAGAGAAACTTCTCACTCACTCTAATGTACTATCTGTGCTATGGATAATGTTATATTCCTCCCCCTTGTTCTCCTGGCTCTCCAGTTCCTCCCCCATGTGCCCAGTTCTGTTGCTCTCTATTTCCACTTTTTCTTTATGCCCTTTCTATCCCTCTCCTCTATCTGTACCCAGCTGCTCTCAGGCTCACTGGGAAAACTCAGCAAAATTTTCCAGGAAGCTCAATTGAGCACGGCTTACTAGGCCTTAAGCCAGAGCTTTCCAAACTGTGTGTTGTGACATGTTAGTGTGTCGGCTGCAGTGTCTGGGTGTGTCGCGGCTGCTGCTGCCTTGGAGCCCTGCCAGGATTCCGCGCAGGTTCTAGTGCCTGCCTTGTGCCTGGCTGCCTCCAAACCTGCTGTGATTCCGCGCAGGTCCTAGTGCCTGCCTTGTGCCTTGCTGCCTCCAAACCTGCCCTGCCAGGATTCCACGCAGGTCCTAGTGCCTGCCTTGTGCCTGGCTGCCTCCAAACCTGCTGTGATTCCGCGCAGGTCCTAGTGCCTGCCTTGTGCCCTGCTGTAAGAGTATGTCATGAAATGATGCCCTGCTTTAAGAGTGTGTCGCGAAATGATGCATGTCTAAAAAGTATGTCACCAACATGAAAAGTTTGGAAAGCTCTGCCTTAGGCTCATACTTGCCTTAAGGCTCTCCAATCCACAACACAGCATGGGTAGATAATAACCTTTAGGACGTATTAAAAAGTCACTAAAACATGAATATGCAATTCTCTTAATCCCCCCCCCCCCCCCCCCCGGTAATTTAATTCTCACCCACCCTTCATCCACTCTTCCCACAGTTTAACTGACTTGTTGCCTTGTCTTCTTGGCTTTAAAGCTTGATGACTCCTGGTTTTTAACTTGAGAAACTCCACCCCATTTCCTGACTCCTGTTCTCCCTTGCTGCCTGCCCACCCTTCCATCCCTCTCTACATTGCCAGCCTGAGCCTAGGGCTCCAGCCCAGGACACCACCCTTGCCCTGCTTCTTGCCTTCTAGTTCAGGACCCAGCATTTCTCTCTCTTTCTCTGTTCCACCAGGATCCAGGGAAAAACAACAACAACAACAAGTACATGGAGAAAAGAAGGAGTAATTGAGCAAAATTGTTTCTTTTTTTCAGGCTTTAAATCTTTTCATCATCTAATGAATCTGTTTGTGGTCATTACAAAAGAGCTGCAGTTCAGCCAAATTCAGCCGCATTTCCTTTCTTGATAACCAGCTGCAAGTGTGTGATGAGAGGAGAATGAGGACAAAAGCGTTGTGTTTTTTTTTCCAAATAAGCTGCTCCAAAATAGGAACAACAAAAAAAGTGCACACCTTTTCTGTGAATCCTTCAGCTCAGCGCCTCTCTGTTCCCCACTCTGATGGAAATAAAGTTTAAGTACATTTTACAGCATTTGCCCACATACTGACAATGGATGGCACTGTCTATATTAAGCTAATTAATTAACTGCTTCGCCAATTAATTGGGTAGCTGCCTCCACACAGGATTGAGTTTTTGCAAACTATCCAAAAAGTTATTTTTGGGTACTTGCCAAGACATGCACATACTACAGCTGTGTGTGTCTTGAGTCTGGCTGAGCAAGAATGCTAGCTTAACAGGCATTTTAAGGAATTACCAGGCACTATATAATCCTGGTACGAGAAAGGTGGACTTGTGACACAAAGTCCACTTTCCATGTTCTTATTTTATGGCTAAATGGTGGCTCACCTGGTCCTATTCCGCACCAGGAACCCCATTTGACCTTGCTAAGAGCAGAAGATATGCACATAAGGAGATTTCAGAATCATGCAAGTACCAATGGAGTGGACTGCAGTTTCATAGAGAGCTATCATCTCTTTATGAAGAGCAACCTGCAGTGAGATTATATCAAGAACTGTCACATTCCAGCAACCTCATTGACATGGTCAGCAGTTACCCCAAGTGCAGCAAGTCTCAAAGCAACCTTGAAAGAAGGGCTTAAAATTATCTTGTGCTACTCAGAAGCCCCACCTTGAAGCACAGTAAACAAAGGGAAACAAGGAGTACCCACACAGCACAGTATCAACTTAGCCCACTGGGCAGATTGCCTGAACCAAGCATACAGTTCTTCAATGACCCATACAGGGAAGAAAAACTCTTGCCAAGTAGCCAAAGAGAAGGGCCAAAACATATTATGGGGGGTAAGGGCATTGACAGCAGTAGCTCCACACTGCTTAATGTGCAAAACAGATTAGGAAGCATGTCTATGTAGGTTCTCAGTCATCCAGGTGGAATTGTATGTAGCTTGAATCATGTCAACTGGATTTCTATTTTCTTAGTGGAAACGTTTCCACTAAGCTCCTTGGATAAGGAGCGAAACGTTTCCACTAAGAAAATAGAAATCCAGTTGACATGATTCAAGCTACAGATTAGGAAGCAGGTAATGGGAAATATGTGGGGCGTGGTGGCTCAGCGGGTAAGACGCCAGGCTTGTCGATCGGAAGATCGCAAGTTCGTAGGTTCGAATCCCTAGCCCTGCGTGTGGAGTGAGCTCCCGCACTTGCCCCAGCTCTTGCCAACCTAGCAATTCGAAAGCATGCAAATGCAAGTAGATGAATAGGTACCACTTCAGTGGGTAGGTAACAGCGTTCTGCGCATGTCATGCAGCCACATGACCGTGGAAGCGTCTTCGGACAACGCTGGCTCTTTGACTAAGAAACGGAGATGAGCACCGGCCCCTAGAGTCGGACACGACTGCACAAATGTGCGGGGGGAACCTTTACCTTTTTAATGGGAAATATGGATATTTCTCCTCACTGCCACTTTTTGCATGCTTGGAATAACAAAATGTCGCCTGATGCAAATGGGAACTTCTGGAACTCAAGCCCACGCTGAACATTTCATGAATCAATTCTTCATCCATTTAGCCTTATTCTCAGGTTTGGGGATAGAGATACTGTTTATCGCAGAAGTTGGTTGGTCCACTATGCAGCCTCATGCCTGCCCTTTTTTGTTCTCCTCTGGGATAGCCTTTACAGTTTAAGAAATTAATTAAATTACCTTTGTTACACTTTAATTCAGCTCAGTTTCTGGTAAAACTCTAGTCTCTTCTCTATCACTCCCCTAGGAACTTACCATGACACTCCACTCTTTAGGTTAAGTGCTCTGAAGTTATTTATAATGTACCCTTTTGTATTCAAGGAAATAACAGCCTGTCAACCTAGCAGAGCTGAGCCAGGCCGCAGAGGGTAATGTACACTGGAGCTAAATTTCCCCAAGCCATTTGAATTCCTGAAGAGCTTATTCCCTGAATGCAGAAAAGGAGATGCCCATACTGTACTGGCCCATGTTGTTTAGCAGTGGACTGAAGCTACATCCTACTAGAACAGCAAAAAAGTTATCTCTACTGCTGACAAAATCAGTATCCTATAACTGTTCAGTCTTTATATTAGTGCACACTTGTGATCCAAGTCTATAAAAATGCAATAAAGGAAGGAGGGTATGTGTTAATGCAAACTGTCTTCTTTTATGAGAAAAACCCTCATTTTTCAACTATGCCAAACAAACAAAAAAGGAAAGATAAATATATATCTGCCCAAAACAGGTTTAGTTATTTGACTGATGAAATGATGGCCAAATACTTAAATCAGTAAATTACTGAAGCAAAGAAAGATGCTAATTTTTTAAAAAATATCCTCTTGTTAAATTATGAAATATCTAACTGTGACACATTATAAATTATAATAATTGTAGAGAAAAGCATGAACAACATGTGACAAACTGGACAATCCTTCTTGACTTTTATCATGAAACATCAAATAAGAACCTTGCTATAATAATACCCCTCCCCCACAAAGAAAAATAAAATGTTAAAGATAGTTATGTGCTGGAAAAGGAAGATCCTGTTCCAAAATGGATTCCCTACCCTCAGTTCAAACAGGGCTTAGAAGAACGGAGCCAATCCTTCCTCTAGGGGCAATCCAGCCTGAACCCCATCTCATTTCTCAGACCAGCCTTCCCCAACTCGAATAATATACAGGTTGTGACTCCAGATGTGTGAACTTCAACTCTCAATTCTCAACTTAGCACTGGCACTATAGGGAATTGCAGCAGTTTAAATTTACGGATTTGAAGAGGACCCAGTTTGGAAAATTGCCTTAGATCTCTCTAGATTTCCTTACAGCAGTGTTTCTCAACCTTAGCAACTTTATGATGTGTGGATTTCAATTCCCAGAATTCTGGGAGTTGAAGTCCACACATGATAAAGTTGCCACGGTTGAGAAACACTGCGAGTATGCTACAACTTAATTTGATTCCAACTGTCCAAGATATCATGATAACAATTTAAACATGCTCAGGTCTACATATATTAGGTACATGCTCAGTCAATCCTTGTTTTCCAAGCTTTCTTGCCATTGAGTACATTCTTCTCTTCTCCATGAACAAGCAACGGTAGCCATGCAAAAAACAGTCAGGGCAGCTAGAATTTTTCTGCTTGAGGATGATAATGGGTTCTGTTCTTTCCTCCAACCTAATCAGGATACCCATATTAGACAACGGGATATTGACAGACAATGTCCATGGCTGGTATGTTGTCTCAATACCTGTCACAATTAATTCTCACACATTTGCAGGGGATCTAATGGACATCTTATCCTCTCTCAAGGACAGAACACAGGAGCATACATCTGAGTAAGTAATGCAATAGATACACTGAACAGAGAGGCATGAACAGCAAACTTTTGTTAGAAACAGAGGTAAGCGTATCTGCATTCAAGAGATAAAGAAAGATAGGTCTTGCAATTAATTCTTGCGTCTCACTTTGCTTTCTGTATAGGGTAAAGGTAAAGGTACCCCCCGCACATTTGTGCAGTCGTGTCCGACTCTAGGGGCCGGTGCTCATCTCCGTTTGTTAGCCAAAGAGCCAGCGTTGTCCGAAGACACTTCCACGGTCATGTGGCCGGCATGATGCGCGTGGAACGCTGTTACCTTCCCACCGAAGTGGTACCTATTAATCTACTTGCATTTGCATGCTTTCGAATTGCTAGGTTGGCAAGAGCTGGAGCTAGTGCGGGAGCTCACTCCGCACGCAGGGCTAGGGATTCGAACCTCCGAACTTGCAATCTTCCGATCGACAAGCCTGGTGTCTTACCCGCTGAGCCACCACGCCCCTTTTGCTTTCTGTATAATACTTTGTAAATTCAAAGGAGAAATTGGGCACATTATTTTGGCTGAAGAGTCACTCTAATTTTTTTGTTGTACTCCTTATATTGTGGTAAATGTACATGCCATCCTTTCTATGCAGGGTTTCTTCTCTTATGAGGGTGTATATGATAGAAGCCTTATAGAACATAGAATTTTACTGTCAATTTTTTACAAAACAATTCAAATTGCAGGCTTTTCCCCAAAAAAATGTGACAAAGTAACAGAAAATAGATTTTTCATTTATTTTTTTCAATTTCTATTACCACCCCATCTCCCCCGAAGTACTTAGTCCCGAAGGGGACTAAATAGATGCTGCACGTTGATTACATATTCAGAATTATACTGTTATCCAGGTCAACATCACAATTCTAACATCAGAAGAAAATGTCAAGAATTATGATGGATACAAAGCATTCGCAGACGATTTGGTCATAATACTACAAAATCCAATAGACTCAATAGAAAATTTAAACAAAAAATTGCAAGAATATCTAGCAGGAGATCTAGCAGGTTTTAAAATAAATAAACAAAAGACCAAGATGATAAACCTAAATATGACAAAAGAAGATCGAGTGAAATTAGAACAAAAAACAGGATTCCAAAATGTAAAACAAATAAAATATCTAGGAATACAGATAACTGCCAAAAATATAGATCTATTTAAAAACAACTATATTACAACATGGAAAGAAATTAAAAAAGATCTAGAGAAATGGGAATCTTTACAACTATCATTACTGGGTAGAATGCGACAGTTAAGATGAATATACTACCAAGAATTTTGTACCTATTCCAGACGATTCCAATAGTAATAACGGACCAAACCTTTCTAAAATGGCAAAGGGACATACTGTAACTAAATTTATATGGCAAGGGAAAAACCCCAGAATAAAATTAAAATACCTACAAGACATAAAAGAAAGAGGAGGATTGGGATTGCCAAATTTAAAACTATATTATGAAACTTGCGGCTTGGTCTGGTTGAAAGAATGGATAACATTGGAAAGTTCAAATACATTAAATTTAGAAGGATATGATAACAGATTCGGTTGGCACGGATATATGTGGTATAATAAAAGTAAAATTAATAAGGCATTTAATAATCATGTAATTAGGAAATCAATATTAAGAATATGGAATAGATACAAAAATTCTTTATTACCTACTCTCCTGTTGTGGACATCTCCTCAGGAGGCATTTGCCAGAAAAGAAAATCCAAGTGACAAAAAATGGTTAAGATATAAAACTTTACTTAAATTTATTGGAAATAATTATGAATTTAAAACAAGAGAAGAATTAGAAAAAGAGGGCTTTTTATGCCAATGGTTTACATATCTTCAATTAAAAGAACAATTTAAATTAGATTTAAAAATGTTTAAATTTGTGAAACCGACAGACAATTGGGACAATATACTATGGAGCGAGAATGACCATTTGATTTCTAAATTATACAAAAAATTATTAGAATTAAAAACCAGTGACATAAAAACAAAAAACTATACGATAAAATGGGAAGAGAACCTAGGACGAGAGATTAGATATGAAGATTGGCAAACTATATGGACCAAAAATATCAAATTCACGTTGAGTAATAATTTAAAAGAAAATAGCTACTGTATAAGATTATCTTTAGATGGTATATGCCTCCAGAGAAATTGTTCAAAATGAAATATTCAAGCTCAAATATATGTTGGAAGTGTAAAATAAAAGTTGGTTCTTATTATCATTTATGGTGGTCATGTAGAAAAACAAAAAAATACTGGGGGAAAATTCATCATTGTATTTGCAAAATCATGGAGATTAATATGGAAAAAAACCCAGAATTCTATTTATTGGGACTAATGGATGCAAAGATAAATAAAGACAGCAAAAAATTATTACTACATTTGATCGCAGCAGCAAGGATAATCTTCGCGCAACATTGGAAGGAAGAACATACCCCGTCAATGGAAGAATGGATCACCAAATCAATGGAACTAGCACAGATGGATAGACTAACAAATTTAGTAAGAGGCAAAGAATTGGGAAATTATGAACTCATATGGAATCCCTTTTTAAAATTTATACAAAAGGAATATAACATTAAATTATTTTTGTAAGATTGGAAATAGATTAGGAATAAATATTATAAAGAAAATAAATGTATAGTTATATGAAAAAGGTTAAATCACCGAAAATATAGAATGAAATAAATGAAAATATAAGAAGATTAAAATGAACTAAGCAGAGAGACAAATACAAATATAGAAATGAAACACAAAAAGGGACTGAAAGATATAAAGAAAATAGTATAACTTAACAAAAAAAAGTTTCTTCGTAAAGGAAACAGGAAGTCTTTTAAATTAATTGTTATATATGTTACTTTTTCTGTTGTTATTGTTGTTATTGTTGTCCTATGTAGTAGATTGTAAATATGTTATATATGTTGTAACTATGTAAATGTAACTATTTTTGTCTGTCTATAAATATTTTAAATAATAAAATATTTACTAAAAAAAAAAAGAATTATGATGGATGCAATAGATGCACTTCAAAAAATTTCCCTCCTCCAGGTGAACTTTAGTCAACAAGGTTTAAAACAATAAGCCTAGCTCTGAAGCTCCATCGGTCTGCAAGTCACAGAAAAATAGAGCACATTTATAAGTTCAGTCAGGACACAAAGTAATGCTGCAAAAGTGCCACCAAAAAGACAGGGTTGTTTGCCTTTCTTCCTAGCAATTTAGGTGTTAACATGGCATGTACATAGATAGGAAACAGAGACTTGAAACATGTACATGTATATATTTGAGGCATCTAAGGGCTACACCTCCAGCAAAGGAGATCGTTACTTTGTCGTGGTGCTGGAGCTTGAGCACCTCAATGAAACCATGAGCTAAACCGTGAAGGGACACCCAAGACGGGAAGGTCGTGGCAGAGAGGTCAGACTAAATACGATCCCTGGGGAAGGTAAGGGCAACCCACCCCAGTATTCTTGCCGTGAAAACTAAACCAGAGATATGTTGGTATACCATCGGAAGATGGGACTCCCAGGTCGGAAGATAGTCAAAATGCTACTGGGGAGGAACAGAGGATACGTTCAACTAGCCCCAGATGTGATGACGCAGCTAGCTCAAAGCCGAAAGGACGGCTAGCGGCCGACGGTGCTGGTGGTGAACGACGAATCCGATGTTCTAAAAATCAACACACCATAGGAACCTGGAATGTAAGATCTATGAGCCAGGGCAAATTGGATGTGGTTATTGGTGAGATGTCAAGATTAAATATAGACATTTTAGGTGTCAGTGAACTGAAATGGACTGGAATGGGCCACTTCACATCAGATGACCACCAGATCTACTACTGTGGACAAGAGGACCACAGAAGAAATGGAGTAGCCTTCATAATTAATAATAAAGTGGCTAAAGCAGTGCTTGGATACAATCCAAAAAACGATAGAATGATCTCAATTCGAATTCAGGGTAAGCCATTTAACATCACAGTGATCCAAATATACGCCCCAACCACAGATGCTGAAGAAGCAGAAGTAGATCAGTTCTATGAGGATCTGCAGCACCTACTGGATAATACACCAAAAAGAGATGTTATTTTCATTACAGGAGACTGGAATGCTAAGGTGGGTAGTCGGACGACACCTGGAATTACAGGCAAGCATGGTCTGGGAGAACAAAATGAAGCAGGACATAGGCTGATAGAATTTTGCCAAGACAACTCACTGTGCATAACAAACACTCTCTTCCAACAACCTAAAAGACGACTTTATACATGGACTTCACCAAATGGTCGACACCGAAATCAGATTGACTACATCCTTTGCAGCCAAAGGTGGCGGACATCTATACAGTCGGTAAAAACAAGACCTGGAGCTGACTGTAGTTCAGATCACGAACTTCTTATTGCAAAATTTAGAAACAGACTAAAGAGAATAGGGAAGACCCACAGATCAGTTAGATATGAGCTCACTAATATTCCTAAGGAATATGCAGTGGAGGTGAAGAATAGATTTAAGGGACTAGATTTAGTAGATAGGGTCCCGGAAGAACTATGGACAGAAGTTTGCAACATTGTTCAGGAGGTGGCAACAAAAAACGTCCCAAAGAAAAAGAAAACCAAGAAGGCAAGATGGCTGTCTGCTGAGACACTGGAAGTAGCCCAAGAAAGAAGGAAAGCAAAAGGCAACAGTGATAGGGGGAGATATGCCCAATTAAATGCAAAATTCCAGAGGTTAGCCAGAAGAGATAAGGAATTATTTTTAAACAAGCAATGTGCGGAAGTGGAAGAAGACAATAGGATAGGAAGGACAAGAGACCTCTTCCAGAAAATTAGAAACATCGGAGGTAAATTCCAGGCAAAAATGGGTATGATCAAAACCAAAATGGTAAGGACCTAACAGAAGCAGAAGAGATCAAGAAAAGGTGGCAAGAATATACGGAAGATCTGTATAGGAAGGATAATAATATTGGAGATAGCTTTGACGGTGTGGTCAGTGAGTTAGAGCCAGACATCCTGAAGAGTGAGGTTGAAAGGGCCTTAAGAAGCATTGCTAATAACAAGGCAGCAGGAGACGACGGTATCCCAGCTGAACTGTTTAAAATCTTGCAAGATGATGCTGTCAAGGTGATGCATGCCATATGCCAGCAAATTTGGAAAACACAAGAATGGCCATCAGATTGGAAAAAATCAACTTATATCCCCATACCAAAAAAGGGAAGCACTAAAGAATGTTCAAACTATCGAACAGTGGCACTTATTTCACATGCCAGTAAGGTAATGCTCAAGATCTTGCAAGGTAGACTCCAGCAATTCACGGAGCGAGAATTGCCAGATGTACAAGCTGGGTTTAGAAAAGGCAGAGGAACTAGAGACCAAATTGCCAATATCCGCTGGATAATGGAGAAAGCCAGGGAGTTTCAGAAAAACATCTATTTTTGTTTTATTGACTATTCTAAAGCCTTTGACTGTGTGGATCATAACAAATTGTGGCAAGTTCTTGGTGGTATGGTGATACCAAGTCATCTTGTCTGCCTCCTGAGGAATCTGTATAACGACCAAGTAGCAACGGTAAGAACAGAGCACGGAACAATGGACTGGTTTAAGATTGGGAAAGGAGTACGGCAGGGCTGTATACTCTCACCCTACCTATTCAACCTGTACGCAGAACACATCATGCGACGTGCTGGGCTTGAGGAATCCAAGGCTGGAGTTAAAATCGCTGGAAGAAACATTAACAATCTTAGATATGCAGATGATACCACCTTGATGGCTGAAAGCGAGGAGGAGTTGAGGAGCCTTATGACGAAGGTGAAAGAAGAAAGTGCAAAAGCTGGGTTGCAGTTAAACCTCAAAAAACCAAGATTATGGCAACCAGCTTGATTGATAACTGGCAAATAGAGGGAGAAAAAGTGGAGGCAGTGACAGACTTTGTATTTCTAGGCGCAAAGATTACTGCAGATGCTGACTGCAGCCAGGAAATCAGAAGACGTCTACTTCTTGGGAGGAGAGCAATGACAAATCTCGATAAAATAGTTAAGAGCAGAGAATCACACTGACAACAAAGGTCCGCATAGTTAAAGCAATGATATTCCCCGTAGTAACCTATGGCTGTGAGAGCTGGACCATAAGGAAGGCTGAGCGAAGGAAGATAGATGCTTTTGAACTGTGGTGTTGGAGGAAAATTCTGAGAGCGCCTTGGACTGCAAGAAGATCAAACCAGTCCATACTCCAGGAAATCAAGCCAGACTGCTCACCTGAGGGAATGATATTAAAGGCAAAACTGAAGTACTTTGGCCACATAATGAGAAGACAGGATACCCTGGAGAAGAAGCTGATGCTAGGGAAAGTGGAAGGCAAAAGGAAGAGGGGCCGACCAAGGGCAGGATGGATGGATGATATTCTGGAGGTGACAGACTCAACCATGGGGGAGCTGGGGATGGTGATGGCCGACAGGAAGCTCTGGCGTGGGCTGGTCCATGAAGTCACGAAGAGTCGGAAGCGACTGAACGAATAAACAACAAACAAGGGCTACACATGGACCTGCCACAGCTACCTTATGCAGAGACAATAATCACCAGGCAAACTGAACCAAGACTATTGTGTGACTAAGAGAGACAGTCAAGGAGTCAAGAAAAACAAATACATCTTTAGGAAAATCATAAACTGTTATGTGGAGCTTTTGAACCGGCATGAATTTTCATAGATTGTGGTATCTATGAACTCATTCACGTAATTTCACCTATGGAGGGCCAGTATTCAGAAGTCTTTCAGGGTCATAGCATATGGTAACAATTGCTCCAGGAAGCAACTATGTTTTTGACTGCTTTTCTTCTTTAAGAACTGCAGTATGTTCTAATTTTTGCATTCTTATTGTTCAGTACTTGCTCAGTACTGCTTTTATTATTCTTTGTACCCCACTCTGGACTCTTTTGGGAGGAATAGTGGAATAATAATAATAATAATAATAATAATAATAATAATAATAATATAAAGAGCAATTGGACAGCACCTCTTTCATTGCCATTGAAGTTAGTAGCCCTACAAATGTCTCAACTCCTCAGCCAAACTATACTAGTTTTCCATTATACTGGCTGAAGAAACCTTATATTGAAACACTTCTATGGATTCACATAGCTGAAAGATTCTCAAGTTGGAACCTGTGCTGCAACTTTGCTTCACTACAGGGACCTCAGCAGGCAGTGGCAACATTTTGCTGACTTGGGCTTGAAAGCTAAGTAGAGTTAGGATTGGTTAATGCTCTGAATGGGAGACCTCCAGGGAATAGTAGGGCTGTAAGTCTAGACTGGGGAATTTTAAAACACATCTCAGAAATAAATAATAGCCATTTTTGTACTGCTGCCAAGAAAACTACATGGATATGTTCATGAAGTCACCAGAAATCAAGCTCAATAAGAAGATGACCTTACTTTACTCAACTGCCTGAGGTCTTCCTAGAAGAAACTAACAGCAGAAACTCAGAGCTATATTCAAGTAAGCATGATGTCTTATGAGTACACAGAAGAACAGAGGAGGATCTGAGGCGCATCCCAATATCCACTATATTCAGGTCTCATAAACATCAACTAAATTTGCTCATGAAACAAGCAGAGTTATAGGTAAATGGAGGATTTTCTTCTTTTTTAATTTCCAGCTTTCTGTGTCTGCAGCAGAAAAAGGAAGACATTCCTTGAGGAAATTGTGAAAAGATACCTCCTGAGACATTCTGAAACTTTTAACACATGAATAGTGAATTAATGTTTGAAAAGAAATTAATTAAACTTCAGTGCTTTAAAGTTTTAATAACATGCAATCTGTGATTCCAAGAGTTTTTTCACACACTGCAAAAAACTGAGTTTTAGTATTTGTTGTCATGGTGCCACAGACAAATGCTACTTATGGGTATTTTCGGCTCAAGGGAACATTTATATTGTAATGTCAACAATTTGGTCAGAAATTTCACTACAAGCTTATTTTCTGCATTGCCTCAGAAACTTCAGATGCCCAAATGAAAAGTGAACAAGACCCCGAGTCAAATTTCCTCAAACATAGTAATGTCATCATTGAATAAATAATCATCTTCTGAGTGCAACAGTAGGGAATTTGTTCCCAGTATGTAACGGCCACTAAATGAAGCCATAAAGACCTACTCAATGCTGGAGAAAGATTGACTAAAGGGTTTTATTTATTTATTTATTTATTTATTTATTTATTTATTTTATTATTTGGATTTATCCCCGCCCATCTCTACCATGGTAGACTCTGGGCGGTTTACAATCACAATATAAAAGTTAAAAGGCTATACATTTAAAAACTACCATAAAAATAAAAAATAAAAATCCAAAAGATGGTATGTTCTTAAAAGGAGGATATTATTACGCTAACCACCCCCAGGAGGAACTATTATGTCCTTCGTTCCAGGCAAGGCGGCAGAACCAGGTCTTTAACGACTTCCTGAAGGCCAGGAGCAAGGGTGCCCGTCTTACCTCAGGGGGCAAGATATTCCACAGGGCGGGTGCTATCGCAGAGAAGGCACGCCTCCTGGACCCCGCTCGATGGAATTCTTTTAGTGATGGGATCCGAAGCATGCCCTCCCTGCATGATCGGGTGGGGCGGGTAGATATGATCGGGATGAGACGGTCCCTCAGATACCCTGGTCCCATGCCATGTAGGGCTTTAAAGGTGATAACCAACACCTTGAATTGGATCCGGAAGCAAACTGGTACCCAATGCAGCTCACGGAGTAGCGGTGTTACATGTGCTGATCTTATAGCACCCAGAACTACCTGTGCAGCTGCATTCTGGACCAGCTGAAGCTTCCGGATACTCTTCAAGGGTAGCTCCATGTAGAGCGCGTTGCAGTAATCTATATGGGAGATGACAAGGGCATGAGTGACTGTTCGGAGGGCCTCCTGATCCAGGAAGGGGCGCAACTGGCGCACAACCCAAAGCTGTGCAAAGGCCCTCCTGGCCATGACTGCCACCTGCTCCTCGAGCAGGAGTCGTGAGTCCAGGAGGACCCCCAAGTTTCGCACTGAATCTGAACGGGGCAGTGCCACCCATCCAGAGTTAAAGATGACAACTTCCTGGGAATCGAGAGGCCATCAATCCACAGCCACTCTGTCTTACCAGGGTTCAGCTGAAGCCCCATCCAGCCCCCTACAGCCTCCAGACACCGAGAAAGGTGTCGACTGCAACACTTACTTCACCCGGGACGGAGATGTACAACTAGGTATCATCAGCGTACTGGTGATACCTCATCCCGTGGTGATGGATGATCTTGCCCAGCGGCTGCATGTAGATGTTAAATAGGAGAGGAGAGAGAACCGAACCCTGCGGCACCCCACACAAGAGGGGCCGAGGGTCAGATCTCTCCTCTACTATTACCACCGATTGGGAGCAGTCCAGGAGGAAGGAGGCGAACCAGCGTAAAACAACGCTGCCCACCCCCAACTCCCTGAGCCACCCCAAAGGGATACCGTGGTTGATGGTATCAAAAGCCGCTGAGAGATCCAAGAGAGCGAGAATGGATGCACTCCCTCCATCTCGCTCCCGCCAGAGATCATCCATAAGCGTGACCAATGCAGTCTCTGTCCCATATCCCAGCCTGAAACCTGACTGAAAGGGGTCTAGATAATCCATTTCATCCAGAATCCTCTGGAGTTGCAGCGCCACCACCTTCTCAACCACCTTTCCCAAAAAGGGAAGGTGGGAGACAGGACGAAAGTTGTTTAAAACAGTAGGGTCCAGGGAAGGCTTCTTGATAAGGCTTCTTGAGGAGGGGATGCACCAACGCCTTCTTAAAGACCGCCGGAAACACCCCCTCCCCCAAAGATGTATTAATCATCGCCTGGACCCAACCACAAGTGACCTCCTGGGCTGACTTTACCAGCCAGGAGGGACACGGGTCTAGATGGCAAGTGGTGGCGTTTACAATCCGGAGGATTCTGTCCACTTCATCAGGCCCAACAGGATCAAACTGTTCCCAGATAACAGGGTAAGTACGTGCCTCACGCTTAGAGTTTAACTTGGAATGAGTCTGAGCGATTTTGTCCTGCAGATGCTCAACAAACTCTTCCGACCGGCCCTGTAAATGGGTCACCAAGTCCGCCCGACCCAAAAGGGATCTAGTAATCTTAAACAGGGCCGTCGGGTGGCATTCTGCGGACGCAATAAGAGCGGAGAAATAATCATGTTTCGCCGCTCTTACTGCCACAAGGTAGGCCCTAATAGCGGCTCTAGATTGTGTCCGGTCAGATTCAGTTCTTGTCTTCCTCCAGCGGCGCTCCAGACGTCTCTTAACCCTCTTCAAAACCCTCAACTCCTCCGTGAACCACGGGGAGTGACGGGTTGAACGAGGCAAGAGAGGTCGCATAGGCGCGATCCTGTCCAAGGCGCCGGGCGCCTCTTTATTCCAAGCTGCAGCTAAGACCTCCGCTGGACCGTGCCGCAGATCTTCAGGTATAACCCCCAGCTCCCTCTGAAACCTCATTGGGTCCATAAGTCGCCGGGGGCGGACCAATCTAATAGGTCCAGCCTCCCTGCGGAGTGGGGTAGCACAAGAGAGCCTCAAGGTCACCAGGGCATGGTCTGACCATGACAATGGGGACAGATCTAACTCTCCCCCCAGATCACATTATCATCATTGGCGATCACTCGTAGCCGAGTAAGATTGTCTTCCAAAGGTAAAATTTTAACAGTGGATCCGTAAGTGGCTATAAAGGCCAATTCTGGATCCGCACAACCTCCCACAATGAGGGCATAGGTTGGGGGATTTCAATCTGCCGTCCCTGGGACGGACCTCGGAGGCGGCTCGGGAGTTCATGACTACCATGGCACCCATAGGCCTGTCGCAGATTATTCGGGACCCGACTCGAGACAGTGGTCTCACGCTGGACTTAGTTTTCTTGTCAGAGCAGTGGCAAGGATCGAGGCAGTTGAGTAGTTCGGCAGCTGTATCCACGACTGAGCAGCCCTATTTAGGATCCACTCTGCTCACCCCATATGGGGAGGGGGCTAGAAAAGGTGCCCTAAACATAGTCTGCCTCATTTTCTCCCTGACTGGATTACCGCGACCAGTGGGGTCACCATCTAGCGGTCGTAAAAACACACGAATTTTGGAACATGGAATATACGGACCGGACACTGCAAGACAATATGGATAGTGAATGACCTGAACGTAGGACTGCCATTATTGCAAGGGAGCTGAGACGTTTTAATATTGATATAGCAGCACTCCAAGAAACTCGAAGAGCAGGAGAAGGACAGTTGAAGGAAGAAAAAGGAGGTTATACCTTCTTTTGGAAAGGACTGCCTGAACAAGAACGACGAATACATGGGGTAGGCTTTGCTATCAAAAACGACCTTGTGAAGCTCTTGTCAGAAGTTCCCATTGGGATTAACGAACGACTCTCAACTCTCCGAATAAAACTCACCAAAAACCAACAGGCAACTATCCTAAGTGCTTACGCACCAACACTAGATGCAGATGAGGATATCAAGGAGAAATTTTATACCCAGCTGGACACCATCTTATCAGAGATAACAAAGGAGGATAAAATTATCCTCCTGGGCGATTTCAATGCAAGAGTTGGGCGTGACTTTGATTTGTGGCCAGAGATCATTGGGAAAGAAGTTGACAACAGCAACATGAATGGAATCTTACTTCTGACTAAATGTGCAGAGCATAACCTTGTCATTACTAACACACTCTTTCATCAGAAAAATAAATTTAAAACATCATGGAAGCACCCACGGTCGAAGCACTGGCATCTTTTAGATTATGTAATTGTCCGTGCTAGAGATCGCCATGATGTACTTCTCACCAGAGCCATGACGAGCGCCAATGACTGCTGGACAGACCATCGATTAATTCGATCCACGATGGCCATAAAGATTGTCCCTCATCGTAGGCTCCAAGGAAGAAAACCAAGGCGTAAAATGAATACACTGGCCCTTCAAGATTCTATTAAACGAGCTTGCTTTCAATCAACTCTCAAGGAACATCTGCCTATGGAACTTCCTGAAAATGTTGAGGAACACTGGGTTAAATTGAACACTTCTATTATTTCAGCCTATGAACAAACTATCGGATACCAAACTAAGAGACATCAGGACTGGTTTGATGAGAACGATTGTGAGATTGAACATATTATTGACAAGAAAAGGAAAGCGTTCCGGATATGGCAAAAAAAAGATATTAACTGTGCCGTTAAGAAAAAAATCTACGCCAGTGCAAAGGCAGAAGTCCAAAGAAGAACTAGAGAATTTAAGAACATATGGTGGATAAAAAAAGCCCAAGAAACCCAACATTTTGCAGATGCTCATGATGCACGGGGCTTTTTTAATGCCATAAAGGCCATCTATGGACCAACAAACCATGGTACAAATCCCTTACGCTCAGTAGATGGTGCTAAACTTCTAAAGGACAAAGAGTCTATCGCACTGCGCTGGAAAGAGCATTACTACAATCTCCTTAATTGTCACTCTACTGTGGCTGATGAAGTCTTCTTGCAAATCCCAAAAAAACAAATAAGAGATGAGCTTGCAGTACCCCCTAGTTTGGAGGAAGTCAGTAAAGCCACTAAACAAATGAAAAATAACAAAGCTAGTGGACCTGATGGGATTCCTGCTGAAGTCTTTAAAGAAGGCGGGCCTGAACTTACACAACAACTTCATAAGCTCATCGAAAAAATCTGGATGAGGGAGGAGATTCCAGCAGACTTTAGGGATGCCATAATTATCACTCTCTTTAAAAAGGGTGATAGAACAGACTGTGGAAACTATCGAGGCATCTCCCTTCTAGCCACAGCAGGCAAAATCCTGGCAAAGATCATCGCAAACCGTCTCCTATCTGTATCAGAAGACATCCTCCCTGAAACGCAAAATGGCTTCCGCCCTTCCAGGGGAACAGTGGATATGATCTTCACTGCACGACAGCTTCAAGAAAAATGCAAGGAGCAAAACCGCCCTCTGTACATGGGTTTATTGATCTGACTAAAGCTTTTGATACTGTAAATCGTACTGCTCTCTGGACCATCCTTCTGAAAATCGGATGCCCTGATAAATTTGTGAACATCTTGCGGCTACTCCATGACGACATGATGGCAACAATCCTGAATAACAATGGCTCTCAAAGCGATCCATTTAAAGTGGAATCCGGCGTTAAACAGGGATGTGTTATTGCCCCAACCTTATTCACTATCTTCATCGCTATGATTATACACCTTGTTGAAGAGAAACTTCCTACTGGTGTAGAAATTATATATCGAACAGATGGAAAGCTTTTTAATCTTAGTAGGCTGAAAGCAAAAAAATAAGGTAATTACAACTTCTGTTATAGAACTTCAATATGCTGATGATAACGTAGTCTGTGCACACTCCGAGGAAGATCTTCAAACTATCCTAAACATCTTCGCAGAAGCATATGAAAAGCTCGGCCTCTCGATTAACATTAAAAAAAGCAAAGTGCTTTACCAGCAAGTTCGAACCAATCCCTCTGCAGCGCCATCAATCCAGCTAAAAGGTGTGTCACTAGAAAATGTCGACCACTTTTCTTATCTCGGCAGCCATCTATCTACAAAAGCCGACATCGACGCTGAAATTCAGCATCACCTGAGCTCTGCGAGTGTAGCTTTCTCCCGAATGAAGCATAGAGTGTTTGAGGATCGGGACATTCGCAGGGAGACCAAAATGCTTGTTTACAAAGCCATTGTACTACCAACCCTTCTGTACGCCTGTGAAACATGGACCCTCTACAAACACCACCTCCAAGTTCTTGAAAGATTCCATCAACGCTGCCTCCGAAAAATTCTACAAATTACTTGGGAAGATAGGCGGACTAATGTTAGCGTATTAGAAGAAGCGAAAACCACCAGCATTGAAACAATGATCATCCAACATCAACTTCGCTGGACCGGCCATGTTGTTTGAATGCCTGACCATCATCTTCCAAAGCAGCTACTTTACTCCCAACTTAAGAATGGAAAACGGAATATTGGTGGACAGCAAAAGAGATTCAAAGACACTCTCAAAGCTAATTTTAAAAAATGTAATATCAGCATTGAGAACTGGGAAGCCCTAGCTCATGAGCGTTTCAATTGGAGGTCATCCTTTATTAATGGCGCTATGGACTTTGAAGAAGCACGAGTACAGGGCGAAAGGGAGAAAAGAGCTAAAAGGAAGGCACGTCAGGCAGACCCTCATCATGACCGTCTCCCACCCGGAAACCTATGCCCTCATTGTGGGAGGTTGTGCGGATCCAGAATTGGCCTTTATAGCCACTTACGGATCCACTGTTAAAATTTTTTTTTTTTTTGTCTTATTTATACCCCGCCTATCCCCTCCCTACTGGAGGACTCTAGGCGGCTTACAGTATTATATATTTCCAATCCAATTATACAATTATACAACATCATTATTACAATTTATTCCCGCGCGACAGGGAGAGAGGAAGGGAACCGGCTCTTCCGCTGCAGGCATTGGACTGCAAGTCCCAGAATGCCTCGCTCCGCGCCGGCTGCTGACGTCCAGGAAGCTGGTGTCTCCGGATCCGTCGTCCTCCGTCGTCCTCCGCCGACATCGCCGCTCTTCCGAGGTCTCTCTTGGAATCGAGGACGACCCTCCGCTGGACGCCCGCAAATTGTCCCACGTGAGTGGTACCCATTAATCTACTTGCTAAATAGCTTTCGAATCGCTGGGTTGGCAGAGAGCTAGGGCAAGTGACGAGAGCTCACCTCGTCACGCGGTTTTTCGAACTGCCAACCTTATGGTCGGCAGTCTAACGGCTCAGTGGTTTAACCCGCTGAGCCACCGCGCCCCCTTTTTTTACCTTTGGAAGACAATCTTACTCGGCTACGAGTGATCGCCAATGATGATGATGAGACTGGGGGTGGTCGATCCTCCACTTTATCCGTCAAGCAGATCAGATGTTAGATTAGATGTTAAAATGATTTAAAGTCCGCGATGACAAAGTCCACGGGTTTGTTATTCGAGACCATTCCTCAAAGAACCCCAAAGTCCAAAGGGGTCTGAGTCTGAGTTTTATATTGTGTACAAGAGTTTAGAATTCAACAGTTACAAGGATGCCTCTGCACACCTATATCCCTTTTTGGACAATTGTCTTGACAAATTTGGAGTTGATCTTGAAGTCATTGAAAATCTTCATCATTACTCTTATGATAAGAGTTGAAGGAGAACAGATATTCTTAGCCCTGAATAGGACAATTTTCTATGGGACATGTCAGAGGATCAATGCTTTGGTAGTGGTGTCTACCAAGAAATGAGTGATTCAGAAAGTTCCAAATTTCAGCTACTGGATTATCAAAATCATTACAAGACAAAATAAACACTAGTTATATATCATCCTTTTCTACAGAACACAAAGCATTACTTCAAAGCATTTTTTTTAACAACTCAGGACCAGTGGTGCAGCTAGGAATGGATCCCAGGCCAAAATCCATGTGCCTTCCAAAAATATATATTGAAAATGATGGATAAGGCCACAGCAAATAGGGCTAGCATCAGGTTCCTAGTGGCAGGTTTGAACTTGGCTGAAGATTTCCAAACACTCAACACAGGATAGCTAGTAAAGAATCATTATTATACACTAGGACTAAAGCCACTTGAAAGAGTTGATTGCCTTCTGACAAAAAGCTATTGCCCACATCTTATACCCTCTTGAGCTTAAACTCAATACATCCTCCCACCCTTTTCAAGGCTTCATGGAAAAACTGTTTTATGCCTCTGATGCTCTATGTAACCAGGTGGCTGTTGCTTCTTTACATTTCTAGTATTCCTCTCTTGGGAAACTCTACCTCTCAATATATATTATACAGTATATCTGTTGGGGTTTATAAAATACCCAGAATTTACAAGTAGATTAATTTTACAGGAGAGGCTAGTGGCATATAGGTGAGAGTTGATATATTCTGCAAGTCATCCAATTAGCAGCCATTGTAGAAGGTATGATGTGACTCATATTACAGGTGCTGTAGGTTAGCTGGGTGTGGCAGATAATTTGTTTGACCTATAATGTGATTGGTCAGTTTATGTACTGTATATAAGCAGAGGAGATGTGGTGTTCTTTCTCTTCTTGTTACTTCATCTCATCTGTATCTGTGTTGGACGTTACTGGACTGTATTTTGGAATGCGTATGTATATAGAGTAAATAGACTATTTTATCTAATCTCTGCTTGAGTGTCTATTTACTGCTTAGAACGTATACCTTTGATGTCTTGGAGAAGCACTGGCTGCCCCAGCGCTGCGTGCTCTGACAATATCTAGCATCAATACATGGATTGTCACAGGTACCAGAGACTAATGGAAATCACACTATTTGCTACAGCATATTTTCTTATTTTTTAAAAAATCAGTATATACTCAGGGGAGGAGCAATTGACAGTGCACATAGAAAGAAATGCTCATTTTTAGATTCAAGGTCTAAAATGACTTAGTAATATCATCACTACCTATGATAAACTACCTTTATCTCTCAAAGCCACAGCCACATACATGCAAACTATATTTTCCACAATTACAGTACAAGCAAGATCCTATTAAGGCCACAGGTCAGGAAAAGTTAGGTATTGAAACTCTTGTGTCAAGCTCCTTGTTGAAGGAAAGGAAACCTACCTGGAATACTGGAATTTATTTATATTTATTTATTACTAGTATTTCTATGCTGCTCTTCTCCAAGATGGCTCCAAGCAGCATGCAGAAGAATAAGGTTAGAAGCATCAAAGTAATGACAATATATACTGTATTACCGTAGCATTAACCAGTAAAGGTAGATCATAAAAGAAATCCTAACATCCCCCAATGTTCTCTTCCAGAGCCAAGTTCCCACCTCTTTTCAGAAACTCAGTAGAGAAGACAGTTCTTATCTTGAGGGCAAGCTGTTCCACAGAAGGAGCATTACCACTGAGAAGGCCATGCTCCAGTCATCTTCAAGGACAGCCCCATGTAGAGTGAGTTGCAGTAGTCCAATCATAAAGTGACAAGGGCATAAGTAACTATGCATAATGCCTCTTGGTCAATGAAAGTTTAAAATTGGCAGCTGTTCTAAAAGGATACCATGGTTGATGGTATCAAAGACTGCTAACAAGTCAAGCAAGACCAAGACAGTCACACTCCTCTTATTCCAGTCTTGCCAGAGGTCATCAAACAGGGAGACCAATGCGGTTTTGGTACTTTACTCAGACCTGAATCCTTCCTGACAAGGATCCAGATAATCAGTTTCTTCCAGAAGCGTCTGTAGCTGTGCACCCATCTACTTTACCAGCTTTTCTTAAAAAGGAAAGTTGAACACAGGGCAATCATCTGTAATAGCTGGATCAAGAGTTGGCTTCTTGAGAAAGGAATACATCAGTGCCTCTTTCAAACCTGCCAAGAAATGCCCCTCTCCCAAGGATGTATTGACTACTTCATGTACTCAGCCCCCATTACCTCCTTGGCTGCTTTTATTAACCAGAAGGTACTGAGATCCAGTCAGATGCTGGACTCAAGGTACAGAGAATCCCATTTACTTCCTCAGGACTCACTGGCTCAAAACAATCACAGATAACTAAGCAAAGTGATGTCTCTGTCACCTCAATTGGACCTGCCCAGCTAATACCCAGCTCCATGCAAATACAAGTTATTTTATCCTTCAGATGCAGAACAAATTCCTTATAATGGACCAACAACAGTTTTGGAATCATGGCAAAGGGGTGGTAAAGGCCAAATGATTTTTCTCCAGAATATCTCCAGAATATCTTACAGAATATCTAAACAAAATTCATAAGGTTTAATTTTACTGTCAAGCTTTGTTTAAAAGTCCAGATGCTAAATTCCCTATTGCAAGGAATGGGATGCTAGAATACCAGCCTATCAACGAAATGGAGAAGAGAACATAACTTCCATTCTAGCCCATCCTCTGCCTCTTAATAAGATAGATAGACTATTGTAATGCGCTCTACATGGGGCTACCCTTGAAGAGCGTCCGGAAGCTTCAGCTGGTTCAGAATGCGCGGGCGATTTTAGGTGCCTCAAGATCGGCACGTATAACACCTTTGCTCCATGAGCTGCATTGGGTCCCAGTTTGCTTCTGGATTCAATTCAAGGTGTTGGTTATCACCTTTAAAGCCCTACATGGCATGGAACCAGGTTACCTGAAGGACCGTCTGATCCCCGTTCAATCAACCCGTCCCACCCGGTCCTGCAGAGAGGGCACGCTACAAACCCCGTCTGTAAGAGAGTTCCATCTGACAGGGTCTAGGAGGCGTGCCTTCTCTGCGGTAGCCCCCGCCCTTTGGAATATTCTTCCTCCTGAAATAAGATCGGCCCCCTCTCTCCTGGACTTTAGAAAAAACCTAAAGACCTGGCTATGTCACCATGCTTGGGGAGGGGAGGGGAACAGCCAGTCTTTGGGTTGGCTGGCCCCTTAGATCTGCCCTGACCAGCCTTATCGACCGATCAGATAAGATCTACCATTCCTGGATCGAACTGTATGATGGATGGATGGATGGATGGATGGATGGATGGATGGATGGATGGATGGATGGATGGATGGATGGATGGATAGATAGATAGATAGATAGATAGATAGATATAGTTTATTATTGGTATTTATAGTTTTTATTATGCAGACAGTGACTGCAGCCATGAAATTAAAAAATGCTTGCTCCTTGGGAGGAAAGCTATGGCAAACCTAGACAGCATATTAAAAAGCAGAGACATCACCTGGCCGACAAAGGTCCATATAGTTAAAGCTATGGTTTTCCCAGTAGTAATGTATGGCTGTGAGAGTTGGACCATAAGGAAGGCTGAGTGCCGAAGAATTGATGCTTTCGAACTGTGGTGCTGGAGAAGACTCTTGAGAGTCCCTTGGACTGCAAGGAGGTCAAATCAGTCAATCCTAAAGGAAATCAACCCTGACTGCTCATTGGAAGGACAGATACTGAAGCTGAAGCTCAAATACTTTGGCCACCTAATGCAAAGAGAGAACTCACTGGAAAAGACCCTGATGCTGGGAAAGACTGAAGGCAAAAGGAGAAGGGGACGGCAGAGGATGAGATGGTTAGATAGCATCACCGATGTAATGAACATGAATTTGAGTCAACTCCGGGAGACGGTGGAGGACAGGAAGGCCTGGCGTGCTATGGTCCATGAGGTCACAAAGAGTCGGACACGACTAAATGACTGAACAACAACTATAGTTTTTATTAATTTTAAACTTTTGCTGTGAACCACCCAGGGTCCCTCCTTGTGGGGGAGATGGGCGGGATATAAATGTGATAAATAAATAAAATAAATAAATAATAAGATCAAATTTTAAAAGGACTCAAGCAACCAATATGATTATCACTTTAGCACCATCCACTTTTGAGAAGTTTAAGAAAACATGACATTTGTATTGATATTGAAGAGGTCAAAGTCCATTTCTAAATTGTCTGCAACAACTGAGAATAATCCATGGAAAAAGTGTTACTAAACCCACCAAATACCTTCTTCCAACTACTTTTGTGACATGCAACAATAACCCCCATGAAGAGGCAATGGGCTTTGAAAATCTCTCAGAATGCGATTTCACAAAATTATGTCCTCTTTTATCAGATACTTAGAGGGAAACAGCTGCCTGCCTGAATAATAAAAGATTTTAAAGAGGCAGGCTGTTATAACAATTGCATTGGCTCCTAGTTTTTTTTCCAAGGCATTTCAGAGTTTTGACATTTTTGAGCAAATCCTATTCTTAAAGGGCTATAGAGCATGTTGCAGAAATCCTACTATTACAGCAGAAAACCAAAAACGGCATCATCATGACAGATAACCTTGCAAAGTGAATAAAGTTGGGTTGCAAACACAATGAAATGGGATGGTACCAAGAAGAGCATGATTACACCATATCCTACATTCTTCCGGAGTGCAACTGCAGATGCCTTGTTGAACTTCATAACTTTCAACTCCTCCATATCTGACTCAAGAAATTTACCTCCCATTGACCGATTACTGATTTATTTTTACAATCAAAAACCAAAGCAAACACATAGGAAAACAACAAAATGTATTATAGATAACTGACAGTATACTAACAGTTGTAGACAAATAAAAAGGTACTGAAGTTACCAAAACTGTTTGACATCTGAACATCTGATAGTGATGGCAAATGCAATGAATTTAGCAACTTGCCTGGAGATATCCAGTGACCTGTCAGCTAAGAGTGTCCTGGCATAAGAGTAGGTTAGAAAAGACAATATTAAGTTGGCTGACCATGCTGAATAGAAGGAAAGCACAAAAGAGCCTGTTTCTTTTCCTTCCACCAAATGTGTTTTTTGTGCAGGGATGTGGTTCAACCTTCTAACACTGAAAATGGCAAAACATAACCAACAGGTGAGAGTGAAAGCTCTTTGGTGGGATGGGCAAACAATATTTGCTAAATTCTTAGCATGGGAGAACAGCCTCCTGAACCTCCATCAAGGAATGGGTTTTGCTCAGATTGTGCTGTATATACTGGCATCAAGGTCCTGCATGCTGATAATTTTAATGAATTTAAAAAGAGAGGATTGAGTAACAGGGAAATAGAAAGAAGGGACACTTTGCCCACAACGGAAAAACATTGCACAAGGGAAAGTGCAAGTCATCAGCACTTGACTGATAGAAAGAAAACATGCATTAACAGTTCTTTTTCTAGAATCCTCATAGGCACCCTGTCCAAAATCTCTAGGCAAAAAAACCCAACTTTAAACTCCACTTTACTCTAACAGCAGGTGATCCAGCATATAGCCCTCCAAAGAGCTGGGTAAGAGAAAATTTGCTGCAAAGAATTGCTAGGTGAGCGATTAGAGGAATGGGAATCTGGGGAACCCTTTTTTCTGACCTTTTTTCCCTACACACATCCCTTCAGATAGGCATAAAAAAGTGTACATTCCCTTGTTTTCTTCTCGGTTGAGCTCCAGGTTCCTGCTTCTCAAAACCTCTATTCTACACAGTGTCTTGCTTCACACAATATGCTAAACCTTATACCCAAGGGCAATTGTTATGTTCATGTAACATGCTATAAAGGTAAAGGTTCCCCCCGCACATTTGTGCAGTCATGTCCGACTCTAGGAGCCGGTGGTCATCTCCGTTTGTTAGCCGAAGAGCCAGCATTGTCCGAAGATGCTTCCGCGGTCATGTGGCCAGCATGACACACGCGGAACGCTGTTACCTACCCACCAAAGTGGTACCTATTCATCTACTTGCATTTGCATGCTTTCAAATTGCTAGGTTGGCAAGAGCTGGGGCGAGTGCGGGAGCTCACTCCGTCACGCGGGACTAGGGATTCGAACCTCCGAACTTGCGATCTTCCGATCGACAAGCCTGGCGTCTTACCTGCTGAGCCACCACGCCCCTCAACATGCTATACCCGAACAAAAAACATATTATGGTATAATGTGATACGTTCAGTTAACTTACTGTAACTATTAAGACAACAGCTGAGTTCCTGCAACACGTTGAACTGCAAACTACCCAACTCCACTTTAGTTTAATCTAGTGTGTAATGTGAATTCAGCCAGTGAGCCACTAGACAGAGTAGTGAAGGCTATGTGCCCGTAGCTGTTCTTGCACGCACAAGGTCCTTTCCCTTTGCTCTCTGGGAGAAAAGTTCTATTTCTGTGAAGCCCTATTCCAGGAAGGTTATACAGTATGTGTTTTTGGAGGCATCCTGAAAGTTTCTAAGCATTACTGGCAGACATGAGCACATTACAACAGTCTACAGCAGTCTTTCTCAACCTCAGCAACTTTCAGATGTGTGGACTTCAACTGGCTGGCTGGGGAATTCTGGGAGTTGAAGTCCACACATCTGAAAGCTGCCAAGGTTGAGAAAGACTGGTCTACAGTATGGATGTACCCAGGGCATCTGTAATTGTTTCAGATAGAAATGCAGCCATCAGAGCAACCAGCTACCAAATACCTTCAGAAAGAGCAATCATGAGAATTCCAAAGGTCATACCTGCAGCCCCAAATTAGTGCCAAGGCCAGTTCCTAGCTCACTATACTTTAAACTTATCTTAATTAAGCTTTTTTCTGTTGTGGTACTTCGTTAAAGAATAATAACAGGGATAACGTCATAATCAATGGTGCAAACAATACAATATGAATATCACTATTTTAATGTCATGAAAATAATAACTAGATTAATCTTTAGCTTGTAATGTTTGTCTTCATCTAAACCAAACCCATCTCTGAAAACAACCTCCACCTGACCTTAGCCAAAAGGCTGGGAAACATTGTACAACAAGCAAGTGAAAAACACATAATGTACATAATAATTAAAATTAATTAAATTTCATTTATTAAATTAATATTTTAATAATTTAAATGCATTTTAAATTTTTAAAAATTTAAATAAATAAATAAAATTAAATATTAATACAAGTTAATTAAAACAGATAATGTATATATTAATGAGAGCTTACATCAGTTATCTGAATGATTTGCCCTAGTGGTTTTAATGTAGATATGAAACTCTGGTCAAGGAAGGAAAAGGGAAGGAAAGATATGGGAGAACCTTGAGGCAATCCCAAAGTCCTCCCAAGGTTGAAATCCCCTCCCCATAACCAACTTGTGAATCCTTCCCTCCCGAAAGGATCAAAGCCCAAGTCCCGAAATCAACCCAGAATGATAATGTTGCCAACAGTACTAAAACCCATTCAAGGGTTTTTCTATTCCCTTAGATTAATTATCCTACCAGGCTGAACTAATTTTATTTCTATCAAAAAGCCAGGTAGGAGGGCACAGAGGATTCATATAATTACTACGGTGCAAGGTGGTCTAGAAATGAGACATGACCTATATCTTTCTGAAGAAAAAAATAATAGGATCCAAAGGGTAAGGGATTACATACGTCTTCAAGAATTCTGAAGGAGGTTAAGGGCTACAGGATTAGATCTCCAAATACTCAGGAAATGAATCCAAAGGTTTACAAGGAATTAAACCATTCTCTGAAGGCATTATTTGGTTAAAGCTCTGTTCTCTTTCAATTCTTGTTGAACACAATCAATCTTCTATTGATCTTGGTGCTTTTTTCAAACACAGTAAATCAATTTTAGTTCTTGCCAACACCAACATAATTTGGGGGTATGCTCTCTAAAGACAAGATGGTTTTTGATTATTATACTGCTCTAGTTCAGAACAATAAACCTTTAGGAATTTGGATCGTATCTACATATTACCAGTTACAGCACCAGACTCACAAAATTGAAATTGTCCAAAGGGATTCCCATATATTGGCTAAAAAAAAGGCCAGGCTAGAACCATTCCTAATGCAACCATTTCCTGCGTGCAGGATTTTGTTTGACTATATAATTAAATTATATAAATAATATAATTAAAAAAGATCTTAAAGGTCATCTAATCTAACCGCACACACAATGCAGGCTTCGTAGTGCAGGATAAAAATAATAAAGGCGGGATAGAAAATAAATAAATAAATAAATAAATATAATTAGAATATCCTACCAGAACTTCCTAAGCAGTTTGTTCCATTCACAAACTTCATACTGTTACAGAATTTCTCATACCATTTAACTAGAAACTGCTTCCTTGTATTTTCCACCAAGTACAGTATTTTCCTTATATTTTCCAAATCCACCAAAATTGGTTATTTTTGCTCCAGTGGGCAAGACTAGCTGACTTTGGCTCACTTCTAGGCTGACCATATTTCAGGATGGCAAAACAGGACAGGGTCTTATATGTAATATTCCGTATTCATGAAAAAGACAGGGGTCCCCGCCCCCCAGTCCACGCGATTGGCTCCTGCCTGCAAACCCCGCCCCCCGGTCCACACTCCGGCTCGGATCCTCTTTCCGGGCCATTCCCATCAGGTTTGAAAAACGGGACAAAATTGAGATTTTTATGAAAACGACGGGACCGTTGAAAAATGCTTAAAAAACGGGACTGTCCCGTTCAAAACGGGACATATGGTCAGCCTACTCACTTCAGAAGCTATGCAGTCAGCCTTGGTTGATATTGGGATGGGAGACCAAAATGGAAAGTTAGTGGCAACTATTTCCATAGTACTGCCAAGAAAACCGCACAACAATCATTAGGAGTCAAGCTCGTTGAAGGCATCTTTACCTTTAACTCATCACTAGGGTTGAAGTAGGATTCAATTACCAGTTCAGATGGACTGGAAAACTTGGTTTTTTGTAGATTCCTTTTTTTTAACTGGAAACCAAATGTTTGGAAACTAACAGGAAGGCAATAGCATACTGTACTTTACAAAGAGGATGATTTTACAAGATTGGAAGGACACTTATGCTCCATCAGGTATATAATGACTTGAGGAGCCCATCTCTTTCTATATCTGATCAAGCATTTTACCCACTGAAAGGACTACTTAACAATCTGGACTGGAAATACTAAAATATATGCTTAGTTTCCAGTTTTTTCCATTGTTAGAGGAACTGACAAAACTTAATATTTAATGTATAGCATGATATGAATATACGTCCGTACATGAACTGGTTTTTTGACAAATTAATGCTTTTGTGAGCTTGTTTCCTATTCTCTCTCTCTCTCTTAAATACAAATAATAACGATCACCACCACCAACCAGCCCAACTTACTCTTGAAGTTGAAATAGGAGAGTACCAATTTCTTTTATTTAGAAAACACAATGCCTTCAACTAACCCTGGTTCTGTCCCAGTGCGTAACTTGTCAAGATCATTCTGAATATTAATTCAGTATGCTACCAGATTATCTGCCCTTGCATGCTTCGTGCCCTCTACAATTAGGATAAGCATCTCCCCTATAGCTATTCCAAGTCATTTACTGTATAAAATTGCTGAATAACACAAGACTCGGGCACAACCTTTAGCACTTCACTCAAATATTCTTCATGTGCTGCTGAAAATGGGATACAGAGAACAGATAGTGCTTTTATGATAGGACAAGCCATTAGCTATTTAAAAATGCTAAGCTGTTATGATTTATTTTTTAAAAATTCAAGCTGGCTCCCAATAATCAAAGTATGTTTTGGTAGCTACTCACAGACTGCTTGATAATCAATTCTAGAATTCTGCCCAGGCTAATCTGCAGACTAACCAACCTGCATTCCCCAGATCAAATCCGCTCTCCTTTTTTTGACTTTGACAAATCTTGCCCATCTCCAGACTATTAGTTCCTTGCTCGTATCCAAGATTTCTCAGAGATCAGAATAAGTGCCCCTGAAATAATGCTTACAAGCCCCTTCACCACTGCAATGCAATGGGTTCCAGGTGATATTCCCTGGGGAGGTTATTCCACAATCCAGAATAACCTCCCCATTGAAAAGATCATTCCTTAATAGACACCTGCCTCTTCTCATTTGGACAGGAAGAAACAATCTCTCGGTTGCTTTCCAGAAGGCCCTTGCCTCTCCTTTCAAAACATTTTATCTATCTCAATAAACCGGAGTGTGGGAAAGGAAGCTTCAAGTCCCTTCAAGTTTTTGTATGGCAGAACTAGGGTAGCATTCACTCCTGGATTGACTGAGTCCGAAGTCAGGCTTTCTCCTTCACCTGCTCCCTATAAGAACTATAAAACGTTTCCAGTAGTTTTTAGAGTATGGCTTCCACTATCTGTAAAACAGGCATTAGCCATACAGTTGGCTTATACAAATACTGCTGCTTCCTCAAAATATGTAACGGAATAGAGCAGTGTTTCTCAACCTCAGCAACTTTAAGATGCATAGACTTCAACTCCCAGAATTTCCCAGCCTGGGGAATAAAGGAAAAGGTTCCCCCCGCACATTTGTGCAGTCGTGTCCGACTCTAGGGGCCGGTGCTCATCTCCGTTTGTTAGCCGAAGAGCCAGCGTTGTCCGAAGACGCTTCCACGGTCATGTGGCCAGCATGACGCACACGGAACGCTGTTACCTACCCACCAAAGTGGTACCTATTAATCTACTTGCATTTGCATGCTTTCAAATTGCTAGGTTGGCAAGAGCTGGGGCTAGTGCGGGAGCTCACTCCGTCACGCGGGGCTAGGGATTTGAACCTCCGATCTTCTGATCGACAAGCCTGGCGTCTTACCCGCTGAGCCACCATGCCCCTTAGCCTGGGGAATAGAGGAAAATAATGAGTATGGCCAGCACATACTGTTTGGATTATATACGACAACATCTAGAAGAATCCTATGTAAGATGAAGTTACCTCAAAAAAGTGTGGCAAACCATCAGGTACATCAACTGTCCACTCAATTTGGTATCAGGTATTTTATTAGACGAGGGGCGTGGTGGCTCAGCGGTTAAGACGCCAGGCTTGTTGATCGGAAGATCGCAAGTTCGGAGGTTCGAATCCCTAGCCCTGCGTGCGGAGTGAGCTCCCACACTAGCTCCAGCTCTTGCCAACCTAGCAATTCGAAAGCATGCAAATGCAAGTAGATGAATAGGTACCACTTCGGTGGGTAGGTAACAGCGTTCCACACGTGTCATGCCGGCCACATGACTGTGGAAGTGTCTTCGGACAACGCTGGCTCTTTGGCTAACAAACGGAGATGAGCACCGGCCCCTAGAGTCGGACACGACTGCACAAATGTGCGGGGGGAACCTTTACCTTTTATTTTATTAGACAAAGCAGCTATTCTGAGGAGAATTTTGCTTCTGTCTGTTCATCCTTCTTGTTAATCCACTATGCTCCTTAATCCTCCTAAATCCTCAACTTGACCAGTGAAAACCAACAATGCTGCCAACTGACACATATTTTTAAAACCACAAGTTGGTAATTTGAAATTCCAAAGATAGGTTGAAGTGATTAATAGGACATGATCCATCAGGATGTTTTTCAATGTATGTCTGAACAAGATATGTGCAAGATTACCATGCTTTCACATAGTTCCTGTTCATTTCAGACTCCCCACTGGGCTGTGTCCAACTTTACTGACCGAGTCACATAACATGCTAGATCTAAAACAGTTAACAAAACACAATTGACATGTTCCCATAGTACTGTGGCCAAATAAACTACGTAATAGCCTGGTCCACAGAAGATATGGCAGTGGCTAGGATCCTACAACATGCCGCATTTTAACTCAACTTATTGGTATAAATTGCATATGCCTAAAATATTCTGGGAAGTGAGCAGAAGGTTTCAACAAGCAGCAGAGAAGTTGGGCTTTGTCTCATCAGCTCAAGCTAGCGGTCCTTAATAGATATATGTCTACATGGGAGGGGGGTATGAAGTGGGATACTTCAGGATTCTGTCCTGGACCCTGTTCTCTTCAACAGTTTTATAAGTGACTTTGACAAAGGGATAGAAGGGATGTTTAGTAAATCTGCAAATGTCACAAAGCTGGTGGTGAGAATTACTAACACCTCAGAAGAGAGGTTCAAGGTTCAAAGGGATCTTTATAGACTTGAATATTGGACCCTATCCAACAAAATGTGGTTAAATGGTGAGAAATGTAAGGTTCTGCACTTGGGTAGGAAAAACCAAAAACCTTTGAGAAGGATATGGGTGTCCTGGTAGACCACAAATTAAGCATGAGTCAGCAGCGTGCTGCAACTGCTAAAAGAACCAGTGCAGTCTTGGGCTACATCAACAGAGGTGTAATGGTGAGATCACAGACAATGATAGTTCCTCTCTACACTGCATTGGTCAGACTGCACCTGGAATACAGTGCCCCGTTTTGGTCACGATAATGTAAGAAAGATGCTGAGGAACTGGAAAGAATGCAGAGAAGAGCAACAAAGATGGTGAGGGGCTTGGAAGTGAAATCTTATTAAGAATAGTTAAAGGAACTATGTTTAGTCTAAAGAAGAGAAGGCCAAGAGAAGGCACGACAGCAGTTTTCCAATACTTGAAGGGCTATCACAGGGAAGAGGATGTAGATTTATTTTCCATAGCGCCTGAGGGTAAGACAAGAACCAATGGGTAGAAATGTTACCGAAAGAGAACCAACCTCGAAATAAGGAAGTATTTCCTGATTGTGAGAGCTATTAAGCAGTGGAATAATCTGCCTCCTGGAGTTGTGGGTGCTCCATCACTGGAGGTTTTTAAGCAAAGGTCAGACAGCCATTTTTCTGGGATGGTCTGAGGACTGCTGCTATGGGCAGGGTGTTGGACTAAAAGACCTCCAAGATTCCTTGCAACTCTATGATAGTATGATTGTAACTTAGATTGCATGCTGTTCAAACCCATCTCTTGAGTGGGGATTGCCATTTGGCCTAGCCTAAACCAAAATGGCTCACTTAGACCTCCTGTTCTGAATACTCAAGTGTTTGCAGGGGCTCAGCTATATTGTCTTAATGAGCTGCTGCCTTCTCATGCTTGCTGTTTGCCACATGGAGTGCACTGTGCTTCTACAGAATGCTGCAGGATGCTAAATGTCGAGCCTCAATCAGTCAAAACCGACAAATGACAAAACAAGAAGCCTATTCGCACCCAAACAGAGGAACAAGAAAGAAGAGTCATGCACATCAGCTGTGCTCTCAGAAACCCCGCACAATTATTTCCAGAGAGACAAATAGAGGCTCACAAGATTTGCCTGTTTCCAGCACTATCCATTATAGTTAAAAGGCTCTGAAATAAAAGCCTATCCAAAAAGCTTTGAAAAATATTATTCCTGTAATCCTTCCATTATTTCCTCTGGACAGCATACAAAGCTTTTGATACTTGGAAAAAAATCATCCAGATTAGCGATGTGGAACAAGTACAATTTCAAGGCAATGGGAAAAGGTATCAAAGCAGGGAAAGGGTGGTTATTGTGTGGGTAAGGGTCTTAATAACAAGGAAAAAAAGCAACACAGTGTAAGTGAGACAGTGTCTTTTGTTTGGACCTACCTGCATTAAAATGGCACATTTATGGGGAGCAATGGATCGGTAACAGAGAGAATGACTGTTGTTAAGCTATATGCATTTTATTCATTTCAAGAGCCTTGCAGGTTCTGGCAGTACAAATGAAATGTAAAGGTCTTCTGGTTGAAGCAAACATGCATTTCCTATCTGAAATAATCATATGCCCTGAAATCTACCATCCCATTTCCACAAACTTATAAGAACCGTGTAGTCAGCAACACTCAACTAGACTCAATCTACAGTGCAGGTAATAAACTAAGTGCAGCTTGATGTTTGATGCAGGCTTTATGTTTGTTTCCTGAAGCAATACTGAAGTTTCATTACACTAACAAGTTAAAGAAATCATGCAGAGCATAGTTTCTCCCGTTTCTTCCAACCCCCTTGCCACCAGCAGCCGTAAGTTTCTGTGTAGGTGTGCACTGGAAAACATGGGGAGGGACTGCCTATGTTCTGCTCTGGGTCTAATAAGGAGGGAGGGGGCTTAAAATGTTCCCATCACCATCATTCCAAGCCACTGACCAACGGCCTCTCCCATAGGAATACATTGGAGGATTTTTTTTGGATGGGGGGAATGCTTTTCTCTGCAGGCCCTGGCCTAACCCAGCTCATTATCAAACACAATCTTTCTTTTCCCAGCTTCTCCCTCTCCCCCTCCCCAAATAAATTTTGTCCTGCCTGTTCAGTTTTCAAAGATTTATACTAACACAGAATGATAAAATCCTAAGCCTATTTCATAATTATGTCCCAGCATTCCATTGGGTTGGCAAGAATAAACAAGTTAGGAAAAGCATGCAGAGCGTGTCTTCTTGAATTCTTTCCACCCCCTTTACCAGCAGTGACCATAGGAGACATCTGTATTTTCTTCTGAGTAGCAAATTAATGTGTTGTAGATATGAGCTTCTGCTTTTCTCTTGTGTTGCATCTGTGTATCTGTGCACTGGGAAGATGTTCTACTCTTGGGTCCTGTGAGCATGACGGAGCAGGAGCTTAGAATGGAGCTGCCAACAACTTTCCAAGAGACTGCCCAGCTGCTCTCCCATAAGAGGCACTTTTCTGGAACATTTTTTTGTGCAGCCCATAACTGGACCCAGCCTGTTTTTAATTTGATCTTTCTTTGGCTGGTTTCTCTACCACACCAAATTTGGTCCTGTTTTGTTGAGTTTTTGGAGCATTCTCCTGCTGACACACAGACAGATGAGCAGGCAGATAGATAGATGGACAGAGAGAACCCAAGTCCCATTACTTAATTTCTTTCCAACATTCCATTTGTTAGAAAGAATAAAAAGAACCAGCCATGCTAAACTACAGTTATATATCTCTGACAAGCTTCTCTTTTTCCGTGCAGAGTGATTAGTATCATAAGTGTTTACTTTTTTGCATAAGAAAACAGTGTTCAATCAAGGCACGGTTCCTAAAAAGGAAAGAGGGTAGTTGTTCTTCCATCAAATTCCACACTTATGAAGAGAAATGCACTCTGCACATGATCAATAGTTCCAAAACAATGAAATGACATTCCAAGTTGACTTCAGCCTCAGTGAGCCTAACTAAAGGTCATCTCACAGGCCTTATTACTAAGCATATAATATCCATGTACTAGACTGGTAGCCACAACCACAGAGGTAGAAGAAAATGAAGAATCTTAATTCGGCTAAAACTTGGAAGGCTAAAAATAACCTCAGCAGAGACTTGCAGCGCATGCTGATGAGAAGGAAAGCACCAGAGAGAATGCCAATGAGCTTCAGCTGACGCAAGCAAGCTAGCTGCGTTCCAAAGCATGCCAAGTTCCAGAGTGATATCAGGGACTAATTTGGGAACCATGGATGCAACTTTGCTACAATCTCAAAGAGGAAGGGGAGAGGGGGCAGGCAAACAAAATAAGAGAACTGAGTTGTGCTTCTTTAGCCCCTGACAATGGAGCCAAAGATCATGAAATCCCTCAACCAACAGCCTTAGGAAGATTTTTGCCCAGTCACGGCAGCCCAAGCATTGTAAAACCCAGAAAGTCGACATTTTCAGCCATTTTTCTGCACCAATTCACATATAAGAGGTTTACCACAAAACTCCAGGAAATAAAGCCAGACTGCTCACTTGAGGGAATGATATTAAAGGCAAAACTGAAGTACTTTGGCCACATAATGAGAAGACAGGATACCCTGGAGAAGAAGCTGATGCTAGGGAAAGTGGAAGGCAAAAGGAAGAGGGCCCGACCAAGGGCAAGATGGATGGATGATATTCTGGAGGTGACGGACTCGACCTTGGGGGAGCTGGGGATGGCAATGGCCGACAGGAAGCTCTGGTGTGGGCTGGTCCATGAAGTCACGAAGAGTTGGAAGCGACTGAACGAATAAACAACACAAAACTAGAAGCAAAACTGGTCTACAAGGTGCAATATTTTATTGATTTGATTTGATTTGATTTGATTTCTGCCTGGCTCCAAACAATTCTGGGTGGCTCAAAATACACCAAACTATATGAAACAATATACTGTAACAGAAACCACAAATAACAAAATCAGACTTGGACAAAGAAAGAAAAAGAAGAGCAAGATGGTGAACCCAGCAACCTCAAACATCCCATTAACAACTAACATCCAACAAAGGGGGCACCAACCACCCCAGCCCAAGGCCTGGGAGAACAGCCAGGTCTTTATGGCTCTTCAGAATAAACAATGGGAAATCTATCATTGCTTTCACCTCCTGTATAGGGAATTGATAGGCTTTTCCCAAAAAAGAATTTGTGCTATCTACCCATGCTTGATTTGGCAGAAAAATTTATTAGCATTAAATTTACTGTCCCATTTTGCTGATCCTTATCCTGCTTCTACGTTTCTGTTTCATCACTGCCAGTCATCTGAGTTTCCTCCAAAATCAGGTGACAAAGCCTAACAGATTTTATGCACCTTGAAGCTGCTTATGTTATTGGAGTAAGGGGGTAAATACTACTTTAACATTAGTAAAGCTAAGGATAACTTAGAAGTATCTCACTCATGAGCTGAGGATCACATCTAAGTAACATTATGGGGATAAGGCAGAAAAAAGATGTTGCCAGGCCATTTGTGTTGTGATTAGGTGCATGCAGGGACACAGCCTTTGTCCCTTTGCAGAGAGGAATGAATTCTACCTGGATCTTGCCTTTTGAGAGAGAAAAATCAAAGCCATTGTAGCAAAACTAGAAAGCTTTTCTTTGCCAGAAGCTAGTTGAAGTAGAAAGCACCTGATACAGATAGAACAACAGTCTGATTCAAGGTAAGACTACATCATGTACTCACAAAGAAGTACAATGCACACATTACGGTCTGAGATGCTGTCATCACAGGAAAACAAAGTATGTTCTGCACAAGGTTATAAGGTCAGGTAGCCTGGTTGATCCAAAGGCTGCTTACTGCCAATCAACTGCACACAGACCTGGTCCTTCTATACTTGGAGATGGCTGAGTACACAAACTTTTCAGCTCAAGCTCCAAAGTCTGGCCCACGATAAGGGATGAAGCAAACCAAACTACCACTGAAGTAAGTGCCACAGTGTATAAAGAGGTTGGGTAGCAAGGCAAGATAAAGCAATGGCCAATAAAAAGACTGAACCCTCAGATATGTAGCTATATACTTATTCTATATAATCAGAGGATTCACAACTTCAAAAGCTGCTGCCTGGATTCACACAACTCATTAATGCAGAGTTTTCCAAACTTTTCATGTTGGTGACACTTTTTAGACATGCATCATTTCGTGACACACTCTTAAAGCAGGGCATCATTTCACAACACACTCTTCCAGCAGGGCACAAGGCAGGCACTAGGACCTGCACAGAATCCTGGCAGGGGTCGGAGGCAGCAGCAGCCGCGACACACCCAGACACTGCAGCCGACACACTAACGTGTCGTGACACAGTTTGGAAAGCTCTGCATTAATGTTTAATCCTGGATGTAAAAAACACAATTGCTAAATTCACATAACATGCTATTCAGAAACTAATAAACCCGAGGATGGCTTATCCTAATGGCCTGAGTTCCCACAAATTGTTAAGGTTTGAACCACTCAATCTTATTTGATCTAACATACTATATGAATTGAGCCTGTCTGTTGCTTTGAGTTTGTGACTTTGAATCAACGCCTGATCCATACACAAGAACATCAGAATTGTACAGGATAGTAAGCAAAGCTTCACACACAATACAATGAAGAAAATACAAAGCCCATACCCAGTTCTGCAAAGTCAGGGAACAGAGCCATCATCAGTAAACTTAAAAATAGACTACAGTTTGCAACCACTAAAGATCCCAAAGTCAGTGAAATAGGAACTGGCAGGTTTAGAAAGTGAAACAGAGCATCACTAACCCCCCTAAATATCAGCATCAACAGATTGTCAGCAAACAGAATGCTGGGGCAGAAAAACAACAGAAGGCAGAGGCCATGCAGGAAGCAAGCCAATGATAATTTAGGGTGGGAACTGCAGAAATACAGGTCCAGAAGAGCAATCAATAATGTGTGGGAATGAACCAACAAGACTGAACTACAAGGATAGTTCCAATTTGCAGTGAGAAGATACTATTTCCTGGAGAGTCCAGACATACCTGTGGAAAGAAATGGGCAAACACTCAGGTCATATACAGACCTTTCCACTTATATGGTCCTCAAATATAATGTGGAATGGGACCTCCATTAGCAAAAAGCTTGGCCCAGTTTCATAAGTCACCTGGCACACTCTCGTCTGCTGCACAGAGGCTTTCTCAGCTTAGAGTTTGTCTACTACCCAAATTGTCCTGACTGATCTGGAGTAGATGATTTTGCCTCTGGCCAAAAAATTGGACAAGCTTAATGAAGATCAGAAACCTGAGATGGCAGTTTTAAAAATATGCTATAATTGATACTCTGCTGTAAGGTCATTGGCGATCACTCGTAGCCGAGTAAGATTGTCTTCCAAAGGTAAAATTTTAGCAGTGGATCCGTAAGTGGCTATAAAGGCCAATTCTGGATCCGCACAACCTCCCACAATGAGGGCATAGGTTTCCGAGTGGGAGACGGTCATGATGAGGGTTTGCCTGACGTGCCTTCCTTTTAGCTCTTTTCTCCCTTTCGCCCTGTACTCGTGCTTCTTCAAAGTCCATAGTGCCATTAATAAAGGCTGACCTCCAATTGAAACGCTCATGAGTTAGGGCTTCCCAGTTCTCAATGCTGATATTACATTTTTTTAAAATTGGCTTTGAGAGTATCTTTGAATCTCTTTTGCTGTCCACCAATATTCCGTTTTCCATTCTTAAGTTGGGAGTAAAGTAGCTGCTTTGGAAGACGATGGTCAGGCATTCGAACAACATGGCCGGTCCAGCGAAGTTGATGTTGGATGATCATTGTTTCAATGCTGGTGGTTTTCGCTTCTTCTAATACGCTAACATTAGTCCGCCTATCTTCCCAAGTAATTTGCAGAATTTTTCGGAGGCAGCGTTGATGGAATCTTTCAAGAAGTTGGAGGTGGCGTTTGTAGAGGGTCCATGTTTCACAGGCGTACAGAAGGGTTGGTAGTACAATGGCTTTGTAAACAAGCATTTTGGTCTCCCTGCGAATGTCCCGATCCTCAAACACTCTACGCTTCGTTCGGGAGAAAGCTACACTCGCAGAGCTCAGGCGATGCTGAATTTCAGCGTCGATGTCGGCTTTTGTAGATAGATGGCTGCCGAGATAAGAAAAGTGGTCGACATAGAACAAAGAAAACAGAATGGAATTCCCAGTCGAAGACTCTCTCAAATGAATGGCACACAAGATGGGCACAAGCCCACCTTCCCATTATAGAAGGTACCATAACATTTCTCTTTCATGAGCCCTTTTGCAACTCAAGAGCACAGACAGCTTTCATAAGAGATATAAATTAGTCTGTTTTAGCTCCTTAGAAAAGAAGGTCACTGCACAGACTCTGAAAAGTTCAAGTCCTATTTGCAGTCGAGAGACTCATTAAGCACTTGTGCCAATAAGGGCTGCAAGTAACTCAGGCAGAAGCCAAATTCGTCTGGCATTAAACCATGACAACAAAACTTTCTAACACCCTGAAAAATACTGTTTATTTTTCCAGGACTATTCTCTCTCTCTCTCTCTCTCTCTCATGGAGAATCAAGCTCATACAGCATATGCTGTTTAAACATCACAACTTGTGTCAAAGCCAAGAAGCCAATAGTCAATGAAAACAAGAGGAGCTGCAGGGTTGCACTATCAAACTCTAGATGCCATGGGAGCAAAAAGAAACACAGCAGCCCTTTTGGCATATAGCTACAGCAGCATGGAACAAAAGGATTATGTGCAATATTGGGTCTGAGAGGGCAACTACCACAGAAAGATACGTTTCTCCCCTGTTGCTGCAGAAGGCAGAAAACACAGCAATTAAAGGTGACAGATATTTAATGGCAAAAATCCAATTTCATATGGCGGTCGGGGCAAAGGAACTTAACTATTCCTCTCCTTGCATTTTTCAGCGGCATCCTGTGTTCTTCCCTGTAAAGCCCCAGCTCCCTTCCTCCACCACTTCTTCTTCGATTTTTGGACAGTCTGTTTTTACATAATCTGGAGAAAGGACAGAAGTATTTCACCATCAAAGCCAGTCAAGCTGCAGATCATTCAATTGTACTGATACTACTTTTCCCCCTAAATTTTGCATTCTATTTATAGTAACAATCATCTGCCTCTTTCTGGACTTTCTGAAAACTCAGGGCAGCCACACCAGATGAGCTTACAGCTTGGGCCACAGAGAGCCAAGGATTCCCTCCATCACAAAACATATCCTAACATCACATCCAGCTTCACTACCATACTGAAGGAAACTAAACAAAGCCATCTTAATGGTTTATTAAAATAATCATCCACAGCACAGAGAATGAGAAAGCTTCCAGATGATTTGGCCAAGAGCCCAGCCAAAGTTGGAGATAGGCAACATTTTCCCCCAATAAGTTTAAATAGAACAATAGAGCCAATGTAGTCCATGACACGTAGATGCTTCTTCCCTGTTACCCAATTGTTTACGCTTTGCACCTTTTTTGGCATTGTTAAAAAATCGAAGAGAATATTTGTAGCTCAGGGTTGAACTGTGGAGTATAAACAGAGAGCAAGTTCCACTCCCTTTTCGCACTGAAGATGTTGCCTAGTCGGGCAATGAAACGTCTGCAAGAAAACAACAAGGCTCAGAGAGCACCAAGGACTCCGTTGTTAAAACAACTTGCAAATTCTATTTGAACTGAAACAACGGGACAAAGAAAATTCTCCAAACACCGAAAGCAACAATTTTGGGGAAAAACTTCATTTCTCACTGTCACTTTTGATCAGAACAACTTGGCATTTTTCAAAATGTACAGAAAAAAACTGTGAAATCTGTTTAACTGGAGGTAACAACAGGACAATGAGCGGGTGCGTCACAAGCAGCTACACCTCTTTCAAATTTACCCCAACTCCCTGAAAAAATAAAAGAAATATTCCTTAAACATGTCAGCCATCTAAATGTGCATCAAGAAGCTTCTAGTCACTTCCAGACCAGACTATAGTCCATGCCAACTAGCCCACTTCTGACCCCCCCAAATAAGGCTTACGGGTGCCCACCTTGGTTTACTTCACTTTAATTTCACCACTTTCCTCTCACACATTACACCCCTTTTAATTCAAAAGGCTACACTGCTGCTCTCAGACTTTCTCAGGCTTAGTCAGTGACATTTGCACATCTTTTGCCACAACGACAAATACAAGTAGGAGAGTCAGTTACTCATTTTTCAAGGAAAGCTAAGGAAAAAGAGGACAGAAAATGCACAGCTTACTCAAGGATGCATCATATATCCAGGACAGGAATGGAACTCAAACATGAATCTCCTGGAGTCAGAACTCAGTTCTGCATTCATACATCTTACTAAATCTCCACTGGGAAAAGAATGACCATCTCCAATAATTTCTTTACCTAAACATGCAAACCGACCACGCAGGAACTCTGTTTCTGGAGTGGCGGCAATACCCACTACTTCAGATCCAAGCAGTGTGTCTTTATGCCTCTTGAAGCAAGTCGTCTAGCTAGTGCTCCACCAGCACCCTCACTGAAGATTCCCTCTGGCCTGATCTCCTATACAGTAGCTAGAAGGTGCCAGAACAGGGTTTACTTGGTGTTTTGGGTGTGTGTGTAAGAGGGACCTCAATAATTTGCTGCTCTTTCACTCCCCCCCATATCCTACATCACACAGCCCAAAAGACAAGTAAGTTGTATGCAAGCTAACTAACAGAATCACGAACATTTAGGAGAGGGAAGGTACAGATCATCTGGTCCAACTCCCAAAATAACGCAGGACATCCATAGACAAAGCGCTCCAATGGACGGTTCCCAGGCCCTCTGCCTCTCTAAGTGATTATTGTGTCCCTGCTCTTCCTATTAAAAAGTTTCTCTTCATCTTTTACTTTCCTGTAACATAAGCTCTTTAGATCTAGGCTGGCCTTCTGGGCAACAGAGAACAGGCCTTTGGCCACGTGCATAGGGCACTCTTCAATGTCCCTTCTCAGTCATCTCTTCCTCAGGTTACAGAAGCCCAGTTTTTTCAATTTTCCTTATGGGACTTGTCTTCTGTAGCCCTCATCTCACCAGTTTCCTTTGGAACTGTTCCAATTTGTCTACTTTTTAAAAAAAATGTCTGCTGTAAGCCCTCTTCTCCCTGGCTGACTGTTCCTGGAGCAGAGAAGGAGGGCCCTAAAGTCAAAGCCTCTGTGTTTGTTTTCACTTGGGATTTGTCTCCTTCAGAGGTCGAATGGCCGTATACAGAATCCACCTCCCTCCACATTTCATCCTCATAACACTTTCTGAGGTAACTCAGCTGAGAGATCATGATTGTCCACCCTCCCATATAAAGTTATCAGGAGATGCAAAAAGGTCCACATTCCTTCACATTGCCTCTATTTAACCACCTGTCAGACCCTTCTCTTTATGACTGCACAGAGGAAAAGCCCAATTCCGACACTCTGCCACCATCACTTCTTGGCCCTAGATGAGAAAAATGCTGAAAGTCTCCTCTTCCTCCTCCTCCCCGCCCCCAAAGTAAGCAATGCTGGCTTGTGAAGATCTGAGTGGCCTTTGTCGTCATGGAAACTGCTCACTCACCACGCAGTGCAGCAGCCAGTGCAACTCTTGTTTACCCCCCCCCCCTCCTAGAAGGCCACAGGGGCAAAATCAGAGCCCAACAGTAGAGCCAGGATGACTCTCCAGTGCCAGAGCCATTCACCCTCAGCAAAGGCTGCAAGCAGGGAAGACTTTTTTGTTTTTGTCAGAAAGAGCTGGATTTGAAAACAGGAGTCCCTTTTTGTGGTGGAAAAACTCTCTTATTTCAAGACTCTTCAGCTGTTGCAAGCATCTTAAAAACCTGCCGTATCTGTTTAACCAAAAGAGACGAAAACAAAGTGAAGGCATGTATTCAGGATGCGTGCAAGGTTAGCCTTACAGCATTGGGGAGATGTGAAGTATCATCTATGCTTACAATCACCTTGAGTTTTGGTCTGTGTCGGAGGAGACAGCCTGACAAGAACATCAGTTGAACAAGTGACAGGTAATGCTTGAGTAACAGGAGCTGGCGGACAAAAAATGTGGATAAGCACCTCTGGCCTCCCTGGTTAGGATAGAAACACCTGTATTCTTTTGTACAGCTCAAATTTGGCATCTCTTGCAGGGATACGGTTTAAAATGTGGATGTTAAATGCCTTGCTGCGCAATTAATATCTTTGGCTAAATGTGCAATTTCCCTATTAAGCCATCCAATCTATCAACGAAGGATTGTTATGAATGAGCTCCTGTTCAACCCATTCACTCCAGGGACAAGATTCTTCTAAAAGGGTTGATGTTAATTTACCAGATGCTGTTCTCAAGCAGTCTTACAGAAGGTGCCTGAGAATGTGGAAGTCTCCCCTGCCTCTGAAAGATACAGCATTGCCTCGTTTCAGCTTCTGCCGGCTCTCAAGGTCCACATATAACTCTGCAAATCTGCATAACGATTGCATGCATTTTCAACCAAGTACCAGTCACAGGATCCACACCAAACTACAGTTCATAGATATGTTGCTCTAAATCTAATTATAACAAACAAAAATGCAAGAAAAGCAAAGAGAACAAAAACCAAGTGCAGAATGATTAAATTCACCAGTAACCGACAAGAGGAAGCAGGGAAGAGAGGTAATGATAAATTGCAGCACTGTGGGGGACTGGATGGGAAAGATCAAGCTTCGGCTTAACTGAACAAGACCAAGTGGCTGTGGGTTTTGTTAAGTTTACTGGTTCTGGGGAATCTCCATCTTTAGTACTGGATGTGGTTGCACCCCTCCAGACAGACCTTCATGGATCCTGCAGGTGGCAGCCATGGCCAAGAGGTCCTTTGCACAAATCCATCTTGTGTGCCAACTACGCCTATTCCTGAATCGGGAGACCCTGCTCATGGTTGCTTATGCCTTGATCACCTCCCATTTGCACTAGTGCAACACACTCTACACGGGGCTGCCTTGAAGACCACTTGGAAGCTGGAATTGGTTGAGAATGCAGTGGTACAGGTAGTTATGAGTGCACTGTGATACAAGGTGGATAGACTGAGTTACAGGAGCAATGAATGCACCGTTGGAAGATCTGAAAGACCAGGTTAGGGATGGATCATCATGGAGAAAATCTATGTGGTTAAGAGTCAACAACAACTTGATGTACCTATGTAACACCACTACTTCACAAGCTGCACTGTCTTTCTATAGGCTTCCAGGTGTAATTCAAAACACTAGTTATCACCTGCAAGCCCTTCATCCACTTGCTTGCAGGACTGCCTGTCTACAATTGTGTCTGCTCATCCCATGAGATTGAGTAGAATGGGCATGTTTCAGGTGCTTTCTATGAAACAATGTAATCTATGGAACCTAGGTAGTATGCCTAAGCTACAGACTAGGTAGTATGCCTTTTCTATCACAGAGCCTGCCCTGTGGAACAGCTTCCCCCTCCCCCCCCGAGATTTAGATGGCCCTGACCCTGTTGGCCTCCTATAAGGCCCTGAAGACTTGATATGACCGTATTAAAGTTTGATTGATTGCTTGAACAATCCTGTTTTTTCCCCCAGGCATTTGCCAGAGTGTTGGATGATCCTGTCTAGAAATGATATGACTTGAATGGGAATGCTGTAGTTGGTCTCATTCTTCTGTACTGGGTATTGGTGTGTTTTGTTTTTGGTTCCTTTGTGTTTATGCTTTTAACCATATGTAAGCGGTCCAGAATTGCTACGGCAAGTTGGAAGGCCATATAAATCAAATAAATAAAAGGGCACCTGGGGTAGAACAAACATATTTTCAGAAGACTAGCCTCTTTAGTTTGCTTGGAAACAATTTTCTGGATTCTCAGACCTGTGTTCTACTATTGTAGGGCACATTCCAAGGCACAATGTGGCTTCTTGGATTTTGGCTTACTATGTTGTACAAAGCTGCCATTGTGATTTATGAACCATGGTTTACAATTTAACACAATGTACAGATCCAGCCAATTGTGATTTAGTCATGATTAAACAAACAGTGGCTCAGCAGGATGAGCAAACCCAATCTGTATGTGACAGCCGTACACATAACTTCTGTCCCAGAAACATTTATTATAATTCAACAGCAAAATCTAGGAAAGGAAGTATGAAAGGAAGTAGCTGCATAAAAAGTACCTTTTTATCTACCAACACTGAACCACAATCCACAATTCTATACCTGTCTAGAGATGCTCCACTTCTAGAAAGTACCTGAAAGACTCCCCTTCCTATTGCCTATTTTGCTCAGCGGTTAAGATGCCAGGCTTGTCGATCGGAAGGTCGCAAGTTCGGCGGTTCGAGACCCTAGCCCCGCATGACGGAGTGAGCTCCCGCCCTCGCCCCAGCTCTTGCCAACCCAGCAATTCGAAAGCATGCAAATGCAAGTAGATTAATAGGCACCACTTCCGTGGGATGGTAACAGCGTTCTGTGCCTGTCATGCCGGCCACATGACCGTGGAAGCGTCTTCGGACAGCGCTGGCTCTTTGGCTAAGAAACGGAGATGAGCACCGGCCCCTGGAGTCGGACATGACTGTGTGGGGAATCTTTACCTTTACTTTTTATGGAAAGGCCAACTGATGTCAGTCTCTGCAGAATCAAAAGGAAATGGCACAGACCAGCCTTCATCCAATGCTTTTTTTTTTGGGGGGGGGGGGGGCATCATGCTTTGAAACCTCACTAGCCCTGCTTGTTATCTTCTTTAGAAATATACTTGCCTCAGTTCATAAGCCCAGGTCAACAAAACATAGTGCTAGGTTCCCATAACATGTAGAACCAAACAAATAAACCACATTATACCTCGTTCACAAAGCATGGTAAAATAATAGTTGGCTTCCCATTATAAACTAAATTACCAACTATCCAACCTCATTTTAGCTTAGTTTAGCATGAACCCAAGTCTTCATGAGTTTTTATAGATTGCATTAAGACATCATGTAGTTTGCTTGGCTTTGGCAGAGCAGGCTATATAAAACTATAATATACAAATGCAACAATTTAGCTTCATTAAGGTAAACCAATATTTGTGTTGATCTAGCCCAGAAGTCTGAGTCTGCCATTAGAGAAACTCGTTAGTGTTGCTTCTCCACAAACTCTCTCATCTGCATCAAATCAATTCTGGCCTCTATCTTATTGCACCACAAAGATCAAGAAGCCAATGCCACTCACTATCCACCTATTAGCAATGCTATCAGCTGGGACTTTCTATCAAACAGTTTTGCTCCATGAGCAAGAACAGGTGAAAGAACTACACACTTGTCCAAAGCGACGTGTTTCTCTTTTTCTTTGGATTTTCTTCCAAAGCAGAAAAATACAAGGCAGAGCCTCTTAGGGGAAGCCAATCTTCAACCTTGCTTAGGAAACACAAAATGTTAAGAAATATGTTTGGAAGATCAGGGCTGTTCTCCCAAGTTCATATATAGCTGTTTCCTCTCGTAAGAGGATAACAACTCTTCCTTAACAAGGAAGCAGGTAAATCAACTCATAATATGGTTGATTTACCTGCTTCCTTCTCAAAAATAATGGGGATGGGAGGAATTTATACACAGGATGTTTCACCCTCTCCAGTGCTGTAACCACAATGCAGGCCCTTTATTAGGAAGGACACACACACACACAAGAAAAAACTGCTAATAGTTCTCTCCTTGAGATATCAAGGCACATCCACAGCCTGAGGATGAGATTGCAAAAAAAGGACATAGCTTGGGAAACCCATAGTTCTCCCACAAACAGCTGCTCTGTTTCAAGTTTTTTTAATGCAATGTAGTTCCCTCAGTCTCTTTTAACTAAAGAGGAATAAATTTTCCGAGATTCACACCTGATCCTCAACAATTGAGCCAGGCAGCTGTAATACCACAGGTGGTTTCCTGATTCAACTAAACCTACTCTAACCTGAGTAGCTTTAGATGAATCAGGAAACTTAACCTGTTGCATCAATTATGTTGCTTGCTGGTAATAACAGCCTTGGAAATAGCATGCCTGGCTCAGGAACACTACCAACTCCAGACTCTGCTCAGACCTGGGCTTCGTGTCATTCCCTTCCAAAAGAGAAGGGTTCATTCCTACTGGAGTTGCAGCAGCAAAGAGCTTTCCCATTATTACCTGGGTTCACACATTGGACTGACATGGTTGGCTTTAACCATAGAGGCTAGCTTCTCACAAGTTGGATTGGGTTTGCACAATAAGCTAACTTATCTTGTTAGGCTGTCTGAGCCCCATCCATGGAGCAGACTAGTTAATATGGTTGTGCGTGCCCCGAGAATGACAGAGTTCACGTAACAGGCTACACTGGTTGTGGATGGTTTATGGTTCATCATCATGTTATGGGAATCAAGCCATTGTCTAAGCATATAACCCAGACCATCACATTAAGCCATAATATGGTTGATTTATTTGGGCATAGCATATGATATGAATAGAGCAATTATATTTGCTTACCCAGAAAATACCCAAACTGTAACCATAGCTTAATGTAGGTTACCTTACTTTAAACAGGGTTTCCATATCATGTGAGCTTATACTAATGCCTACATTACAGTTAAGCAGCCTAGGTTCACCAGGAAAACAAGATGGGGTTCTGGAATGGCTGTATGCAGTATTGCTCCTCCAGCGGCACCTGTGTTTTTCATGCTTCCTTTCCAGCCTCTCACTCACACCGAAGTGCAGCAAGAGCTTTGTTCTGAAAACAGACTGGGAACGACTAGCGTTCTCCTACCTCTCTCATGTGATTCTAAGACCTTGGGCAACTGTGGGCTTTAAAAATATAATCCTGCAGAAGCAGAAGTAGCAGCAAGCACAAAGTTGCAGAGATGTCTGCAAAAAAGGAGGGAGACTAACGAACCATGGCCAGACAAAATTTGTTGGGTCACATTTATTTATTTAGAACATTTATATGGCCACCCAACTCAAACAGTGTGATTCTGGGCAGCGTACAAAATCATTAAAGAGAAAGAAAAAAAATAACACACACCACTAAAGCAAACTAAAACAATTAAATGACAATCAGATCTAAAGTTATTATATCTCACCAATCAGGAACACTGCTTAAACTGACACAGGAGGTACGTGCTGGGTGGATGCCTTAAATACAGCTAACATTAAGCCATACTTAACAGCTCATAGGAACATGACTGTTATGCCATGAACCCAAGTTTATAAACTACAAAGGTCTGATTCACACACCAAGCAAAACAATCATCAGATCATCTATGTTAGCGCAATATCTGAGCACAGCCGGTAATTTTGATTAGCAGAAGTGCCTATTCAGCTCTGAACTCTCCCATGCTGGAGGGAAAAAAATGACATATTCACCCATCTTCCTCTGGCTTGATGAGGGGAAATGAGAACCTCCTGCTAATCAAGCCCAGAATTAATTCCTAAGTAGCAGCCAGAGCAGAGGCTTCAGGAATTTTGCTGCGGTTTCATGAAGGTGCAGAACATTTTAGCACCATAATTTCCAGGATGCTCGAGAAAGCCATGCCGCCGACACCCGACTCTTGCAAATGTTCTGGAGAAGATTCCCACATGCTGTTGTGAACATGAGGGGAGGAAGTACCACCCCCTCTCCCAAGTTCTAAATTCCCATCCACAGTGACTCATTTCTTCAGCTGCAGCCATGTATACATAAAACACTAAAGAGCCCTTTCTAGTTGAATTTGACCCCAGGTAACTTCAGGGACATGCTCATGTAGTTTTCAAGGCAACAAGATGGAAGAGGTTTGCCACTGTCTTCTTCAAGAATGTTGTTTTCAATTTTAGTTTTCTAGCCCTTGTATTTCCTAGTGCTGTGTATAGTCCAATCATTGCCTATCCAAATGATGTGCCTAGCATCATGCCAGGCACCTCTCCTCTAAGATTTCAGCAATCAATATTATTGGCAGCCAGCTATGGAAGAAGGAAGAGGTCACCTCTGCCCATATGAACTGGAGGAAAAAAAAGATCCAACCCTTCCCTCCTGACTGGAACCATCCCAAAGGCAGATGCCAGACATTCTTCAAGGCCAGGCAGATCCTGCCTTCCTGTTTCTCCTAGAAAATTTAAAAGCTCGAGTTGTTTTTCCTGTTCTGCGAGGTCAAAGCAAAACCCTTGCAGCAAAATACCACCATTACATAAAGACTCTCCTGATCTTTCTTGAAGTCCACAGCAAGAAGCCAAGAAAATCCATCAGAAATCTTACAAACTCTCTTTGGAGTTCATCTCCTTGGCATTTTCTGACAAAACCAGGAACCGCTTCTTTCACTTCGGAACAAATGTTAAGACAGCTGTATGACCTAGCCCAGAAAAGGGAGAAAAGCACTTGCCCCAGCTCTTGCCAACCTAGCAATTCGAACGCATGCAAATGCAAGTAGATGAATAGGTACCACTTCGGTGGGTAGGTAACAGTGTTCCACGTGCGTCATGCCGGCCACATGACCGCGGAAGCGTCTTCGGACAGCGCTGGCTCTTTGGCTAAGAAACGGAGATGAGCACCGGCCCCTAGAGTCGGACACGACTGCACAAATGTGCGGGGGGGAACCTTTACCCTTACCTTTCTTTTAAAGCAGATTAAAAAAAAAGGAATGATTCATAAAACAGCAGTGGGAACGCTACCTTGGCTAATATCTTTCTCTTTCCTTTTGTTGTTTTACAGGTCAAACAAGGCCAGCTTTGGCCTCTAACTCACAAGAAACATGTTAAGGGTGTTTACCACAAAACTAAAGGCATAAGGGGCTTTGTTTAATTGCCTCTTATTGCTAGTGCCTGGATGATCTGTCACACACGCATACTCCTTGTACAGCATTCTCACCATCACTTGCTGGAGGAAAGTGTCTTCCCTTTTAGCTCCTATGGTAATCTCCTAACAGGAAAGCAGCATGGGGGGGGGGGGAACTGCCTGATTAAAAAGAGAAAGAAAACCCAGCCTTCTTACAATGAGGCCCCCACCCCATTAATGCCAAATCAGAGAGCTTTTCTCATTTCTATATGCCTCCTTCTTTAAATATAAGCCAAGTGCTCTTATTCAGCTGCTCCGTACAGAATTCTTTAAGTATTTCGGCAATTTATTTGCTGCCTCAATTTTCCAGATCCATGGAAGAAGTAGGGGCTACCGCTAAAATGCAATCTTCCCAAGGGAAGCTCATCCAGAGACTATTGAAATCTCTAAACTAGACAGACCTGAAGCATCCAAACCATTATTTTAGAGGTTTAACTTGCAAAAATCTTTCTTGCAGTTCAGCCCAGCTTAATTGCAACAAATGGGCAATCAATTAGTAATCAGGAACTTGCATGCCTTTGGAATGCAATGCCCTCCAGAGGATAGGGAAGTGAATCCACCCTGTCATGGGCAGAGAAATGGTTGGAAGTCAGCTTGGCTGTTTTAATTTGGGAGAGAACTTGTTGCTTGCTCAGAACACCAGAGGGTCAGGAGCTGCTTTCTGAAAAGAAGACTGAAGTGATTTCAGTTATTGTGATTCCTGCTCCAGGAACACCTATTTACTTCTGTTATACTGTACTTGGCTTGCAAAATAAGCAACGAGTATTACATAGGTACTTTAACTTTCCATGTGGCATTCAAGGAATAGCCAACCCAGAAATGGCACTACTTCTAGAAATTCTAATGCTTAGGAAATGGGAGAAAATAATGTAATATTGGTTATATACTCCCCCATAAAGGCAACCCCATTCCCTTTTGCATTAGGCAGCAGGGCACGAAGATCCTTAGTAGCCTGTCAGTTTGGGGTTCATTCTGTGTCATCTGAACATTTCCAAAGCTCAGAAGGAACCAAAGCAGAGCCACAAAATAAATGGGATGTTGTAGAAGATACCTGGAGAGAAATGAGCATGTTATAGAATCAGAGTTGTCATGGCAAAGCTGGGCATCATGCTCAGAGACCGCGAGGCAGTGAAACCCCAGTTGGCAAACCAGATGGGCCTGGTTCTCTGTACATCTCTGCCTATCCTGAACACACCTCCTGGAAAACAGCATACAGTATATTCTTCCTGAAAGGGGCAGCTGGCCTCGCTACATTTGCATTTCTACATAAAACAATTATGTTGAAGTGTCTGGGCAACACCAGCATATGCATTCATAAGATGCCTGAGCAAGGGGGAAAGCAACAAATTTATGGGGGGGGGGGGGACCGCACTTTCTTTTGCAACCCATGTCTGTATGGAGGGTGGAGATGTGGTTTCCTTCTGCCTTCCTCTCCCAGTAATTTGAAACTGAACACACATGTCCTGGAGGACAAAGTGTTTATTTTGCCATTTAAATGTGGAAAGGAAATTCAGCCAAAACACTAGCGAAAACAGATGGAGGTTAATAGAGACACATGTCATACAGGTGTTACAAAACTGGAAACTTGGCCATAGGAGAATTAATATTATAATGTATTGTTGGGGATTGCCTTAACAGTCCTGGCAAAACTCTTTCTTTTCTTTCTTTCTGGCTAATTGTCAGCTTGCTCACAATTGTTCTCTCAACTGCCATAAAATTGCCTGCAATGGAGAATCTTCTGTGTCCCAGCTAAAAAACATCCAGGTCTCATCGCTGAGACTGACAGCACTTTGCATTGTCAGAATCATCGCGGTGGTGCTAATTTCTCTGGAAAGCTGTGATAAAGGGACAGTGGATTTGCCAGCCCCCTCAGAAAGTTAAAATATGCCTCTGTTCTGCTTAACCTGCCTATTAATAAATTCAAGTGTCAGAAAACGCTATCAGCCTTCATCAACTTCCTTCCAAAGGAAGCCAAACCTGAGCAAGAATTGCACCCGGGAAAGGGAGGGCTGAAGAGAAATCCAGGTCTTCTCCATCACGAATTTCCTTGACCCAGCAGGTCAGTGAGGTTTGTTGCCAAGCTGAGGATGAAGTGGCAGGACAATGCCTATGAAAACAGCGGACTTTAGTGAGACCCCAAGAAATTAAAAAGGGCTTTCGCCCAGTCCTTTGATTGTGTTTGCAGGGGGTGGTGCAGTCTGCTGAATAGCCTGACACCCAGCAGGGAGAGGCAGGGAGAGGAGCAGCGCTCCTTCCCGCCGCAACAGCTAAAAAAAAGCACTCGACACATGTTCAGAGTCCTCGCACCTAGAGGCTGAGAACAAGAGCCGTAATGGAATCCATTCGGCTTTGAAGGAGACAGAGCACGAAAAAGGCTGCCGCTACCCAAAGGCGCGCCGCTTTTGCAGACTCGGTGAGAAGGCGCCCTGCCCCAGCTCCAGCGCGGCGGGTGAAGAACCCCGAGGCCGCGCAGCTCTCGCGGGGAAAGACCGCCTTCCCGAGTGCCGCTCCTGGTCCCTAGCGCTCTGCACGTGCTCAGGAGCGTCTCGCCACCCTCGTCGCCGCCACAATTCACCCTTTCGGCAATGCCTCGGCTACCAAGCTGCAGCTCCGCGCGGCGGCGGCGGCGGGGCACGTGCGAGGGAAGAAGCAGCTGCGCCGCAGAAGCTCACCTGGGCGCGGCGGCGGGTTCGTCGCCATCGCCTCTTATGCTGTCCAGCGTAGCGCCACCGCGTTCGCCTCTCCTTGCCTCTCGCGCACCGTCTCCAGCGGAGAAGCTGCGTCTCGCTTCCCGGCCCGGCAGCGGCTCCCGCTCAGCGCTGGAGGAGCTGCTGCTGCTGCTGCTGCTTCCACCGCCGCCCCCTTCCTTTAAAGGCACCACGGCCAATTCGCGAGGAGGGGGGAGGTCTCTTCAGCGGCTGGGGAGGGGCTGCGAACCCACCCCGAGCCGAGGCCCAACACCGACAGCACCCTCCCGCTGGCGCAGGGCTGCTGCAGCGGCTGCAGGTTGAGCTGCCGCGCAGCCAGGCAGAAACATTTGGCTGGAGAAGCTGCACCCCCCTCTTCGGCCTGTCACGCCCCTGTGGAAAAGCACCACCAGCGGAGGGCCGGAAGAGGGATCGGCGCCTTTGCAGCAGCTCTTCCCACTCTGCCCCACGCGTCGTTGGGACCAAACTCGACGGCAGGATCTTCCGCGTCCAGAGCAGGAAGAATGAACGCGGTCCCGAGCATGTACAGAGCGCATTCTCCTCAAAGGAGCGTCTGCACTCGCACAACGGGCTTAAAGTAGATCAGGCGACGGCTATGCTCACACGACATGCTAAGCTTGGCTGGAGGAGGCGGGTGGAGTGTTGTGGTCAGGTTGTTGGACAGTTAGAGTTTGGTATATTGTGCAAACTCACAGTATGGGCTAATTCAGTAACCATGCTGTGTGGTGTGAAGGGAGACAATGCATTTTTCTTTCCACCTCTAGAATTAAGGCAATACCCTTGCTGTCGGAAATCCCAAGAGAACCTGGGTTGTTGAAATTAAAGGTAGACTGGTGGGGATATCCTCTCCCAAGCCCACAAGGGCCAGTGCTTTAGCCTTCCTTCCAAGGGACAGACACATCCCTCTTCCCGTCTTTCTGCCCCCCATAAAATAACACGGGCTGCATCAGTTACCTGTCTGAATTCACTGCTGCAGCCAGCCTCCCCTATGGCGGGGGGGAGGGGGGTCCAGCTGCAATGGCACAACTTTTAGAGTGCCCCCCCAACACACGGTCTTTGGGGAGCTGCACCCAACACAGCTGGAGGACACCAGCTGGAGAAGGATGGGATTTGGGGTGGGGGAAAGAAACCTTACATTTTCCTGTTGTGCTCTGTCCCTGCCTATCAGGTGGGTAGCCAGCCAGACTAAGATTTAAGCAAGAAATGCAGAATGCTGCCGATCCCACCAGCGATCCTTGTAGTAGCTCCTCCTGCTGTCACCATCAATGGCTCTCCAAAGTCTTAGGCAGAGAGATTCTGCTTAAATGGGAAATGCTAGGATTGAACCCAGGATGTTCTGAATGGAAAGGAGGCGTTCTATTTGCTGAAATTGTGATTACATGCCTAAGGCGGGACTAGAACTCTCAGTCTCCTGGTTTCCTATTGGCTCCTTCCTAGGGCTGAGAGACAGGGACTGGCCCAAGGTCACCCAGCCGGCTTTCACGCCTAAGGTGGGACTAGAACTCTCAGTCTCCTGGTTTCTAGCCCGTTGCTTTAACCACTAGGCCAAACTGGCTCTTTCTTAGCTCTTCTTAGCACATCTCCTTCTTGCAAGGCAAACAGGAACAAGGGCCAGCCCTTCATTGTCCTTCTTTACTATCAATTGACAGGAAGGAGCAAAATACACTCCTAGACGCCACCTTGAAAAAAGTCACCATCATGTTGATATTCTCTCTGGATTACAACACTGAAGGCAGAAGCCCCAATGAGCAGGCTTGCGCATTGTGGTAAGCCATGTTTTCTTTAGTAGGTTACCAGAGCTGCTCTGCAAAACTCCAGATGATGACTAGGTGACAGCAAAGGGTTAGAATGTGCTCCATCTATTTGCTGCTGGCTGGTGGTTCCCAAATGTTTGCAGCCCAGTTTGAGTAGCCATATCTTTAGCCAAGTTTCAGGGAATAATCCACAGTTGGCTGGGTTTCCTCATCATACCTTAACAAGCCACCAAGAGTGCTTTATAAAGTATCATGACTGGAAAGGTAAAAAAAAAGTAAAGGTTCCCCCCGCACATTTGTGCAGTCGTGTCCGACTCTAGGGGCCGGTGCTCATCTCCGTTTGTTAGCCGAAGAGCCAGCGTTGTCCGAAGACACTTCCACGGTCATGTGGCCGACATGACGCATGCGGAACGCTGTTACCATCCCACCGAAGTGGTACCTATTCATCTACTTGCATTTGCATGCTTTCAAATTGCTAGGTTGGCAAGAGCTGAGGCTCGTGCGGGAGCTCACTCCGTCACGCAGGGCTAGGGATTCGAACCTCCTAACTTGCGATCTTCCAATCGACGAGCCTGGCGTCTTACCCGCTGAGCCACCACGCCCCTTTTACTGGAAAGGTACATCACACTAAACAAGACTAAGACAGGGTTTGGTCGCTTGTGGTTCAGTCTGTTGAGGAACCCAAAATGATTTAGTTGGACTGAACATGATGTGGGAACACAGCAACTATGCTTGGTGAAGTCAGGCTTGGGGTTTAGTGTGCTGTGTAAATCCACGCCAAGTACCTTGGGGGAATTCAACTATGAAGATAAGTATTTGGAAGGCCCTGAAGTAGCTGAAAGAAAAGAAAGCAAGAGAAAGAGAATGGGAGGTAACTCAGGGACTGCTTTGAGAGGGTGGATGATCTTGAAAGAAATGCAGCTCCCATTACAGTCTCATCTGGGAAGGGGGCTGCCCATAGGTAGGTGGCCACAGCCCATCATTCAGCTGCAACTGCCTTCTCACAAAGTTCCTGCAAACTGTTGTGGCTCTCTAAAGAGTGTCCCTATGCAATTCAAGAGCTGCTTCCACTCATGCATTCTATTTTTAAAGCTAAAATGGAATATGAAAGTTTGCCATTTACAGCCACTGTAGAAGCTGGAGGCAACATCACAACAGATACCCGAGCACTGAGATGCATTTTGCCCAGCCACAAAATGGCTCCCGCTCTACATTTTCCCTGCTATGTAATATTTCATATTTTCATTTTCATTACCATTCTCCTTCAATAACTCCCCTCCCCCCCAGCGCCAAATATTACCAAAGTGCTGTGTGGACTTTTGAGTAGAATTAACTTTGATTAAGCTCATTAAAAAAGCTCTGACTGTGCATGTCCTGGAGAAATTGATTCCTGATATACCTTTCCATCCAATTTCCACTCCACTGGTACTGGATCAAAAGCCCTTACTCAGGCAAAATGCTCTTTATACATGGCAGAAGTTTCTTTCGTGGCACCACTCCACATTTTCACAGCACCCCAGCAGTGCATAGAACCGTTTGTGGCTCTCTCTCAATTGTTACGATTTAATTGACACCCATTAATTTGATTATTCAACGTCCAACAATTTTTTATTGCCATGAAGAAATAATCAATTCTGAAAGCCTGACCTCTACTGCTGCATTTTATGTAGCTTTCTACAGACAACGACAGAAAGAAAAGCATGCACAGAAAATATTTTGCAATTTATACCATTGAAGCTGTCAACAGCAATGACTGCCCTCTACAAAATTTAAAACCAAAACCTGAGGGATGGGGGACAAGACATCCTTGGAAAACTTGGGGGTGAATCCTAACAGCTGAAAATGACGTTCAGAAGTCCAACCACCACCACCTGCTCCATGCAGGATCTGCTATGCTGATAGGACAGTCCTGGCCCTGAAAAAGGGTACATGGCCATTTGCTTAAAGGAGAGGACAGATCACCACCTCTCGAGGCAGTCTGTTTTATTGTCAAACAGCTCTTAATATTAGGAAGTTTCTCCTAACAATATAGCCACAATCTGCTTTCTTTATAATTTTCCTTATAATTTCCTTATAATCATTATAATTATTCTAATCTTAACCTCTGGCGCATCACAGAAGATTCTCCATTTTCTGTGTGACCACCCTTTGAATATTTGCAGACTATTATTGTGTTTCTCCTTAATCTCCAGGCTGAATCTACCCTGTACTCCAGTTACAGAGAGCTAACATTTTATCAAAATGGGTCAGGATGTAAAATAGCTGAAAGCAAGATTCAGAAACAATGAATTGCTAAATGCCCCTCTAAAGATAGTGAAACCTGGATTTAATGGATCCCCATTTAGAATTCAGATGCAATGCAATGGACAACATTTTTATTCAGACATCTCTCCTGAATAGCAAACATATTCACTGCATCCAAAGTAGCTCAGATGACACAATTAAAAAAATACAAAAAACCTTTGTTAATTGACTTTATTTGCAGCTCTTTGCATCATTTATGTAATGGCATAATTATGCAAATGACACAAATTACATCAGTTGAGTCCATTTACATATGTGTAATGCCATTATGCAGTGATGCAAATTGTGTCATTTATGCAATTTATGTCAGTTGCATTGTGACATCGTTGCACAAATTATGTAAATCAGCACGGATTATGTAATTTCATCTTAATGGATGTTCAGAAAGGATATCTCTTCCCCCTGAATGGTCTGTTAAATAAAGGTTTCCTTGGACTTTTGATAAGCACAGGCAGATGTTGATGGATCCTGGTTGATCTGATTTAGCAGAACTCTCCTTAGATCAGGGTAGGCAATCTTTTTGGGCAAGGGGCATATTTGGAGTTTGAAAGGATGTGAAGGGCTCTCATGAGAGAACTGTTTATTTGCAGAAATGGCCTCCATAGTTGTTGGGAAGGTGAGCAGACAGCAGTTGCAGAGAATTCTGGAGGAAGCCAATTCTGGACCCATTTCAGTCAGGTTTCAGCCCGGGATACAGTATGGAGACAACACTGGTCATGCTTGTCTGATTACTGCAGACGCTGACTGCAGCCAGGAAATCAGAAGACGTCTACTTCTTGGGAGGAGAGCAATGACAAAAGTGACCTTTGGCAGACCTAGGATGGGGTGGTCAGTCCAACCTTGTGCTTCGTAATCTCTCAGCAGCTTTCAGTACCATCAAACATGGCATCCTTCTGGACTGGCTTTGACAGAGTTTGGGATATTACAGTTGCTCTCCTCCCTTCTCCATGGCCGGTTCCAGTTGGTATTGACAGAGGGGAGAGGTTGTGCCCTCAGTCCCTCATCTGTGGAGTGCCTCAGGGCTTGATGCTGTCTCCCCTCCTGTTTAATATCTACATCAAACCGCTGGGTGAGGTCATCCATCAGTTTGGAGTCCAGTGCTGGGCTTGATGAATCCAAGGCTGGAGTTAAAATCCCTGGAAGAAACATTAACAACCTCATATATGCAGATGATACCACTTTGATGGCTGAAAGTGAGGAGGAGCTAAAGTTAAAGCAATGGTATTCCCCGTAGTAACCTATGGCTGTGAGAGCTGGACCATAAGGAAGGCTGAGTGAAGGAAGATGCTTTTGAACTGTGGTCTTGGAGGAAAATTCTGAGAGTGCCTTGGACTGCAAGAAGATCAAACCAGTCCATACTCTAGCAAATAAAGCCAGACTGCTTACTTGAGGGAATGATATTAAAGGCAAAACTGAAGTACTTTGGCCACATAATGAGAAGACAGGATACCCTGGAGAAGATGCTGATGCTAGGGAAAGTGGAAGGCAAAAGGAAGAGGGGCCGACCAAGGGCAAGATGGATGGATGTTCTGTTCAGAGTTTGACCACCAGAACTTTTTAAAGAAAATAGTTTTATTAAAAACTATTTACAAGTATAAGTCCATGAGGACAATGAAGAGTACTGGATCAACTGGATGCACTTGAGAATAGGCAGCTATGTGATAGCACAACTAAAGTTCAGCAACAAGTATCAATAATTCTGGACAAGGTGACTAGGAGATTTCAAGGTAGACTTGGGTTTTTGCTTGAAGCTGACAAGGCTGGACTGGTTCTTCTGGAACACTGGACTGGAACAGCAGGGTAAGCTGGGCTGGTTCCTCTGGGACTCTGGACTGGAACTGCAAGGCAGACTGGACTGGCTCCTCTGGGACACTGGACTGGAACTGCAAGGCAGACTGGACTGGCTCCTCTGGGACTCTGGACTGGAACTGCAAGGCAGACTGGACTGGCTCCTCTGGGACTCTGGACTGGAACTGCAAGGCAGACTGGACTGGCTCCTCTGGGACTCTGGACTGGAACTGCAAGGCAGACTGGACTGGAACCACAACAAACGGAATGGAGGCTGCAAAGCAGACTAAATCACCACTACTAGGCAACACTGCCTGTAGACCACACAGGACTGGGTACGATATACTAGGAAGCCCCCCAAGGCCGGAATGGGGCGACCCGAGACCGACGCGACGAACCGCACAAGGCTGAGCAAGGTACTTAGCTGTATTTGCGAAGAGTTGCCCTGACGAGGCTAGCGAACGCTGCAAAGCCGAAGACGCCAGCTGACAACCCCTCGAAGGGACTGAAGCCTTCCTGCTGGGGTTTTCTGAAAGACTACTAGCTAACGTTCTGAACCCTCTCGATGCTTCAGCGAATTGGCCTTCTTTTGCAGCTGGGGTGAATTCAGAATTGAGTGGAAGTTCTGGCTCCAATTCTTCAGGAAGAGGCTTCTCTGATGATCCTGGCTGGATCCTGGCGTGCTATGGTCCATGTGGTCACGAAGAGTCGGACATGACTAAACGACTGAACAACAACAACAAAATAGTTTAAAGAGACGTATGAACCCAGCCAGTAGCCTAATCTAGTGTTTCTCAACCTTGACAATTTTAAGATGTGTGGTCTTCAACTCCCAGAATTCTGGGACTTGAAGTTCACACATCTTAAAGTTGTCAAGGTTGAGAAACCCTGGCCTAATCCACAGATTACTAAACCACAAGTTTTTTTTTTGTTGTTGTTGTTCAGTCGTTTAGTCGTGTCCGACTCTTCGTGACCTCATGGACCATAGCACGCCAGGCCTTCCTCTCCTCCACTGCCTCCCGGAGTTTACTCAAATTCGTGTTCATCACATCGGTGATGCTATCTAACCATCTCATCCTCTGCTGTCCCCTTCTCCTTTTGCCTTCAGTCCTTCCCAGCATCAGGGTCTTTTCCAGTGAGTCCTCTCTTCGCATTAGGTGGCCAAAGTATTTGAGCTTCAGCTTCAGTATCTGTCCTTCCAGTGAGCAGTCAGGGTTGATTTCCTTCAGGATTGACAAGTTGTTTAGACACGGTTTATTGAAAAATAGTACAACTGTGAAGATTCACCTATCATGCTATGCCATAAATCACACGTTACAATTCAGAACAGATAAGCTCACATGGCACTAAGTCAAGAGACATCACACCTTTGTGTAATGTGTAAACTCTTTGGCTGCCTGCGCTGAAGCCTTCAGATATCCTCTCCCCCACTTCCTCTACAGCTCCATTCGTCAGTGGCAGCAGCATCCCTGCAGCCTGAGGTTGCTGCTTTTCTCCCTGAGATACCAAGCTGGTCTCTAATTACCTTTGCAAAGCCCCCAGCAGGTGCTTTGCCTCCAGAGTCTTGATTTGAATATGTGGAAGCTGCCCCACCTGGTGGACTCATGCCAGCACTCAGGCAAAGAAGGGCAGCAGGTTCTCACCCTTATCAAGGGTGGTTGCTTCCCTTGGAGGTCAGTTCCATTCCCGTTTCTTCACCACTCACAAAAAGGAATACTACTCTTTATTGAAGGTATTTCTGTAAGTTACTCCTGGCCATCATTTGCTAGATCATATTATGCCTATGCCATAATGTGCTTTGTTGGGTTTTGGCAGTGTGATGTGTGAATAACTGTGGTTTATTCAACAAATAAGTTAGAATAGTTAAGAAGGTGTTTGAACCCAGTCACTGAGCTTCAGTTAGGAATGAGGTCTGTGATTTTTGTGATGCTGGCTGGGGAATTCTGGGAGTTGAAGTCCACACATCTTCAAATTGCCAAGGCTGAGAAACACTGTGCTAGATACTCATAGTGTAAATATATAAGAACAGTTGCTGAAACATGGCATATAATCTACAGCAGGGGTCCCCAACCTCAGCAACTTGAAGATGTGTGGACTTCAACTCCCAGAATTCCCTAGCCAGTGTTGCTGGCTGGGGAATTCTGGGAGTTGAAGTCCACACATCTTCAAGTTGCTAAGGTTGGGGACCCCTGATCTACAGTATCAGATAAAGAGCAGCTTTCCTGGTTCATCTGAGTCAATAAAGTTGACCCAGATGGCCAACCATAGTTCCAGGAGGGCCACAAGTGGTAGTCTTTCCCAGCGATGAACACCCATTTATTTACATCAAGAGGTAAGGTGTCTTTGAGCATGGAGGCTCTATTTAGCTTTTGTACCATATTGCTTATAAGTTAGGTTTCATCCTTCATGGAACTGGCGGAAAAAAATCACAGACCTCATCCCTAACTGGAGCTCAGTGACTGGGTTCAAACACAGTGCTGAGACATTCTTAACTATTCTAACTTATTGGTTGAATAAACCACAGTTACTTTATTCACACATCACACTGCCAAAACCCAACAAAACACATTATGGCATAGGCATAATATGTGAACTCAGCAGCTTAAATCAAATATACCAGCCATGGCTAGATTCCTAGGTAAAATTAAGCTAAATTATGGTTTGTTTATACCGTACATCCAAGTCTGGTGTGGACATCCAAATTACCATTAGAAGTCATGGTTTGTTTTTGGGCTATGAATGATGGCTAGTTTTTGTCATGGCTTATCACAACCTTTGCAGTCAGAATCTAGACAGTTCATTGGTTTGCTTTTATCTCCTGTCCCAGCCATCTGCCAAAAAGCAGAAATGTGACAGCTACAAAAGTAAATGACTTTGTGGGCTGAATCATTCCTGCTTTTACCAAATTAGCCCTCCCAATACACACACACCCTCTTCATTTCTCCCTGAGCAGCCTTTCCCTGGCAGAATGCACAGCTTTCCAACTGTTGTTAAAGCAGAAGGACATTTAAGAGAGCAGCAGTCAGTAGAAGTGCCCTTTCAAAGCATCACTAAGTACCCTGCTGGAAACCCCAATTATTATCGCCCAGAGGTGCAACATGAAGAAATGAACTTTGATTATCTTTCTGCTTCAGTGCATATACTAGCGATGTTTCTGAGAAACTCCAAATCCTGACCTAATATTGTCTTGAGCAGGGTTCTCTAGGAAGGGTTGCGCTCTCACGCTCCTCAAGTCAAGCTCAACGGCCCAGAGGAGCTTAATTTGTCTACACAACATGGTATCTGAAATTCCCTGCCCCATCACATCTGGCAAGGTGTTTGTAACAAACTGTGATGATGCTAAAATGATGTGTGCAAAGATATTGTTGAAATAGTAAGGTAAAGGTAAAGGTTCCCCCTGCACATTTGTGCAGTCGTATCCGACTCTAGGGGCCGGTGCTCATCTCCGTTTGTTAGCCGAAGAGCCAGCGTTGTCCGAAGACGCTTCCGCGGTCATGTGGCCGACATGACGCATGCGGAACGCTGTTACCTACCCACCAAAGTGGTACCTATTCATCTACTTGCATTTGCATGCTTTCGAATTGCTAGGTTGGCAAGAGCTGGGGCGAGTGCGAGAGCTCACTCCATCATGCGGGGCTAGGGATTCGAACCTCTGAACTTGCGATCTTCCAATCGACGAGCCTGGCGTCTTACCCGCTGAGCCACCACGCCCCTCATTTGTTGAAATAGTACCGGAACTATTATGAAACAAAAGATGGAGAGACACCTAGAGCTTGACCTAACCTATCAGCAGCCTTCTTTAAGTAAAAAGTCACATGTGTAAACACATTCAGTGCATGGCTAAAGATCAGCTTAAAAAAAGTCATGTCAGAATGGATCCATTCATTTGCAAACCTGATTAATGAAGTAACACCAGAATGAACAGGAAGATATTCCATTCCAGGCTGGCCTTATTGTATCAAAGGTGGGCATGGAACGGCTGGGAGAACATGAGAAATAAGACCCAGCGATCAATAACTAAACTGCCCATTCTGATGGATGAAGATATTATGAAACTCTGGTATCTGAAGATAACGTTCCTGAACAGAAAGAACATTTCCTTTCTAAAAAGGGGATTAAATTGTAATAATGCTGAGATCTGGATTAATCAAAAATGGCTGGTCAGAAACGAACACATTGTTCTACCTTGGTACAATACAAGGAGAGAAAAAGAGGCTAGTTAATTCAGTTCCTCATTTTAGATCGGCAGCTCTCCTCATTCAACTATCTCTATCTACACACCATAGCATCTCTCCATCAACATTCATTTCTACAGCTGGAGAGCAGTGTGACTGGTGACCCACTCTTTTACCTTGACCTGATGGCTAAATTTGCTTACAGTCTCTGCTATTTTAATCAATTTTTTTAGTAGGCGCAATTAGGTAGGAGAATTAGGATCATAAATTTGATTTTTCTTTCTGTGTGTAACTTATAAGTGAACAATTGTTAAGTCAAGTGTCTATTACAAGCTGCATCTCGCTGGTGTGAATGATGCATGTATGCATGAGTGAAAGGTGGGGAAACCACAGACTTTAAGGCAGTGTTTCTCACCCTCAGCCACTTTAAGACATGTGGACTTCAACTCCCAGAATGGACGCTGCACACTGGCTGGGGATTTCTGGGAGCTGAAGTCCACATGTCTTAAAGTTGCTGAGGTTGAGAAACTCTGCTTTAAGGATTCCAGCAAAGACTGGATATGATAGGTTGACACATGAAATGTGTCAGAGGATCTATTGCACTTCTGCGCAGATATCAGTGGTGGCTTGGATATCTTGGCTCAACAGTGTAATGATCCAAGGGCAAAAGTCTTATAGCCTTTCCCTCCAGTGGCAAATTACAGTACCCACCATGGAAATAGGAACACTATGTGGAAGCAGGGTATGAATGTAGATTGGTGAGAATGATTGAATACTTCTGTTCCATTTGTTATTCTGAGTTGACTTTCTGTACTTATCCTCTCTTAACATGTACTAACCTGAGCACACAGTTTCCCAAGAATGAGAGGACAACAGAACACATACTGTACCTAGTAACACTGTGAAGAGATTCCATCATCTGCTCCCCAGACATTAAAGGAACACTGCACTAGGATAGTGGGGTCACTGCTGTGTGAGTTATACTATAGGGATTGCCCATTTGGGAGCCCCTTAGGGTAGGACCTTGGGTGGGCCACCCTTTTGGATTCATGTATGAGTATTGCAAGATTACTGGGATTCTAATGGGAGGAATTCCTTCAGTTTATTGGGTTTATTAAGTGTTGTCCAGTATTATGAGTTGGGGAGAATAGAACATGGCCTGGACGTAAATATGATGTAAACTAATGGGGAGATATGATAGGAAGTTATAACCAAGCCACTGTAAGGGAAGGGCAGGCTGTTAATTTTCTTCCTTCCAGCTTGCAGTCTAACCCCAAAATCAAGACAACAGGAAAGGTAGACCATCCAGCTTAAAAATCTTGAGGGCTTTCAAGCCAGATCGGTTGCTGGTAAAAGATCTGTCCAGGATTTAATCTTGGATAAAAGTGATGATCTGGCATGTATTGGGTGGGTGGGTGGGTGGGTGGGGGACGTTTATCTCTCCCAGCTCTGTCCTGAGGTACTCTGTGATGCAGCAGGCTATAGTTGGAAGGTGAGGAGGTGGTGCAGCTGTAATCTATAGGAATTCCATTTTACTGGTCAGAAGCTCCATCTGCCAGTAAGCCAAACTGGAGTGTTTGTTGTTGGTCTGGATAACCAGGACAGTCCAGGGATATTGTTAGTATACTGTATAATCCTCCCAGGCATAAGAGTCTCCCTTCCTAAATTAGCCTAGATGATATCCAGTATGGTAATGGATTATTCTATAAGACTTCAATGTACATGCTTAGGGTGCCCAGTCATTAGTGGAGCTGAGAACATGAAGCAGATAGGCAAAGGATTAGAGCTCAAGTAAAGTAACTTTGGGGATGGTTGGATCATATAGAAAGTGGGAACCTTTTAAGGTGTCCTTAATCCTATTCTATGATAGTAGATACAGCAAAAGGGAGCACCTCTGCTTCCATTGTGTCTGCAAATCACAAGCCAGGAATGCTTCTCCACAGTCTTGAGCATAGCTTTCCAAACTCTGTGTCGCAACACTTTAGTGTGTCGCAACACACAGTTTAGTGTGTCGCAACACAACCCGGAAGCGGTGTCGGTGTCGGGGTTTCTGTGAAAAAAATCAAATCGCTTTCTCTACACTCTGCTTCTCATAACAAAATGACTGATAAACTGCAGGTGGCCCATCACCTGAGGTTGTTATGTCTGTCCAAAATAACTCTCATATGGGAACTCCCAAGGGGAGACAATATGCTTGCAACACTGCCATCTCGTGGCAATTTATATTATGTGCAATAGGCTTTAACGTTAAGTGTATGTAACTCATGACTTCATGTTCCCTCCAATCAGAAAGCTGAAACAAGTGTATATCACAGCTGTGAACCATGGGTCTATGCTTCTTGACTTCTGTCTGGTCTTGTAGCCATGTTCCTGTATGTAATTGTTCCTGTGAACTAGAAAGTGCGTAACTATGCCTGGCTGTGTCTGTAGGCCATGGCTACCAATGGAACCAAGGAACCAAGGAACGAAACTCTGCTTATGGTTTTTTTTTCCTTTTTGCAATAATGTAACTATATATGCATTTATTGCCTTATGCTACAAGTAAACACTTTTAGCCTTAAACGCTGCACTCTGTCTGTTTTACTCTGCGCCTGAAACCCCATAAGCCAGCACTATCCCACAGGCGGGGGTGTGCACGGTGGCAGCGCGGGGGCGTGCGGGGCGGTGGTGGTGTGTATGGCGGCGGCAGCAGCAGTGCACCATCAGCGCTTCCGTGTTTTAGCAGAAAACACGAGGCTGCCACCGCCACCATGCATGCCGCCACCGTGCGTGCCGCCGCTGCCGTTGGTGTGTTGCCAACGGCGGCAGTTTGGAAAGTACTGCTCTAGAGCATTTTCTCCCTAAAGGTATTGGGAGAGGAGAGCCTGACCAGTCAGAGCTTGCAGGGAGCTATAGTCATTGTCCTTTGCAAAGTCAATCAGATTTGACTCAATTTGGACTGCATTGAGGGAGGTCTTTAATCCTGACAACTGCTTTTTCTGTTAATCTGGATTCTTTTCAGGCTGCAGATCTTAAGGATATGAACTCAATATGTGAAAGGATGAGGACCATCATGTCCTTTCTTGATCCTTGGGATTGGCTCCATTATCAACCAAGGTTGCCTCCTAGAATGTGGGATTTGTTTCCACCAGCTTCTTCCTTGTTATTCCAGAACATTTTGTAATTATAACCCAGTGTCAAATATTCCTTTCTTGGAACAGTTCATCAAGACATTGGTGGTCTACCAGATCCAGATGCATTTGTAGGAAAATGATTATCTGGAGCAATTGTGGTTGGTGTTTCATCTGAGATACCACAATGATACTGCTTTGATGATGATACCTACCATTACAACTCCATACCATCCAACTCAAGGAAATAATCAACCTGATTGCCTAATCTCCATTATGAGTTTGGAGAGAGACTGGATGAGAGAGAATAAGGTTAAATTAAATCCAGACAACATGAAGATGTTGTTGATTAAAGATAAAGCAGGGAGCCAGACTGCTAATGCAAGATAGTGATCTTTTGAGGCTTGTACTGAAAGCTCTGTGCTAGTTGACGGTTGCCTACTGGGCACAATTGCTATTGATCTTTAAACTCATAGAGAGCTTAAGGCCTGATCACCTGATGGACTTCTTCCCTACTATGGACTGTTAAATTAGCAGGCGGCCCTTTTAAAGATGCCCCTAGTGCCAGAAGCCCAACTATTAGGTACAGAGTGTATGTCCCAAGCTATGACATACACCCTCCAAGGAAGTATATTTCCCCCCCACCCCCGTCTGTCAGTGTTTATGAAAATGTCAAAAATATATCTCTTTTGCTATGAATTGTTTTTAATGTTACTGGTTTTAAATTTAATGGTACTGATTTTCCTTGTGATTTGTAATTTGTATTTTGTTTTGTTGTAAGCTGCTTTGAGTGCTTATACATGTATAAAGATGGTATAAATTTAATAATAAACAATAAATAATGCACTCCATAGTTAGGCAGATACGTACATAAATAATAGCATGCACTTCCGGGTTTTCCCGCGGCGACACACCAATGGCGGTTGGTGTGTCGCCGTGGGAAAACTTTGGAAAGCCCTGCACTAATGTGTCGTGACACACAGTTTGGAAAGCTCTGCATTAGGAATACGAGGAGGAAGCGAAGACAAGCAGTCAAGTAAAAGGAAATCTCAGTCTGGTCATGTTGAGACAGCTCAACAAAAACCATGGCCTAGTAATATATGCAACACAGCCACTGAAGCCTTTCCACCATCCTCTGTAAGAATTTATTTTTATAAACACAAATTACAAAACAATGCGGTTAGAAAAAATCAGTTCACGAAACAAAATATTTAAGTACTTTAAGCTTATTTAATAAGTTTTGCGTATGTAGAAAAACAAAGTAATCAAGTATGAAGTGCATTGATTTATTGTACAAATCCCTTTTGACTGTATACAAAATACGTATTGCTAGTCAAATAGCAACAGTAAAATAAATATTTAATTTTTATTTTCAAAAGAAGTTGGCTTAAGGAAACTCCTCATTGTCTCAGTCTCAAGTGGTTGCTCAGTGCGACAATTCAGGTTAAAACTGGTGCTATTGCTGCAGAACCCTTCCTTCTGTACAATGAGATACAGCAGACTAACCACAAATGATAGAAAAGCATCCCAATGGGAAGGGACATCAGGGTCAAATGGAACCCCAAACGCTTTTTTGAGCCAGAACACCAAGAAAATGTAAACAAGACTCACTCAAATTAAGCAGAACAGAAGGGAAACTGAAATGATGTCCAGAGTTCAACCTGGTAATATGGATGCCACTGGGTATCATTCACCAAACCCCAGCATTGCCATTATCGATTGACATGGTAAAAGCAGAATTTTCACAGCTTCTTGGACTTCTCAGAAGTACCCTATTCATTTTCACAAAGACTGGAGTAGAATCCCAGGGTCAGCAACATTTTCAAGTGGCGGGCACCTACTTTTTTTTCATTACCTGAAATACTGTGTAATGTGGTACGTTATCAAGATCAGCAGTAGAGAATCTAGAAGTTAAGTTTGTAGTATCTTCAAGGCTGGGCTCTCCACAATTCAGAGCCTGCATTTTCTGTCACTCCCCTCAACTGACTGGATTCAGCCCTTGAGTAATGAGTATCCTTTTGTAAGATGGCTGCCAGTGCAAGAGCTCAGCCAAGAAATTAGTGACTCTTTTTACAAGACATAAAACTTTGGAGGGGAATAATTTGTCAAATACTCAGCCCAAAAGAATTGCAAAATGGACAATAAGGCTGTGCATGCTTTGAAAATGATTGGGGAAAGGTGCTTTGGAAAACATAACATCTCTTTAAAGGAACAGTGCCTTTTTTCAGGCTCCCAAGAATCAGAATTCTCCCAACATTATTCACTTATTCTGGATTGCACACACCCCACCAGACCCAGCCTTCCCAAAAAGGCACACAGAAAGTAATACATGAATTGTCAACTTCCATCCCCGAGAAGTGATCTCTGTCAGGTTCAATCTTTTGGCCAAACAGAGTTTTCATTGCAGGGCCAGGTTCACCAGGATTCTTCAGAAAGCCACTTACTCAGCCACCTGTAAAAACTCTGAAGTGAAGACAGCTTCTGCATAGTCCTCACACAAGCCCTGGAGCTCAGCTGCTACATCTGTCAGTGCTTCCTCTGTCAGCTCCTCTGCCAGGCTGAAAGGAAGGAAAAGGAAGGAGCTCAACAGCAATGACCTGAGTTCCAAGGCTTCTGCAACATCCTACAACCTGACCTAGGAACAGCAGAAAGGAGTGGGTCCAGATGCACTCACAATGGGCTGAGAGGGGGGCAATGAGACAGAGCAGGAAGAGACATGCAAGTGTTTGTGCACTCACTAGGACTCCCACTGGGCATTTGTTCTACCAGAGCCTCTAGCCCAGTGTTTCTCAACCTTGGGAACTTTAAGATGTGTGGACTTCAACTCCCAGAATTTTCCAGCCAGTTATGCTGGCTGGAGAATTCTGGGAGCTGAAGTCCACAAATCTTAAAGTTCCCAAGGTTGAGAAACACTGGGCTAGCCTATGAAGCCCGCTCTTCTGAAGCAAGTCATCCATCCATCCATCCATCCCTCCATCCCCCCACCCCCAAAGGTAATTAACAACATCCAGTACTGCTTCCTGCTGTGCCCCACTCAACACTCCCCCAAAAGCTGGGTTGGCCATCTGTAAGGTAAAGGTAAAGGTTCCCCACGCACATTTGTGCAGTCGTGTCTGACTCTAGGGGCCAGTGCTCATCTCCGTTTGTTAGCCGAAGAGCCAGCGTTGTCCGAAGACGCTTCCACGGTCATGTGGCCGGCATGACACGCGCGGAACGCTGTTACCTACCCACTGAAGTGGTAACTATTCATCTACTTGCATTTGCATGCTTTTAAATTGCTAGGTTGGCAAGAGCTGGGGCGAGTGCGGGAGCTCCGTCACGCGGGGCTAGGGATTCGAACCTCCGATCTTTCGATCAACAAGCCTGGCATCTTACCCACTGAGCCACCACGCCCCTGGCCATCTGTAGCTGCAGCCTAATTTCAAAAACCCTCTGAAAGTTTTGACCTCACCCTGGCAATCCACTGAAGGAAGAAAAAAGGAGTGGTCCTACCACATTTTGCCTGCCTTATGAATTATTGGCCTAATAGACCAGTTTGGTCTAGTGGTTAAGGCACAGGCTAGAATCCAGGAGACCGTGAGTTCTAGTCCCGCCTTAGGCATGAAAGCCGGCTGGTTGACCTTGGGCCAGTCACTCTCTCTCAGCCCAATTCATCTCACAGGGTTATTGTTGTGGGGAAAATAGGAGGAGGAAGGAGTACTAGGTATGTTCGCCGCCTTGAGTTATTTATAAAAATAATAAAGGCGGGATAGAAAATAAATAAATAAATACCTACCTACCTACCTGGCGAAAGGCAGCCCTTGAAGAAAGAAAAGTTCCCCAACCCAGTGGCATGCCTAGCATATTTGATACCTGGAACAGATCATTTTTTTAACACCCCCTCCTTCATTGCTGAGAGCCAGTTTGGTGTAGTGGTTAGGGCGTGTTAAGGTTTGAGAATAAAACCTGGAATTTACAGATAGAACAGACTGGAAATGTATTCAGTGTATCTAGGTGAAAGGGTATAGAAACTGCTATGTCATTCTATCAGGTGAAAGATGATGACACCTACTGGCAAGAGTATGCAAATGTATTATGTGGCTGATGCAATGCTACTGTAATGTGAGTCCTGATTGGACAGATATGTGTATAAAAGTACTGTGTAAAAGTGCTATTCTCTCTCTTTCATTTGATGTGCCATTGGACAATGTATCTGTATTACTTGGACTGCTGTGTATGAAGACTATGTATGTATAATTGTAAATAGACTTTTTACCTAAACCTCATTTCGTCTTAGTCTGTTTACTCCTATCAGGACTGGAAGAACGTATTGCTCTAAGGCTTCTTGGATATCGGGCCGCCCCAGTACCGCTGACCCTGACAGTCAGACTAGAAACCAGGTGTAATGGGCAGAAGGAATAACCTTGAAGAACAGGAGGAAGAGCTGCATCCAAGACAACGGTCAAATAAAAGAAATTTGTGTCTGGGGCAGAAATGTAATTTGAGAAAGCATCTCAGGCATGACCCTCCCTAGTTCTCACAGAGATAAAGGGAAGGAGGGGGGAAGCACATTGAGACTTGCAAGATTCTGTTACTGTAACCTTGTAATAAAAGTAGTCTTAGCATTCATAACTCTGGTTTCCTAATCTGGCCTACCTCGAAGGGCTGACACCAGGAGACTCTGAGTTCTAGTCTCACCTTAGCCACAAAGCCAGCTAAGTGATCTTGAACCAGTCACATCTCTCAGCCCTGGTGTCAGCCCTTCAAGGTAGACCAGACTGGGAAACCAAAGTCACACAGGCCAATATTACTGTTATTATAAAGATGCAGAAACAGCATCTTGCAAGTCTGAATGTGCTTCACCCCTCCCTCTCTTTATCTTTGTGAGAACTAGGGAGGGTCTTGCACGAGACGTTTTCTCGTGTTACAGTTCTGCCCCAGACTCAAGTTTCTTTTGTCTGACCGTTGTCTTGGTAGCAGATCTTCCTCCTGTCCCTCAGGACCATTCCCTACATCTAGGAAGAAGGAACTGGCGAGCCACTTCTGAAAAATGCTGACAAGAAGACTGCAGGGAGCAGTCACCAAGGGTCAAAACTGACTTGAAGGTGCAAATTTTGTCCTCTGTCACTGACGCACCGCCAACTGTCAAACAGCTAATCAGGGCACAGGTAGCAGCAACCCCACTCCACGCCCGCTGTTAGCCTCGTGTCTTCAGCAGGGCCCCTCTTATTGCCTGCACCCAAGGGGACCTTTCCCTCACCCCTCCCTTGGTGTGCCACTGCCCTAACCCTACTATAAAAGGGTCTCACACATATGTGAATCAGGTATGTGAAAGAGCCTGTGTCCCACTGGGGATGGGCTTGAAGAAAGAAAGAGCAGAAATGTTAGCCACCGCAGTTGGGGAAGGGAGGTAGAAACTTTGAGCGTCAAAGATACAGGAGCAGCTATTCTTGACAACGCCTCTGAAACAGAAGTGTGGAGGAAGGTGATATATCCATGAAGAAAGCAATTCGTCTGACAAGTCAAAAATCAAATGATATTCTAACTACTCAAAGCAGTTCTTTTTGCCACACTGGAAAATAGTGAAAGGAGCCAGAGAAAAACAGAAGCGAAAAACCGAAGCAAGGAGATGGACGACCACCTAGTGGCTCTAAAAGGAACCACAACACAGTTCTCTTTTCTTCAGCCTCTTAACTTTTTTTTTAAAGGTGGAGTACGGATTTTTGAAATAAACCCTCCGGAACATGCCAAGAAATCAAGCGCCCCAAGGTTCCCCATACCTCTCTGCAATGTTCCAAGGTTTAAACTGCCCCACCTCCTCAAGGAAAATGCACTTCAGGTGCTGCTTGTATCGGGCGTCATAATCACAGAGGCTTTGGAGGACATTTTTAGGAACTGAGAGGAAAGTGCCAGACTCTTTCTGTGGGGGAATGTGACGTGTAAAAGACTGCAGAGTCTCACTCCTGGGCTCCGACAGCTCTTCGTCAACAGCACTGAAAGCACAAATACAACCAGCGTTAGGAGAAGTAAGCCCTAAAATTGGATCAGACCAAAAGCCTCTAACTCAGAGCTTTCCAAACTTTTCATGTTGGTGACACACTTTTTAGACATGTATCATTTTGCGACACACTCTTACAGCAGGGCATCATTTCGCAACACACTCTTACAGCAGGGCACAAGGCAGGCACTAGGACCTGCGCAGAATCCTGGCAGGGCAGGTTTGGAGGCAGCAAGGCACAAGGCAGGCACTAGGACCTGCGCGGAATCACAGCAGGTTTGGAGGCAGCCAGGCACAAGGCAGGCACTAGGACCTGCGTGGAAGCCAGGAGGCGGCAGCAGCAGCCGCGACACACCCAGACACTGCAGCTGACACACTAATGTGTCCCGACACACAGTTTGGAAAGCTCTGCTCTAACTGAAGTACTTTGGCCACATAATGAGAAGACAGGATACTCTGGAGAAGATGCTGATGCTAGGGAAAGTGGAAGGCAAAAGGAAGAGGGGCTGACCAAGGGCAAGATGGATAGATGATATTCTGGAGGTGATGGGCTCGACCTTGGGGGAGCTGGGGATGGCAACGGCCGACAGGAAGTTCTGGCATGGGCTGGTCCATGAAGTCACGAAGAGTCGGAAGCGACTGAACGAATAAACAACAAAACAAAAGCCTCTATGTTCCAGCTATGACCAACACAATACCGATGAGAAGCTCACAGGCTGGACATGATGGCAATTGCCTTCTCCCCCATTTCTTTCCCTGTGCCTGCTATGCAGAGGAATGTAGGACCCTCAAATCAGATTCATAGTTCAAAACAACAGCATCTCATAAAAAAACAGCACTTCACCCTTTCTATGCTTCTCTGCCTCCCTAGCTAGCTTGGCGTATTCTTCTCAGGCTCACTTAAGGTCAAAACAGACCACCTATTTTCACCCAAGCTTGTTTAACGGCTCACTTCCCCCAACCTTCTTCCTTTCCTGTAGGTGCTTGTTTCTCTCTAACCCCTCTCTTGTGTAACTTCAGCCACCGATTCTAGACCTCAGTTCCCTATCTCCTGAACTCCCAAAGAAAAAGTTAAAGCCAAACAAGTTTCAGTGAGGTGAAGAGTCATAGAAAGCAAAGCTGCTTCTCTCTCACTGAAGCCCCCCACCCAACTTTCATTCATTTGTTCATGTTGAAAGATTTAATTTTGCTGTGCTCATAAGCTTCTTGGAATAGTCATGGGAAGCAAAATGGTGGGCTATATGGAACTATCTCAGTCTACTTAGCACTGACATTCCCACCTACCTACAGTAGCTCCCACTCAGCTTTCCACCTTTGCTTCCAACCCATTGTCTGCAACAGCATATACTCCTTCTGTTCTTGAGCCCAATTGCATGAAGTTTTCCTCCCCTGATTTTATTTTCCTAAAGAACTGGTACTATTGCTGTCCTGGGATACCTTGATCATTTGATTATTCCTAAACATTCCATGCATTCTAGCCAAGGGGGCAAATCCTTTTTTAGCATAAACAAAGATAATGCATTTAATAAACATGAGCTGTTTAGGCACAGTAAGCTGTTAAATCTCTTGCTCACCTGGCATCCAAGGGTTTTTCTAACACAATGGCTACTTGTGGCTCTTTGCGATTATCTAGTTTTGTTATCTGGATGGGATGAACAACCCCAGGTTGCTGGTCTCTCACTGCAGACTCTTCCTCTAGGAGAAGGAGTTATCAGAAAAATAATTACCTCACCAATACCAGAGTGGTCAAGCTCCAGCTGTATTTCAAGTTTCATCTTCCCCATTCCCATTAACTTATTTTATACAAACATAAGCCAAGAGGAATCTATGGAGTATGTATTTTTTGACCATGAGAATGTTTATCCAAGAGACATCATAGTATCAACCAGATTTGTTTGTCTCTTTCCCTCATCTCTACAACATACTGTACATGAAAAAAGAACTTAAATATATATACTCTCACTTACAGAATGAGAGAACTTGACCATTTATCTATAGCTATGCCCATTATTTTCTTGGGCTCCAAGATCACCGCAGACGGTGACTGCAGCCATGAAATTAAAAGACGCTTGCTCCTTGGGAGGAAAGCTATGGCAAACCTAGACAGCATATTAAAAAGCAGAGACATCACCTTGCCGACAAAGGTCCGTATAGTTAAAGCTATGGTTTCCCCAGTAGTAATGTATGGCTGTGATAGTTGGACCATAAGGAAGGCTGAGCGCCGAAGAATTGATGCTTTCGAACTGTGGTGCTGGAGAAGACTCCCTTGGAGTGCAAGGAGGTCAAATCAGTCAATCCTGAAGGAAATCAACCCTGACTGCTCATTGGAAGGACAGATACTGAAGCTGAAGCTCAAATACTTTGGCCACCTAATGCGAAGAGAGGACTCACTGGAAAAGACCCTGATGCTGGGAAAGACTGAAGGCAAAAGGAGAAGGGGACGGCAGAGGATGAGATGGTTAGATAGCATCACCGATGCAATGAACATGAACTTGAGCAAACTCCGGGTGACAGTGGAGGACAGGAAGGCCTGGCGTGCTATGGTCCATGAGGTCACGAAGAGTCGGACACGACTAAACGACTGAACAACAACAAAAATGCCCATTCACTGCTCAGCTGTTATTTCTTAAAAATCCAAAGACAAACCAGAAAATTACCTTTGCTCTCCTGGATCCAGAAATCAGCATCAGAATAAGCAATCTGGTTGTATCGTCTGCGCACAGCTTCTTGGTAGTGCTTCAATATACACAGATAAACCCAATATTACTCAACAAACAATTTAGTTAGTTTCACTGGGTTGGGGAAAGACTGAGGCTGACAGAGAGGTGATTAAAACACTTCTAGTAAAATGAACTGTCATACTTTTGTGCAGTGAGAAGCTCTAGCTAATGGAGAATTCAGAATGGGAGAAGTTGTTACCTTTCTCTCTCTGAAAAAGGAGTACTTTTATACAGTACTTTTTGTACAGGATACAATAAATATACAGTATCAATGACCTGCCACAACCCTGCAGGACTCTAGAAAGACAAAAACAAAATTACAAAAGCAACATAAAATCCTTGAATCATATAGCCCCAAGACTCAAATTTGGGGATCAAATTTTGATCATGGAAGAGGGCAAGAGAAATGGAAGTGTTGGCCAGGGTGGGATGTCTCTGCATCTCTAGCAGTTTGGGTATCTCCAAGTAAAACCTGAGGGACCGTCTCGTCCCGATAACGTCAGCCCGCCCCACCCATGCGTGCAGAGAGGGCATGCTTCGGACCCCCTCAACAAGAGAATTCCATCTAGCAGGGTCCAGGAGGCGTGCTTTCTCTGCGACAGCCCCCGCCTTATGGAACATCTTGCCCCCGGAGGTGAGACTGGCCCCTTCACTCCTGGCCTTTTGGAAGGCCCTTAAGACCTGGCTCTGCCGCCTGGCCTGGGACAACGGAGGTGGCAGTGCCTCCTGGGGTTGGCTGGCCCCGTAGCAATAAGACCTATGCTATGGTCCCCAATCCATCTTGGATTCTATTTTATTTTATTTTATATCTGGATTTATTTTTAATACATCTTCTATTTTGTATGGTTTTAAATATTTTAAATTTTTAAGTTTTAATTATTGTAACCCGCCCAGAGTCCCTTGTATGGGAGATGGGCGGGGAATAAATAAATTAAATAAATAAATAAATAAATAAATAAAATAAAACCATCAGAAATCTCAAGGAATCTTCAGAAAAGGAGGGCAGAGCAAGCCCTCAATTTGTAAGACACAAATTTTGGCACAAGACAGCCTTCCCCAATCTGGCACTCTGTGCTGGCTGAGGAATCCTGGGAATTCCAATCCCAATACATCTGGATGGTGTCAGATTAGGGCAAGCTGGAAGAAAGTACAGAGTAGAATCCCAGCTATTTCTCCCTCCCCATTTCTCTCACGTGCAAAAAAATCATTCATTCATTCATTCATTCAATTTATATAGCAGCCCATCTCAAACCAGTGACTCTGGGCAGCTAACCATAATAAAAACAGTTAAACAATTAAAACAGTACAAAAAGAAATTAAATACAAATAGCAGCCCAGAGATATTACAATCCATTGGTGTCAGCACAACCAGGAAACAGGGCCCTTCACACGCTTGGGACCCCAGGCCCGGGCACACCAAATAGGCTGTTTTTTTCCCTTCAATGAGGACAAAATGCAGCTCCTATACCAACAAAATACAGCAGGTTCTCAAGATATTCCTTGAGCTCAGTGCATGAGTTGCTTGATCCCTGAGAGACATCAAAGCTCAGTAACTGATGCACAGGCACAGGTCAGAACTAACAAATGAATGCACCTCTATTTCTTCCATTCTCTTCATCATTGTCTCCAGATCAGACACGCTGAGCGCAGAAAGAGCCTCATGCTCCATCTTCTTGCACTGTTCCAGATGGCAATCCTCCAAGCAGATACCTGGCACACTTCTTGCAGCCTAACAATTGAGAGAGAGAGAGAATAGCTTATCATGTTCCCTAAAACCACCTTTCAGACACAAAAGACCCACTGGGAGAATGGGAGAAGTCCTTTAAATAAGCCAAGCCACAAAGCTTCATCAGAGGCCCCAAATTATGTTCCATGAATTGGTAACACACTATTAGAGGTACACTGTACCTTCCCAATGTCCAGTGATGAATGGTTATCCCACAAAGGCTCCTCCTGACCAATATTTCTTTCCAAGGAGAGATTCACTTTCTAACGAAACAAAAATATATCAATCAGTCAGGATGGCCTACACCACCTCAGTCTGAATTAAGACTTTTTGGTAGAAGTCCCAACAAAATAAACTTGGTTTAAGAGCATTTATAGTTTCACAGCAGCTCTTTGAACTTGGAAGAGCAACCAAAAGAAATCTTGTCCATCACCTGGAAAAGAATATGGAGGAGAAGAAAAGGCAAACACTTTGGAAATCAGGTGGTTTTTGATTAGCTTCCATACATGAGATGCAGCAGAAGATTGCTGGCATATAACTCCAACTAGACTAGCAAAAATATCTCATAATTATTCATCAAACTGTTGGAGGGTTGCAATCAGAAGGGAACATTTTTTCATATGCAATGGTCTTGTTAAAAGATGGCGCTGTATTAGAAAAATCAGAATAATAACTGAACAAGTAGTAGAATGTGTTCCAGAGTTGGGATTATTACAGGGAATAACTCTAAACAAAAAGGAGCTTATTGTATTCTTACTCCTAGCTACAGAATTAATAATTGCTCAAAAGTGGAAATGTTTAATAACCTATCACTGAATAATTGACACGCTAAAATATGGTTAATTGCTCTTACAGAAAAAGTTACTGATAACATTCAAATGATTTCTCAGAGGGATGAATCACATTTTTATTGGACCTGGAAAGATTTATTTATTTATTTAACACAGTGCTTTCCAAACTGCCGCTGTTGGCGACACACCAATGGCGGCAGCGGCGGCGGGAGCGCGCGCAGCATGCGGCGCGGTGCATGGCGGCGGCGGCCTTGTGTTTTCCGCTAAAACGTGGAAGCGCTGCTGCCATCGCCACCACACGCGCTCCCGTGCTGCCGCCATGCACGTCCACTTCCGGGTTGTGTCGCGACACACTAAACTGTGTGTTGCGACACACTAAAGTGTCATGATACACAGTTTGGAAAGCTATGATTTAACATGTTTCTATGCCAATCAGAAACAACTCTTGGCAAAGCACATGGAAAAATACAATATAAAACAACTCCACACAAGAGGAAAAACACAACAGCACTGCAAGGATTGAAAGAAAATAAAATATGGCAACAACTCAAATCAAGGGAAGACTCTGAAAAAACTTACGAGGCCTGTGGAAAACCAGCAAAAAGGGAACCAGCCTGATCTCCACAGAGAGACTATTCCACAGTACTGGTGCAGCAACAAAAAAGCATAATTATGCAACTTATGCTAACTCTTATTTTGATAAATTTAATGTTATGTGTAAACTATGATTGAATATTGAAATATATTGTTCTGGGCTATTGTCTTGTATTTTTGTTTCTTCTTGCCTTTCAGAATATTAACAGTGCATTTAAAAAAAAAACTGGAAAAGAGTATATGGAAGTGTTTTGTCTCAAAGGTGAAACCTTATTTGGCTTTAGAATCCTTCAAAGCTCATTAGAAAACTTTGTCAAGATGCTCACTTGGAGCAATGTTCCAAAGTTAAAATACTTTAGGGCAGGGGTCAGCAAACTTTTTTTGCCGGGAGCCATTTTGACATGCTCGTGCACATTTTGAAGTGCTCGAGAGCCAGGGGGCGGGGTTTGCGGGCGGGGGCCAATCGCGTGGAAGGGGGCGGGGTTTGCGGGTGGGAGCCAATCGCGTGGAAGGGGGCGGGTTTTGCGGGCGGGAGCCAATCGCGTGGAGGGGGGGGCGGGGGAGGTTTGGAAGAAGAAGGGAAAGAGAGGCTCGACTGCTTCGGCAGCGGTGCTTCCAGGTTGTCGCTGCGGCGGCAACGGCTGCCCCTTCGAAAGGGCAGGCTCCGGGGACCCCGAAAATGCCCTCAGTTTAGGCAGGGAGGCTGTGCGCAAGCTGCCTCAGCTGTTCTGCGGGGGAGAATTTCCACCCCAGGGCAGCGTGTGCATGTGGGGAGGGGAGGTTTCTGCCTCCCTGCCAGAACCGAGGGCATTTTCGGGGTCCCCGGAGCCTGCCCTTTCGAAGGGGCAGCACTGCTGCTGCTGCTGCCGCTGCCCCTTCGAAAGGGCAGGCTCCGGGGACCCCGAAAATGCCCTCAGTTTAGGCAGGGAGGCTGCGCGCAAGCTGCCTCAGCTGTTCTGCGGGGAGAATTTCCACCCCAGGGCAGCGTGTGCATGTGGGGAGGGGAGGTTTCTGCCTCCCTGCCAGAACCGAGGGCATTTTCGGGGTCCCCGGAGCCTGCCCTTTCGAAGGAGCAGCACTCCTGCTGCTGCTGCCGCTGCCCCCTTCGAAAGGGCAGGCTCCGGGGACCCCGAAAATGCCCTCGGTTCCGGCAGGGAGGCAGAAACCTCCCCTCCCCACATGCACACGCTGCCCTGGGGTGGAAATTCTCCCCGCAGAACAGCTGAGCGCCGCTTGTGCGCAGCCTCCCTGCCTAAACTGAGGGCATTTTCGGGGTCCCCGGAGCCTGCCCTTTCGAAGGGGCAGCACTGCTGCTGCTGCTGCTGCTGCCCCTTCGAAAGGGCAGGCTCCGGGGACCCCGAAAATGCCCTCGGTTCCGGCAGGGAGGCAAAAATCGCGCGTGCAGGCTGCCGGGCTTCCTGACGCACAGCTGATTGGCGCGGAGAATTTCCACTCCTTTCAGCGCTTCCGGCTTGTCACGCGACACACAGTTTGGAAAGCCCTGCCCGTCGTCAAGATGGCTGCCGGAGACGGCTGCCAGGTTGCCAGGGGTATGCCCACAGCAACGCACACCATGCCCGCTGCCGCGCCTGCCCCGCCACACTCGCTGCCGCGCCACGCCCGCCAGGCCTGCCTGCGGAAGAGCCACACTCAAGGGGCCAAAGAGCCGCATTTGGCTCACGAGCCGCCATTTCCGACCCTTGCTTTAGGGGATAGGGATGATTAAATAAGCAACCTTTTTTAATAGAAGGAAGGGAAAAAAGTCTGACACATTTTACAATAGTTCATAAAGTCTGACATTTTTTGCATAAATTATCACTCTGGATGCACAATGTGAAGATGTTGAACAACCAAGTGAGCTCAACAACTCACTGGGGGAGATGGTTTCACAGGGGCTTTGTGATGGATTTTAACAACGTGGCATTGAGAAAAAAAAATTAAACCTGAGAGCCACATCTGTTTACAAAAGTGGGGCTTTTGTTTCACCCATAACCACATCCAACATCTACTTTAGCCAGCTGACTTTTCTGTACCTTTTTTTAGCCATTTTTCTCCCAAGTCTACCCGATCATTTAATGCAGGCATTCACGCCCTCCTGACTGTAAGCATCCCTTATTTTGTGACTCCTAGACCATCTTTAGCTAACCTTATTTTTGAAAAATAAAGGGCAAATAAACACATTAAGTCCCTCATAAAGAAAGGCAAAAATTTCAGACTTGCTTGTGAAGGCCGTCACTGTCCTGCGATGGAAGGACTGTGTGTACTGCCTTGAGTTCCTGAATGAAAGGCAGGATATAAATCTAATTAACTAATGAATTAATTCTAATGAGCATAACTCAACTGTTGCCTTATAAGCCTTACCTCTTGCCTTAGCCAAGGCCCACAGTTTTAATTTGGGGCCCTGGCTAATACAGGAGGTAAGACGTATGAAGCAACAACTGAGTCATGCTCATCTTATGTGAAGTACCCGGCCTTAAGCCGCCTTTCAATAGAAGACCTGGAAAGAAAGGAGGAAGTGGTCTCTTCACTTCATCAATAAACAAGGAATTATGTCAAAAAAATCAAAGGGAAAAGAGGAGAGGAAGAGTGTGTGACTCTACCTGTGCTTTTGCCAAAAGAGGCTCCAGACGCTCACGAACAGCTTGCTCTACGTCCTCTACAATCAGAGTTGGAGAAGTGCCATTCTCTCTGAGGTTTTTCAAACAATACAGCACAGTGAAAATCTGATTACTCACGTCATCTTTTAAAGATGTGACTAACAGCACACACATAAATCATAGTAGGACAGCCTGTATAATTCAGCATCTCTCCAGACTGGGCACTCGTACTGAAGCACACGCCATTCAGAATGCAGGCTTTTATAGTAATATGGAAGAGCCTAAAATTCTTTCCATTTGCATTCCTTGTTTAGTGCACTCCTGAGAGATAAGACTGAAATAGCCATCTCTATCCCAGGTTTTAATTCTTTCCTCACCAAATGCAAGAGTAAAAAGAAAGAGAAATAGACCAAGGGAACTGGAGCTTCCAGTTTCTACCTGCAGCCCAAAATCGCAGCAATTGGAAGCTTTTTCCAAAAGTGAAACCCCAACTGATGCATCAGTCATCACTTATGCTCTTGCCCAAGCTAGCACTGGAGACTATACACAGAACAAACACTATCAAAAGAGATAAGATGATGATGTCAGATTATTATTTAGATCCAAAATCTTACTTTATTCCCCTGGGAGTTATGAAAGATAGTGAGATTTTTCTGTTGCAATACACTTGCAAACTCTGACATCTGACAAGAGGGGGTCAAGTGGTAAGCAGGAAGGACTTACACCTAAGTTTACATATAGTTTTCCAAGAAAGCAACAAATTATACACACAGCTTTTCATGAAAACATGGCAGTCAGGACTGCCTTCTGCAGGTGCTTCTACTCTGCCTTATTCAGTTAAACTAATAAATAACAAGTAATGATGGATTTACTCCAGCAAAGGAGATCGTTACCTTGTCGTGGTGCTGGAGCTTGAGCACCTCAATGAAACCATGAGCTAAACCGTGAAGGGACACCCAAGACGGGAAGGTCGTGGCAGAGAGGTCAGACTAAATACGATCCCTGGGGAAGGTAATGGCAACCCACCCCAGTATTCTTGCCGTGAAAACTAAATGGATCAGTACAACCAGAGATATGTCGGTATACCATTGGAAGATGGGACTCCCAGGTCGGAAGATGGTCAAAATGCTACTGGGGAGGAACAAAGGATACGTTCAACTAGCCCCAGATGTGATGACGCAGCTAGCTCAAAGACGAAAGGACGGCTAGCGGCCGACGGTGCTGCTGGTGAACGCCGAATCCGATGTTCTAAAGATCAACACACCATAGGAACCTGGAATGTAAGATCTATGAGCCAGGGCAAATTGGATGTGGTTATTGGTGAGATGTCAAGATTAAACATAGACATTTTAGGTGTCAGTGAACTGAAATGGACTGGAATGGGCCACTTCACATCAGATGACCACCAGATCTACTACTGTGGACAAGAGGACAAGAGGACCACAGAAGAAATGGAGTAGCCTTCATAATTAATAATAAAGTGGCTAAAGCAGTGCTTGGATACAATCCAAAAAACGATAGAATGATCTCAATTCGAATTCAGGGTAAGCCATTTAACATCACAGTGATCCAAATATACGCCCCAACCACAGATGCTGAAGAAGCAGAAGTAGATCAGTTCTATGAGGATCTGCAGCACCTACTGGATAATACACCAAAAAGAGATGTTATTTTCATTACAGGAGACTGGAATGCTAAGGTGGGTAGTCAGACGACACCTGGAATTACAGGCAAGCATGGTCTGGGAGAACAAAATGAAGCAGGACATAGCCTGATAGAATTTTGCCAAGACAACTCACTGTGCATAACAAACACTCTCTTCCAACAACCTAAAAGATGACTTTATACATGGACTTCACCAGATGGTCGACACCGAAATCAGATTGACTACATCCTTTGCAGCCAAAGGTGGCGGACATCTATACAGTCGGTAAAAACAAGACCTGGAGCTGACTGTAATTCAGATCACGAACTTCTTATTGCAAAATTTAGAATCAGACTAAAGAGAATAGGGAAGACCCACAGATCAGTTAGATATGAGCTCACTAATATTCCTAAGGAATATGCAGTGGAGGTGAAGAATAGATTTAAGGGACTAGATTTAGTAGATAGGGTCCCGGAAGAACTATGGACAGAAGTTCGCAACATTGTTCAGGAGGCGGCAACAAAAAACGTCCCAAAGAAAAAGAAAACCAAGAAGGCAAGTTGGCTGTCTGCTGAGACACTGGAAGTAGCCGAAGAAAGAAGGAAAGCAAAAGGCAACAGTGACAGGGGGAGATATGCCCAATTAAATGCAAAACTCCAGAGGTTAGCCAGAAGAGATAAGGAATTATTTTTAAACAAGCAATGCGCGGAAGTGGAAGACAATAGAATAGGAAGGACAAGAGACCTCTTCCAGAAAATTAGAAACATCGGAGGTAAATTCCAGGCAAAAATGGGTATGATCAAAAACAAAGATGGTAAGGACCAAACAGAAGCAGAAGAGATCAAGAAAAGGTGGCAAGAATATACGGAAGATCTGTATAGGAGGGATAATAATATTGGAGATAGCTTTGACGGTCTGGTCAGTGAGTTAGAGCCAGACATCCTGAAGAGTGAGGTTGAATGGGCCTTAAGAAGCATTGCTAATAACAAGGCAGCAGGAGACGATGGTATCCCAGCTGAACTGTTTAAAATCTTGCAAGATGATGCTGTCAAGGTGATGCATGCCATATGCCAGCAAATTTGGAAAACACAAGAATGGCCATCAGATTGGAAAAAATCAACTTATATCCCCATACCAAAAAAGGGAAGCACTAAAGAATGTTCAAACTATCGAACAGTGGCACTTATTTCACATGCCAGTAAGGTAATGCTCAAGATCTTGCAAGGTAGACTCCAGCAATTCATGGAGCGAGAATTGCCAGATGTACAAGCTGGGTTTAGAAAAGGCAGAGGAACTAGAGACCAAATTGCCAATATCTGCTGGATAATGGAGAAAGCCAGGGAGTTTCAGAAAAACATCTATTTTTGTTTTATTGACTATTCTAAAGCCTTTGACTGTGTGGATCATAACAAATTGTGGCAAGTTCTTGGTGGTATGGGGATACCAAGTCATCTTGTCTGCCTCCTGAGGAATCTGTATAACGACCAAGTAGCAACGGTAAGAACAGAGCACGGAACAACGGTCTGGTTTAAGATTGGGAAAGGAGTACGGCAGGGCTGTATACTCTCACCCTACCTATTCAACCTGTATGCACAACACATCATGCGACGTGCTGGGCTTGAGGAATCCAGGGCTGGAGTTAAAATCGCTGGAAGAAACATTAACAATCTTAGATATGCAGATGATACCACTTTGATGGCTGAAAGCGAGGAGGAATTGAGGAGCCTTATGACGAAGGTGAAAGAAGAAAGTGCAAAAGCTGGGTTGCAGTTAAACCTCAAAAAAAAACACCAAGATTATGGCAACCAGCTTGATTGATAACTGGCAAATAGAGGGAGAAAAAGTGGAGGCAGTGACAGACTTTGTATTTCTAGGCCAGGGCTTTCCAAAGTGCCGCCGCTGGCGACACACTAGCGGCGGTGGCGGCATGCACGCACAGCGGCGGCACAGGGAGGTGTGCGGCGGCGGTGCGTGCGCACGTCGGCGGCGGCAGCCTCTGCTAAAACGCGGAAGCACTGATCCTGCTGCCGCCGTGCACACGCGCGCCGCCGCTTCCGGGTGGTGTGGCAACACACCACGCTGTGTGTGGCAACACACTTTTGTGTCGCGACACACAGTTTGGAAAGCTCTGTTCTAGGCGCAAGGATTACTGCAGATGCTGACTGCAGCCAGGAAATCAGAAAACGTCTACTTCTTGGGAGGAGAGCAATGGCAAATCTTGATAAAATAGTTAAGAGCAGAGACATCACACTGACAACAAAGGTCCGCATAGTTAAAGCAATGGTATTCCCTGTAGTAACCTATGGCTGTGAGAGCTGGACCATAAGGAAGGCTGAGCGAAGGAAGATAGATGCTTTTGAACTGTGGTGTTGGAGGAAAATTCTGAGTGCGCCTTGGACTGCAAGAAGATCAAACCAGTCCAGACTCCAGGAAATAAAGCCAGACTGCTCACTTGAGGGAATGATATTAAAGGCAAAACTGAAGTACTTTGGCCACATCATGAGAAGACAGGATACCCTGGAGAAGAAGCTGATGCTAGGGAAAGTGGAAGGCCAAAGGAAGAGGGGCCGACCAAGGGCAAGATGGATGGGTGATATTCTGGAGGTGACAGACTCAACCATGGGGGAGCTGGGGATGGTGACGGCCGACAGGAAGCTCTGGCGTGGGCTGGTCCATGAAGTCACGAAGAGTCGGAAGCGACTGAATGAATAAACAACAACAACAATGGATGCAAAGCAGGGTTTTTCATTTTGTCCCTCATAATTGTGGAAAATCATCCTATCTGCTTCTTTTTGGTCAGGATGTAAAATCTAGGGTATTGGCACATTTCATTTTTTTTTCCATAGCTAGTTTTCCTTTACTTGTTATATTCTACGCTGGTCCAGGAAATCAAGCCCAATTCAGATCTATTTCCAAAGTAAATGTCTTTCCATATGGGCTTCAGTCCAAATTTAGTGACAAAATGATATCTGCTGGGGGCAAAGAAAAAAAAATCCTCATCTATGAGAAAGAGCCAATTTGGTCTAGTGGTTAAGGCACCAGACTAGAAAACAGGAGACCGTGAGTTCTAGTCCTGCCTTAGGCACAAAGTCAGCTGAGTAACCTTGGGCCAGTCACTCTCTCTCAGCCCTAGGAAGGAGGCAATGGCAAACTATTTCTGAAAAACTTTGCCAAGAAAACTGCAGGGATTTGGCTAGACCAGCCTTTCTCAACCTTTTGACCCTGGAGGTACCCTTGAAATACTTTTCAGGCCTCGGGGAACCCCTGCACATTCAGGCTCAAATATAGGCCAGATGTTACAAAATTATTATATTCATTTCATGGGTAGCCCTGTATACATGCATGAACAGTGTTCTTAAACTAAAAATAAAGAATGACACTTACCTCTTTAATGTGAAGTTGCCCGAATTTGAAATAATTTTTTAAATAAATCATGATCTCCCAGGGAACTGTTACTGACCTCTCGTGGAACCCTGGGGCTCCACAGAACCCTGGTTGAGAAACCCTGGGCTAGGCAGTTACCAGGAGTCAACACTGACTCGAAGGCACCCCCCAAAAAAAAGGGGGTTCCCAAAATGCAACCATTAAAAATCCACAACTTTCCACCCTACCTTTCATGCCTACCTGGGCACTTCTTTCTCAGGGATTCCTTCTCCCTTTGTCTCCATCTCCAGGGATGGCTCGGTATTTTCAGGACTTTTCTCCAGGTGCCTGCAAGAATGTTGGGTTTAAGTGGGAAAAGAAAAATAACAAGAGACAAGCTTATCACTCTTGCCGCCACATTGGCACCAATTATAAATTTTCACATGATAAACGAAAAAGAATTATAGCATTATGGACATTGGTGTAAACATCAGCTGGTGAATGAAACATTTCTTCAAGCATTTCAGAAAGAGGGACAGGAATGAATCTCAAAAGAACATGAGGATCTCCTCACAAAATGCTGACAGTTGACATTGTAACTGTCACAAGAAAGGATCTCCAAAGTGGTGACTGCAGGGCTATGACTAACTTTACATTCAGAAAGTTCTAGGTTCACTCCATATTATCACTGGGTGATCATTGGAAACATCTGAAATTCTGCAGAATGCAGATCATACTGAACCTAATGAATCAGATATCTGTATGTACAAGATGCCTTCATGTACAAGGCAGCTCTGAATGTTTCAGCCTCCAAATGAAAATCCCAGAAGCTATACTTGAAGAAAGTATATCTGCTCACACATATAACCCAGCATAACCCACTGTACATGTTTATAGCCCTACCAAATGCCCTTGCAGGGGTGCTCACCTACCGCAAAGAGGAGGGGAGGGGGGACTTGAGACTGGGAGGCATCCATGGGACCCTGCTATCTCGGATGGGTGGTTTGGTCTCCTTGAGTTGGAATGCAACGGTGGGCTCTAGAAACCGGGCCTGTTTAGCTACAGGCCGCACTGTTTTTGTTCTGGGAGGTCGACAGCTACCCTTCAGAGAAACAAAAACATTAAAATAATATGTGTTTTCAGACAAGTTTAGCAGTTTTCCCTCAAAACAACATGTATTAAAGCCTTCTTTTCAACCACTGTAATTTTGGGAGAAAAGACATTACATCATGGGAGAAACAACATCGCACAGCACCTAAAATTAAGCTTAGAGACAAGGAAGAAGAGTAGTAGCTGGTGATTATGTATCTGTACCTGAGGTCTGATGGAAAACAAGACACCCCTCTTCTTCAGGGTTCCACTGTCAGAACCAGAGCCTGCTTTTGAAGGTCCTGGTCTCCCCACGGCCTCCCTCTTGTACTGTACAACTGCCTCTTGCTCAGGAGGGAGTATGTCTTCCTGGGCTCTTGGGTTGCAGTGACTGATTGTCTTGTGTGGTAACAGGATTACAGATTCTGGATGTTCATCTAAAGTCATTTGTTACAACAATATTATACATAACATATTGATTTATTATATAACATCATGACACTTTATAAAGAACAGGTAAGAATACTGTAGTTCCATACCATCAGGCACTTACTACCTAAAATATAGGACAAGAAACAATAGAAGAAGTACGCAGCAGAGGAATACTTAAAACAGGGTCAAATATACTTAGTTTGACTTAATTATAGTAAGATCTAGGGACGGGAAGCAGAGGGAATAATTTTAAGGGGAAGCCAGAGCCTCTTCACATAACAAACATCCAAATGACCATTTTTTCCCCTCAGTTTCTTCTTCAGAAGTACATGCATCCTCAATTCTGAACATCCAATTGAACCAGAAGTTAAGTTACAACGAATTCACCCAGAAATCCCCCATCTCATCTGTGTCTACAACATTTCTGGGGCAAAATGAATTTGGGCTAAACAAGATCTGTAAGGAATGACTAACCAAACTTCTTCCAACTCAACACCCAGAAGACTCACCAGGAAGAAGTTTCCGGGCCACTGAAGGCTTTTTTTGGTCCAGCACACAAGAGTTCTTTTCTTTCTTTGGCAATCTGTTGGTGCCTTTTGGTGCATCAGCTTGAGAGTTGGAAAGCCATTCCTGCCCTTTCTTGGGAGACTCCTTTTTGGACAACACAGAGTCCAAGTCCTGCCGTAGCAATTTGCATCAGGTTAAACATACAAAAACCTTACGCTGAGCATCCACAATCCATCCCACCGAATGCAAAGTTCAGATGGATGCTCTGCCTTCCTAACCAACAAAAAGCAAACAGGCCTCTGAATAAACTAGACAAAAAATGCTACCTAGCTAATATATTCACTGCCTGCTACAGGATTTATGGATAGCTTTAAGATAATTTAATTATATTTCACATTTCATTAGCACAGTAAGTTTTTAAAAAATATATTTAAAATATTCTCAATTAAATGTGTAGCTCAAGAACCTAGCAACGGCTCACTCCTTAGAGACAAAATACCAAAATAAATGCCATTATTTAACACTTATTCCAGGGGGTCCCATCTTCTCTGGATGATGGAAATCTGTTCCTCCCCATAAAGAGTTTTATACACTGTCTTGGATGCCAAGCAAAGAAAAAACGCACTCTCTCCTGACCTCAACTTGCAGCAGCAGATCTATGATGATGTCAGGAATGGACGAGTCCATCTCAAGGCGGGCAGAACAGAGAGAGAGCTGCCGGATGAGATTGCCCAGCTCTTTGCAGTGAGCAGAGGCAGGCTGCTGCTCTGACTGGTCAGCAAAACGAGTGACAAAAATCTGCAGAGCTCGGATGGCACCTCGGTGAGCTGCTGCCAGCCTGGCCATAGCTTGTGACTGCATCACAAAGGAAGAAGAATTCTGGCTTGAATCAAGTAATCTCTTGTCAATAAACCCAGAGCAGCTCAGCCTAGTCTTCAAGCATTCTGCTCTGGGTCAGAATTCTCCAAGCTTGGCCAGACACGTGGATTTCATTTCCCCAAACTCCCCAGCCAGAATGGGCACTGGGGAAAATTCTGAGAGTTGAAGCCCACACAATCCAAGACGCCAAGTTTGGAGAAGGCATTTCTAGTCTGTATCAGAAGAATGATTGAAATGGAATACCCCAAAATCAGACCGCTAGGACAACACACAAAGTAGAAACAAATGTCAGGCCTGAGTGAAAGATCATATAGTTCAGAGTGAAGAGCACACTGAACACAAAGTTTAAAAAGCCATCCTCCACCCAGATGCTTCCAACTACTCTCCAGAGCTGTGTTTCTCAACCTTGGCAACTTTAAGATGTGTGGACTTCAACTTCCAGAATTCCCCAGCCAGCTATGCTGGCTGGGGAATTCTGGGAGTTGAAGTCCACACATCTTAAAGTTGCTAAGGTTGAGAAGCACTGCTCCAGAGGGACCTTTCAGGGAAGCTCCAGTCCAAAGGCTCCAACTGAGCCTTTCCCTCACCACTCAGTTTTCCCCTGAACTTTTAAAGCAATTTCAGCTCACCTTCTTTGTGTGTTTAATTTTAAGGGGACTCAGCTTCTCCAGTTCTTCTTGGATTTGTTTTACCTATTTGATAATATGACAAACAAATTAAGAAGAGAACGCAGTTTGGAAAACGCTTTGCCTGCATAACGGAGTCTGGATTTGGAACCGAGCTATCTGGTTCATATGGCCTTGTTTTGATTCCCCATTTTGGATCTGAAATATCTTCCCAAAGTTTTCAGGGATCGTTCAGACCTGTTGCTGGAGCACATAGAGCATTCGGGCAGAGCGCACAGTTTGCTCCTGCCTCCGAATATGGACACGGCGTTCTTCCTCAGGATCCAAATATTTTTCACTTCTCTCTGGGAAAAAAAAGTTTAGCGAAACAATTGACTATGTTCGGGTACAACAAATCGACAATTTGGTGCAGAAAACATGAAATACATGACATAGAAAATCACAATTGAGAAGAGACAATGAAGAAAAATGTCCGTGCCACACAAAAGCCATCAGAAAATGTTCCTCTTCCAAAAGATGTTCTAAATGCCCCATATCCCATACTAGCAGCTTAGATCCACAGTTTTATTTTTTATTTTTATTTTATTTTTATCCCTTTATTATTTTTTTATAAATAACTCAAGGCAGCCAACATACCTAATACTCCTTCCTCCTCCTATTTTCCCCACAACAACAACCCTGTGAGGTGAGTTGGGCTGAGAGAAAGTGACTGGCCCAAGGTCACCCAGCCAGCTTTCATGCCTAACGCGGCACTAGAACTCACAGCCTCCTGGTTTCTAGCCTTTTGCCTTAACCACTAGACCAAACAGTTACAAAGACTCATAGTTATTTGCTGTCAGTTTGCTTCTCACAACTTACTTTCCCTGTAAGGTCAATCTTTCACTCATTTCTCAGGACTAGCTACAACAGTACTGTTGCAGGGAATTCAAAGTCTCCAATCAGTGGGAAATGGACAGAGTCAATGAAGACTCTTCTGCTCCACCAGTCACAGACATATACATGAACACCTAGCTTGGTAGGCCAAGAGAGTGCCCTGTATCACTTCTACTTCTTCGTATTACATCTCATTTAAGACAGCCATGCAGTCCTACCTTCCAAAGGAAGCCATGATCAAGTTTTGGCCATATCACTACAGCCCTTTCCCACTTACCTTTTGTTGCTAGCAGTTCAATTTTCTGAATGTAATTCTGAAGCTCTTTTTGTAGCCTTCTGATTTCTATGGCACTTTTGTCTTCCTCTTTTTTGGGCCCAGGTCCTGGATCGCGGGTTGGTGGAGAATCAGACAAAGCGGGTTCTGACTTGACACGACTTGGAGCACAAAGGAGGACTTTTGCTCCAGAGCCAGTTGTCTCCATCTTGGAACGATTACTAAGCTGGTGTTCGTATTTCAGGTGGGACTTAGATGCTCTCAACACTGCAACATTCCCTGATTCCTTTCCCCAACGACACCCCACAGGACACTTATCCATCTTGGTGAGATGCTGCTTCATTTGCTCTTGCAGGTGCTTTCTTTTCACATCCCTTTTGGCCAACTGAACAGCCAGGTTGAGCTTCTCTTCAGATACAACTGAGAATTCAACAGAGCCCCTTGGATCAACTCCATCACCAGCATCTTGATTCTGTTGAGTCGCTGGCTGCTTCAGCTTTTCTATGATAATTGGAGAGGGACTGGTGTAGCGGACAGACAGGTTTTCAGGCAATGCAGGAACGTTCCAACTGAACTGGAGCTGGTCCAAACATTTAAAACAGGCAGTGTGGTACAAGGTAAGTATTGGGTTAAAATTTCCCAAATGCAAGTCTCTGTTTAACCAAAAAATTCATTGGACAACTAGGCCCGCCACATCCTTGCAGTTTAAGCTGCTTCATAGAATTGCAGTGAGGACTAAAGGTGGTAGTGGAGAACACTATATATGCTATTATACCTACTCATGTTTCTATGCACAGAGCAGTCATGGACTAAGAAGCTTACAAGGATCCTAAATTATTTCCCAAGTCAGTTGACTAAAAACTAAGCAATGTGTTGGAGAATTAATCCAATTTACAGTATATCAACCTAATTATCTGTTAGCATCTCCCCAGAGAGGGCAGTTATATAGCCCAGACAGCTTATACAAACTTTAGAGGAGCAAGAATAATTGTGGGAAAGCATGGATGGATGGATGGATGGATGGATGGATGGATGGATGGATGGATGGATGGAAGACAGGTGTGTGCCATAAGTTTCCATGATCCCTCTCATATTCATCTGAGGAACCTCCAACAATCTAAATAAGCCTTACACCTCAATTCATACACGGAAAAATGCAACAGGTTGTATGAAACATATTTAAAGGCAGAAAACAGAAAACAAACCCAGACAGGACCTTACTTCTTGGGTTTATGATAATTAGTACTAAAAACACAAAGCCTAGGCAATGTGTTCCTAGGAACCAGCACCCTCACTTCATTGGTTCATTAAAAAAAGAAAAAAATGACAAGGGAGAAGTTGGCAATGTTAGAATACATAGTGGCAAGTTTCTTATTACAAGTTAGCATTTCATCATGTAAAGAAAAATCCACAGAGGATGTAATGTTGCCCAATACCTGTATCTGTGGGGCCTTTGGGTCACTTTTGGCCAGCTGTGGGTGGGATGTCAAAGGAATACCAGCTGTAGTTGCTTTCCACAGCTCCATCACAATTATCAGAAGCTCAATCTCCTGTTCATGAGGTTACTGAAAGTCAGCAAATATTAAAATTTCCATTAGCATAAAGACATTCTATTTACTTAGCTCAAAGACTCTCTTAGTAAAGGTAAAGGTTCCCCCCGCACATTTGTGCAGTCGTGTCCGACTCTAGGGGCCGGTGCTCATCTCCGTTTGTTAGCCGAAGAGCCAGCGTGGTCCGAAGACGCTTCCGCGGTCATGTCGCTGCAGGACGCGCGCGGAATGCTGTTACCTACCCATTGAAATGGTACCTGTTCATTTACTTGCATTTGCATGCTTTCGAATTGCTAGGTTGGCAAGAGCTGGAGCTAGTGCGGGAGCTCACTCCACACGCAGGGCTAGGGATTCGAACCTCCGAACTTGCGATCTTCTGATCGACAAGCCTGGCATCTTACCCGCTGAGCCACTCTCTGACTGTTCACTTAATTAGGCATAAGAATTTTAATTTCCTGAGTATGCTTAGAAATGCATTCCAGGCATCAGCACTTACAATGCTTAGGAAACAAGTGTTACGGTTATCTTTAAAAAATATTACTGACTCATTTTGTTTGGTTTTGTATTATCTATGTTTATTGTTTTAATTGGTTTTGTAGAATGTTTTAATTATTGGTCTTATTGTACGCCGCCCAGAGTCACTTCGTGTGAGATGGGCGGCCATATAAAATTGACAAACAAATAAACAAACAAATTCTCAGGTGAGTCTATATAGCAGGGCTTTCCAAAGTTTTCCTGCGGTGACACACCAACCGCCGTTGGTGTGCCGCCGTTGCGGCAGCGCGCAAAAACCCAGAAGCACTGCTGCCACTTTCGGTTTTTGCGCGCTGCCATTAGTGTGTCGCCGCGGGAAAACCCGGAAGCGTTGATGATGATCAGCGCTTCCGGGTTGTGTGGCAACACACCAGACTGTGTGTGGCGACACACTTTTGTGTCGCGACACAAAGTTTGGAGAGCTCTGCTATATAGGCAGCTCTCTCTCAAACAGCAGCACAAAAATGAACAACCCTCCCTTGCTGCTTGCCTCCAATATCAGGTATCTGGAAGCAACGCATAATTATGAAGGAGAAAGTGGAATATCAGGAGTAAAGCTTCCCTCCCTCCTTGTATTAGAAGTTAAACTTGCCATCATTCTATCTTTGACATAGCCAAGCAAAGGCACTGACAGGCTACAGTTCCTTTCTTCTCCTTTACAAATAATTTGAGAACATGGCAGATACACAGCCAGGGGGCTTTTGCAGAGAAGTTCGAAAAGGCAGACCTAGGCCCCACCAGGCCACAGGAAGTGACCCTTCTAAAAATTTTGTGTGCTTTTAAAGCTTAACAATAAAAACATTAATCACAAGGATGTAGACAGTTCCTTTCCAGAAAAAGTTCAGAAAATATTACATGATTGATATGCAAGATTTATAGGTACACCAAGCTTTGACGATTGATAAGTGGGGGAAAGAAAGGCCATTTTTAGGCAACAAAGACATGATCCAGCTTGGAACCACCTTTGTTCTGCTTATGACAGCCCGAATGTCTTAAAAAGAAGGAGATACATAAGCAGGAGTGGGGAGGGCTAATCAGATCCTCCATGCATGGTGCAGTCTATCTCTGAGCAGCATTTGCAGCCAATACATTTTTCTTTGGTTAGCCGCTGCAGAGAGCTGGACCTTTGGCTTCGCTGCTGCTATATTTTTCGTTAGGTCTCATTTAGCCTAGATAGGTAGCAAAAATCACGTCGATATTCCCTCTCTTTTATTTTATTTTATTTTATTTTTCCCCTTCTCTCTCCATAAAAGAACACGAGACAAACCTGACGAGTTACCGGAAGGAGGCTACAGAGGAGCCATAGCGGAGGTCTGTTACAGGAGGAGCCGATCCCGCCTCTCCTTACTTCCTTAGCAACCAGCGCTTTGAAGGACGCCTTGTAACAGCCCGAGGACAACGGGTGGCGATAATGGCCAATTCCCTGCCCGAGAAATTCGCAGCGCCCTCAATCCAATCCTGCAAACTATTTCGAAACTTCTTGGCCCGGGCGGCCACCGTCATTTGGGGGGCGTGGTCCTTGCTTTCCCTTCCTCAGCTTTCCACACTTCCGCCCTTCCAGGGAGACACGAGATTCCACCATGGTCTGGGAAGAGATTTCTGTGCACGGGTATCCCGAATTCGTTCGGGTATCCCGCGAGCAGCAGCAGCGCGGCCAAGTGTTTGTCTATTTTAGCGGTGACAAAGATCCAGCCAGCGGCATTAGTTGGTGCCCAGATTGCATTAAGGGTAAGCCATCTCATCTCCATATATTTGCACGGAACGGCTTTCTCCACCGCCTTTTCCCTACGTTCAGATAAATGTAAGCTCCAGGGTGGTTTTGACCAAGATGTTCTTCCTTAGATTTAAATCTTTCTAATTTCTTCTGTAAAATGGTTGTAGGTGACCTGCCTTAAAAGGATGCTTGAGAAATTGTCTGATACTTTTTGAGGAATCTAAAATGCGAAATCTGTTAGTGCGTGCACATAAACAGGCGTCACTCTACGTGGTATGAACTAGCACGAGTGAGAACCAGTTCAGTGGAGGTTCTAGTGTAGTGTTTCTCAACCTTGGCAACTTCAAGCTGTGTGGACTTCAACTCCCAGAATTCCCCAGCCAGCCATGCTGGCTGGGGAATTCTGGGAGTCGAAGTCCACAGCTTGAAGTTGCCAAGGTTGAGAAACAGTTCTAGTGAAACAGGGAGGGGGTACTACAAGGCTTTTTTGCTGGGGAGGAGGGCGCGGAGATGTATAAAATCCATTACTAGTGTTTCTGCTGCAAGATCTCATTGGAAACCTAATCTTTTTTTTTTTAATTCTAGCTGAACCCATTGTACGGGCTGAGCTCCCAAACCTGCCGGAGGGATCTGTATTCATTTACTGCCAAGTAGGACCCAGAGATTAGTAAGTAAGACAGTCTGAGAAAGGTGATAGTATAGAGTAACTTTGGTTCCGCCAATCAAATAAGCATTGTACATAGTTCATAAAGATGTTAGTAACATTTAGTCTATTGTCAGGTTGTATGAGAGCCTTAATGTAGTAAAGATGTTTATAACCTTCCATGTGAAGAATGTCCTCAAACATAAGAAGACATAAAAAGCAACTCCTTCTAAGTAACAGTTGCAGAAATATTGGCTTTAGTTTAAGTGCAACCCTGAGACAAATGGCTACTCAGATCAGATCCTGCTCTGCAGTCATTTCCTGCTTATACTTTGCTTTCCTCTCTACCAGATCTGCTCTTATCAGTTGAACTTTGCCATTTTGTCCTCTAAAACCTGATAATTTATTTATTCTATTTATATAGCTGCCAATCTCACTGCACGTGATTCTAGGCGGCTTACAATAAAACAAATAATAGGCTGTATCTGCCAAGTGTTATTTATTTAATGTATAGTCGAAGGCTTTCACGGCCAGAATCCGATGGTTGTTGTAGGTTTTCCGGGCTGCGTGGCTGTCTTCTGGCAGCTTTTGTTCCTAACATTTCGCCAGTCGCTGTGCCTGGCATTTTCAGAGGACAGGAGCACAGCTAGAAGATTCTCTCTGTGCCCAAGTGGAGGGGGTGTGTTCCTGCTGGTGTTTATTGCAGCTATAAACACCAGCAGGAACACACCCCCTCCACTTGGGCACAGAGAGAATCTTCTAACTGTGCTCCTGTCCTCTGAAGATGCCAGCCACAGCTACTGGCGAAACGTTAGGAACAAAAACTGCCAGAACACGGCCACATTATTTAATTTATATAATTTAAATTTCTAGGGCCGCCCACCCACTGGATGGTACACAAATATTAGAAACAGAGAAAGAGTACTTAAAAACCCATTGTAAATGGCAGGCACCCCAACCGAGAAGGCATACCTACTGGGTCCTATAAGATAGCACTCCTTAAAACAGGGGTGCGGAACCTTTTTTCTGCCAAGGGCCATTTGGATATTTATAACTGGGGTGGGGGGCGGGGTTTCTGGGATTTCTGCGGACCAGGGGCTGGAGTTTGCGGGCGGGAGCTCCGTGGGCCATATACGGCCCGCGGGCCTGATGTTGCCCACCCCTGCCTTAAAAGATGGGAGCAGAGCATGTCAACTCTGTTGCATTTGGATTTTACAGAAACAGTTGGAGAAAGGCACTCCCTAAAATATCCAGGCCCTATGCCATGTAGGGCTTTGTAGCCGATGACCAGCACCTTGAATTGCACTTGAAAGGTCACTTGTAACCAAGCACAGATCTCATAGCAGAATTATTACATATGCATGCTGACACACACCCATAGCTTCTTGTACCACTGCATTCTGGACCAGCTATAGTGCTTTGATTGTTTAAAGCCAACAGATTGCAAATTTACAGCAGAGCTGCAATTGGCTGCGGTTTGTTTTCATATTATATCCACACATAGCCGCTGTCCTGTGTATTTCTTTGCAAAAACTTGTAAAATGTTTTCCCCACCCGAAAGTTTTTTTTCCTGAAACACAGCAATGTTTTCAAAAGATGCTGGTTGAGCACATTGTACTCAAATGGTCTGATGTTAGGAAGAAAAAAAACATTTTCTGCCTGGATCACATCAAGTGTAGTGTACTTTTACCTAATGCTTGCCTTTCCCAGTAGTCTGCCAAATATGGTATATCATTGGGAACATCATTTTTTTGTGAACTTATCCACACAGAATATTAACAAAAATGGTTTTATGACTGTTGTGGGTCTTCCGGGCTGTGTGGCCGTGTTCTGGAAGTTGTGGTTCCTAACGTTTCGCCAGCATCTGTGGCCGGCATCTTCAGAGGGCAGGAGCACAGACAGAAGCGAACTCTCTGTGCTTCTGTCTGTGCTCCTGCCCTCTGAAGATGCCGGCCACAGATGCTGGCGAAACATTAGGAACCACAACTTCCAAAACACGGCCACACAGCCCGGAAGACCCACAACAGCCATCGAACTCCGGCCGTGAAAGCCTTCGACAATACAAAAATGGTTTTCTTCCAACTTTCAAGAATATCTTAAGCTACAAAACAATTATTTTAATTTCTCCATAGCTGGAAAAATCCCAATAATGAATTCAAGAAGAATCTTAAGTTAACTGGTGTACCTACACTTCTTAAATATGGAACTGTAAGTATATAAATTTTATAATTAGTTCAGAAAGAGTCAAATATGGGCAAAAGCTGTACTTAACAGAATTGCCAAATAATATTTCTTCTCCATTCTTAAGCCTGGCTTTATATGTTGCTCTCAACTGAAAATTGTAAACCTTAAAGAAATTCTATTTGTAAGAGACTTGGTCTAATCCTATATACAGTATATTCATATAAAACCCTATATATATTCATACAAAATTAAATCTCACAAGTGTCCAAATAGAACTGCTTTCTGAACAAGGTCAGGCCATTGGTGTCTTAAACTATTTCTCAGCCACGATAACTGAGTAATTTAAGTTACCTAGCAATATAACAACAGTACATAGAAAGGAATGTTTCTACAAAGGACTTGGACCTTCTGTCATACTTGGAAAAGCAATAATGTGTCCTTACTTTTGTTTCAGCCTCAGAAGCTGGTGGAAGAAGATTGCTTTAAATCCAATCTTGTGCGAATGCTGTTTACAGAGGACTAAGCAATTGAAGCTATTACCAGCAGAGGAAGTGCTTTGAAATGAAACCATTATCATGTCAAACTGCGAGTGAATTAAGTTTGTAATCTATTGGCCAACTGATTTAAATAAAGTCACTCTAGAACTAGACTGTGTATCAATTGAAATTGTGGCTAGTTTATATGAACACATTTGCTGGAGATTGGGTATCTACTCAGAAGGTTAGATTGGATTCTCTTAGCTTTACTGTCTAAGGCAAGGGTCGGAAATGGCGGCTCGCGAGCCAGATCTGGCTCTTTGGCCCCTCGGCTCTGGCTCTCTCTCTCTGTGCGGCCCCGCCGCCGCCGCCCTTTCTCTCCGGCTCGGATCCCGGGAAGGCAGCGGGGGGCCTCGCGGAGGGAGGCAAGCAGGCGGGCGGGCGGCCCGGGCCTCCTCCTCCGCCGGCGGGAGAGGAGGAGCGGCTGCCCGCCTGCCTCCGCCCGCCCTGAGGGGACCCACCCGGCGGCGGCTCCCCTGAAGCGCGCCGCTTGTCGTCGCCGCCCGCCTCGTTTCCCGCCCATCATTTCCTTGGCTCGACGCGGGCGGGCGGAAGCGGCAGCCCCACCCGCGCCGAGTGGCGGTAGCGTGGCCCCGCTGCCGCCCTTTCTCTCCGGCTCGGATCCCGGGAAGGCAGCGGGGGGCCTCGCGGAGGGAGGCAAGCGGGCGGGGCGGGCCTCCGCCGCCGGGCCTGCCCCCCTCGGCGCCTGTGCGGCTCCCCCGCGCCCGCTCCGCCCGGCCAGACATGCCCCGCTCTGGAGGCCGGGCTCGCCGAGGACCATGACTGCGGCGGCGAACGGGGCGAGCCTGGAGGACTGTTGCTGGCTGCGCCCCCTCCTTCCGTGAGCCCCCCGACCCTTCCACGTGATTGGCCCAGCTCCCATCCGCGGGGCTGCTCCGCCTTCACCCCGAGGTCTCCTGGGAAGCCCGTCCCGCTGCACTAAGGGGGCTTGGACCCAGGACCTCGGGCGCAGGACTGCACCTCTTCGCCCGACCTGTTAGCAAGGGCCCCGGGAAGCACAGCCCTCCGCAACGAGCCGCACAGCCCACTTCGCCTCCCCACCTTGAGAGGCCAGGCAGGTCCCATTCTCCCCCAACCCTCCCAAAATCCAGATTCACCCTCCCACCCGCCCCAATAAGCCACGTGATTGGCCCCCGCCTGTAAACCCCGCCCCTTCCACGTGATTGGCCCCCGTCCGCAAACCCCGCCCCCTTCCACGCGATTGGCCCTCGCCCGCAAACCCCGCCCCCTGGCTCTTTGAATGTATATGATATCTTATAGTTCTTGTAATATTTAGTGAGCTCCCAAAGTTAGGGAATAGGAGGACAAGGATGAGAAGGATGAGCAAGTATAGTTATTCTACACATTTAAAATGGTGATCAAGAAAGTGCCTTAGAAAAAGAATTTTCTGTGAACTAGAAAGCTGGTGTAACTGGTTTGTAGGAAAATGACTGCTGCTTGGTTAATAGACATGATCAGTGAGACTTTAAACACTGGAGCAAAATCACTGAATTAACAGAAATGCAATTACTAAAGTGAATACCAACACTGTTTTGATGTAAAATATCCATCTTTAAATTATCTCTATCAGGTCTAGCGGAAACTGGGTTCCTCTACCATTTGCCAACTGTTAGCGGCATATTACACCAGTCTCCCTGAACTCAAGTATAGAGAAATCCCATTGCAGCTATAAAGTATAGAATTTTCTTATCAATCTGCAACGCAAGGAAATTTGCATTAAAAGCAAGAAGTTCTTCACTATATGCTACATATCTACCTTAACTGTAGAATTGGAAGAGGTTACAAGGATCACCTCGTCAAACCCTCTAGTGTACAGGAAAACCATTTAAACCAGGGGTCCCCAACCTGTGGGCCGCGGTCTGTTAGGAAGTGGGCCGCGGGGCTCCCGCCTGCAAACCCCGCCCCCCAGTGCGTGCAATTACCTCACCCCCGGTGCATGCAATTGGCTCCCGCCTGCAAACCCTGCCCCCCCCCCGGTCCGTGGAAAAATTGTCTTCCACAACCGGTCCCTAGTGCCAAAAAGGTTGGGGACCGCTGATTTAAACTATCCATGAGAGGTGGCTGTCCAGTAAGTCTCAAGCTGTATGGCTGAGAGAGATGCTGGGAACTGAACAAGTTTCTCCACCTGTTGCAGTTACTGCTGATGCTTTACATCCAAATCACTGGATCTAGGATTACAAGGCTCTTTCCTATGGATTAAGAGAAAGCCAGAATACTGTGTCTCTATTTACTAACATCCACAAACTGGCATACAAGAAAAATGTTTAGCCACTTTTACTTCACAGTGAATGTTCCAAAATACTCTTCTGCTGTACAGTATCAGGAAACACATTTACACCTTTAAATCAGAGGGGAATAAGAAGAATCTCTTACATCTTGAAGAAGTCATTTGTTTAGTCTCTGGGAAATCTGAAATTCCAAACTGAAGCTGCTATACTTCCACAGGCAACATTTTACTAATACCATTACTTTGCCAAGGCATTTCAGATAACAGTGCCCCAGATTAAGTCCCCAGGGTGCCTTCCGCCCTTGCAAGGAGAGTTTTTGTGGTGCCAAATGGCTCACTTGACAGAGGTGCTGTTCTGCTGCTGCTGCTGCTGCTGCTCTGCGAGGGCCTGCTGGAGGCGCATCCGCTTGCGGGAATAGTGTTGCCAGTGGAGTATCTGCTGCTCATCGATGAATTTTGCACACTGGGCATTCACCAGTTCCTTACGAAAGTGTTCATATTGGAGCAGTTCTAGCATATGCAGGCATTGGGGATACCTTCATAATAAAAGAATATGTTTTAAGATTCTTTTTTAATGCTTTTCCTAAGCCACCAGCACTCTGGCAACCAACAGTGAAGTTGTAAGTAAGTAGGAATGAATGAATTGATAAATATTCTAGTCACTTAATCTGAAGCAAATTACCAGTTTTCTAGTACATTTAGTGAACAACCATGCATGTTAATTTTAATTATAACATAATACTATTTTGCAGTTACATAAAACTTCCACATTGCTCAGAAAACCAGCTTTTGGTTAGCAAGTGATATATTTTTAATTACAACACACATATCTTGTGAAATATTCATTTTGGCACTCTCTATACAAATGAAGAGACACCAAGCCAGATTTCTTATTCGAAGACTAATTACCAAGAATTTTGGCCCAAAGTCACCCCGTGATGGCTGAGAATAGACTTCAATCTGTTTCTCCCCAGTCTTAGACCAGAAATCCTAAAGGGACACATGCTTTATGTCTGAATACTTAAAATTTATCCTCCTTTTCTAAACTTTTGTGACAGGCATGAATATAAAAAGTACAGTTCCAATTCCACCTGTCAAGCTGTGCTCTGGTGAATATGGAGAGATCATATGCACGTTCAACAACAAAAAAATCTAGTGAGCAGATAGAATGAAACATGCCAAAGCTGGGTTTCACATGCATATTAATCAATACTGCATATTAGTAAAAAGCCCATGGTCAGGCTTCCAGGATCTGCAATGATTTGGGGATATCACATGCACATGACACTGCTCCTGACCAAATCCCTAGAACTCCACACAAACAGGTATTGTAGGAATCTGTGAGGTCTCCTTTTACAGACCCAGCTGCAGGAGGCTGGGGGTGATCATTTCTCATCCTACTCCATTTCTCTAGGGATTTTGATGATTCCTGTTAAGAGGGGACTGGCAATTGTTTCATAATAATACAGTTTTATGCTATGTACTGTATTTTATGAACTCGACATATTTAGTACAAAGAGGTAACAGTATGATAACTCTTACTTTAGGTATTTAGCATACTCTGGTTCCTTCCAGTAGAGCAAGTATTTTAAGTAGTTTACAAATGCTTTGTCTTTGAAGTATCCTCTCTGGGCAAGAACTAAAAGAAACATAAAAATAAATTTACTTTAAAATAGATGTTCTTTGTATAACCTCACAGCAATCTGTCCTGTGAGAATAAAATTATTGTTATTCTCCAATGAAGACACAGAATAAAAACACAGCTACAAAACAGTATAGCTGTTCCTGACCAAAGGTCCAGCTTTCTGATTTCAACAGTTCTAATATTAACTTTTTAAAATTTGTGTTGATACATTTTCTTCCATTTGTAACCTGCCTTATAGATTTTAGCCAAATCAAACAAATAAACAAGGTTGAACCTAGCCATCATCTCTGACATTAATTTTAAAATATTTTGCCTATGAATTTGGGCTTATTTAGGAACACACATTAATATATTTCTTTTCTATATTTTACTGTTTTCAATTTTGTACATTTTATCTTGTAATTTGCTGTCTGCATTTTATGATGCCTGGTTGAAGAGGCCAATAAACAAATCCTGATTTATATCCCAATTTTAGATACTTACAATTGAGGTAATTGGGGTTTGCCAGACACTGCACAAATTCCAGCTCTAGTTGGAAACGAAGTCGATTTCCAGTATCATCTGAGGCAATAGAGAGAAAGGAGTGTGGCATTATACAATATATATTGCATGCATGAACTACCTGGTGATGGGTAGTTTTTATACCACTTAGGACAGAACTGGAGAAATATTTGGGATTCTTAAGATTTAGCCTGTACCAAACTCAGAAAAATTAATTAATTAATTAACATTTATTCATTTGTTCAATTTTTTATCCTTTTATTATTTTTATAAATAACTCAAGGCGGCGAACATACCTAATACTCCTTCCTCCTCCTATTTTCCCCACAACAGCAACCCTGTGAGGTGAGTATCTCTGATACCAGTATTTTTAGATCCTAGATAACTTAACATATAAACCAATCTGAGTGTCTCATATATCAGAAGACTAGCATGGGAAATTATCTTAATGGAAGCTCCTTAGTAACCTGCTGAGAACAAAATACTATTTTTTTCCTTTGACCATTTACTGTATTAAGTCACTCATACAACTTCAGACTACATATCCTACATAAGACAGGCTTCAGACAAGAAAATCTGCAAGCATACTTCCAAAACCCTGCTGAAACCAGTGGGGTTAATTCTGCATGAACTATAGTAGTACCAATCACTTTAGGGACTTTGGCATATCTTTAAAGTCTGTGAACAGCCAAGAAGCTGCTTTTTAGTTTATGTGCAAACTTTTCATATATCTGATGTGATCTTTCACAACCTGGAACTACAATTCACATCAGTGACCACACCACGTGGGGATGATGAGCTGCTGTGAAGCAACAGATCTGGTGGACACCTGATCGAGGATGGCTGCTCTCATGTAACCAGCAGACACAAAGGCAAGAGTTCTCTCCCAGCTCCTCCAACTGCTGGGGGGCTCAATACTGAGGCTTTAATGCCAATTCCTTCTCCTTCAAGCAGAAGGGCAACTAGGGTCTGTGTCACCCGGGGCAAACATGGATTCCGCGCCCTCCCAGGAAACATTCAGTATATAAATACTATTTTGTCATTTTGGCGCCCCCCATAGCGCGGCGCCCGGGGCACATGCCCCGCTTGCCCCCCCTCCCCTAGTTGCGGCCCTGCCTTCAAGGACACGCCTCATTTCCCTTTACGATCGCCCAAGCAAGAGGCTATTCCGTATCAGGAGCAAGGAAGCTGCCATGTTTTTACGCTGGTTTCACTTACTTGTCTGTACAGATGAACTGATACGACGGGAAGGGTTTTTGAGTTAATATCACCAATAATTTATTTTATTTATTTATTTATTTATTTTATTTATCCCCCGCCCATCTCCCATTCAAGGGACTCTGGGCGGGTTACAACAAGTAAAAAATTTAAAAACTATACAAAATATAAAAATAATATAACAGGTACGACTTAATTATGCAAACAAGCTAGTTTAGAGGGCTCTTAAAAAGGGAAAGCCAGCCCCCCCCCCTCTCCGTTATTTTCTCTAACCCGCGTCCACTCACCGGCCTCCATGGCGACGGAGACACCACTCCGATCTCAACTGCACTACCGACCAAGATGGCGGCGGCAGCTCTGCGATCAGTGCATTCTGGGAAATTCCCGGAGGCGGTCCGGACGCGTTGCCAAGGCAACAGTGATGCCAGAAGCCGATCTCTAACCCCACGAGGACATTAAAAACCCAGTCTTTTTCTCTTTATTTAAGTAATGCCCACATTTGCTAAATAAAGAGGCATTTCATGTATTCCCACTGGCTCTTCACAGACATTTCTATTACGCCATAAGGATTCCCTAGGCAACCTCATGATAGAATAAAATACCTCTAACCACTCCTAAATCATGACTCTTGGATATATTAAGTCCGTTCACTGCGCTAAGGCTTAGCCATAATATGGATTGTTTAGATTTAGCTTAGCATGTTGGATGGTTCCACTCACTTGTGATTTATTTAACAATTTGTGGTTATGCAAATAAATTTATAATCCTGTACCATATATGAGTCTGGTCAGTAATTCATTTTCTGGCATCCCCATTTTTTTAAAATGCAGAGATTGGGAACTTGTGACTCTTACAGATATTGCTGGAGGGCCACAGATTCCCTATCCTTTCCTTTCCTTATTGAGGGGTGTTTACACATTTTTAACATTTATGTAAATGTGACAAAAAGGTTTTGATGATAGGTATGGCCCTTCCCTTTCCACTTCTATCAACCATCTTTTATCATTTTTAAATAGTTTTATACGCTTTTTAGAGGAAGCACTGTTGTGAGTAATGCATCTGAAAAAAATATTTTAAAACTTATTGGGTTGATAAAAATGTCATTTTGTGCAACTGGAGACGATCTGCATGAACATAATCTAGGCAGGTACAAAATGCCTCCCATTTTGCTATGAGAAATTTTATCTTGCTCTTTTTCCTCAGAAACGCCCCTACATCCTAAGCTTCTTTGATTAAACAGTGATTTAGAGACAACTCTATAGTGCTGCAGGGTTTCACAGCACTATTGCTACCAAAATATATTTATTTGTAAAATTTATACAGCTGCTAAGCTGGAATTGTAACATACAGCTGCTAAATTTCTCCCACTATAGATAAGTGGGGAATGAAATGCACAATAACTAGACACAATGGAAGATGAAGCTCATGTACCTTTAATAGTTCCTGCACTTTGAGGATGAATAATAGACTTTCAGGTCCCCAGTTATCACAGATACCAAATTATCTGATTGCCTAGCTCCCTTTAACACTGAAGGCCACTAGAGAGCATTAGGATTTGTTTATATGACATGTTTAACTGACTAGCATATCATGGGTGGGGGACTACCATGTCATGTGAAGATCCTAACCTAGACAACTAACCTAAAACTACCTCTGGTTAGCCATGGCATCTGAACACATTACTGGGAGGTTAATCCTTCAAATATAGACTAAATCTTAAAATGGCCTAGTGAAAATGGGACTTCTTTAGGAACATGCTGCATGGCATTTTTATTGTTTCTCTGATAAAGGGGAAAAAAATGGGAAGTCAAGTAATTGCCTTCTCGTTTCCTTTGCAACAGCTAGGAGAACTTAGAAAATGACCTCTCTTTAATTGACTGGGTCTTAGAAATCATGCAGCGGCTACCTGCTGGATCAGTTGTGTCATGCAAATACAGTCTTACAGTATTTAAGCTTGGACATCACTAGAATATGGAAACAGGCAACGTCTGCCTTCTTGAGATGGGATAGCAGATGACCTAATAGCATAGGATCATAAAAAGCATTTCTACCACTGCTTTTACCTGATTTATGACAGAGTCCAGGAAGGTTCCTCAGATTGCGCGCTCAGTCTTTCAGGGGCAGTCCCATTCTGAGCTTATGTTTCCAGGAGAGTTTGAACCACCATAGTATTATGCCATCTAAGCCCAAGCCACATAATTTAGAAAGAGAATACTGTTGTCAATAGTCTCAAAAGCTATTGAAAGGTCCAGGACGACTAACAGATCTGGTCTTCTCTATCCAGTCAACCACTGTGCAGTTAAATCTGTTACCTTCCCATAAACAGGTCTGAAGCGTGATTAGAGTGGTTTTAAAGAATCAGTGTCATTCAACACAGCCTGGAATTGAGCTGTATTGAAGAGGGAAATATTACACAGAGAAGTCGTCAAAAGACACCGGTTGAAATTCAGCACTCTCAAAAGTGCAGGAATGCTGTCTGTAATGTGCATTAAAGGCAGATTTAGTGCATGCTTTTTATTTTAGATCTTACCTTTCTCTTCTTTGGCTCCTCCTGTTTTGAAGTGTTCAAAGGGCAGAGTGACTTCACATTTGTTAACAGGAGGCAATGTTAACCTTTTATCATGAGTGTGTCTCCTCCCTTTGCAATCATGTTTTGCTGTTCAGGTTTCATGTGCTATTTGTCCAGAAGTCGAATTCTGAATGCTTGTTGGGAAAGACCAGCAAGGGGCAGAAGTGAAACAAGGCAGAGACCCACAAACCACCTAAACTCATGTTTTGTAGATATATTGACTAAAGAGGTAATCTTTGCTATCAAAATTGTTCGCAAGCTATTCTTTGCCAAGAATTTTTACAGCCAACTTTTACTTTGGTAGAGCAAAAAGTCTTCACTTTGTGAACTTCCCCCAAGCTAATGGCTGACCAATTTTTAAAGGAGCTTGAAGGTTCAGGTTTGAGGGAACCATCCGAAATGAGACCTTTGGTGATCAAATGGATCGAGGAGCTGTTTCCAAGAGTCGAGTCAATTACAACGCAAACCCTCCAGCAGTGGATGGAAGATAAACCAGGAGAGCTTCTCCTTCTTGTAAGTTGCTTTCTCCTTTGCTGAATCAGTGCCTTTTCTGTTGGATATGCAAAGAGTTTTCCAATACGTTAACAAGGTTAAGGGCAGTAGGTTGTATCAATTGATAGGATAGAGCTGTAAGGCCATTGTGTCACATGAAATATTATTCTAGCAAATCTTCAATATTTTCTTGTTTCTTTCTCTCCTCAAACTGATTTATATAGTTCCTGTAGCCCACCAGCACTCAATCTTTCCTGGCATGTAATTCCCTTTGCTGGTTTTATTAACTGAGGCTTGGTAGTACAGTATAAGATTTGTCAGGAAGATGTGGAAGGTGGGCCTTTGAGTAAATATGGATACAGTAACTGGCAGTGGAGATACATGGGAGGCTGCAACCTCACTCTCGCAGGGAAAGGACGACTATTGACTGGCCTTCCTTACAGGTGGCACTCTAACCAAAGAATCCAGCTGACAGCTTTAGTTAGGCCCTTCAAACTAAAAATCCTGGTTTTTAATGCCAGGTTAGCTGCTGGTTAAACAACTGTAGCAATGCCTAAGTAAACATTTAATATGGAAGAACATACTTTCAGAGTTGCCCAAATCTCCAAAAGAAAATTCCAAAAGAAAATGCAATGCTCCAGACAGACCACAAGATGGCACTGGTCTGCTACTATGCCCCAAGTCACTGTAAAGGGACTGAAGAGAGTTCAGGTGAGGTTTCTAAAGAAAATTTATCTCTTTATGAACATAGCCTGAAAAACAAATGAACAATGAAAATAACTTGTACAGGGAAATAAAGGAGCACAACACAAAAAACAGAAATAAAAAACTTAATACAAATTCCTGGATTATACCTTTTACCTATTTCTACATTCCTGAAGCAAATAGCCCTTGGTTCAGTTTCCTGGACTTCTCCAGCTTCTTAGAGGCTGCAGAGAAAAATGGTTACCTCCTCCTTTTCCATTTAAAAGACAAAATGTTTTCTGTCTCTAGCAGTGGGAGGGTCTGGGATAATCTGTATGTGACAAAGTACAATCTCTTACTCATGGGGATGTGGATTGTGAATCTGAGCCTGCAGTCGGCAATGCAGGCTACATTCACAAGAAGGTCTATTACCCAGGAATCCTGGATAAAAGCACCATCATCCTGAAATGTATTATGAAAATATAGCTGAAAGAGGAGTGAGGGAGTTAATTTCTTCCAGCTCCTCTGAATGAATCAGAGTGGTAATTCAGTGATTAGTGGTGTGACTGCAGTCTATAGGAAATGCATCTCACTGACCAGAAGCTCCATCCAACAGTCTGCTAATTTTGCTGGTTAGCTGCTGATCTGGATGGCAGGAACAATATAGAGATGTTGTTAATGCATCCTCCATCCCACTGCATAGTTTCTTTTCCTGAATTAGCCAGAGTGACCTCTGCCAAGGCAGTGGAATACTCTAGATTTTTTGTCCTGAGGGATTTCAGAGCCATCATGGCAGCCATGAATCTGCAGCTACTGTTATCTGGCCCCACACATGCAGCAGAACCCATGCCGGATTTGGTATGCTGTTGTCAGCCCTTCAAAGTAGGCCAGGTCTGGAAACAGTCTGCACAAATTTGACTGGAACTATACTTTGCTGATATAGGCTATAGTAACAGAATCATGAAAGCCTGGCTGGTTTGCCCTTCCCTATCTCTTATATCCCAGTAAATTAGGGAGGAGTCAATCTGAGCTCTTTCTCACAGTTTCTCTGTTTCCTGGGCTTAAAGCATGTTTTTCATGGGCTTAAAGCATGTTTTTTTCCCAGGCTTAAAGCATGTTTTCTCTGCCTGGCCTCTCCAAGATCATCTCTGTGGTTCTCTACACCTGTTCAGCTAGAGCCAGTGATTTGAAAGAGCTCTCTGTAACCCCATTGTCATGAGTTTTAGACTGGTGGCTGCCATAAATCTCTGCAGCAGTTGAGACAGTTAAAATGGCTTAACCAAGAAATCTGATGGATCTGGTTTCCTAAAAGTGCTTGGGAATTTCCACCTTGTCTGTAGTTGCTCAGCAGGTAAGACGCCAGGCTCATCGATTGGAAGATCTCAAGTTCGGAGGTTCGAATCCCTAGCCCTGCGTGACGGAGTGAGTTCCCGCACTCGCCCCAGCTCTTGCCAACCTAGCAATTCGAAAGCATGCAAATGCAAGTAGATGAATAGGTACCACTTCGGTGGGTAGGTAACAGCGTTCCGCGCGTGTCATGCGGCCACATGACCATGGAAGCGTCTTCGGACAGCGCTGGCTCTTCGGCTAACAAACGGAGATGAGCACTGGCCCCTAGAGTCGGACACGACTGCACAAATGTGCGGGGGGAACCTTTACCTTTTACCTGTTAGTGAAACTGTTGGATACTGCCTGAACTGTAGAACACAAAGATGACCAGGGTAGGTGACCCTGTAACGTGTCTCCTACAAACCTCTCCTCTCTAGCAGAGCTAAGTAGACACCTCAGGGAACAGAGAGCAAAGAAACAGATAGGTGGAGGCTGAAGCACAAGTGGAGGAACTCTTGGGAAGTCAGATCAAAATTGGAGTGAGGCGGTATTTAAGTCCCATGTGAAATCCTATTCCATGGCAGTGGATGCAGGGAAGAGGGACTATTTCTTTGTGTCTATTGATCCAAGCTCTGTAAGGCTGACAAACTCAGGAAACAAGAAACAGAAAGATCTTCATTGGTAATGGGCAACATAATAGAATCTTGAAAGCCTGTCAAGGCAATTCTCCTGCTCAACGTATGCCGAGCATAATTAAGGAGGAGTTACTCTGAGCCTCTTTCTCACGCTTCCCCCCTCCCCTGGGCTAAGGTGTCTCTTTTGCAAGAGGCCTATTTCCTCCTCCACTTTCCCAGAACCTGTTAGACATTCCATCACAGTTGTATCTGCACAGAACATGCCAGTGATGCTTTTCTGTACTGTGCAGTATCTCTTCCATCAAGATGTTGCAGGGAGGACAACAGTGAGAAGCTCACAGTGAGCAATTTTCATTGTCCTTTGCAGACTAAGTTAAGCAAAACATAAGATAGAATTAGGGTACCAGGACAGATGAGGGCTGTACCCACTTGCTCAACTCTTGCTCCACCTAGTTGATTAAATCACAGTTTGTGACTGGCTCATGGTTAAGGGAAATGTGCTTCCTTAAGTGTCAAATCCATTCCAGCCTGCTTAAAGGAAACCTTGTTATAATGACTTTACTGAAAAAGGCTTTACTGGACCCAGAAGATCTCTGTAATTATAGACCAGACTGAAATATTCCTTTCTTGGATAAGGTGACCAAGAAAATAGTGGCCTTGCAGCTCCATATACATTTCAATTAAAATGATTATCTGGGTCCATTTCTGCTAGGGTTTTGTCCAGCGTACGGTTTTGAGACTGCTTTGGTAATAATGCCCAGCTCTACTGCTCCCTACCTTCCAACTCCAAGGAAGCAATCAGCACCTTTGAGAACTACCTAATCTCAAAAATGGATTGGATGAGGGAGAACAAATTGAAGTTAAATCTAGAAAAATGAAGGTGTTGCTAATAATGAGAGAACTAGAAGCAAGTTTTGTATAGGGTTGCACTCCCTTAGAAACAGCAAGTTTGCACTGCTTACCCAGCTATTACTAATTTTTCAAGTGGCAACTCTTCCTGAGCCAATTGGACTTGGTGACAATTATTAATGCTGAATTACAACTTGTAATTCAACTTGACCACTGCAATGCTCTGTGTGTGGTATTTACCCTTGAAAAGTGTCTATGAATTGCAAACTGGTACAAAATGCAGTGGCTAAGCTGCTAATCAGTGCAAGGTATAGGGAACACACATTGAAATTACTGGAAGACCTGCATTGGCTGCTATAGTGAAATAAAAATACTACTGTCATTTCAAGAACGGACAAAATGGTAAGGTTCTTAGAAATGTTCTAGGGCCTATATTTCCATTCTCGCTCTCTTGGATCTCTCAGCGGCTTTTAATACCGTCGACCACGGTATCCTTTTGGGACGACTCAGGGAGTTGGGGGTGGGCGGCGTTGTTTTATGCTGGTTCGCCTCCTTCCTCCAGGACCGTTCCCAATCGGTGGTAATAGGAGAGGAGAGATCTGGCCCTCGACCCCTCTTGTGTGGGGTGCCGCAGAGTTCGGTTCTCTCTCTCCTATTTAACATCTACATGCAGCTGCTGGGCAAGATCATCCATCACCACGGGATGAGGTATCACCAGTATGCTGATGATACCCAGTTGTACATCTCTGTCCCGGGTGAAGTAAGTGTTGCAGTCGACACCCTTTCTCAGTGTCTGGAGGCTGTAGGGGCCTGGATGGGGAACAACAGGCTTCAGCTGAACCCTGGTAAGACAGAGTGGCTGTGGATTGATGGCCTCTCGATTCCCAGGAAGTTGACATCTTTAACTCTGGATGGGGTGGCACTGCCCCGTTCAGACTCAGTGCGAAACTTGGGGGTCCTCCTGGACTCACGACTCCTGCTCGAGGAGCAGGTGGCAGTCGTGGCCAGGAGGGCCTTTGCACAGCTTTGGGTTGTGCGCCAGTTGCGCCCCTTCCTGGGTCAAGAGGCCCTCCTAACAGTCACTCATGCCCTTGTCATCTCCCATATAGATTACTGCAACGCGCTCTACATGGGGCTACCCTTGAAGAATATCCGGAAGCTTCAGCTGGTCCAGAATGCGGCTGCACGGGTAGTTCTGGGTGCTATAAGATCAGCACATGTAACACCGCTACTCCGTGAGCTGCATTGGGTACCAGTTTGCTTCCGGGTCCAATTCAAGGTGTTGGTTATCACCTTTAAAGCCCTACATGGCATGGGACCAGGGTATCTGAGGGACCGTCTTATCCCAATTACATCCACCCGCCCCACCCGATCATGCAGGGAGGGCATGCTTTGGATCCCATCACTAAAAGAATTTCATCTAGCGGGGTCCAGGAGGCGTGCCTTCTCTGCGATAGCACCCGCCCTGTGGAATATCTTGCCCCCCGAGGTGAGACAGGCACCCTCGCTCCTGGCCTTCAGGAAATCTTTAAAGACCTGGTTCTGCCGCCTTGCCTGGAATGAAGGAAATAATAGTTCCTCCTCGGGGTGGTTAGCTTAGCAATATCCTCTTTTTAAGAACATACCATCTCTTGGATTTTTATTTTTTTATTTTTATAATATATTTTAGATGTATAGGTTTTTAACTTTTTATAATGTGATTGTAAACCACCCAAAGTCTGCCATGGTAGAGATGGGCGGTGATAAATCCAAATAATAATAAATAAATAGATAAATATTTATTACATTTTTATCCTATAGGTAGTAAAGCTACCAACTGCATACAGGGTACAATTTAAGTAGTTGCTGTTAAGTCCATTTGTCCTCATTGTCCAGTAATTGGCTAAATGGCAAAAAAAAAGCTTCTTTTGGTAAGGTTTTATCTGTTAATTGATTTTAATTATATTTATTATTTTAATTGCATTGATTCATCATGTTTTACATTTTGTATTTTGTTTTATTGTTGTAAACCTCCTTGAACATTTACATTAGCAGAAAAGCATAGTATATCTTTAATAATACATAAGCAGCTCATGAGTTGCAATTTTCCTACCCCCATATTTCTTTTCTCTGTTTTTATAAATTTTATTAAGATTTTCAAATATACAAAGTTAAAAGTTGAAAATGAAACAGAAATAGAAATACAAATCAAAAAGAAAAGAAAAGAAAAGTGTAGTAAAGTAAAAGAAAGAAAAAAGAAACAAACATAGAAATTAGATAACTTCCGATCTATCTATGGTCATAAGAATAAAAAGGAATATTTATTTTCTCTGTTTTAGAGAACATAATAAATGTTTTAACTGAATGTATTGCCACTCCGCTGCTTTTGGTAAATTAAAGTTGATGTGTAATCTTTCAAATTTTTAAAAAGTATCTTTAATAATTAAGTGGTTAAGAGTAACAATTTAATTTTTCACTCATGTTTTCCAAAGAAAATTTTTTCTTATCAGTTTTGAACTACAGTTATCACAAAGAATCAGTTTCTCATGACACCTAAGGTCATATTTTTCTTATTCTTACTCAATATTCAATATATTCTTACTCAATATTATTATTATTATATATTAATAATAATATAATATATAATATAATAATAATCAATATATTTATTTATTTATTTATTTATCAAATTTCGTCGCTGCCCATCTCCGCCAAATATTCTTACTCAATAATGCCCAAATGTGCATAACTGCCTTTAAAGTTGGAACTATCTCAGGGGAATTAGTGTAGCCATCACTCTCATTGCATAAATCAGTCTTAAGGCCATACATATTTTCACTACATTTATTCTTCCCTGTATATGTATTTTCATCCACCTCTTAATATCCCCATTAACCTGTGCTATACAGTCTTAAATGTTAATATCTTCCAAACAAGGGATTTTCCTAGAAATAATTATCCCCAAGTTTTTAATAGTCTGAAGAAAAAAACCAAAAGTATTTATTTATTATTATAAATTATTAATAATTTATTTATCATTATTTCCATAAATAATTTAATACCAATTGGTAAAATACATAAATTTGTTCCAATTTATGTATATCTAAAGTATTTACAGCATGGTTATACCATCTCTAAAAATCTAGATAAAAGGCCCATAATATTGTCAGTATATAACAACTTATGTTCAGTTCTTGCCAGCTGAATACATCGGATATCGCCAGAATGTTGTATTAAACATGCCAAAGTTTCCAGCACCATTATTTTATTTAGGGAAAAAGAAAGGATCCATCCATCCATCCATCCATCCATCCATCCATCCATCCATCCATCTCACAACTCCATATTAACGGTACTCTGAAATGGCATTTCATTTGCATATTTGCAGTAGCAGCCCTGCTTTTCTGAACTAGAGTATCTGGGTTTCTGTTGGTTATTTCTCAGCCTCCCTGTGCTTGTCAGCTTCACTTACTTTTCCCCTTGATATAAGAAAGGTAGTTGCAGGGAAGTGATAGTAGGAAGGAGTTGCTGCCCTCCAAGCCGGGCATGTGAACTTTCCAAATGCATCCAGTCGGCCATTGTGTAAGACACAGTGTTGGACTAGGTGGGCTGATGGCTTAGTTCAGCAGAGCTTTTCCTACATTCTTACATTCTTCTGTTGCCCAGCAGGTAATTACTGTCAGTCACCCACTGAGCAAGACCTAGCTAGTAGAATCATGGCAGGGTCTGTTTCCCTCCTGCCAGCCACTGTTTCTGCTCTGATGCCTTCCCATATGTTTCTAGATTTCACATGATTTCAACTTAGAGGTGGGAGAGGGTCAGACATCTATCCTAGAGACGGCCAGTTCTGAAATCAGATTTATCTCAAAATGCACTGCCCCATGGTGGACGCTTCTCTCACTGGCTGCCCATGTTTCAATACTGACAGCTGACAGATGTGAAAGGAGGGATGTGTGTTGCAGCTGTTTCACCATGCAGCCCCTCCCATAACCCCTTGGGCTACTTTTCAACCCATGCCTGCAAAAGCCTGGAGCAAATTTTGACAGATGGCTAAACTTGTCAATCTAGGGGTGTGGTGGCTCAGCGGGTAAGTCGCCAGGCTTGTCAATCGGAAGATTGCAAGTTCGGAGGTTCGAGACCCTAGCCCTGCATGACGGAGTGAGCTCCCGCGCTCGCCCCAGCTCTTGCCAACCTAGCAATTCGAAAGCATGCAAATGCAAGTAGATGAATAGGTACCACTTCGGTGGGTAGGTAACAGTGTTCCACGTGCGTCATGCTGGACACATGACCGTGGAAGCGTCTTCGGACAACGCTGGCTCTTCGGCTAACAAACGGAGATGGGCACCGGCCCCTAGAGTCGGACACGACTGCACAAATGTGCGGGGGAACCTTTACCTTTTTAAACTTCTCGATCTAGCTGTCCATCAAAAGTCATCCTATAGTCATTTCCTCCAAAGCATACTTGGAGCTATACCACCACCTAACTCCTTTCTGGAGGAACATGTTGCTTCAAGTGCAGCTGTGCTGCATCACTAGTCCACTCCCTGGTGTTTGCGGTGCTGTCCGTAGCTGGGAGCTTATGGCGAGCTCCTGGCATGCAAATGATTTGCTTCGTGGAACATCTGAAACAGTCCTCTTCAGCTATACAAATGCTTCAGGTTGTAGAGTCTCTGGACTCTGTAAAAGGTTTCATTTCCAAACAGATGCCATTTCCTCCTGTGAGCTTCCTATTCATTCTTCACGGCAAGGTTCCCAGCCTCGCTTGCTTGGGTTCACTTGAATGAGATGTGATTGCAAGGCATAGATCATCCCAAACATATTGGGGGGAGGGAGGACGGGGGGTGGTGTCCTCTAGTTGCCTCTAGGAGAACTAGCAAAAACCTTACAGCATCCTGAAATAAGAAGTGTCCTAAAGAGGGCTCAGTGAAAGCTACTTTAAATTTGGGGGCAGATCAAAAGTAGCGTCGCGCCCTGCCTACTGAGCCAGGTTCTCTTGCCTAAAGAGGCTAACACAACCCCTGTGGTTAACCACAAAGCCCAAACAGCAAAGGCTCACTTGACATTCCTTTGCTGCATTATTTTTAAACCTTCCATTTATAATAGCAGCCTCGAAATATCCATCTGGACTATTTTTAGTAGTGGTTTTGTTTATTTTTATACAATGAGATATTGTAAATGTTTCAACCTATAATCTTACCCAATCTGATGGATCATTTAGGAAACAAGATACAAAACCTTCTAAAGTGGACTTATTCTTAGCTTTTGTTAATGTGAAAGGGTAACTTAGACAAGAGGCTTTAGTGGTTAGGAAACGATCATCATCACAGGGAAAAGAATGGAATCCCTCCCCAGTAAACATAGCCTCTGGGTTAAAATGAGAGAAAAAACCACACATTCACTTTCCATCCTGATTTCTTTATCACATGAGAGGACCATGCCCTGTGAAAGGCTTTGGCAAAAAAGTTAAGGGTCAGGTCTGCCTGCCAAAATAAACATTGGCATCTCATTCCTGCCCATCAAAAGCTGGAACCATCTTGAAAAAATAAAAGAAAAATCAAATATTTAAATCTAACTCAGCGGGCTGATCTGTGATGGATCAGGAAGCGTCCTTAGACTGGAGGTGGAGATCAAGGAGGTGAGGGAGGGCCTGCAGTTCAGATTCTCTGCTCCTCTAGAAGCCATTTGGGAACCATTCCACCTGCAGAATGGAGCGTGGGTAAGATGCCAGGCTTGTTGATTGGAAGATCGCAAGTTCGGAGGTTTGAATCCCTAGCGGAGTGAGTTCCCGCACTAGCTCCAGCTCTTGCCAACCTAGCAATTCGAAAGCATGCAAACGCAAGTAGAATAGGTACCACTTCGGTGGGAAGGTAACAGCGTTCCGCGTGCGTCATGCCGGCCACATGACTGTGGAAGCGTCTTCGGACAACTCTGGCTCTTTGGCTAACAAACGGAGATGAGCATCGGCCCCTAGAGTCGGACATGACTGCACAAATGTGTGGGAGGAACCTTTACCTTTTTACCACCTGCAGAATGGAGGAGGGAGGGAGAGAAAGAGGAAGGAAGGAAGGAAGGAAGGAAGGAAGGAAGGAAGGAAGGAAGGAAGGAAGGAAGGAAGGAAGGAAGGAAAGCTCTCTTGGCTAAACATCGTGGGAGGAAAGCCATGTTAGTCCATGGTAGCAAAAAATCAGGAGGAGCCTGATAGCACCTTTTCCAACTAACACATTTTATGAAAAGGGATAAGCTTTCATGAGCTACAGGCTTTTAATAAAATATGTTAGTCAGAAAAGCTGCTACTGAATTTTTGGCTAAATGTTGGCTAAGTTGAAAAGAGATCCTAGAAGAAGAAAATGGCAATCCGCTTGTGTCCATGTTATCTTCAGGAGACAAATTTAACTCTAGGGAGTTTTTATCTTAACTTTTGTCCCTTTCCAGTTATTCAATGTATTATGCAAATAAAAATAAAGAGAATATGCAATATATACAATACTCATTTTGCCTGCCAAAGTACTCACAGAAATGAAACCTGAGTAAAGTCAAATGCCATTTTGACTGCTTGGATTATATGCTGCCCTTTGCTACCAGTTTACTCATTTCTATTTTAAACCTGAGTTTATGCATCACATGAAGCTATGCCTTGTTTTAATGATGGTATTGATTAAGCCACAATTGGCTGGATATACAGAATATACCAGCCTTTTCCAACCATGGTTCTCTCCAGCTGTGTAAACATCTGCAGAATTCTTCTGCAGGCATCCAAGTTGGCAGAAGTCTGTGCTAAACAATAAACCAGGATGCAGACACTTTTTCTGGCCCAACAGTTTCATTTGGCCTTTGAGTGGTATCCTGGAAGCCCTAGAACAGGGTCATAGAAACAGGGTGTGCATGCAAGATGCTTATTTATAACAACCTGGGATGTAGCCTGCAATTTCTTTACTATTCCTCTGTCATTACACATCAACAGCTGAAAGATCATAGGGAAGCGCTGCCTGAAATGATGCAGAGAACATACTTGATTAGAGGTCTGAATGTTCCTGCCAGTTCTGTTTTGGGGGGTCATAAGAAACAGAGGTGATGAGGCACAATTTACAAAAACCCCATTGTGTAACAGTCTGGTTTCTTAAATTGCTCTCTTGAGGAACTGTTTAGACCAGATAATTTACTATCCCTTGATTAAGTTTTCAGGCTGAAGATGAAGAGTTAGGCAGCATCTGTGTTCACACAACATCTTAAATCAGAAACTAGCCAACTACATTTTAGCCTACAATGTGGCACAGATGTAGCTTGAGTGGTCATTTGATGGTTCGGTGTGTTGTATGAACCAAGAAAATTCAGTTCATTGTCAAGCATGGGTACTCATGTCATACAGACCCATCTGAGTTTAGAGAGACAACCTTCACCCCCCCACACACACACTTGTACAGTTTTGAAGCTTTACCAATCTACTACTACCATAGCCAGTTCAGTGATTCTTGAAATGGGCCACTGTCAACACCTGGGCAGAGTTCCTATCTTACAGCCTTGAAGCAGTGCTCCATTCAGTTGGGTGGTTTTGCTTCTGCTAAAATGAATCCTTCATATCCTCTCAGGCACCATGATAGCTTCCTGTGTTCCAGGACTGAATGCTGCATTTCTGGGCAAGCCTAATCAATTGATTGATAGGTAGGCCTGTCAGCAAAACCCATTTAAGTCTCCCCAAGTGACACCATTTCTGCCTTTTTACAAAAAAGCTCAGTTCTCTTTGGGCTACAGATACAATGATACAGGGAGGAGCAGCAGAAGCCTCGTTGAGAGTCAGGGGGCACACAAGTTTAATAAATTATATAATTATTATTAATATTATTATTATTATTATTTACAGTTTATTTCACAATTTTTGTGTATTTCCTGCCTGAAAATGATGGAAGACTGTGCCACTGATTTTTGGCAGTACATGCCCAGAGACCTGCAAAAAAAAAAAAAAAAAGGGGGGGGGGAGTTGAAAGTTGCCCTTTCCAATATAATATGTAATTTGTAAGGTTTGCTGACAACTGAGTTATAACTCTTCTCCACTGGCCTGCTTTTGCTGAGTTACCTCCTTACTTAAGCAGACTGGAGTCTTGGTATCTTTGGGGAAAAGAATAACCAGTCATATGATACGATGTACATATGTGTTTCCTTTATTCCAACTTCTAGCTTGAACAGTGATCCTGTGTTCTGGCAGAATACAAAGGAAAGAATCAGATGGGATGGGAATTCTCTTGGTGCCTCTTCCCAGTCCTTTCAAAAAATTTGTTTGCTTATTCCTTCGGTCTTAGGATACTCGAAGTCAAGCAGAATTTGAAGTCAGCCACTTGCCAGGAGCAATCCTAGTTCTTCCTGAAACTGATGCTGTAAAGGAAATGTTCAAAGCATGGTTCAAACAAGGTATGGTAAAAAAAATGCTAGAATGTATTAGCCTGTTTTGTGAAGGTCTTCCGATGTGCCAGGGTTGACCAGTGTTTAGAGGCATGATCCAGCTATGCTTGAGCGCTACTGAGACAATCTTCTCCATCAAGCAGAATTGAATTTCTCCCATAAAACATCATCATTGTTGCATACTTCTAGATTCCTAAAAGGCCATATTATCCACTATGGCAAAAAAAGGCTGAGAGTTGGAAGACTTGGGAAATTCTCTTTTTCATTAAGACAATACGTCCAGGAAGCAGGCTATTGGCCATGAAAGCTTCTATGTCAATAACAGTTTGTCTAATGCAGAGCTTTCCAAACTTTTCATGTTGGTGACACACTTTTTAGACATGCATCATTTTGCGACACACTCTTACAGCAGGGCATCATTTCGTGACACACTCTTACAACAGGGCACAAGGCAGGCACTAGGACCTGCGTGGAATCACAGCAGGTTTGGAGGCAGCCAGGCACAAGGCAGGCACTATGACCTGTGTGGAATCACAGCAGGTTTGGAGGCAGCCAGGCACAAGGCAGGCACTAGGACCTGCGTGGAATCCTGGCAGGTCTTGGAGGCAGCAGCAGCCGCGACACACCCAGACACTGCAGCCAACACACTAACGTGTCCCGACACACAGTTTGGAAAGCTCTGGTCTAATGTCTTGTTTCTGCCCTCTTTCTCAGGGTTTTTAAATACAGTAAAATTATCTGCTAAACTTCCTTTTTATTTCTTATAGTTCTGTCATATACATATGTTTTCCTATTGCTCTCTCATTTCTTTTCTTTTGCAAACAATTTTGGACTGAAAGGGTATAATATTACCAACTCCACTCAACTGGTGGGGAAAAAGACCCTGAACCAAGTTGGCCTCCTTTAGTTTTTCACAACACACTCTTCCTTCTGACACCTTCAGAGTCTATTTTGGGGGATATTGGCCTATCTCTACTTCCCAATTCCTGGACTCAAGCAAGCCATTATATCAAGACATTTGCTTTAAAAATGTCAAGCAGCATGTTCAGTGGGAATGGAGTACTTAAGTATATGTGTAAAACCAGAAGCGTTTGAATGGGCGATTGAATACAGATAGTGAGTGACCTGTACAAAAGGGTAACATTAAGGTTGTTGACTATATACTTGAAAGTTAGTTCTCACGTGGTCAAAAGTAAACAACCTGATACTAAATCAGACCAAGAAATGGATGGAATGTATAAGTCTGCCTAAAAGAGAATAATTTCTTCTGGCCCTTTTTGTAAAGCCAACGGAAAGAAGCACAAGTAATTTGAATATTACTTGTTATAAATTGAGCTCATATTTGATAAACAGCAGTCAGCAGGAATTCTTTCATAATGGCTTCTTAACTTTTCTTTAATAAAACTACCTTATGAGAAGTTCCTGGATTCTTGTGTGCCTGTTTAATTAGCTCCAGTCTAGCCTGCTGGAAGAAGCTAGAGAGAATGAATGAGGACTGAATTGCCAGACAAATATATGAAGAGTGAAAATTCAAAAGACTGAGAAAGTTGTGGATTGATGGAGTTGATGAAATCCTGAAAAAGAGAGAAGTGAGAAGTTACAGTAAAGAACAAAAGACAATATATGAAGTAGGATATGGACACGGAACAAGGATGGTTTGCAAGGATAGAGAAGTATGGAAAGCTGTTGGTATAAATTAGTTTTAGCTATGTTTCCCTTTCTTACCTCATTTTTTTCCTCATCTTATGCTTTTAATTTATTTGGCTTACTTTTTTTTAACTCTTTTTTTGCATCCTACATAACATTGTTTACACTGAAAGAGAACAGTGTGCATCATGCATATCTTGCCATCATACTACTTTTATTTTTGTTCCATTTCAGAGTATGAAGGGTGTCACAGACACATTGTCTGCTACTGTACTGTGGGCTATCGATCATCCATGACAGCTCAGCTCCTGAGTGACTACTTGTGCTGTGAGACAAATCAAAATTTCATTACCTCTTCCAAGATTTACAATGTTCAAGGAGGTCTCGTGAAATGGGCCTCTGAAAGGAGGTGGATGGTGGACCAACATAAGAAACCATCATCCAAAATGCATCCCTATAATGATGTCTGGGCAAAACTCTTAGAGCCAGAGTTCAAGGTGGAGACTGAAGAAAAGGTTTAAAGGTGGTCTTGAGACAAAGTATTCCAAGCTGGGAAGTCAGTTTCAAAACAGCATATTGCTCTGAACACTCAATCTGGAAAAAAAATTTTTAAGGCCTTTTAATCATTCCAAAAGTGGTCCACAAGACAGCCACAGCTCCATAAACTTCAGAATGAAATAGTTAATAAATTGCATCAACAAATAATTTTGAGGCAGTTTCAGCCAGCTTGTCTGTGATGCTTGTTGTTTGCTGCAACTCTTCCTTGATGCTGCTTCTGAAACTCCTGAGAAAATATTTCTAAAAATATGACAGGACCCTCACTTGGAGGCTGCTGATGCAAAACGTTCTTAGATGGTTGAAAATCAGAGGCTTTTCAGTTTGACATGACTTTTCAAAGCAGCTTGTTGGTGAGGAGAATGCCGGCAATTTTAACTTTTTATAATATGATTGTAAACCGCCCAAAGTCTACCATGGTAGAGATGGGTGGTGATAAATCCAAATAATAAACAAACAAACAAACAAACAAACAAATAAATAAATAAAATTTTCTTCTTTTTCTGTACTTTTTCTATAATAAGTAGATTTTTAATTAAAAGAACTGTGAAAGTTACTTGGAAGACTTTTCAATGAATTTGTTCAGCAACTGTGTCAAGGAGGATTTCATTTTACAGACCAGTTGAAAAATTACCATAAAAATAGCACGGTTTTGTGGTGTGGTGATAGCCAAATATCAGCCTTAGCACCTTTCTTCAATGGTCTAATCTTCTGGAGACAATATTTTGTTGATGATACTACAAATCCTTACCCGGTTAAGTTAGTTTATGGCACAATAGTTTGCAAACCCAGAAAATGGGTTACTCCAGTAACCAAATTTAAAAAGCTGTGAATATAGCCTCACTCTATAATTGTGGGTTGTTGGGTTTTTTGGACAACTACTAGGCAGGATTTGGACATTGCCACACAGTTGACTATGTGTTGGTGTTTGCTCAACGTAACAGATTAGTACTGAGTTAAATTTGGGTCTCTTTTGGATTAAAACCAACTTTTTCCTGCCTCATTGCTGACTGGGCCTTGCTGTTGTCACAATATGCTATCCTATCCTTGACTCAGTAATGTGTGTTGTGCAAATCTGACTTTGGAGTCCTTGGTGCTCACTGAGCTTGGTTGTTTGCTTGCAGATGTTTTATTACCTGAAAAACGTCTGCAAGCAAGCAACCAAGCTCAGAGAGCACCAAGGACTTCACAGTTCAACCCTGAGCGACAGAGCTTCTCCTCTATTGAAATCTGACTTTGGCTGTGGCTTTCTCATCAGCCCCATCCTGTTGTCTCCTCTTTGCAGTTCTAGGGACAAACTTGCTTCTTATAAATCTCAGGCTACTGTATTGTGCCTTTCATTTTGGCTTTTTGCACTGTGTGAAGTGTCCCTCATATTTTATTTGATTGAAAGAACATAACAAGCATCACTACATTGCTGGGTCTGTAGAACATTCTTAACCAGATCAGTTAAAGATTTAGCACTGCATTTACCCAACATCCTAAGCTTGATTATTGTTAACCTTCATTAGACCTTTTATGATTTAGCATGTAATGCAAACTGAGCTGAGAAAGCTCTGGCGTGGGCTGGTCCATGAAGTCACAAAGAGTCGGAAGCGACTGAACGGATAAACAACAAAAACTGTCCTGTGTTTTTTGTATCACACACTTTGGTGTAATAACAATTAGAGACAACATAGCGTGTAAAATAAGGGTAATGAAAATTTCCCAAGGAAGCTTCAACACAAGCTAAACTTTTCTACAAGAACTTTAGTGTGGCAAACGTGGGACAACAAGGGTGAAAATGGGAGTGTCTTGGCTGCAGTTTGGCTTGGTTGGACTTTGGCTGCCAGAATCTTCAATATTAACCAATCCAAAAGAATGCTGTTTTTTCTTGTTCAATAAACTCTTGTGTCTTTTTCTGGTACTTAAGAATCCTTCAAGGTTATCCTTCAACCTTGCTAGAGAGCTAATGGAAAGAAGTCCCAAAACCACTCTGGCCACACTAAAATATTTGCTGGCTAGGGAATTCTGGGAGTTGAAGTCCAGGCATCTTAAACTTGCCAAGGTTGAGAAACACTGTCTTTACCCACCTTCTTTCTACACTAAAAAGTTAGAAACACTATTGTCTTTCCTAGATGGGGAGCAGTTCTAGCCCCGTTTGGGTTGCCCTCTTTTGTATCTTTTCTAGTTCACAGTATTTTTTTTAAGTATAGTGCTATGTACCCAGCATTCCCACAATTGTTGCACTACAGATTTATATAAAGGTATTACTGGCGAACTTTGGCCATGTCTCAAGACCTCTTGGAATGTGAGAGTGTTTCAGATTCTTTTAGTTCTGCGTTCCCAGACATTGCTGCGATTTGAGCATTGAACCCCAGAGAATGGAACGCGCCCCAGATGGCCCCAGTAGACCAAACTGATGGAATGTGTTGATACGTCTGCCTATACTAAAGAAAATGGCACTTGTGCTGGTTGCCTGGAGCTCTTCTTCTGCTCCAGTCAGGGTAGAATTACCCATTGTGCTAAAAAAGACTCATAAATTGTACAAGACTCATAAATTGAGGTCCCTCCCTTTGTGCCATTCTCTGGGAACAATGCTTCCCCCCCCCCGTTGGATTGGGTACTGTAAGCACTCCTTAGAATCAACCAAAGAAGAACCCAGCAAGAAACTGCCATCCCTATTTGCTGTTGCTTTATCAGATGGATTAGAGCAGTGTTTCTCAACCTCAGCAACTTTAAGATGTGTGGACTGAGAAACACTGGATTAGAGGACCTTCCTCCGAGGGGTTGTCAGAACCACCTGCTCTTGGATCAGCTGCTTGGGAAGGGTGAAATGTTATATGTACAGTACCCTCCAGAAAAGCCCATTACCATCACAGCTAGCTATTTGAAGAACTATGAAACCTTAAGAGCTAGTGCTGGAATTTTCATGTAGTCTTTTCCCCTTACACCTACTGTATGTAAATTCTGAGGTTTAGGATCATGGTAAGTGGTTCAAATGCTTTCTAGGTTATTCCTCAAATCTGGTAAGAGTAGGGCCTGTACGGAGCCTTTGGAGATCGGCAGCATACACATGATGGATGGGAGGGAGGGAGGAAATTGTGTGGTTGCACCTTCAGAAGTGTTCCCAATCTCGGATTTGTTTTATTTATCAGGTGATGGGAAAGGCTGTCTCTGCACACTATGCAATTCTTTGAAACAGAGCTCAGGGTGGCACAGACAGATAACAAGAACAACCACCATGGGTGGTGACACCATTAATAATACTCACATTTATTTTTTATAATAATTAAGTTAGAACAACAAAATCTTGGCTACAAGCTCATGAAAGATAAAATCTTTAAAAAGAGATTTTTTTAAAAAGGAACAATTGAACGGTACCCATTGCAAGTAGGCCTATGCCACCACTCCTTGCAAGAACAAACTCTTTCAAGAGCTCTGACAAGCACCGGGACCCCTGCCAAGGAGGTGGGATCCTGCAAGATCTTTCCCCTTTAGAGCGCAGAGACTCTACTCCTTCAAGCACCATGGAAGCTGATGGTGCCAGATCACAAAACGAGTAAGAAGCAGATATGCTACAGCCTGGACCTAAATGAAATGGGGAAGGTAGGAGGTAGCTAGAGGTTCATCACCCTTTGGTCTCTTCTCAGGAGTCACATGACCAGACATGTCCAGTCCTTACTGCCTCTGAAGGCACTGTATTCCCACTTTTCATGTCATCACTAGTGAAGTTGGGCAGGATTAGCTATTTCAAGAATCATATGGGGTTTGTGCACACACACAGCAGGCTAAGCCGCAATAGCCAGATTCATGCAACGCGCTAAGTTGAAACAAAGCAAACCGTGTGATGGCTTGGCCCAGTGTATGAATCAGATCACAGAGTTCCCCGCCCATCCATTACTCAAGGGCAAAACTCTTCAACTTTGCCACGCAAAAGTCTGTCAGAATTGGAACACGTAAGCATCACTAGATCTTTAACTGAGGAATTAAAAATCATTTTAAAGTCATTCATACTGATTGAAGACAGCAAGGAAAAACATCAGGTAAGTTCCATCAATTAAAAAATTATTATTATTATTTTGTGACATTCATTCTTGCAAGCTTCCAAAGACAGTCAAGCTACTATAGGAAAAATAATTTAAACGTATTTGTACTCCAAGTGCCCTTCCTCCTGGTTCTTGCAAAGAAACATTTGAAAGCATGACCTTTCATACTCAGTAGGTCAAGCAAGCAGAACTTTAGCTTAGGAGATGGGAGGAGAGATTAGCTACATGAGGATACTCCAGGTGTCTTCCATGAATGTTTATGTTACATTTCTAAGAAGATCTTCTCTTCCCCTTTTCTCAAAGGAAAAACAGACAGGCAGGATTTTATCCAATAGCTCACTAATCTGCTGCCTTCCAGCCACTGAGTCCAAAGGCACTGGGATATTTTAAAATGTATGTTTGTCAGGTGTACAAAATGCAAATGGTATTGTATTAATTTTAAGGCAACTTAAATAATAATATTAAACATACTAACTACCTGTGTTTAGCCCTGGCCGTTCTGCATTTACTCCCTCCCTTTCAAGCCCACCCCTGCCCATCCACCTCCCCTTCTGCCTTTTCACTAGCGCTTTGGGCCTGCAAATGAGATGGGAAGGTAGAACTGGTTTTCTGCCTGGTTGGGAACTACCCAAAGCAGAACACAGCGGGCTGTTGTTAGCCCATATGGTCCAGATCAACATGCCCTTCCAAGCCAATGAGTTCTTCTTGCCGCAAGGCATTTGCTGCGCCCTCCCCAAACAAGGTTTTCCTGGGAGAGCTTAGTCAGGCAGCAGGAGTCACCAGTACAATGGTTAACTTGCAGGCCCGTGGCAGACAAAATAGGGAGTTAATCAGCGCCTGCGCTTGACTTATGCTCCCGGTTTTACCTTTACGACTGTTGAGTCCAGTCTGTTCTGAAGTCACTTTCTTCCCTTATTTAAACATAGCAGCTTTTTTTTTTCATGGTTTCTGTTTCGTTTCTAAAGAACCCGTATTCTGTTCCTAGTTTGCCTGGAAGCACAGCTGGGCAAGCTGTGGCCGCATGAGGTGCCACTGAGATGTTTGCTCTGAGATTCTTCTGGAAGCAGCACAGCCAACTTCGGTGCTGCTAGAATGCTTTCCAGCTGGTCTGCCCCAACTCAGGACAAAAACGGACCTCAGTGGGCTTACTAAGGTTGAGAAAAGGGTTGAGGCAAGAAGGGAAGAGGAACTCCATACATGTGCGTAACTGTTCTTGGCTTTGTTTTCACTTCCCTATGGTGCTGTTTGCCCATAATGGAAAAGTGTCTAAGTCGAACATGGCACGCCCCCAGCTGTTGATGGCCAGAGTTACGCAAATGACTCCAATGATGTTCATAACAATTCCAGCTTTAACCTGGAGGGGACAGAAAACAGGAAAGCAATGTGAAGTCCAAAGGTTCTGCAGCTCTTTCATAGAGTAGGTGAGAGGAGGAGTGATCAGACACATGTCAGATGATGATGCTTTTTAACCAGAAGGGAACCACCCCCTTCTCCCTGTTCCAGGAATACAATGTACAAGCACTCTTTGCTCTCCACTTTGCATATTCTAGGAAATTCCAAAGAACAAGATGAACACCAACAGCCTCCCCCTCCAGGGAGAGAGGTCCATTTGGAACTTGCACTACCAGATAGCACAGTCACTGGGGGAATCATAGCATTGGACGTTCTGAACTGTTCACATACAAACTAGGCTCAAGATTTAGCTGAGCCTCACTATTACCCAGGATTGTTCAAATCAACAGAGATATATACCTATACCTATTTTATTTTACAGGAAAAAAAAGAATCTGATGCTGTTGAATAGCAGGAATAGTATGGACAAGGTATAAAACAGGATGGGAGCATTTGCTCCATTCTGTCACTGCTCCTTCCTAATTTGATTTCTGTCTTCAAAGTGGGAGTTACAACACTGGTTTTATGGGAACTGCAAGGTTAGAATGCATAGATCACTGAACAGCCACTGAGCTTTCTGGTGCAAACAGTAGTTTATTTATATCCTGCTTTACAGAAAGTAAAAGGTGGTATTTCAACATAGCTCTAAATTAGTAGTAGGAATGCCTCAAAATTTACATTTGGACACCAAACTGAAACTCTAGCTTTACATTTCAAAATGAGGATAAATCCAATTTTTTCAGAACATCTGGTTTGTGTAAGTCTACGTTCCAGTAGAAGAAAATTCTCTCCAGCTTTACAGAAACTGCCTGTTGTGTGAGCCTCTGCATACAACAAGGGTGCACAGCTTTTTCTGAGGGACACACAAGGCCTTTGAGTGGTATGCTGAGAGAGACAGTCCAAAAAGATAGCAAGATCAGGATGAAAATACATTTTACTTGAGCCAACTTAAACCAAAATGCATTGCCAGCACAACACCTAGCCCACCATGGTTGATACTGAATCTCAAACCATTGTCAGATCTGGTTACTATTTCAATGGAAGACCAGCAAAAAATCCCAGGAATGTAAATTAGACTGAAGTATTAAAAAAAAAAGAGAGCTTCATTTCTATATTCCTGCCAGTTGGACATATCCTTGAAGTTACTATGGCATTACTAACTCAAAGGAAACTTACACTGAATTACAGTATAAGCTTGATAACTTTTTTTAAAAAAATTATCCCACCTTTATTATTTTTATAAATAACTTAAGGTGGGGAACATACGTAATACTCCTTCCTCTTATTTTCCCACAACAACCACCCTGTGAGGTGAGTTGGGCTGAGGAGAAGGACTGGCCCAAGGTCACCCAGCCGGCTTTCATGCCTAAGGCGGGACTAGAACTCACGGTCTCCTTACAGGTGGTGACTATATTTGGATTGGCCCCCAGGATGTTGGGAATAGCTTTACTTAACTTGTCTTCTTTTTAAAAACTTGGATATGGAAGTCTCTGTTGAAAGCACAACTGCCAGCTTACCATGTCAGAAACGTGGAGGTGGCCATACGAGAACACAATGGCATTTGGAGGGGTTGCTACAGGGAGCATGAAGGCGAAGGAAGCACTGAGAGTGCATGGGATCATGATGTATAGAGGGTTGACTTCAATGGACTGTGACTAGAGGGACGGAAACAGAGAGGGAGTGGGAAAGAGAAGAGAGAAACATTTACGGTATGGAACTGACATGTGGAAAGACATGCAGGTCTGAAGCAGCAAAGGAGTGTTTCAGGGGTCCCCACCATCTGCTTATCCATTCCAAACTGCCTCCAGAGCAGAGACACAATGTAATGGAAACAGTTGGTGGGGCTGGCCAAGGATTTTGTACTCCTTTAAGAGGCCATGACAGGGAGCCAAGGTTGAAAGTTCAGTCTTCAGGAGATCAACTGTGTCTTAGTGACCAGATTAATGTATACTGGTCTCTGGACTGCCACATGAGAAAGAAAACAATAATTTCAGCAGCACAGGTTGTCCCATAAGCGTGTAGTCTTGGCATAAGAAGCTGTTGGGCAGAATCGTTGTGGCGTTAAACAACTCTCCAACAGGTTTCATGTAGATGTTAAAAAGGAGCAGAAAGAGTACCAAGCCCTGCGGCACCCCGCAAAGAAGGGCCCGTGGGCTGGATCTCTCACTCCCTATCAACACCGACTGGGACCGGCCCCAGAGGAAGGAGGTGAACCAGCGCAGAACTATGCCGCCCACCCCCAACTCCCTGAGCCATCCCAGAAGGATACCATGGTCGACGGTATTGAAAGCCGCTGAGAGGTCAAGAAGAGCAAGGATGGATGCACTGCCTCCATCCCGCTCCCGCCAAAGTTCATCCATAAAGTGCGACCAATGCAGTTTCCGTCCCATGACCAGGCCTGAAACCTGACTGAAAGGGGTCTAGATAATCCGTTTCATCCAGAATCCTCTGGAGCTGTAATGCCACCACTTTCTCAACCACATTCCCCAAAAAGGGGAGGTGGGAGACTGGACGAAAATTATCCAGTACAGTAGGGCCCAGCGATGGCTTCTTGAGGAGGGGGCGCACTAGCGCTTCCTTAAAGGCTGCCGGGAATACCTCCTCTCTCAAGGATGTATTTACCATCGTCTGGACCCAGCCACATGTCACCTCCTGAGCTGCTTTCACCAGCCAGGAGGGACATGGATCTAACTGGCATGTGGTGGCATTTACAGTCCGGAGGATCCTGTCCACTTCCTCGGGTCCAACAGGATCAAACTGTTCCCAGATAACAAGGTAAGAACGTTCCCTGGCTATCTTCTCAGACCCTATCTCACGTTCTGAGTCTAACTTGGAACGGATCTGAGTGATTTTATCCTGCAGATGCCCAGAAAATTCCTCAGCAAATTATCCAAGTTATTGGAGCAACAACAGCAAATCATCCATTTGGTCCTGCTGCTTTGAACTAATCAGAGGAGAGTCACCTGTTGGAGCCCCAGACTGAATCTGATCCCATAAAAAGCACTGGCTGATCCCCGAGCAGCTAATCCAGAAGCCTGTGGATCATTCATGCACCTTGGTTGGAATGGTTGTATTATGAGTTACAAAATAAAATCTTAGAAATAAATGTAGGCATTGGAAACAGCTTTACCAGTGATGCAAACACTGGCAGGAAGAGGGTGGCTGTGGCCACGTTGCTGGTACATTCGGTGAAGATGGCAATGACAAGACAGAGGATAACTGCAATGGCCCAGGGAGCAATGTTATGCAATGGTGTCATCTGTTCCCCCAGCCATTTGGACAGCCCTGAAGCCTGGTAGATAGAGGGAGAAAAACTTGAGTTAGAAAGCAATCCCCTAAAATAGAAACATTACAAAGGCTGAATTCATACAATACACAAAACTTGGGTTTAAAAAATGGAATAGCTGTATTCACATATATGATTTGCCCAAATAAATAAGCCATGTTTGGCTTAATGTGATGGCCTACCTTACACAACGTATTATGACAATGGCTGAGTTCCTACAATATGCTGAACCACAATCTACCCAACCCATTTTAATGTAATCTAATGTAAATCCAGAGCCCAGAGTCCCCTCTGGAAATGGGGGGAGATGGGCGGTGATATAAGTTAGAAATATAAATAAAATAAATAAATCCAGGCATATTCTTCCCTTCACTCTGAAGAAAAATTGTGCCCTGCAAAAATGGAACATGAGCCCTCATAACTAGCCAAAAGTCAACTTCTACTTAATGGTGGAGAGGTTTTATCAGCAACCATTCCCCCTCAGGTTTAAATGGAACCTCCAAATTCAGAAATATCTCTGATCTCTGCACAGTAGGTCTGGGGCCAAACAACTACAGGCTATCAGAAGGGTCTTGTTCAGGTCAGAATAGTGGAAATCAAGTCTGGATATGTTTAGCCTAGAAAACAGATGATTCTCATATCAGTCAAACTGTAGCAGAAGAGGAAGAATACTCTGTTTTCTACTGCCCCAGAGGGAAGGACTAGAACCAGGTGGTAGGAATTACAGGAAAGGACGTTTTTGGTAATCCTCAAGAGAAACCTCCTAACGCCAGTCTACTCTGGGCAGTACTGGGAAATCTCTTTGCCAGAGGTATTTAGGTAGAGCAGGGCTTTCCAAACTTTTCCCGTTGGCGACACACCAATGGCGGTGTGCAAAAACCTGGAAGCGCGGCAGCGGCGGTGCACAAAACCCCAGAAGTGCTGCGGTGGTGGTGTCACGCAAAAACCCGGAAGCGCCGCCGCCGCGGGGCTTTCGGGTTTTTGCACACTGCGGCGGTGGCGGTGGCGCTTCCGGGTTTTTGCACAATGCCGCCACGGCACTTCCGGGTTATTGCACACTGCCACTGCGGCACTTTCGGATTTTCGTGCGCCACAGCGGTGGCGGCAGCGGTGTCCTGGTGTGCCGTGCGAAAACCTGGAAGTGCTGATGGCCCGCCACTGTGCATGCGGCTGCGCACGGCGGCAGCGGCATGCCATCAGCGCTTCCGGGTTTTGATGTGACACACCTGGGGCCCGCAGGCGACACAGTATTGTGTCACGACACACAGTTTGGAAAGCTATGACATAGAGCTTAAACAGCAATTCGGTCAAGGAAGCTATACTGACATCTTGGGCTGATTGGGAGACTGGACTAGATGATGTCTAGGATCCCTTCCAACTCTATGGCTGCATTCACATATACACTTAACCTGGTTACTGAATTAACCCACTTGACAGTCTGCCTTGTTCTAAGACAGCAAAGCAGTTCTTACAAATAGTTTGCAGACTTTAGCCATCCCTACGTAATATAAGCTGCTTTTTAGAAAAATAATGGGCTAGCTTCTAAGCCACATACCTAAAAGGTAAAGGTTCCCCCGCACAGTCGTGTCTGACTCTCGGGGCCGGTGCTCATCTCCATTTGTTAGCCGAAGAGCCAGCATTGTCCAAAGACACTTCCACGGTCATGTGGCCAGCATAACGCATGCGGAACGCTGTTACCTACCCACCAAGGTGGTACCTATTAATCGACTTGCATTTGCATGCTTTTGAATTGCTAGGTTGGCAAGAGCTGGGGCGAGTGCGGGAGCTCACTCCAGCACACGGGGCTAGGGATTCGAACCTCCGAACTTGAAATCTTCCGATCGACAAGCCTGGTGTCTTACCCGCTGAGCCATCGCGCCCCCTGCCACATACCTAAAGATGTATTATTATGGAGTCCTTGGTGCTCTCTGAGCTTGGTTGTTTGCTTGCAAACATTTCATTACCCGACTAGGTCACATCATTGGTGCTAGAAGGGAGTGGGGTTTGCTCTGTTTATATACAGTAGCTTGTCACCCCCACCAACACTGGCTGGATGAGCTACAGTATATAAACTGGGAGCAAACCCCACACACACTAGCACTGATGATGTGACCTAGCCTGGCAATGAAACGATTGCAAGCAAACAACCAAGCTCAGAGAGCACCAAGGACTCCATGGTTCAACCCTGAGCTACACATATTCTCTTCTATTGGATGTATTATTATTCTATGCACCATTTTTTTTCTCGGCCTAGCTGCTTACTCAATGGCTACCGCAAGTGCTCTGTTAGGCAAACTTAGCTCAATAAGGAATCTCATGAACCCTTTCCCATGTCTCACCAAACATACTTTTGTTGTCTGAGAGGGACAAGTTTCATTTAATGAAATACAAAACGTATTATGTACTCTTCACACATACAAAGGAAGCAATGTTCAGTCCCACAGGAGCCACATACAACCCTCACGCAACTCTTTCCACATCTATGATGTATGCACAGGAGAACCTGCTGCTACACCGTGCCCAATCCACCTTAAAGCTGTGACAGTAACCGGCAACGCACGTCTGCCAGCTACAGAGGAAAGAGCTAAGTGTCTGCTTCTAGTCAGCCAGAGCTCTTCAGCTAGGAACTGAAGCACATCAGAATATGAGCCCCAGCATCTATTGGGTGGCCATATACTCTGCAAAGCACCGATGCCAAAAGCCTCTCTCAAAGAAGGGATGTGCCTGGCCAGGAAGCACAGGATCCTCTTTGTCTGGATCCTGTGTTTCTCTCTCCAGCCAAAGCTCTTTCAGGAGAACAAGGGCAGCCTGTTCCACACCGCCACTGACTGCCCAAACTGAATGGCTGGTATTTTTGTATTAAACCTGCAATTTAAAATGTTGCCAGATGAACCATGCTGAATAACCAACAAGTTTGCAGCCTAACTATTAGATGCTACTTCCCAAGAGCTAAATTTAGGTCAAGTTCTCCTTGTCCTGATGCCATCAGAATGCCAACGGTAGCTGCCTGCCAATCAGGCAGAAGCCCTCTGGGCTGGTGCCAAGCAGCAGGGTAGGGAGCTCTCCCGCCGAACCCCACAGAACTGCACACGGACAGCACCGAATGGTTCGCTGTGAGCAACCACGGATGGAACGGCCACCACGTTTTCTGGAAAAGCTAAGCAGAATGTGCTAATTGACCGGGACAGTGTGCTGGCCCCAGCTGCATCCATCACCAGTTGTTTGCTAATCAAGGGTTCTCCAGAAAATGTAGGACAAGTTTACACAAAGGCTTAAAAACCTTATGCTCTAAGAGGAAAGGTACTGGGCTTTTGCTTTCCTGAAGCTGTATTTAAAGCTCTGGAAGCTCGAATATCACCCACAAAGATGGATTGGGGCCTAATGAGTAGGAAGGGAAATTATATTTTGCTTGTTTATTTACTTATTGAATGTCGAGGCCACCCGATTCCAAAAAGACTCTGGTTGGCTTACACTATTTTTAAAAATACAGTTTAAAGAAACATGACTTCCTGGACAAAACTACATAAATAACATCCCAAATAATTCAACAGGGGCTCCACACACACCCTAATCTCAGGCCTGGGAACAGAGCCGGGTCCTAAGAGACTCCCAGAACACTTGGAGAGTGAGAGAGGTCTGTATCTCCATATATATCCTGCAATCATTTGAGGCACATTGGTGCCTCTTCACTGAAAACCCTCAATTAGACCAGAGGAAACTCCTGATAACAGACTGACGCTCTGCACTGTGCAGTCCACGGGAAGGTTCCTTGCCAAGGAAAACCTGCTCCTCACAGCAGTTGCTACCCATAGGGCTGCGTTTGGGAGTCTGGGCAAATTTTATGCAAACAGAATTAACTTGGTCAGTCCAACCTAGAAGTCAGTTGAAAAAATTCCAAGGATTGGGTTCACATAGTACAACCAGTGCTTTATTTTAACCATAGTTTGAACAAGCCACAATGGCTGAATTCATATATCACCTTAAGACGTAAACCATGTATTTATAAACCATAGTAGCTTGGTCCATCTATTGCACTAAGCCACAACCCCACAAATACAAGTTAAAGTTAAAACTAACCATGCTTAGGATGTTGTGTGAGTTGTTTATTCGTTCAAGTCGCTTCCGACTCTTCATGACTTCATGGAACAGCCCACACCAGAGCTTCCTGTCGGCCGTCGCCACCCCCAGCTCCCCCAAGGTCGAGTCCGTCACCTCCAGAATATCATCCATCCATCTTGCCCTTGGTCGGCCCCTCTTCCTTCTGCCTTCCACTTTCCCTAGCATCAGCATCTTCTCCAGGGTATCCTGTCTTCTCATTATGTGACCAAAGTACTTCAGTTTTGCCTTTAATATCATTCCCTCAAGTGAACAGTCTGGCTTTATTTCCTGGAGTATGGACTGGTTTGATCTTCTTGCAGTCCAAAGCACTCTCAGAATTTTCCTCCAACACCACAGTTCAAAAGCATCTATCTTCCTTCGCTCAGCCTTCCTTATGGTACAGCTCTTACAGCCATAGGTTACTACGGGGAATACCATTGCTTTAACTATGCGGATCTTTGTTGTCAGTGTGATGTCTTTGCTCTTAACTATTTTATCAAGATTTGTCATTTCTCTCCTCCCAAGAAGTAGACATCTTCTGATTTCCTGGCTGCAGTCAGCATCTGCAGTAATCTTTGTGCCTAGAAATACAATGTCTGTCACTGCCTCCACGTTTTCTCCCTCTATTTGTCAGTTATCAAGCAAGCTGGTTGCCATAATCTTGGTTTTTTGAGGTTTAACTTCAACCCAGCGTTTGCACCTCCTTCTTTCACCTTTGTCATAAAGCTCCTCAGCTCCTCCTCGCTTTCAGCCATCAAAGTGGTATCATCTGCATATCTGAGATTGTTAATGTTTCTTCCAGGGATTTTAACTCCAGCCTTGGATTCATCAAGCCCACCTCGTTGCATGATGTGTTCTGCCTACAAGTACATTTTGTTTTCATGTTCATGTTCATGTTGTTTGAGTACATCTGCCAAATTTGTAATTGAACTGGTTAAGTGTGTCTGATCACAAATTTGGCAGCTGCACTCACACAATGTCCTGAGCATGGTTAGTTTTAACTTTGACTTATTTGTGTGGTTTAACTCGATTTACAAACCCTACCTGTTTGGTTACTTTATGGTTCAATTATTGTAGAAATACAGAAAGTGGGACTCTTTGCAAATATAGAAAACATGTTAATTTAGTCACTGTGTTATGTGAACAAAGCACAGTAGGATAGGAAAAGAGTTCAGAGAATGGATGGATTCACACAAAACACTGAACCTGGTTACCACAGTACTGGATTTCCATCATACATTGGACCAGATTTGCAAAACACGCTAAACCATAAAAAGCTAACTAAGGTTAACACTAGGCAAGCTTAACATGCTGTTGTAATGCAGCCAGTGATTCTGCCATTTTGCACTGATCCATGTGGGTAAGATGCAACCATTGTAAACTGGACTGGGTTTCCTACTGTATGATGAATGCTACCAGACAGTATTTCTCTTGCCACAAAGTCTAAGCATTAGAGGAAACGGGTGCCAAGGACTTACATCACTTCCACTGGCTAAAGCAAAGCCACCTCCAAGTAGCAGTACAATATTCCAAGGCATCTTCTTCTGGACAGTGTTCCAATCCAGCAGTGGAGCTGGGAAAAATGGCTCCTTCATACCTGTAGAAAGATCAGGAGAAGCCAGATGTGTTGGATGGGATCTAGGGCTGGAGGCGGAAACACTTCATTTATTATTTATTTATTTATTTAATTTTTATCCCGCCTTTATTATTTTTTTATAAATAACTCAAGGCGGCGAACATACCTAATACTCCTTCCTCCTCCTCCTTCCTCCTCCTATTTTCCCCACAACAACAACCCTGTGAGGTGAGTTGGGCTGAGAGAGAGTGACTGGCCCAGGGTCACGCAGCCGGCTTTCGTGCCTAAGGCGGGACTAGAACTCACAGTCTCCTGGTTTGCCATTGGCTCCTTCCTAGGGCTGAGAGACAAGGACTGGCCCAAGGTCACCCAGCCGGCTTTCATGCCTAAGGCAGGACTAGAACTCTCAGTCTCCTGGTTTCTAGCCCAGCACCTTAACCACTAGACCAAACTGGCTAAACATTGCCAAGTACCAACACTTTCTTTCCAAGAAAGTAGATCAAAGGCTTAATGCCATTGTGAAGAATACATGTTTTGTCTAAACTACACTGTTGAACCAGTCTGGAGAATGGTACGCACTGGTTATATTTTTAGGACACAGCTAATACAGTCAGATGGTCCCCATCGATAACACACAATTACAGATGCCTTGGTCAAACTGGGAATAGCTATTTTTATGATCTCTCAGCTGTTTGAACTAAAACTAATCTAAAACTAGAGAATATGCATATTTCAAAAATGCTTTGGAAGAAATGCTTTGGACCTCGAGCAAGCACACCTCTCTTCTATGCATTAAAGCAGCCTGACTTTTTTTTCAACCTGCCATGTAAGTTCTGAAGCACCTCTGAATAATTTTTGAAGCATCCACAACCTTGCTAAGCCCCCACATGACCTAGTTAAACAGGAACATTCTGTTCAACGTGGCAACACAGAGCACCATACAGCAGCATTTATCCTAGGTCTCAAAAGCCTTCTGATTCCATCCCTTGAAGAGCAACCTCCTTCCTGCCATGCCTCTTAAGAAGATACCACTCTTATGTAGTTGAAAGGCAGAAGATAAGGTGCCTGAAAGTTCCCAAGACTGGGGAAGAAAGTAGTGGGTTTTCATCCTTTACCTTCCTCAGCCTCTTCCAGATCACAGCTGTTCTGGCTGCAGGAACCACATCTGGGCTTCGTGGCAGGAACGATGAAGAGCAGTAGGGCCACAAAAATGGCCACAGTGGCATCTGTCACATACCTGGAATGAGTTTTAGAAAATGATGAAGGAGAACTGAGAACTGGTGCCCATCTCATTTTTCAGCCCCTGAAGCAACAAGCCAACAAGTGGGAAAGGTTCAGTCCACTTCAGCCTTCCTGAGCCCTGCTGCAAAACATCTTGGAGGGTGCACAAGCCACTCTGTATGAGGGGAATCAAGATCCCCATTCCTCAGCCCTGAACCTCTCCTGGAACATGTGTATAATGCTCTGTTTGGTAGTGATTTAGCAAATCAACAAGATCTCCCTCAGCTTTGCCTCAATTTACCGAATGACTGTGTTTCAACTTCTTTGAAATATAAACAACTCGGAGATCAATTGTATGTCTGACTTGGGTCAATATTTGTCACACATCTGATGGTATCTCCTGACCTCCCTCCAAATAGATCAGGATGATGATGTCCATTGGATTATCTCATAAACATCCTGCAGAGAGAGGCAGGGTTTGCCCAAAGCTATTCACTAAGCTTCACAGCTAATCAGGGATTTGAACTCAGTCCATGATGACAAAATGCCACATGCTAACCACTGTACTATAAAGCCTCAGTTGTAACAATCCTGCTTACAATTATCTGCTTTCCCTCCATCTGGACTGCATGCTGCTAATTTACATTTATGTCTTCAACATAAGCAAAAGCAATGGTGTTCTGCTGATTCACGGTCAATCACAAGCTCAGTGGAATCTGGGAAGATACCCAAAGCATTCTCAGTGTAGACTCAGTCTTTGCAAGGCAGTTGCAACATCCACTCACTCTTTGTCATTATTGAAGAGAACAGTAGCCCAGCCAGGGACGAAGCCCGGATCTCGGGTGAACCAGAGGAGAATCAGCAGTGTGAAAATAATGAGGACGTTGACTTCGGCAAAGGAGATGGGCCCCAACTTTCGGTACTCCTCCTTCAGCACGCTGAGAGTAGCCTTCTCCTTCTCAGTCTTTTGGGTTCCACAACCCCAGGTTTTCCGAAAGCTGAAGGCAGAAGTGAATGGTCAGGCAGCTGGCCAGGCTTTTCTTGCCAAGTGGGATAGAGGGCAGATGGTCAGTTGTCACCATTCTCTGACACTAATCTACTGGCTTTACATGGGGCTGCCTTTGAAGATCGCTCAGAACCTTCAGTTGGTCAGAATGCAATGGCCCAAGAGTTGCCACGAGCATGTTATAGTGGTGCTGCAGGCTTTACGCTGGCTCCCTGTTGGCTTCCAGATGCAATTCAAAATGCTGCTTTTGGCTCCGAAGTACATACAGGACCGTCTCCTCCAACCAAAATGGACCCACTGATTCTTACATCCCAGGAGAAGCTGCTTGTGGTTCTCAACTACTGCAATGTAAAGGGGGCTGAGATGCACACGTGTCTTTTTTTTTTTAGTAGCTGCTCCTACATTGTGAAACTGCCTCCCTCTAGACCTCAGACTTTCTCCTAACCTTCCAGAAGCTATTAAACACCAAACTGTTCTGGAGAGCCAATGGTGATTGAGACAGCACAAATGACTGATCCGTGGCTTATTGTTCTTTTTACATTGGCTTATCTTAGTTTATGTATTTAGTATGGCCGTTTTTTATTTCTTAGTGGAGCACCTCTGAGAGTTCTCTTGACTGCAGTGGATACAAATGGAATACAATAAATAAACAAAGCAAGGGAACTGAGCAACGCTGATAAGAAGGGACAAAAGTGGACAAGAAATGACAAGCCAGCAGAGGTAGGTGTGTCAGGTCATGTGATCATGCCAGTAATCCATTCAGAACAGGGAAGGAGAGGGAAGAGAGGGAAAGGAGACAGAAAAATGCAGGCCACAGAATTAGGGAGCAGCCAGGATACAGCAAGAAAAGAGTGGAGAGGAAGTGAAAAGTGAACGTATGGAGAGGAAATAAGATGGTCCGGAAAAGTACTATATGTGGTGAGAACTACCACTGCAATTTGGGAGGCATCAACAGAAGCCAAAACCCAGCCTAGAAGCAAAGGAGATGGCTTGGCATAAGCCAACAGGGATTCCTTTCAGTTCACAGATCTTGGGCTGCATTCATACAACATGCTTAATCTAATTACAGAATTAACTGATTTTTAGATTTACCCCACAAACTAAGCCTCAAAAAAGGCTCACATTAAAACTAACCAGGCATAGTATGTTGTGGGAATGTGGTTGCTAGATCTTCAACTGACTTACGTATGCTGCGCAAACGTAGCTGAGCTCGTCCTACGTACAGCTAGCGAGGAATGGTTTCCTCCACACTCACACGCATACTGTCCCTTGTTCAGAGGACAATTGGGAAAATGACCCACGAAGAGACCCCTCTGGAGGCCAAGCCTACAGATAATCTGGCCCTAAAAATTTCCCCCCAAAGGTGAACGGCTTAATTTGTCAACACATTATTCATTCATCTACCCAAAGACTTACTTAATTCCCATGAAGGAAAACTGAAGCCAAAACCAGGCCAGCATCAGCATCAATAACATATTGGGGAAGGCAAATCCAAACCAGGAAGCAAAATTCAAGATGTCATCATTTTTTGGAAACAATCTGTTTGGAAAACAGGAGAGAAAAAGAGATGTGATTGTGCCCTGAACTGGTGGTGCAGGGCACACTGAAGGTGAATTGGGGTGGGCAGCAGTCAGGTCTGGGAAGCCCACACAATTTGGGGTCCTAGCAATGAAGGAGATTGTGTCCTCTTTCACAAAAGGGGATCTGATGGGCAAGACTTGGGTGGATGCTTTCATGAGGCTGGGAAAATGAATTTCTCACGGATGGTTGCCAATTCCAAGTAACAAAGCCTCCGTTGGGATCCCAGGAGGAAGGAACGAGTCCTCAGGACGAGAAAAAACATTCCCCGCTCTGGTTTTAAAAGTCATGTCTCATCAGGACACTTACTGATTCATCTGGCCTTTCAGGACCAAGTTAGGGCCCGTCCCTGTGAGGGTGGCTGTCCCGCCAATGCTTGCTGCGTAACACACACACAGGGTCATTCCCTTGTTGACACGCTTCTTTGCTACCCTGTCTCGCTCTCGGGAATCATCAGGAAGGTATCCATTGCCTACAGATGGAAAAAAACAAGCACTGCTTGGCCTACTACAAATCACCCTTGTGATGAGGAGAGACGGTGGGGCTGAAAGTTAACAGCTGTCAGGCCCAGCCCAAGAACTTCAGAGAATCAGTCCAGCCAGACTCCAGTTCTTTATTTGCTCACACCGTACAGACAGAATCTTGCCAGACTAAAGCTACTCTACCTAACCTAAGGGGAAATAACCTGGGAAGGCTCTAGGGCGGGGCTATTCTGAACCTCTTAGTTTTCCCACATTCCAATTCCGGACTGTGTCTCCTTTTAACTTGCCCCCCTCCTTGGAATGTGCTCCCTCCTTCCTGAGAACCAGCAGCATTACTGAAATCCACTACATCAGCAGAAGAACCGTTTTCGATTATGCCCCTAATACCTGCTCCCAATGCTCAGAAGCAGGAGTTTCTTCCTAGTATCTGTCCTAAGCATCTGCTATATGGAGGTGTATTCTCTCTGAACGTGGAGCTTTCACTCTGCCATGACTGATAGCTTCTAGTCCAGTGTCTCTCAGCTGTGGCAATTTTAAGATGTGTGGACTTCAACTCCCAGAATTCCCCAGCCAGCCATGGGAGTTGAAGTCCACACATCTTAAAATTGCCACAGCTGAGAAACAATGTTCTAGTCTTTGTAGTTTATATGTGGGTGTTTAGCCATTTAAACTGATAGCCATTATTACATCTTCTGATAGCAAACAGCTTGCTTTAGATTTCATCAGTGAGAATCGTTCCCAAGCAAAAATGCTGAGGATTCAGGCCTGAGGAACAGAAAGAGTTCAGACATAATGTTTCAGATTTTAATTGGATTCATGGGTTTTGTCACAAACATTCCAAAGCACTTGGCATGTTAATCCACAGAGACTCAATTTATACATTGCAATAAGCCATAATGTGCTGTGTTTGTGGGTGTATGAACCCAGCTGCTGTAGTTTGCAAACTTTGGTTTATTTATCTACTGAATTTCTGTATTGCCAAATCTTGTGATAAGATGTGTGAATTCAGTCAGTTGCAGATTATTCAACCAAGCATGGTTAATAGAAACATGGCCCTAGCATGGTATATGAATCTAACCAAAGAAGCTCAAATCTGTAATATTTGAGACCAATTTGTTAGAAGCACAAGAGTCATTCCCTCCCCTGGCTGAAATGGTGGAGTATAGCTTGGGACAGTGTTTCTCAACCTTGGCAACTTTAAGGTTTGTGGACTTCAATTCCCAGAATTCCGCAGCCAGCAAAGCTGGCTGGGGAATTCTGAGAGTTGAAGTCCACATACTTTAAAGTTGCTAAGGTTGAGAAAATAAAATGAGAGATTTTATTTTCTTGGGCTCCAAGATCACCGCAGACGGTGACTGCAGCCATGAAATTAAAAGACGCTTGCTCCTTGGGACGAAAGCTATGGCAAACCTAGACAGCATATTAAAAAGCAGAGACGTCACCTTGCCGACAAAGGTCCGTATAGTTAAAGCTATAGTTTTCCCAGTAGTAACGTATGGCTGTGAGAGTTGGACCATAAGGAAGGCTGAGCGCCGAAGAATTGATGCTTTCGAACTGTGGTGCTGGAGAAGACTCTTGAGAGTCCCTTGGACTGCAAGGAGGTCAAACCAGTCAATCCTAAAGGAAATCAACCCTGACTGCTCATTGGAAGGACAGATGCTGAAGCTGAAGCTCAAATACTTTGGCCACCTAATGCGAAGAGAGGACTCACTGGAAAAGACCCTGATGCTGGGAAAGACTGAAGGCAAAAGGAGAAGGGGATGGCAGAGGATGAGATGGTTAGATAGCATCACCGATGTAATGAACATGAATTTGAGTAAACTCCGGGAGACAGTGGAGGACAGGAAGGCGTGGCGTGCTATGGTCCATGAGGTCACGAAGAGTCGGACACGACTAAACGACTGAACAACAACAACAAAACGTTGAGAAACACTGGCTTGGGACCTCTCCAGTGATTAGGTGGTAATCTCCTTATCTTTGACTGCTTTATTGTTTCATCAGTAAGCAGAAAACACCTTTTATTTCTCTCCGTTTAAGTTATTGCTCTGTGGTGATAAATTATGGGTCCAAAGGCAAAAGGAAGAGAAACTGATCCACCTCATTTCAACTTCAGAGGGAAAGGAAAAGGTTCTTCTGTAGAGGAGTGCAGAGTAGAAGTTGGAGAAAATATGCAGCAACTGTTAGTAAAACATGAGCATAGCGTGGTTTGGTCTAGTGGTTAAGGCAATGGGCTAGAAACCAGGAGACTGAGAGTTCTAGTCCCGCCTTAAGCACGAAAGCCGGCTGGGTGACCTTGGGCCAATCCCTGTCTCTCAGCCCTAGGAAGGAGCCAATGGGAAACCAGGAGACTGAGAGTTCTAGTCTCACCTTAGGCATGAAAGCCAGCTGGGTGACCTTGGGCCAATCACTCCCTCTCAGCCCAACTCACCTCACAGGGTTGTTGTTGTGGGGAAAATAGGAGGAGGAAGGAGTATTATGTATGTTCCCCACCTTGAGTTATTTATAAAAATAATAAAGGTGGGATAAAAAATCTAAAAAAAAAAACCAGGCAAGTATGAGAAAGAGTATGAGAAAGAAACTCAAGACTGCCCTGTCTTGACTCTCTTTGGTATAAGAGGGTGGGAAGGAGAAACACTGTCAAGGTTCTGTTACTGCAGCCTATATTAATAAAGCAGAGTGCCAGTATTTCTTCTACCTCGAAGGGCTGACATCAAGTCGCTAAAAAGCCATTAATTCCACAGGAGAAATTACCAACAGATAATGTAACTAACCTGGGGTTGCTCTTTATGTTCAGAGGTATCGTTCATAAGTTAAAGTCTTTTAGAATAACTGAATTTATGCAAGTCAGGATTTCAGTGGATGAATGGAAACAGTAACTTGGACATGAGGTAAAGACTCTGGCTAAGAACATGGCAGAGTTTAAAGCCTTGGTTATTGAATCACATGAAAAAGGTATTCCTCAAGCAGGACCCAAAGGAATTAAATTTTTTTCTTTTTCCAGGATAGAAATATACACACACACACATTTCTGGGCCCCCATTCCTTTCACTTCTGGTGTGGCGGCGGCCCTCTGCTATCCTTGTTGGGATGATGGCAAAGGACCAGCTTGGGAAAGACAGTCTTGAAAGTACAGAGGTGCTGAGCCTTGTAGGACTTTGTTAGTTAAAATCAGCAGCTTGAATTCGGCTTGGAAACCTACTGTAGCTAATGCAGCATCGGTTCAACGCCACTCCTCCCATTAGTAGTCAGACGCTGCATTTTGAACCAACTGCAATTTCTGAGTTGTTTTCAAGGTCAGCCCCATGTAAAGCATGTTGCAGTAGTCTAAACAGAAAGTGATGAGGGCAGTGTTTTTCAGACTTGGCCATTTTCAGTTATGTGGACTTCAACTCCCAGAATTCCCCCTGGCTGAAAATGGCCAAGGTTGAAAACACTGGATGAGGGCATCAGTCACAGTTAGAAGGCTTCCTTTCATTAATCGGATCGTCTAATAATTGTATTGCATTCATTAATGTCTATGGCCCTACTAAACATCATCCTGAGTTTTTTACATAACTGTTTTAAATAGCTTCTTAATTTATCTATGGATCAGATAGTTATGGCTAGATATTTTCATCAAGTTTTCAATCCTTTGTTAGACTATAATACTACTCCAATTAAATTTCATTCTTGTACATTGAAAACGTTACTAGCTTCTACACTGAAGTTTAATTTGTTAGATATATGACAAGTTTTAAATCCTTCATAACAAGAATATTCTTTGGCTGGGGGACTCTGGATCTTCCCTGTGCCAGTTCCACTCTTTAACCATTACGCCATACTCAAGATCATATTTTATATGTACTATCACTATTATTGCACATGCCTCCTGGAAAAAGAAGAATTAAAAAATCTGAACATCAGGGTAATGGTTAAAGAAACTTTGAATATATATGCAAGACAACCTACAGCAGAAGTATACAAAGCTTTTACATTTGCCAAATTGGAATTTAATTCTCTTTCTGCACTTGAAGCCAAAATTGTACTGAATTGCATAAAGCAATGATATTGGGAGTGCCCTGATAAGATGATTGACTTGTTGATTGAAACAGCAACTTCAAAGTAACATAATCTACACTGTTAAGGATGCGAAGGGCAAATTACATAATAACTTTAACAAATCAGCAAGTTTTTAAAATTATTATTATTTTTTACACTTGACTTTATAATACTGAGACAAAGGTTACCACGGCAGAAATTAATTGCTTCTTGAATAACGTTGTTCTTCCAGACATCACACATGATCATGCTGTTTTTTTAGCTACACCTTTACTTCTGCAGAAAATAATAGATACTATTAAATTTATGACAAGAAAAGCATCCTGGAGCTGATGCTTATCTTACTGAATTGTAGAAGAAAGGGACTGAATTTTGTTCCCATATTGTTGGTGGTTTGTAACAATCCTTTTTAAGAAAACTTTTTTTCAATTTATTTTAATGAGGATCAATAACTAATTCTGAAGGCTGGTGAAGTGTCTACTGATTATGCACATGATTATTTGATTACTTAGTTAAATGTTGATGCTAAAATTTTGATTCTGGCATGTAGATTACAAATGAGATTACCTTTGCTTATCTACCCATCACAATCTGGTTTTATGAAAGGGAAACAAGCCCTGGATGATATTTGAGTATTAATTGACTATTAATTATACACCTTCAGAAAAATTGGAATCAGCAGTAGAATTTCATTGGCATTGGAAAAGGGCCTTGGATATGGTGAAGCTGAAATTTATTGAAACAAGTTTTAGTCAAATTAATTGGATAAAAATGTAATTGTGTAATTCTTCAGCCAGGGTTGATACAAGTAGAATTATCGCCTCATCTATCAACATGATTCATGGAACTGATCAAGGTATTTCCTCTTATATTTAATTTGATATTGGAACTATTATGCCTGTCTTATTATAGGCATAAAAGCAACTGAATACACAGTTACTATACGCTGATAGATTATTTCTTACTGATAAATATGTTTTTGCCAAAATGTATTATCAGGCTCAGCCCAAGAACAACGAAGAGTCAGTCCATTCAAACTCCAGTTCTTTATTTGCCCACACCGTACAGACAGAATCTTGCCAGACTAAAGCTACTCTACCTAACCTAAGGGGAAATAACCTGGGAGACTCTAGGGTGGGGCTATCCTGAACCTCTTCGTTTTCCCACCATTGCCTCCCCGACTGTGCCCCCGCTTATCTCCTCCACCTCCTTGGAATGTGCTCCCTCTTTCCTGAGAACTAGCGGCACCGCCAAAATCCACCACATGTATTGATATAGTAAAAAAGTCAATTCTCAGGCTACTCAATTAATTGGACTGTCTCATATACTTCCTATTGGTTCTAATGTATCCAGGGATATTTGTAAAAATGTGAGTATGAATTGAAACTCTTTTTATTTTTAGATGTAAAATTGTTTATCAGATGAAAACTGATAATATTTGATCAAGTCTATGTTTAAATATCCCAATGAGTATATGAGGAAGGGTAAATATTGTAAAAGTGAGTATTATTCAGGATGGATATATATGTACTGAGAGGGATTCCTATGATAATACCTTATATTTTTAAAAGATCTATAAGTTATTAAGGAAGTTTTTGTGAAAAAGACAAACTTTTACATTCTCTGTCCAAAGTATGGCTACTATATAGAGATGGGCAGTTTAACTTTTTTGATTTTCAGCTTTATCACTGAGCACATATTTTAAACTCTGTTTTTTTATGGAATTCGAACAATCAAGTTAAAAACAACTATCAGCCCTAGTCCAAATGTGTTAGACATCAAAAGTTCCTTATTATCAATATTGAAAAATAGCATTTTGGATTATTCCAAACCTACAGGGTTTTCTTTAGTCGATAATTTAGGGCAGTACTAGTTATTTGCAAGAACTCTGAAATAAAGAGTTAGAATATACCATATTGAAAAATCAATGGCTAAGAGTCTGAAAGAATATTAAGTAGGTTTGATGAGACTCATTCAACAAAAGGTTTTTTTCCCCATGTTTATTGGAGAATGTTTAAAACCTCGAAGAACATTTAAAAAGAGTTGGTTGTCAACATTATGTTAAATATATAACATGATGGGGGGACTTACATATATGACATGGGCTTGTCCAACCACTGCCCTATTTATCCATAAGTTTGTTAATATGGTCTTGGGAAGAGTAATAGGTTTTAAAGACGTGAATGTAATTTTGAACTATATGTTGAAATATTGTAATGTATCAATATATGAAGAATTATGGTTTTATGAAGAGTAGGGCATAGGAAAAAATATTCAGTTACAATGGAAAAATTGCACATCCTTTGATTTAATGATTTGCATTTGCTCTCGATTTGTGAACTGGCCTTTTATTGAAAACATTGATCAGTACTGCTATATGTGAGCATTGAATCTTGCAATGCTGTATTTAAAATCTATGTCTTATAATATATCATTTCTTTGTTCTTGTTCTTTTTCCTCTCTTGTTTCAGTTTGCTTTTGTTTTTCTTTTCTTTTTGTATTTCTGCATGTTCTTCTTATTTCTATATATTAAAGCAATTAAATACGCATCTATGTAACCAACTAAAGATAACAAGGGGCCCCAAAGAGCAGGAAATACAAAAAGGACACACTGCAAAATACTTTTTTGCCCTTAGTGGCCTCTGGGCCCTACGTATGTCAGCCAACTGATTAATCTGTTTACCTTTAAGAGGACGCAAGATTCTCATTTACTTTCACCCATATCATATCTGTGTCATTGAGTTGGCCTTTACAGCCACTTACGGATCCACTGTTAAAATTTTACCCTTGGAAGACAATCTTACTCGGCTACGAGTGATCGCCAATGATCTGTGTCATTGCACTCTCCCGTTTAGTCCATGAAGTATGTAGTATTTTTGTAGCTTAAATCAGTAGCCCAGGTTTTCCTCATAAGCTGCCAAGGATGTAAATCCCAAATGAATTCCAGAAATGTTGTTTTCTTCTATCTGCTGGGGAGGGAACCCACTCACCTTGGACTGAGGAGAGGCCTGTGGACACCTTCCCTTCCAATTCAATAGCATTGTTGATGTGTCCAGCAGTGGCTTCCAGGACCGTCAGGCCTTGCTCTGAATTGTTCATCTGGTCCAGAACAGCCTGGACGATGGGAACCATCATGGCAGTGGTTGCGGTGTTGCTGATCCACATGGACAGGAAGGCCGTAACCCCCATAAATCCCAACATCAGGCTGGAAAGGGACATAGTGGGGGAAAGAGTATCATACTGTAAGCTAGGGACACCACATCTATATCTAGGTCTCTTTGCTGCCATCTGGTGGTGATCTGGGTTTTTGCTGCCAGTTCAATGATCTATTCCAGCCTCTCTCAACTTTTTGACCCTGGAGGAACCCTTGAAATATTTTTCAGGCCTTGGGGAACCCCTGCACATTCAGGCTCAGATATAGGCCAGAAGTTACAAAATTATCATATTCGTTTCATGGGTAGGCCTGTAGATATGCATGAACAGTGTTCTTAAACTAAAAATAAAGAATGAAACTTACCTTTTTAATGTGAAGTTGCCCGAATTTGAAAGATTTTTTTAAATAAATTGTGATCTCTCAGGGAACCGCTAGTGACCTCTCGCAGAACCCGAGAGTTCCACAGAACCCTGATTGGGAAACCCTGATCTATTCAATGAAGATTAGCTCCTTGGGATCAAACTGAAAACCTATGGATTTCCCCCTGCTCTGACTGAATACAACCAGGGTCTGCATATTCAGGAGGGGAAAAATAAAATCTCCAGACGTGCATGTGCCATTTTTGCATAATAGCCTTAATCTCCTCAACATGTTTAATCCAACCTGGCCTAACTTTGGGAAAAGGGAGAGAACAGTTACTACTTACAGTGCAGGCTTCACACCGACAATTAGCAACACCCGGAGCGCAATCCGCTTGTGCAGGTTCCAATGCTCTACAGCCACAGCCACAATCAGGCCCCCAACAAAGAGCATATTTGTGTCCTTTAGGTACTGCATGCAGACCTGAGTGGGACAAAGGATGGCAAACTTAGCATTCTCAGTGCTAATGAACATTTGGGCACATGCAGAATGCATTTCCCTTACAGTAAGGTTACAGCTTGCCTCTGGAGTTAGCAGGAAGGAAGCTTTGATGCAGGACTGGGAGCCAACGCTATAGGAATTTATGCTACGATACCCAATCCACAGACACCCTTCTTATCCCCTCTGCTCTTTTTTCCTATTCACTTCTAACTGAACAGGACCCCTGGGTTTGCACAAACTAGACTAGATGAAATGAGGCTGAATATTCTTGGGTTCAGTATATAGTTGGAACCCAGCCCTCATCCTAGCATATTGTGTGAATCAGTCCATTTTGTTAAGTCACTATAGTTTACTGATTTGAGAAAAACATATTACTTGAACATAACAAACAACTGAACATAGCAACTATGTTCTGTTAACCCATATTTAGGGTTTAGTGTCTTGTGTGAACGCAGTCAATATTTCTAAACTTCTTTCTTAACTTCTTTCCACTGGGTGAGGGTTATAGGGTTTTGCTTATCTAAGTTCAATTCTTGATTTCATCTGAAAGCTAAAAAACCCCGTAAAACTCTATGATGAAAAGGTTTTTACCAACATTGCCTTTGCTCCCTACCTTTTTGGATTCCAGGATGCCAAACAGTGGGAATAAAATGACTGGGAAGAGAGCTGTAACAGCCAAAGGAATCACCTCTGTGCACCAGTACACAGCCATGAGAATGATCACGTAGCCACATCTGGCCTCCTGTGGACAAGGAAGCACACATTCAGACACACAGAGGCAGACACAAATATCTGTAGCACTTTAAACTCTGGATCACAAGCAAAGACATAAGGGTTTCCTTTCCCTACAATGCAATCTCAGGGTGCAAACAGTGTAACCCATGGCATACAGCTCATCAGCATACCATTTCTGGTCCCAGATGCTTCCCCAACTCATTTTTCAGCCTTTGCTCATTTCTGTAGAGCAGCTCATGGCATTTTGCACAAAGCCTGGTGTTGCCTTCAAGCCAAAAGATGTTGGGCATTCCTGCCCTAAACAAAGGGAATGGGGGGGGGGGGGCGGAATATGTGACTTTTGGGACACTAAGTGATCTATCCTAGTCTAAGGGGTTAGTGTCCTTAAGAGGTACTAGAAGCAAATAAACCAATCCTTCACTTTTCAGGAGCCACCAGCAGCCCTGACTTCCCCATCTATCAGGAACAAAACTGATCATTCCTCTAGAGCAGTGTTTCTCAACCTTGGCAAGTTTAAGATGTGTGGACTTCAACTCCCAGAATTCCCGAGTCAGCATGGGAGTTGAAGTCCACACACCTTAAACTTCCCAAGGTTGAGAAACTCTGCTCTAGAAGTTACATCAACCATTCAGTGCATGGAGAGGGGGGGATTCCCCCTCCTTCACAAGCCCCTACCTGTAATCAGAATGAAGATGCTGAACCACAATTAAAGTGCCCACAACTCAGACAGTGTTGCATACACATGCCAGATTATACTGCTGATGAGAGAGTGAACTAGTCTGGAATTTGTCAAGTCAATTTTCTTGTGGGAAGACTAATTAAGTGGCTATAAATGGTGTTTTGAGGCTCTTTGGTGCAAATACCTCATCCTTGTCAATTTGCCTATGCCCAAAATGACTATGTATAAAGCCTTACTTGAGGGCAACAAGTGGATTCATGCCCTACCAGATTTGCAAATTTCTTTCTGGACTACACAAGTGATTTTCACCAATGCACTAGGATTTTATATTAACCCTGACATGCCTGATGGGAGGGAGGATTCATTGGGTAATAGCCACAAACAGCCTTAAAGCAGTTTAAAGACTAAGAATGTAATTTGCCTTTAAGGTAACAGAAGACATTTTGTTATTTGTGTTGGTACAGACTAACGCCTCTATTCTCTAGAAATTACTGTGTAATGTTTGTCTTGCTGGGTGTATGTGTGTGTGTGCACGTTCATGTGCAAAACAGACTTCCATAATTTTGCTACTAAAACAAAAATAGATATTATTTGGGGCACTTCTATTCTGCTCTCTGCAGCATAGACAGGCAACCGTGTGCCCTCCAGGTATTTTGACTTTAAAATTCCCCAGCCAACATGGCCAATGGCAAAGGGATGTGGGCTTCCACAAATATTTGGACGGCACCAGAGTGATTACCCATGTTTTACAGATTCTCTTGGACAGATGTAGATCCAGTGGTCTAATCATTAATCGGATTTCAGGTCTGTATGTTCTGCTTATTACAATCATTGTACAGTATCAGCTGAAAACCTCCAATGATTCTCAACCGTGCTTTGTAAAATGTTTCCAGATCTTATCTATACTGTAGTTCACTACTTAGTTTATTATTTAGTTTATTATACTTTAGTTTATTAGTTTATTATACTTAGATTATTCAGTTATAGCTTCCTCTGTATGCACTGGAGAAGAATACATTAAGATGTATGTGCAGACCCAGAAGAAGATCTCTGTGCATCTTAAACCCTTGCATCTACTCACCCTTAGAAAAAAACTGTCTCCTTTCTTACTTAGAGGAAATAATTGATTAAAAGGTCAAAGACACAAGTGAGGCTTAGAGATTAACACACCAATGTTGAGAAAAACTAAGGAAGAGACACGTACTTGTCTTGTAAAAAATGAATGGCTGGAGCTGGAGTGAGAAAAAGCAGAATGACGTGGGTGGTTATCCCCCAGCTTTCTGCAGCAACATAGGACAGGAGGTATTAAGGGGCAAGCATGCCCCATTACAGAATACTGCAGAGTGGAGTGGGAAGCAAAATACTGCTGGCAGATTCACGTGGTCAAAGGTCTTCACAGATCCTGTTGTGGACAGGGTAATCCGTGTTAGAATTCACCATGTGCCAAAGCACGCCAGCTGCAGCCTGGATGGACCTGTGAAGTCCTGGCCCACCCCACCTTTCCCTCCTCTGGGGGCCAGATACAGCAGCCCCACCCAGTCCCCAATGGGCCAGTGTGAATCTGGGAGTCTGTTCTTTGTTTCGCCGATCCTAACAAGACTGACTCCTCATTCCAATCAGCGGTGCAAAAGGTTTGGGCAGAATTTTCACTTCGGTAAATATTTTCAATATTTGCCTGGTCATCTCCACCTGCCTTTTCCCACTTCTCAGGATTACTTGGGGGAGTTGGGCGGTGATAAATTTGATTAAATAAATAAATACATAAAAATAAATTATTTAAAAAAGAATCATGCCTTCCTGATCCTCAGCATCACAATCTCTTTTGAATCACTGCACATCAATATCCAGACATTAATGTGTGCATTAGGGGAGAGGGCACGGTGTGCTTCTGCAGAGGGCTTGTCTTGAAGCAGTCTGCTGATTCGGGGACTGCTACACAAGACAAGGGGCGTGGTGGCTCAGCGGGTAAGACGCCAGGCTTGTTGATCGGAAGATCTTCGGAGGTTCGAATCCCTAGCCCCACGTGACGGAGTGAGCTCCCGCACTTGCCCCAGCTCTTGCCAACCTAGCAATTCGAAAGCATGCAAATGCAAGTAGATGAATAGGTACCACTTTGGTGGGTAGGTTCCACGTGCGTCATGCCGGCCACATGACCGTGGAAGCGTCTTCGGACAACGCTGCCTCTTCGGCTAACAAATGGAGATGAGCACCGGCCCCTAGAGTCGGACACGACTGCACAAATGTGCGGGGGGAACCTTTACCTTTTTACACAACAAGACAGGAGCACTCTCCTGTTGCTTGTTTGTCCCCTGAGCAACTGCCTCTGAGCACAAAGATTTAATTTGGCTATTACCTATGAATTTAATGTTTTAATCTTCCCCTCATCTCAGTTCTAATATTATGAGAAAAGATAAAAATGTTTCTATCCAGTTTCTCCAAACGAGTCGTCCTCGTTAGGTCTCTATTCCCCTATCCCAGTGTTTCTCAATCTTGGAAACTCTAAGATGTATGGACTTCAATTCCCAGAATTCCCCAGCCAGCCAGTTGAAGTCCACACATCTTGGTGTTGCTAAGGTTGAGAAACACTGCCCTGTCCCATTAAACGAGGAAATCATCCCTTATAGAGGGAATTTTCAACTTTGCAGAGCTGTGACAAGCTGCAACTTTGCCCTCTGGAAGCTAAACTTCCAAATCCAAAGGCCCATATCATTTCCCAGAAATCAAAAATCCTTACTTGATGGTTGTCAACCTGATTTAAGGCAGAACAAAACTGGATCTCTGAATGAAGCTTTGCTCTTTTACTGACGTTTTAAACCAGGGTTTCTCAATCTTGGCAGCTTGAAGATGTGTGGACTTCAACTCCCAGAATTCCCTAGCCAGCCATGCTGGTTGCAGAATTCTGGCAGTTGAAGTCCACACATCTTCAAACTGCCAAGGTTGAGAAATGCTGGTTTAAACATTCCAAACCAGGGCAAAAATGGCAGGCCGAGATATATTCTAAAAAGCATTATGTGATTAACTGTCATAAGAGGTGCGCCAAGAGAGACGAAAATCCACAGAATTCCTGCTGGATCACTCAGACCAAAAGATCTGCTATCTAATCTCTCCGGCAGCCAACAAGATGCCCCAAGCAGTTCACAGTCAGGGTAGGAAGAGGATGGTCTTCCCAGGCTATTAGTGCCCAGCTTCCTGTACTCAGAAGCTGACTGCTCCTGTACAGAGAAGTTCTGTACTTAGCTGCTATGACCACTATCTGTGGACAGACCTATTCTGCAATGCTTATTTTGCCTGTAGCTTTCTTATTATATGTCTGCCCCTTATGACTGCTATTTGTAACAAAAATGTGGTTTTCCCTATTTCCCACAAAGCCAGCACCATCTCCACGGGGTGGAAAAATATCTCCCCTTTTTCGCCACAGAAGTCAGCACTTTAAGGTAGACTGCATCTGTCGATGGAGGCTCTATGTAGCTTTCACAGCTTTAAGAGGCCGCTGTGCCCAATGGGGAGTTTCCTTCACCCCGCTGCCCCAACAACTTTACACGGGCTTTCTTCTCCCTGCGGGGAGAAGGTGCCTGTGCTGTTTCTCCAGCACGCCGTCAGCAAAACAGTCCCACGTTCATTCTCTTTCTCTCCGTTTCTTCCCGATAAACGGAGACCGGGGCGCTCCCTCTCTCGTTCGGTCCAGGGCTGTCACCCCCGTCCGCCAAGAAGCGAACGCCGTTTGGTTCAGGAGAGCGCGCCAATCTCGTCGCCGACGGCATCCGGGCGGGCTGTTAGCGCCTGGCTCCGCAGGGCGAAGAACCACCCCAAGAGATCCCCGACAGCCTGGGGATGTTCGAGGGTGCAGAGCGCGCTGCGCTCTCGCGTCTCCGGGACGGGGCACCGGCACCGCCGAGAGCCGATGCTCCCTCCGGCAACGCAGCGAACTGGCCGCGCGGCGGACCTACCTGAGTGGGGATCAGGAGCGGCAGCGGCAGCAGAGCGAGAGGGGCGCCGAAGAGCGTGAGGAAGGCCTGGCAGCGCAGCAGCGAGCGCAGGAACGGCGGCAGCGAACGAGCCATAGCCGGGAGAAGCGGGGAGCAGCTTAGACGGGGCGGGCGAGAGAGCGTCCCGGCTGCCACCGGGCCTTTTAAACGGCGCTCCTCTTGGGCGCCAGCCCCGGCCCCTCCCTCTGCCCGGCCCCCGCTGCCTCTCTCTCGGGAGGCTGCGCTTCCCAACTCCGCGGGGTGTCTCTGCCGAGGACCCTTCTCTGCCTCGGGGGCCAGTGGGCCGGCCCCTCTCGAAGCGTCTGCAAGGCGCCCCTTCGAAGCAGACACCCGCGGCTGCGGATCTTGCCTCCTTGCCGCCTTTCCCGAATCTTTCCAGGACGAGGGCTGGAAAGTGCCACAAGTTCCTCGCCCGTCCTGCAAACATGGAATTTCCCCAGCCAGGCCGCCTGTCGCCGCTTCAAACGGTGTTCGAAGGCTGTCGAACAGCTGAAGAAGTTCATGCAAGCGACACCGGCTAGGCGGGGGCGGGGGCGCACGTGGTATCGCGAGCCGCAACTACAAGACAAGCATCGGTTGGATGAGTGCCCAAGAGTACCCCCCCACACACACACACACTCACTGAATGTTCTCAAAGGGGCCAACTGCCGCTCTTGCCTCTCAATCTCTGTATTTGCACCCCCTCTCAGAAATCCTCAGCAAGCTGGTGGGGCTTGTATCTGCCCGCCCACCCCGCCCCCCCATTTTGAACTGGTGTGTGGGATGCACAGCTCTTCTGTGGAGGCCAGCTTCAGGCACACTCCCCGTTTTCCCCCCCCCCCTTATGTTTCTATCCCCTGTTCCCCCCCCCCCCGCAGGTCCCCCCTCGCGGTGCTCTTTCTCCCCCTTTTCTGCACTGGATGAAGGACTGGAATAAGACCAAATTAAAGGTTTTCAAAAATAAAAAATGGGAGGAAATGATGAATGGGGAGGGTTAGATCTGTGCCCGATAATCCGCATTTTGCAGCACCACCGTTTCTGCAACGAAGCTGCACACCTGGGCTTCTGTCTCTGGAGCCCATAAAATACTCACTTTCTGACTCTTTCCCAGGCTAGAGCCTCCAGAATCCAGGATGCCTTGGAGGCTTGGAGCTGACTCATTCCTGTATACATCATTCTTAAAAAAAAAAAAAAGTACAAACATAGCTGTTACACTAGCAAAGTGCATATAGAGAGTTCAGTTCTTATAGTTTTTTTTATTGCTGCAGAGCAATAAGTGGGGTTGTCTTTAATTAGTCCAAAACCAGGATTACTAGCTGGTGTTGATTTATTTATTTGCTACATTTGTTCTCCATTTTTCTTCCAGGAGCTCAAAGTGGCACGCACAGCACAGTTTCTTGCCATTTTTCCTGCAACAACCACCTTGTGAAGTAGGTTGGGCTGAAGAACATGATCGGCGCAGAGTTACCCAGTGGTCCTGAATGGCTATGGGTGGACTTGAACTCAAGACTCTCTAGTCCCAGTGTAGAACTTTAACCAGTACATCACGCAAACTTTTTGTCAGGGGCCATTTTCAGGTCTCATTCAAAGGTTGTGTTCAGAGTGGGAAGAGACTTCTCTGGGTCCCAAGGAAAGCTGCTCATCTAGGCTGTAGGAAACCCATAACCTGCTAGATTTATTCATTCATTTATTTACTTATATTTCAAATTTAGTCACCGCCCATCTCACTCGGAGGGCGACTCTGGGCAGTTTACAATAAAACAAGAATAAATACTAGTTAAAATACAAAGAACAATCTTCTTAAATAAATAATATATTCCCAAGGGATAGATGGTGAAAAGTTCTTAATTTACATTTTTAGATGGCAGCAGTGTTGGCATGTTCCCTGATACTCTTCCTGCATTCAGTTCCTCCTTTCTTCTGTGCAGATGTTCTGCTATGACCCCTGTTGGGGCCCATGATTTGGCTACCGTGTCTGCAAACATTTGGACAACCATTAAACATGGCAGCAAAGGGCGACAGCGATGGCTTTACTGCCATCTAGTTCTCCAGATGTTTGCAGCCCATAGATCAGAGCTTTCCAAACTTTTCATGTTGGTGATACACTTTTTAGACATGCATCATTTCGCGACACACTCTTACAGCAGGGCATCATTTCACGACACACTCTTACAGCAGGGCACAAGGCAGGCACTAGGACCTGCGTGGAATCCTGGCAGGGCTCGGAGGCAGCAGCAGCCTTGACACACCCAGACACTGCAGCCGACACACTAACGTGTCCCGACACACAGTTTGGAAAGCTCTGCCATAGATGGTGGCCCTACTCTGCACCATCAGAGTTATCGAAGTCACGGAGGAAGGGTTAGGATCTCTCTGCACCATTTCCTGCAGCTTTTGTGGGTGGGATGGGAATGGGGGGAATCTTAGGTTCATCCAACACTCACTTGGCAATATTTCACAGGCTAACTGGTAAAGAATCGCAGCCAAGCACCTTTTTTGTATAACTATTTTATTAAAGCCTTCAATTCTCTGAAAAAAGGTGGCACATAGGTGCAAATAATAATGACAATAGGTTGATGGGGAAGGAAACAAATATTATAGTACTAACAGGTATTATGCATGACATTTATTTAACTGATTGTGTGATTTTATACATATATTAATATTTATACCATATTCCACATGCTTGTTCTTTTAACAGCCTCTTATACTGCATGTGATATTACATATTGCTTATGTATACATATATTTATATATGTACGGTATATACAGTATAATATTATGTATATTTATGTATACAATAAAGTAGAGCCAGTTTGGTCTAGTGGTTAAGGCAACAGGCTAGAAACCAGGAGACTGAGAGTTCTAGTCCCGCCTCAGGCATGAAAGCCGGTTGGGTGACCTTGGGCCAGTCCTTGTCTCTCAGCCCTAGGAAGGAGCCAATGGCAAACCAGGAGACTGAGAGTTCTAGTCCCGCCTTAGGCATGAAAGCCGGCTGGGTGACCTTGGGCCAGTCCCTCTCTCTCAGCCCAACTCACCTCACAGGGTTGTTGTTGTGGGGAAAATAGGAGGAGGAAGGAGTATTAGGTATGTTCCCCACCTTGAGTTATTTATAAAAATAATAAAGGCGCGATTAAAAAAATCTAAAAAAAAGTATTTATCCATCTGAACAGAAAAATATGGAGAAAACTAGACTTAGCTAATTTCCTTTTCTCTTACATCATGCCTATTTTCTTTTGCTTACTATTTCTTCTTCGTTTTCAGCTTACCCTGAAAAGGAATTGCGTGATGGGTACGTGTGCATATCTGTTCAGAAAACAAGTGAACAAAGGCTAATAATGCTTTCAACACTTAATGCAATAACAGCTTTCAAATATTCAATATTCTTTATATAAGGAGGAAGAAAGTAATTGGTGTGCTATGAGGATGGGGAATCCCCTCAGAGCCCCAGGAAATATGGAAAAGGAATGATCTGGTTTGGTGTAAGGCAGCTTTATGTAAATTATGAAATTTTTGGCAGGGATCACAGGTTATTGGGAGAACACCTGCTTAGCAATCAGAAATCCCTGGCACGATCGATTGCAGTTGAAGGAAAAAAGCTTGTGCTGATGAAGGTTGGAAATACTGAGTTAGATGCCAAAAGAATCTGATTTCTTGCAAGCCAGCATCGGGGTTCTTAGGAAACAACTGTTGGCATGTTACTCCCCCATGTTGCTCAGAAAAGCGTTTGATAAGCTGAGATACAAGGAACCCTCCTCTACCACAAGGCACAGAGGCACCCACCTACCAGGAGGAGGTACATCAGAAGTGCATTTCCCACGTACTCTCTTCTCGGGGACAGCTGAGCTACGGAGCCTCCAGATGTGTGGATGTCCTTGCTGAAGGCAAAGGGGTGGCAGGGCCAACAGTAACTGAGGGTGGCCCACTCGGAGCAGACACACTCTTACAGCAGGGCACAAGGCAGGCACTAGGACCTGCGCGGAATCCTGGCAGGGCGGGTTTGGAGGCAGCAAGGCACAGGGCAGGCACTAGGACCTGTGCAGAATCACAGCAGGTTTGGAGGCAGCGAGGCAGAAGGCAGGCACTAGGACCTGCGGGGAATCACAGCAGGTTTGGAGGCAGGTTTCTCCCTAGGAAACCCCCTTGTGTACGTGGGTGCCCTCAGTGTGGGAGTTATCAAAGATACGGGCATCAAAGAGTTACCAGAAAAACTGGCTTCTCCACATAGCTGGAGGGAAGCTGGTGAGTAAGTTGTGCCAAGTAGAGTCCTTAATCCACTTCTGATCTCTGCTGGGAACTTGGCTGGACTGTGGCTTCCTTTTGCCCTCTACCTGAACTCCTGCCTCCCCACAGCCAGGAGGTCAGGCCTGGGTAAGGAAGGGTTTCTTTTCCTCCTGCCCTGCAGGTGGTCCTGCGCTGGCAAAGAGAAGTACCAATGCTTCCTTGGCTTTGCCGCCCTCCCTTTATCTCTTTTTAACGGCAGCCTTTCCCAATCTCTTGAAGAGTTTTGGGACTGCACTTAGATGGTGGTTGGGCCTATGCAATGAAATCTCTGTCCCTTTTTGACACGCACTGCAACACGTGAAAAAGGGGTGGCGCTTCAGTTGCCCAATTGCCCCACTTCGACTTTTTTGACACACACAAACACGCCACGGTGCGTGCCTGGCAAGGGCTTCAGGTTGGCTCCGCGACGCTCGTCATTCAGAGGCAAACTCTTTACGGAGAGACTTGAAGGAAAGCTTGTGTTCATAATCTCTGAAACAGAACCTGGTTCAGGGTGTTGTGCAAACCCAGAAAACCCACACCTTGAACCATAAACTGACTAAATTGGCTAGCTTCATACAACAGGCTGAGCAACAAAAAAGCCAACCAATGTTAATTAGGTTTAGCATGTGAGAAAGCAGTCACTCTGTCTCCAGCTGGCTTGGTTAAGGATATTGTACTGACAGTGAGTCTCTTCTTCAAGCCATTCATGATCACACTTTTTCTTCACATTTACAATGTACTTGTGCGTGTGTGTTTGTGCATTATTACAGTTTCCCTTAAATCTCCTCTCAAAAATGTGTTTTCTTCCCCTGATTGATTTTGTGATGGGTCTTTCAAGCTATCATTCCATCTATGACCTGCGAAGTACAATGTGTTTCCAGTTGCAGGACTTTCAATTTTGGGATGCTGTCAGGGGTGTATGGCCAATATGGTCACCGTGGTGGCCACAACAGTGGATTGAACTCTGCCTGTTTTTTATTTTAATCCATATGCTTATTGTTAAAAGATTGAAATACAAAGGAAGTTTTAAAAAAAGCAAGATGATCCAAAAAAAGACTGCTCCATTCGAAATAAAAAGTAAAAAAGAAAAAGTATCCTTCCTTCCCTTCCATTTGTCTGGTTTCTCTTTGGATCATATAAATCTTTCACCTTTTGCTCTGCCTGTTTTTTATGTGCATCGCAGAGCTTCAGTCGCACCACCGTGGTTGCCATCTTGACTTTTTTGACCTTACCCTGCAGACACCTGCTGCTGTTAGAAGAAAGCAGTCACTATTGTGAAATTGGCTCCATTGATTACTCTGGTAAAATCTGGTTGTAAAATTTGACTACAGAACAGATAAAGCAAAAATAGGAATAAGTTCTTTTCTACCCTCTGGGAATACTTTTAAAGCAACTGCAAATATGTGTGAAGGAAGGAACCATGTTTAAACCTGTCCACCTTCGAGATAATTGAACACAAAGGTATCAAATATAGCTGCAGTCAGACTCGCTCCAGTTACAAGGTGAATCTTTTACATTCATATTCTAAAACAGGGTTTCTCAACCAGGGTTCCGTGGCACCCTATGGTTCCACGAGAAGTCACTAGGGCAGAGCTTTCCAAACTGTGTCGCAACACGTTAGTGTGTTGGCTGCAGTGTCTGGGTGTGTTGTGGCTGCTGCTGCCTCTGAGCCCTGCCAGGATTCCGTGCAGGTCCTAGTGCCTGCCGTGTGCCTGGCTGCCTCCAAACCTGCCCTGCCAGGATTCCGCACAGGTCCTAGTGCCTGCCTTGTGTCTTGCTGCCTCCAAACCTGCTGTGATTCCACGCAGGTCCTAGTGCCTGCCTTGTGCCTTGCTGCCTCCAAACCAGCTGTGATTCCGTGCAGGTCCTAGTGCCTGCCTTGTGCCCTGCTGCCTCCAAACCTGCTGTGATTCCGCGCAGGTCCTAGTGCCTGCCTTGTGCCTTGCTGCCTCCAAACCTGCTGTGATTCCGCGCAGGTCCTAGTGCCTGCCTTGTGCCTTGCTGCCTCCAAACCTGCCCTGCCAGGATTCCGTGCAGGCCCTAGTGCCTGCCTTGTGCCTTGCTGCCTCCAAACCTGCCCTGCCAGGATTCCACGCAGGCCCTAGTGCCTGCCTTCTGCCTCGCTGCCTCCAAACCTGCTGTGATTCCGCACAGGTCCTAGTGCCTGCCTTGTGCCTTGCTGCCTTGCTGCCTCCAAACCTGCTGTGATTCCGCGCAGGTCCTAGTGCCTGCCTTGTGCCTTGCTGCCTCCAAACCCGCCCTGCCAGGATTCCGCACAGGTCCTAGTGCCTGCCTTCTGCCTCGCTGCCTCCAAACCTGCTGTGATTCTGCACAGGTCGTAGTGCCTGCCCTGTGCCTTGCTGCCTCCAAACCTGCCCTGCCAGGATTCCCCGCAGGTCCTAGTGCCTGCCTTGTGCCCTGCTGTAAGAGTGTGTCACGAAATGATGCCCTGCTGTAAGAGTGTGTCGCGAAATGATGCATGCCTAAAAAGTGTGTCACCAACATGAAAAGTTTGGAAAGCCCTGCACTAGGTGTTCCCCGGGAGATCACGATTTATTAAAAAAATTATTTCAAATTCGGGCAACTTCCCATTAAAGAGGTTAAGTTTCAGTCTTTATTTTTAGTTTAAGAACACTGTTAGTGCATATATACAGGCCTACACATGAAACGCATGTAATAATTTTGTAACGTCTGGCCTATATCTGAGCCTGAATGTGCAGGGGGTCCCCGAGGCCTGAAAAATATTTCAAGGGTTCTCCAGGGTCAAAAGGTTGAGAAAGGCTGTTCTAAAAGGTCAGCAGAAAGTGCCTATTAAATGGGAATTGCATTCTGGAAAACGGCGTTTGCAGTGACTCACTCAGAAAAGGGACTGCACTGCAGGGGTGTCCAGGGGATAGGGTCAAAAGATCCAGATGGGCACCATGGCTATCTGGTCTTGGACACCATCTGGACTTTTTTCATACATGCACACACATTCTGCAGACACCTCTGCTGCTCTGTGGGCTCTGCCTTGTTCTTCTCTCAATTTCTATTCCTGCTAAATTTATGTCCATTCCAGCAAGCTTTTAGTGATTTTAGCAGAATACTGTGGACAACCAAAAAAACAAACAAATGGATCATCGAACAAATCAACCCAGAGTTCTCACTCGAGGCACAAATGACCAGGCTCAAAGTATCCTACTTTGGACATATTATGCAAAAACCTAACTCTCTGGAGAAGTTCATAATGCTGGGAAAGGTGGAAGGAAAGTGTAGAAGAGGCTGACCAGCAGCAAGGTGAATGGACTCAGTTACAGTGGCAATGAGTGGACTGTTAGAAGACCCAAAAGTACATGGAGAAAATCTATGTGGTTGCTAAGAGTCAACAATGACTTGATGGCACATAATCAATCAATCAATCAATCAATCAATCAAATAGTGCATGGGGCGAAAGGCATCCTTTCCTTTTATCTATTCATTCTCAAGGGTTAGGGTTAGGCTTGGGAAAAGTGGAAGGAAAAAGAAGAAGAGGACGACCAGCAGCAAGGTGGATGGACTCAGTTACAGTGGTGATGGGAGTGCCAACACTCCCTGGAAGACCTGAAGGACCAGGTTAGGGACAGATCATCATGGAGAAAATCTATCTATGTGGTTGCCAAGAGTTGACAATGACACGGTGGTGATGGACTCCACCGTGGGGGAGCTGGGGATGGTGACGGCCAACAGGAAGCTCTGGCGTGGGCTGGTCCATGAAGTCACAAAGAGTTGGAAGGGACTGAACGAATAAACAACAAAAGACAAAGGGCTGGGATAGAATGAAGCATGAAGAATGGCAGAATCCAAGAAAGGGGAGGAGGAAGAGCAGAAAGTGCCACCTTAAAGAGTAAGATTTTGGTTCTTTTTGGTCACATAAAGTCTTGTGGATCTCAGTCTGCTTCATCAACTATACCTGATCTCAATCACAAGAGCATCTGTGATAAAATAATTTGGGTGCCATAAGTCTTGTTTGTTTGAAAAAAGTCTTTTCAAACAAACAACAAATACTTCTACCTCTTTGGAAAGCCATTTGTAGTTCCCCCATGTAAAGGCCAGCTTCAGATAATAAATTAACTTCTAATCCTGTTTTAGCAAAATGCAGTAATTGCGTACATATAACATAACGCAATCAGAATGCTCCTGAGTCTAGCAGCTTCCAGGAATATGAGTGTTGAACACCTAGATGTAAAGACTGCATTTCTACATGGAGAGATAGAGGAAGAACTGTACATGCTACAACCTCCAGGCTTCGCCAATCCCAAGACGCAGCAACTCGTTTGCAAACTTCAGAAGGGGATTTATGACCTGAAGCAAGCAGCAAGAGCATGGAATAAGAAGTTGAACCAAGTACTTCTTAAGCAAGGCTTTGTTCAAGGCCAAGCTGATCCCTGTCTCTACACAAGATGCAGAAATGGCAGAGAGGTGTACGTTCTTTTTTATGTGGATGATTTGATGATCTGCCATAATAACAAAAGAGACTTTGATGAAATCATGTCCAACCTGAACAAAGAAGTAGAAGTCAAGCATCTGGGCAATGCCAGCTACTACTTGGGGATACAGATTGAAAAGGAAGAAGATGGAAGCTTTCTTCTAAGCCAGAAGCAAAAGATACTAGAACTGTTGGAAAGCTTAGGACTGCAAAATGCCAATCCTATGCCAACACCAATGGAAATAGGTTTCCACAAGCAACAGGAACCTAGTGAACTTTTACCAGAGAATAATGGCTATAAAAGTGCCATAGGTAAGCTATTGTATCTAGCCACTACCACTAGGACAGACATAGCAGCTGCAGTAAACATTCTATACAGAAAAACTAGCACACCCACACAGAGAGACTGGACTGGTGTTAAGTGGGTGGGAAGGTACCTAAAGGGCACTATACACCTAAAAATAAAGCTACCAGCCACTGACAATTCAAAACTAGTGGGGTTTACAGATGCGGATTGGGCAGAAGACATTACTGACCGTAAATCCACTAGTGGGCATGTATTTTTCTATGGGGGTGGGGCAGTAACCTGGGGAAGCCATAAGCAAGATACAGTCGCACATTCATACACAGAGGCGGAGTATGTGTCAGCAGCAGAAGCATGCAAAGAGGTTTCATGGCTCAAGCTACTGCTTGAAGACATGAGGATAGAGGAATCTACCCCTATTCAGGTCTACGAAGACAACCAAAGTTGTATTAGGCTCTCACAGTCAGAAAAGATTAATGGGAGAACTAAACACATTGATGTTAAGAATCATGTAGCGAAATACTTGCAAGAGCAAGGAATAGTCAGACTAGACTATTGTCCCACAAAGAACATGACTGTGGACATTCTCACAAAGCCGTTGCCGAGGAGCAGTTACCAAGAACTGCAGAAGAAGTTGAACCTTGTGGACTCTGAGACATGCTAACTTGAGAAGGGGTGTTGGAATTATCAGGGGTCAACTCAGCATTGTCTCATAAGGGGGGTCTTTCTAGTAAACACATCTCTATTGTGCTTGTGGGATGTCACATGGGTCACTTGATTTCCACTTCCTTTCTCCTTCTTGACTTTGAGGGATTAACAATCTCCATTACTCTTTGGGCACATCTGCAAGCAGGAGGTGCTGCAGAATGCAGCTCTCGTCCTTTTCATCTCGCTTGCACACAGATCTACTATGAATCTACTTGTATCCAGATCTACTGAATAAATGTAAACTATCTCTATTTTTTTCTTCATCTAACTACTATGTGAAGACTGAATTTATTTCTGAACGTAATTAAGCGTAATGTGCAAGTCCCTTTCGTGGTTCACGCTTCTACTTTGCAAGATTGTTGTTAGCTGCTTGGAGTTCTTTTATTAACCTTCAAAACTCCATGATTGACATAACATGCTAAGAAATGCTCGGCCTCCCACAACACTGGGGTGGCAAATTATCCAACCTCATTTTTGCCTTGTCGAATGTGTTGTGCAAATTCAGCTAAAGAAGTGGGCTCCAGTTGTCTTGAAGGACTTGAGTTGGCCTGGCATGAAATGGTAATTATGTTTCTTCTGAACGAATTATGACAGCATCAGACAACATTTAAGGTGCTTATTTCCAAAGTATCCTTTTTTAAAAAGAAATGTTGAATTGCAATCCCAGATATGAATGAATCACTTTGGTAGATTTCAGCCCCCTGTGTTGAATCTGATATGGCAGGAGACAAGAACCCCCCTCCCCCCCAAACAACTGGCCACCCTGAGGCCTCCCTCAGCTCACAGTGCCCAACACAGCCTATTTTGTACTGTTCTGTTCCGCACCATGGAGCTCACACAAGCCTTTGTAGGAAGAAGGGAGGGTGGCAGAGTGGGTGGCATGTTCTTCCACAGTGTCCTTGTTTACCAAGCTATTGTGTTCCTTCAAGATCTCCTTTGACAGCCCCCAAGGCAACAGCTCTCGGGTTCTGTTTTTTTTCATAGATTTTATGAAAGTTTTAAATATACAAAGTTAAAAGTTGAAAATGAAACAGAAATACAAATACAAATTAAGAAAAGACAGAGAAAAAACTGTAGAAAAGTAAAAAGAAAAAGAAAAAAAGAAAAAGAAAAAGAAAGGGAAAACAGCATAGAAATAAGCTAACTTCCGATCTATCTCTGGTCATAAAAGTAACAATTTTTTTTATCTTACATACTAGCTTTATATAATATTCATAAACATTTCTTATCTGATATTTTCTATTTATATATAATCTGGTCTTCAAAACCCCATGTAAGCTTTGCCCCTCCTGCTTTTTGCAAATATTCCATCAATGGTTTCCATTCTTTAAGATAATAGCAATTTGAGTTTTCTTTTAGTAAACATGTCAATTTGTCATTTTCTGCCATGTCCATCAGTTTTAACATCCAGTCTTGTATCGTTGGTAGAGTTTGATTTTTCCAATTTTGTGCATACAGAAGTCTTGCCGCTGTAATCATGTATTGTATAATTCTAGTAAAGTGTTTTTCTACTTGTTCTTCTGATATTCCCAACAAAAACAATTCTCGTTTAAGTGGGATTCTAATTTGTAATATATTTTGCATCAATGAATGTATTTGAGTCCAATAGTTCTTTGCCACTTTGCATGTCCACCACATATGGTAAAAAGACCCCTCTTGTTTTTTACATTTCCAACGAATGTTGGAGACACTCCCATACATTTTAGCAAGTTTTTGTGGGGTCATATACCATCTGTACATCATCTTATAAAAATTTTCCTTCAAATTGTAACTCAAAGTAAATTTTATTTTTTTATTCCACATATCTTCCCATTGTTGCATTTGTATATTAGGACCAACATTTTTTGCCCATTGAACCATGCAGAGCTCTCGGGTTCTGTTATAACTTGTATGTCCCCAACCCGGAGCTCTCTGTGACCTTCAGATGAGGGGTGATGGTTCAGTCTCTCCCAAGGACTACTTTGCCATCACTGAAGATACTACCTCGTCTTTCCTGCCTCCAAGTATCCACTCTGTTGCTCATCAAAAGTGGAGTCTAGCAGGGAAAGGGGGTGAGGATTTGGGATCCTTCACCCTGGAATCTGAAAGAGTACTCATGAGTTCCTGGGGTCTGCCTGAAGAGAAGACGCCCCTAATTTGCTTCATAGCTGTATTGCCCATATGATTTCACTTGCTTCATTCTATCATTTGTGCCATGAATCCCAAGAAAGGGTATGCTGTTTACAAGAGTCAGCCAGATATTTTCATTAAAAGATGCAGAAAATGGAAACGAAGAAATAATCTTTGAACTGCAAGGGGGTTCCAGCTGTTGAGCCATCTTTCACCCGATGCCTTTTAAACCATGTTTGGCCTGCCAGAATCAGTAGAGATGGTGCTGCGAAGGATTTCAGTTGCTAACTTCTGTGGCTCAAGCTGCTGCATTAAAGCAGGGTTCACTTATTTTCCCCAAGTAGCTGGCACTCCATCACAGCAACTTGGCTTAATTGAATCTCATCCAAGCAAGGAAGCCAAGCCTTGTTTAGGAAGACAAAAAAGTTACAATTGCATCTGAAATACAATCAGACAATGGTATTACAACTGTAGTAGTATTAACTTGATGGCTACCAACATTCTGTTTTTCTATAGCACACCCACTGAACCAGACCTGCCACCCAGAGAGGATTCCTGACATCCCCCTCCAGACATCAAGACATCCTCTCATGTAAAGCACATTGAAGTAGTCCATTTGGGAGGTGACCAAGGCATGAGTGACCATGAGCAAAGCCTCCCAGTCCAGGAACAGGCTCAATTAGCGCACAACATGAAGTTGTACAAAGGCCCTCCTGTCCATGGCTGTCATCTGTTTCTTAAACAGGAGCCATGAGTCCAGGAGGACCTCCAAATTGCCTGCAGGTTGTACTTGGGGTAGTGCAACCCCATCCAGAACAAGAGATGAGAAATCCCCAGAACCAGGGGGCCCTAATACCCAAAGCCAGTCTTGCTAGGGTTGAGCTGAAGCCTGTTGCTCCCCATTCTTCAGACACTGAGATAGAACCTCCATGGCATCACTTGGGCGGCCAGGGGTAGAGAGGTAAAGGTGCATATCATCAGCATACTGATGGTACATGCTGCCAGATGACCTCATCCAGTGGCTTCATGTAGATGTTAAACAGAAACAGAGAGAGCAGCAACCCCTGCGGAACCCGACACAGCTTGTCAGAGCACACAACGCTGGGGCGGCCAGTGCTCCTCCAAGACATTAGAGGTATACGTTCTATGCAGTAAATAGACACTCAAGCAGAGATCAGATAAAATAGTCTATTTACTCTATATACATACGCAGTCCAAAATACAATCCAGTAACGTCCAACACAGTTACAGATGAGATGAAGCAACGAGAAGAATGAACACCAGAGTTTCACTACTTTTATACAAATATTGACCAATCACATTATAGGTCAAACAAATTATCTGCCACACCCAGCTAAACTATAGCACCTGTAATATGAGTCACATCATACCTTCTACAATGGCTGCTAATTGGATGACTTGCAGAAAATATCAACTCTCACCTATATACCTCTAGCCTCTCCTGTATAATTAATCTACTTGTAAATTCTGGGTATTTTATAAACCCCAACACCCTTCCAATTTACAATAGACATTACATTTCAATTACACAATATAGAAGACATACACATATTGGATACACACATCCTATGTCTCTCTATACATAGAGGCTTGGTCATTATATCTGCAACGTTATTCTCAGATAGACAATATTTTAATTCAATCAGAGATTCCTTTACAGCATTTCTAACATTTTGATACTTAATATCTACGTTTGCTTCTCCCTCTGATTTTATCATTCTTTGCCATCTGTATACACGCTTCACTGTCTTCATATACAATTATAGGTTCTTCAATTGTTACAGTAACATCCCTTAACAATTGCCTATACCAGGGGTCGGCAAACTTTTTATGCCGGGAGCCATTTTGACATGCTCGTGCACATTTTGAAATGCTAGAGAGCCAGGGGGCGGGGTTTGCGGGCGGGGGCCAATCACGTGGAAGGGGGCGGGGTTTGCGGGCGGGAGACGGCGTCCACCCGGCCCAGCTGCCCGGGGTCCAGGGAGATCAGCTCCGGCGGGATCTGTGGCGAAGAGCGGCTGTGGGGGGGGGGCGGGCGGCGACGACAAGCGACGCGCTTCAGGCTTTCAGCGCTGGAAGGAGGCCCGCCTTCCAGCGCTGAAAGCCTGAAGCGCGCCGCTTGTCGTCGCCGCCCGACCCCCCCCCCCACGGCCGCTCTTCGCCCGCCCGCGTTGAACAAAGAAGATGATGGAGGGTGGGAAACGAGGCCTGCCCGCTTACCTGCCTGCCTCCCTCCCTCCGCGAGGCCCCCGCTGCCTTCCCGGGGTCCAAGCCGGATCGGGGGCCTCGCGGAGAGAAGCAGGCAGGCAGGTAAGCGGGCAGCCCTGGCCTCCGCCGCCGGGCCCGCCCCCCTCGGCCGCTTCCGCCTGCCCGCGTTGAAGGAAGAAGACGATGGAGGGTGGGAAACGAGGCCTGCCCGCTTACCTGCCTGCTTGCCTCCCTCCGCGAGGCCCTCCGCTGCCTTCCCGGGGTCCAAGCCGGATCTGGGGCCTCGCGGAGAGAGGCAGGCAGGCAGGTAAGCGGGCAGCCCTGGCCTCCGCCGCCGGGCCCGCCCCCCTCGGCCGCTTCCGCCCGCCCGGGTTGAAGGAAGAAGACGATGGAGGGTGGGAAACGAGGCCTGCCCGCTTACCTGCCTGCTTGCCTCCCTCCGCGAGGCCCCCGCTGCCTTCCCGGGGTCCAAGCCGGATCGGGGGCCTCGCGGAGAGAAGCAGGCAGGCAGGTAAGCGGGCAGCCCTGGCCTCCGCCGCCGGGCCCGCCCCCCTCGGCCGCTTCCGCCCGCCCGGGTTGAAGGAAGAAGACGATGGAGGGTGGGAAACGAGGCCTGCCCGCTTACCTGCCTGCTTGCCTCGCTCCGCGAGGCCCCCCGCTGCCTTCCCGGGGTCCAAGTCGGATCAGGGGCCTCGCGGAGAGAGGCAGGCAGGCAGGTAAGCGGGCAGCCCTGGCCTCCGCCGCCGGGCCCGCCCCCCTCGGCCACTTCCGCCCGCCCGGGTTGAAGGAAGAAGACGATGGAGGGTGGGAAACGAGGCCTGCCCGCTTACCTGCCTGCTTGCCTCCCTCCGCGAGGCCCCCGCTGCCTTCCCGGGGTCCAAGCCGGATCGGGGGCCTCGCGGAGAGAAGCAGGCAGGCAGGTAAGCGGGCAGCCCTGGCCTCCGCCGCCGGGCCCGCCCCCCTCGGCCGCTTCCGCCCGCCCGGGTTGAAGGAAGAAGACGATGGAGGGTGGGAAACGAGGCCTGCCCGCTTACCTGCCTGCTTGCCTCGCTCCGCGAGGCCCCCCGCTGCCTTCCCGGGGTCCAAGTCGGATCAGGGGCCTCGCGGAGAGAGGCAGGCAGGCAGGTAAGCGGGCAGCCCTGGCCTCCGCCGCCGGGCCCGCCCCCCTCGGCCGCTTCCGCCCGCCCGCCCGCGTTGAGCGAAGATAATGATGGGGGGCGGGAAACGAGGCCTGCCCGCTTACCTGCCTGCTTGCCTCTCTCCGCGCAGGGGCTGCTGCGGCTGGAGATGGCGCTGCCTCCCTGCTGCGCCGGGCCTCGCTCAGTGCGAGAGCCAGGGGGCGGGGTTTGCGGGCGGGGGCCTATCACGTGGAAGGGGCGGGGGTGAGTTCAGCTGCGGAAGAGCCACACTCAAGGGGCCAAAGAGCCGCATCTGGCTCGCGAGCCGCCATTTCCGACCCTTGGCCTATACCATATGAGTTCTGAACATAGGTCAGATAGTGCAGCGTACGCTGCCTCTGCAGTAGATACTGCGACAGAACTGTTTCCGAGACCTCCACCCCACCAAGGTGTCACCAAACATAATTATCAATCCTGATATTGATTTCCTATCATGTATATCATTGCCCCAATCACTATCTACATAGCATTTAAGTTCCAATGGTTTACAAGGCTTAATTAATAAACATTTATTAATAGTCCCTTTAAGATATCTAAACACACGTTTAATACCTTTCCAATGTCTCTGGGTAGGTTGTACAACGTACCTACTCAGTACATTCACCGCATTCCCGATATTGGGACGCGACCATTGTGCTAAGTATAACAAACTTCCTATGATTGACTGATATTGTTCTTGATTACATGATATTTGGTCTTCGTCTCCAGCTTCTGCCTTTAGAAAATCAGTTGTCATCGGGGTAGGAACCTCCTTGCAATGTTCCATATCGTTGTCTCTTAGCAGCTGTTCAATTTTCTTCCGCTGCTCTAGAACGTAACCCCCATCAACCTTCTGAATACCTACGCCTAGGTAATTCCTAATCTCTCCCAGATCTTTTACATCAAACTGTTGCTTGAGTTGTTCGGTGAATTCGTTTACCCTCCTTTGATCCTTTGCTATAAAACATAAATTGTCTACAAAGATCAATAGCAACACCTGTTCATCATGACATTGCTTAATATATAGACATGGGTCAGCCTTACTACACTTAAAACCCATTCTTTGCAATGCTACATCTAAACGCAGATTCCAGCAATGCGCTGATTGCCTGAGTCCATACAAAGCCTTCTGCAATTTGTATACTCTACCTGCCTCATTAGATTCATAACCCGGAGCTTCTGCCATATAAATTTCCTCCTTTAAATCAGCAGGCAGATATGCTGTGGTGATATCATAATGGTTTACAATACAATCCCCAGCTGCTGCCATCGCTAAAGCAAACCTTAATGTCTCCCCTCTTAGCATTGGTGCAAATACTTCATCATACGTTTGATGCTTAACCTGGGAAAACCCTTGTGCTACAAGCCTAGCCTTATACTGTATATCACCATTTACTAAGGTCTTTTTCTTATAAACCCACCGACAACCTACTGCTCTATGTCCCTCAGGCAGCCTGGTAGATTTAAACACCTTATGAGAATTAATGGCATTCATTTCTACATCCATAGCAGCTTTCCACTTTTTCTGCTCCTATGGTGGCAACTCCATTACCTCTGAATAGCTACGTGGTTCATAATTAACAAAACACAATTTAACATCACCTGGTTTGTAACACTGCGGAGGTATGCCCTTGTTAACTCTTTCAGATCTGCGCAATATAGTGGTCTCCTGTTTCATTGGCACACTAGGAGTTAATTCTTCTTCATCCTTAATCACATCTCTGGAAGCTCACTGCTCTGATAACTCAATCTGTCCCTGACTAGGAATAAAAATCTCACTCCCTCCATGTAACTTCTGCCAATTGCTATGTTCACTAAAACTCGCTGATCTAGAAATAACAAGTCTTCTATGGCCATCAGTAAACCTATATCCCTTGGTTCCTGGCTCATACCCCACAAAAATCATTTTCTGTGCTTTAGCCTGACCCTTCCTACGTACTTCCTTATGCACGTGAACCCAGGCTGCGCAACCAAAAACTTTCAAATGAGCTAATGATGGCTTCTTGCCATACAATATATAATACGGTCTTTGATTCACTGACACACTCCACAACCCGTTAATTAAATAATTAGCAGTCAGTATAGCTTCTCCCCAGTACCCTCTAGATAACCCTGAGTCAGCTAACAGTGAATCCTTAACTGTCTGTAACGCTAAATTCCTTTGTTCCGCCACGCCATTCTCCACTGAAGAATGTGGATTGGTTCTTCTGTGTGCAATGCCCCTCCTACTGAGCCATTGCTGAAAACTGCCATTCATAAACTCAGTACCCCGGTCAGTTTGCAAACTGAACACCTTTGTGTTATATCTACATTCTACAAACTGCACCCAATTCCTGAACTTATCAAATGTCTGGCTCTTAGCTTTCAACAAATAACAGAATCCAAAACAAGTGAAATCATCAACAATTACTAATACATATTGAGCACCACCTAATGTGGCTGGTAATGGGCCAATTAGGTCAGCATGTACTAATTCAAAACATTTATGTGATTTTCTATCACTTAGTTTGCTTACAGCAGGGCTTTCCAAAGTTTTCCCGCGGCGACACACCAACCGCCGTTGGTGTGTCGCCGCGGGAAAACCCGGAAGTGCCGCTGTTGCGGCAGCGCGCAAAAACCCGGAAGCGCTGCTGCTGCTTTCGGATTTTTGCGTGCCGCCGTTGGTGTGTCGCCGCGGGAAAACCCGGAAGCGCTGATGATGATCAGCGCTTCCGGGTTGTGTTGCGACACACCAGACTGTGTGTGGCGACACACTTGTGTCGCGACACACAGTTTGGAAAGCTCTGGCTTACAGGATACACCTTTGACTTAGACATCTTACATGCCGTGCAATCCAGATAAGCTTGGCACGGTTTCAAATCCATTCCAGTACTTGCTTCAGACATCTTTTCAACCACTTTGAAACTTGAATGCCCCAACCTTCTGTGCCACAAATGTTCACATGAATCATGGTATGGTTTGTTGATAATTGCTACATCATGGGTTACATCATCTGTCTTGGGTTTCAGCTCATATAAATTGTTCTGCAATACACCCTTACCACAGATATGATTATTTTTCATAATAATACATTCACCCTTAACAAACCTTACTTCATATCCCTTTTTATCTAATTGAGAAACACTCAGGATATTATATTCCAAGTCTGGTACACTTAACATAGTTAATTCAACATTCAAACTGGGTACAAATACAAACCCTTGCCCAATAACGGATACACAGTTTCCATTAGCCAGGCTAACATGATCCCGTTCAGCTTGCTTAAAACCTGTAAACATCTTCCTGTCATTGGCAATATGTTCGCTTGCTCCGCTGTCTAAAAGCCACGTTTGCTTTAAATTCCTTCCAGTAGAATTTATCACCGACAGCCGGACACCACTCTGTTGCTTAGCAATCTTCAGCTTGACTTTTGACTTACTTTTACAGTCTTTGAAGATGCAAAGTGGATCCAAAGCGAAAACACTTTTTAACAGTCAAAACCTTATCATCTGAACAGGAAAAATCCACCCCCTGTATTGCCAAGTGTCCACGCCTCTTTGATCAGGGGCTAGGGCAATTGATTCTTTTAGATCCAGAGACAATAGCACACCAGTGGATAAAGAAACTTAAAGCTTTATTATAAACAGACAAAGTTGAGCAGAAGCACAGTTTAACAAGCATAGCATACAGAAAGAAATGCATACATACATACCAAGCAAACAAGGTGATACCTAATCTCCTATAGGCTGCCAGGAGCCCTCTAATAAGGACAGCGGAGATACCCCAAGGTGGCAATTTTCACAGCACCCAGCACTCAGGCCTGTGTGGACTCCCAAACTCCAAAGACAATACTAAGGCTTTTATCAAAGCCTGGCTCCCAAACCCCATGACCAAGTCTCCATGGTACTGAAGCTGCATGGCCTGACCTTGACTGGGATTCTTCATGTGGTCCAGCACCTGACCATGGCATCATTCCAATAGCCTGGGAAACGATCAGATAAGCCAGTGCCCAAGCAAAACAATTTCTTATCATCCCCCCCCCCATTCCAAGCCGCTAGAGGGGCGGCTGGAGGAGTGAACTTATGCTTAAACTTAACAAGCTGGGGATTTTCTCTCCCCCCACTTCCCATGCCCAGCAGAAACAAAAACAAGCCAATTAAACATCAGTATAACTCAAAATAAACTCTAATCTCCTAGGTGTGGGGAAGGAAAATCAAAACATGCCACCTAACTCCTCAAAATACAAAGGTCTTCCGCAGGTTGCCATTACACCCCCACAGAGCCTCTCTGCATCAGCTTAGCTACTGTGCTTTTGCTATAAGCTTTCCTCCTCTGCTCTTCTTCCAGAAGCCGACTGGTTAGATAATTAACAGTCAAATCTCTTTCAGATAATGACCCAAAACTGGTCGCTAAAGTATCCCACGTCTCATTAAGTGAACTAAGAATAACATATACTTTATGTGCTTCTGTAAATTTCATCCCACGTTGTGCCAATTCTAAGAAAAGCTCAGTCATGTACTGTAAATGCTCGGAGACGCTTTCTTCCTCACACAAATTAGCACGATACAACTTCCTGGTTAACATGACTTTACATAGAGGTGTGCTTCTGAGATATACATATCTTAAAGAATCCCAGCAATCTTTAGCTAACTGTTTTCCACATACATAATTCAATTGACTGTCTTCCAAACATAAAATTATGCTTGACAATGCTCTCTCGTCCTTCAATATATCCTCTTCCTGATCCAAAACAACAGGTGGATTACTCACGGCTTTCCAAATTCCTTCACGTCGTAAAAACATTTCCATTTTATATGCCCACGAAAGATAATTGGAGTCATTCAGCCTTGTTAGAGGGAAACCTCCTCCGATAATTGACTGCATCTTTGCTGTGCTCATCGCTCCTCACAGCCCCTCCTGGGCAAGACACCGATGAATAAACAGCACAGACTTATCAGAACGTCCTTCAGCTCCAAGCCGGTCCTAGTAAAACACACAGCCAGGCACGGAACCTGTAAAAGCTCCAAATTTGCCCCAGATATCCACACGACTCCTGGATAGGCTTCCAACGTCCTCACAGCCGTGCCAGTGACCTGATAAAGTCTCAACTGCACACGTTCCACTGCTGGGCCCGAAACCTGTCAGAGCACACAACGCTGGTGCAGCCAGTGCTCCTCCAAGACATCAGAGGTATACGTTCTATGCAGTAAATAGACACTCAAGCAGAGATTAGATAAAATAGTCTATTTACTCTATATACCAGGGCTTTCCAAAGTGCTGCCGCTGGCAACACACCAGCGACAGCGGCGGCGCGCGCACGGCAACGGCGTGGGGGGGCGTGCGGCGGCGCGCGCGCACGGCGACGGCACAGGGGGGTGTGCGGTGGCGCACGCGCACGGCGACGGCGGGCGTGCGGCGGTGCGCGCACGGCGGCGCCACAGAGGAACATGCAGCAGCGCGGGGGCGTGCAGCGGCACGCGTGTGCATGGCGGCCGCCGTCCACACGCGCGCCGCCGCTTCCGGGTGGTGTGGCGACACACCACGCTGTGTGTGGCGACACACTTTTGTGTCGCGACACACAGTTTGGAAAGCTCTGCTATATACATACGCAGTCCAAAATACAATCCAGTAACGTCCAACACAGTTACAGATGAGATGAAGCAACGAGAAGAATGAACACCAGAGTTTCACTACTTTTATACAAATATTGATCAATCACATTATAGGTCAAATTATCTGCCACACCCAGCTAAACTATAGCACCTGTAATATGAGTCACATCATACCTTCTACAATGGCTGCTAATTGGATGACTTGCAGAAAATATCAACTCTCACCTATATACCTCTAGCCTCTCCTGTATAATTAATCTACTTGTAAATTCTGGGTATTTTATAAACCCGAACACAGCAGAAGCTGGACCTCTCCCCCACCAATCAACGCCAGCTGGAACCAGCCCTGGAAGAAGGGGGAGAACCAGAACAGCACAGTGCCACCCACTCCCCACTCTCAGAGCAGATCCAGAAGGATACCATGATCGATGGTATCAGAAGCTGCTGACAGGTCAAGAAGAGCAAGGGTGGATACACCACCTCCATCCCACTCCTGCCAGAGGTCATTGACTAATGCAAGCAATGCTGTTTTGATCCCATACCCATGTCTGAAACCTGACAGAAAGGGGTCCAGATAGATTAATGCTGCTGCGTGGCCACCTTCTCTACAACCTTCCCTAAAAAGGGAAGGTTGGAAACTGGACGAAAATTGCTCAATATGGTTAGGTCTGCACTGCCTCTTTAAGAGGTGACTGGGAAACAGGGTCAATCCCAGGTGGCTGGAATGCAACACTGGAATAAAACATTGAGGCCATGTTCCCTGAGAGCAGCCTCCCTATCTGTCACCACGGAGATGTTGTGGCCTGCCCCAGACCCCCAGAAACCCCTCCCTCCCCCAACCCATATCAGCTGGCCCCCAAGTAAGAGGACCCCCCACTCCATAAAAATCACAAAACCAAACACACCCGGTTCCATCTGGATTCCCAGGGCACTTCTGTTCCCACACTCAGTGCCTGCAGTTATCCCAGACAGCACCCCACTGCAATCCAACAGCCACCCTCCACCAGACACGCTGGACCGGGGAGGGTACTCACTCCTCCATCCAATTTGAGCATAATCCAAATTGCTGCCCCACTTCCAGCTCTCACCCGGGGAGGCCAGACAGTCCCCTACAGCTAAGGAGGAATCACCCTCTACAAAACCACAACCCACCGTAAGATGCCCAGTCTGGATCACAACCCCAGTCCACCAGGTCTGGGTTAGTGTTATAATTTATTTACTTTATCAGATTTTAAGGCCACCACTCACAAAGCAACTCTGGGTGTCTTATATAGGATTAAAAATCAATGTATGAAATAACAGATCCATAAAAACACACAGAACTAGGGACAATTAACTCCAAGAACACATCTAGGCAAGTTCAAACAACATCCTGGCCCAGCGCCTGGGGGGAAGAGATCAGGTGTTCAAGGCCCCATCAAAGGCTATCAGGGTCTGTAGGAGCCAATCTTTGAATTAGAGATTGAAGATGAATCTATGACATGAAGTGTCTTTATCAGATTTGCTTAAAAACTTACAAAAAGGAAGAGAGATGAAAACATCCAATGTTTCCATTATTAGCAGCATCTATTTGTTGAATGGCCACTCTTAATAATTATTTTTCCTTGTTTAAAGATGTAGATGTTGCTTTTCAATACAAAATAATCTCAAGGCAGTTTACAATAATATAATTGTCACTAACTATTCTTTGTGTTTAATGGCCCTGTTTACTGAGTTGATTCATATATTGACTCCGCATAAGTTATTTTATACTGGTTGACTCAGTTCATACAACATGCTTGACCTGTGTACTGAATTATCCCATTTTCTGGGCCAGAATATATTGAAATATAAGATAGCAAACTACAGGTAGTCCTCACTTAACGACCACAATTGGGACCGGAATTTCAGTTGCTAAGTGAAGCGATAATTAAGTGGATCCAACCTGATTTTACGACCTTTTTTGCGGCAGTCGTTAAGTGAACCATGTAGTCATTAAGCAAATCACACGGTTCCCCATTGATTTTGCTTGCCAGAAGCCAACTGGGAAGGTAAAAAATGGCAATCATATGACCATGGGACACTGTGTTGGTCATAAGTGAGAACTGGTTGCCAAGCACCCAAATCGTGATTACATGACCACGGGGATGCTGAGACAGTCATAAGTGTGAGGACTGATCATAAGTTGGTTTTTTCAGGATCATCATAAGTCCAAACCGTCACTAAACAAATGGTTGTTAAGTGAGGACTACCTGTAGTAAGCTTTGCTTACTACACACACTGGGTCACACCTAACCAGGTTTTACATGTGCAAATGCAATTATTTGTTTTTTAATTGACTGGTTTAAATTTAGCCCTGGCTAACTAATTAACCCAGTTGGCTGAGTTAGCAGAACATACCCAACCATAAACTAGCCAACTGGATGGATTCACACAACATGCTTGACCCAATCTAGTCACAATTATAGCCAACTGTGTTGTGTGAAACCACCGAGTCAGGCTATGGATTCAGCTAGCCCAGGGCTGCCAATGTCAGCTTCCTCTTGACTGCTTCAAACTTGGCTGAAGCTTTCAACACTTAGCACAGTGCTTTCCAAAGTCCCGCCATTGGCGACACACCAACAGTGGTGGTGGCGGCGGCACGGGGGCGTGCGCGGGGCGTGCACAGCGGCTGCGTGGGGGCGGCAGCGGCCTCGTGTTTCGCACTAAAACTCGGAAGCACTGATGGCGCGCCGCTGCCGTCACCGCTGCCACGCACGCCACCGCCCCGCTGCAGGGGGGCGGCGACGCGCCACCAGCACTTCCCGGTTTTGTTTGGAAAGCTATGACTTAGCACAACAGAGCTGTAACAAATTCTTATTGTCTATTAGGAATGAAGCTGTTTCAAACAGTTGATAGCCTTGTGACAGTTAAAGCTGCAGTCCCACTTATACCAGCTTGAGCTTAAACTCAACACTTTGTCCTAAGTGTTGGTTTTACACTTCCCCTGCTTTATGCTAGATGGCAGTTGATTATTTTCATTCTCAGTGTTCCTTCCCTGGGAAACTAGCTCCAATATATCATCACCAACTAGCAGAGGCTCCCTAGAGTTTTAGACTGCTGATTTTTTCCAGGTAACGCAAGGGAGTGGACCTACAATCATTTGCTTTCAAATCACGTGTTCTTCCACTGAGCTATAAACGCCCCTAACCATGAATATATGTAAATGATGCATTTCATGCATTAAGGCAGAGCTTTCCAATCTGCCGCCGTTGGCGACACACCAACGGCGGCAGTGGCGGCGCGGGGGCACGCACGGCAGCGGCGCGGGGGGCACGGGGGGGCAGGGGCGTGCATGGAGGCGGCGGCGGCCTCCACTAAAATGCGGAAGCGCTGATGGCGCGCCGCTGCCGCAGTGCATGCCCCCGCCGCCACTTCCGGGTTGTGTGGTGACACACCAAACTGTGTGTTGCGACACACTAAAGTGTCGCAACACACAGTTTGGAAAGCTGTGCATTAAGGAAGTGAGTTATGGACTGGTGCAAGTTAAACAGATTAGTCTTTAAAGTTCAACAATACTTGTTTTAGCCTTTGTGCAATTATTTATCTTGGCCTGAGTTGCTCTTAAAGCAAGGGTGCACACTGGCTATGTTCCCACAACTGATTAAACTAGGCCAGTTAAAGACCTAATACTGTAGCTGCACTCCTGCTTTTAATATCTCTCCCCACCCCCCCCACCCCCGTTAGCCTAGGACACTGTTTCTCAACCTTGGCAACCTGAAGATATGTAGACTTCAACTCCCAGAATTCCCCAGCCAGCATGGCTAGCTGGGGAATTCTGGGAGTTAAAGTCCACACATCTTCAAGTTGCCAAGGTTGAGAAACACTAACCTAGGATGTTGGGCAAACCCAATCATGTGGAGTCCTTGGTGCTCTCTGAGCCTTATTGTTTTCTTGCAGAGGTTTCATTGTCAGGCTAGGCAACATCTTCAGTGAGAAAAAACCTCTCTTCGATTGGAAACCCAATCATGTTTGTTAGTTTAGGTGGAGCATACTGCAGAACCTCCCCAAATGGTTTAATTCAATATCCAAGTTAAGTGTGTTATGTGAAGTCAGCCACTGAGTCATCACAATCTCAATGTATGAGATCATGGGAGGAAAGGGTTCCCGTGTCCTAGAGTGGTTCTGAGGTCCAGCATCATGATTCCAGTTTGAGAAACCAAGGACCATCACCTGGCTGTGGTTCCTATACCATTCCAGAAGAAAGCGAACAACTCTTTAAGAGACTCCACTCCCCAATGGCTGCTGAGTGACAAGGCTGGTTGAATCCCAGAGCCACGATTGGTTGACTCAGTAGGAACCATTGTTACATGGCTAGAGGGCAAGGTGATGGGCTGAAAAACATTATTTGCTCCCTAGGGGATGGTCCAGACATCATAAGGGGCCCAGGGAAAGGTAAGTTCAGAAAAATTTGTGGCATCTCAAGAGCTGCTTGGTGACCTTGGCTGAATACTTGAGGTTGGCTCTTGCTGCATCCATAGCCTGAGCAGTCCCAATGCTGTGGGACTGAATTGGTCCCAACAGGCACAGTTCTCCTGGTTGGACCATTCTTAAGAGAAGAGGAAATCTGCTGAGGATATCATCCTGGCCCTAAGGTCTTTCATAGTCGGATAGTTGTATTCATTGTCCATCTTTGGGAAGCCGCAGCTTCTTTTAGGAACAATGGTTATGGTTAACACTTCCGGGGGGATTGCAACAAGGGTGGTCGGCCACAGCAAAGATCAGAGAGGTTTCTGGCATTTTGAAGACCAACAGATTTATCAGGGCAGATCTGCACAAGCTTCAAACCCGTTTGTTGTGAAGTATGAGAGTGACATTGCTCTGCACATTGGGGATATGTGTTGTATCTGAGGAAGTCAGTCCTGGCATCCAGAAGATGCTTCTTCTATTTCTTAGAACCCTTCTTTGCTGTAGATCAGTGTTTCTCAACCTTGGCAACTTGAAGATGTGTGGACTTCAACTCCCAGAAATCCCCAGCCAGCATCCACACCTCTTCAAGTTGCCAAGGTTGAGAAACACTGCTGTAGATTCTTAACATCACTTGGCTGTTCCCATGAGAGTGGTAGGCTGCCCTTACTATCCTTAGCAAAACATATTCTCCTCATTGTGGGGGAGCAGGGAGGAGGAGAATATTTTGAGGATGGGGACCGACTAATGAATAGCCACTGCATGTTTTCCTTCCTATTAAGAATTAGGATCCACCCCCAGGAATCTACCAATGACTGATCAAGGCTGAGCGAGATACACAATTAAACATATACAGTATGCAATAGCTCTATGGTGATTTGAGAAGGAAAACAGCTTGCTTCATCAGTGTAATACTACTTACATCTTGGAGAGGGATGATTTGGCCAGCGTTGTGCAATCAAAGCAAGATATTGGGAGTTGCCAGGAGCTGTTGTGCCAACTGAAACTACAAATAGGGAAAGAGTCTTCTAGATCAGTGTTTCTCAACCTTAGCAACTTTAAGATTGATAGAGTCTTGAAGGTTAATAAAAGAACTCCAAGCAGCTAACAACAATCTTGCAGAGTAGAAGCGTAAACCAGCAGGGAACTTGCAGTTTAAGCTTAATTGTGTTCAGAAATAAATTCAGTCTTCACACATTAGTTAGATGAAGAAAAATAGAGATAGCTTACATTTATTCAGTAGATCTGGATACGAGTAGATTCATAGTAGATCTGCGTGCAAGTGAGATGGAATGGACGAGAACTGCATAGTGCAGCCCTCCTGCTTGCAGGTGTGCCCAAGGAGTAATGGAGGTTGTTAATCCCCCAAACTCAAGGAGGAGGAGGAAGAGGAAATCAGGTGACCCAGGTAACCTCCCACAAGCAGAGTAGAGATGCGTTTACTAGAAAGACCCCCTATTATGCTTATGAGACAATGCTGAGTTGACTCCTGATAATCCCAACAAAGATGTGCGGATTTCATACTGGCTGGGGAATTCTGGGAGTTGAAGTCCACACATCTTAAAGTTCCTGAGGTTGAGAAACACTGATCTAGATGATTAACCATTAGGGATCTTGCCACTTTAAATGAAACAACACGTCAGTCTCCTGATCAAAAGTGCTGGGTAAGCCTGACCCTACATTTAGCAGCCTTGGAAAAAGGACGGCTGGTGCTTTTCCCCAACCTTCCCGTTACCCATATAGAAGCCAACTGTGCTGGAACAGGGTCTTCTGCTTCTGAAAGCAGCAACCTAGTTCGGTGGCCCGAGACAGGCCGAAAATGAGGGGACTGGATAGGCCCCACAAGAGGAATGTTTCAGCTCCTCTATCCCACCACCTGCTGCGAGAGGTGCTTTCCCTGCTGTAACGTGAGAGCAGTTCTAAGCAGTCCGTTCTAAGCAGCGAGCGTCTCTGGGCCTCGGCGATCGGGAAGGAAGGCTAAAATGAGGGGCTCTGCTGCCCTCTAGTGGCTTCCCAAATCTTACTGAACTATCCCGTAGAAGAGAATCTTCTCCAATAGAAGAGAAGAGTTCTTACTAAACTGTGCTTAGATGCGGGTGTTTGGAGATCGGCGAGAGGGTTCCCAAATGTTCTGACCTTGAAGGACGTAAAAATCATGGCTGGTCAATCCAGTTTTTGTCAGCAGCGGCAAAAGAGATGTGCTACAGGCAGGCAGATGTTCTCACTTTCGTTTCCGCCGATCCAGATTGCAGAAATGAAAGTGAAAGATGGAGGGAGTTCGAGCGGAGAAATGGAAGGGGAGAGACGCATCTGCAAGAACTGGTAGGGAAGCCTCGACGCTAATTGCAACTTCTGACATAGCTGTCTGTCGTCAGAGCAGGCAGGCAGACGTGCTTTGTTTTAGCAACGGTAGCTTATGTCTGTTCCAGAATACGGATTCACCTGCTTGGTGGCAGGCTGGAGAGAGAGAAGAATCTGTTTGGAATTTGGGCGGGAGTGGTCTGGGAAGCCCAGGCACAAAACTCTAGCCCTGTGTTTCTCAACCTTGGCAACTTGAAGATGTCTGGACTTTAACTCCCAGAATTCCCCAGCCAGCAAGAAGTCCAGACATCTTCAAGTTGCCAAGGTTGAGAAACGCTGCTCTAGCCTCTCTGCTTGGGCTTTTTTGATGAGCAGCAGTTTCTGTGCCCAGCCTGGCACTGCTGGGGCTTCTGTTATTGACCAAGCCTTGAGGGTAACTTTTAGCTGATTGGGGTCCTTCACAATTTAGAACAGAGCTTTCCAAACTGTGTGTCTGACAGGTTAGAGTGTCAGCTGCAGTGTCTGGGTGTGTTGCTGCTGCTGCTGCCTCCAAACCTGCTGTGATTCCACGCAGGTCCTAGTGCCTGCCTTGTGCCTCGCTGCCTCCAAACCTGCTGTGATTCCGCGCAGGTCCTAGTGTCTGCCTTGTGACTTGCTGCCTCCAAACCTGCTGTGATTCCGCGCAGGTCCTAGTGTCTGCCTTGTGCCTCGCTGCCTCCAAACCTGCTGTGATTCCGCTCAGGTCCTTGTGCCTGCCTTGTGCCCTGCTGTAAGAGTGTGTCGCGAAATTATGCATGTCTAAAAAGTGTGTCACCAACATGAAAAGTTTGGAAACCTCTGATTTAGAAAATAATATAGAACGATGTAGAATATATAGAACTTAACAACAACAAAGAGAATAATAGCAATGCAAAATTGCAGTGGTATGTAAGAAAAAATAGAAGAAAAGCGTAGTTTATTTTTATTTATTTTACAATATTTGTAACCCACCCCAGTCATTTAGACACTGTGCAGCAGATAACCAAAGCATAGAAACAGCAACCATATACAGGTAGTCCTTGCTTAATGACCACAATTGGGACCGGAATTTTGGTCGCTAAGTGATGTGGTTGTTAAGCAAATCCAACCCAATTTACGACCATTTTGTGGTGGTCGTTAAGCAAACCACATGGTTGTCAAGTGAATCGTGGTTCCCCACTGATTTTGCTTGCCGGAAGTAGGCTGGGAAGGTCGAAAATGGTGATCATGTGACCGCAATCGTAAGTGCAAGGACCAGCCGTAAGTCAGTTTTCTTACCGCTGTCATAAGTCTGAACTGTCACTAAACAAATGGTCGTTAAGTGAGGACTACCTGTAAAAACAGAAAAAGCATCATCATGGTAGAAACAGCTGTATTTTTTTACTGTCGCCCACGCTCATCCCAAATCAAAGACACACTTGAACTGAATGGTCTGCAAAGTATTGCAAAATGCAAGGGGGCCCAGGGCCCAGTGTACCTTTGGGGGAAGCATATCCCAAAGCGTGTGGGGCTACTACGGAAAAGGCCTGCCTGCCATCAGCCCCCACCCCCCGGTAGTTCTTGTGGAGGTGGGGAACCTTCAGCAAGCCTTTCTAGATGTTTGGACCAGAGAACAGAATGCCATTGGTGAAGGTTGTTCTTGATACTGAGAATTATTGGGGATTGGAAATATATTATTTGTTTATGTATTCATTTAAAATGTATTTCTCTTGCTTTTCTTTCACTCTCCTCATACCTAGGTGACCTTGAGGGAAAATTCAAATATTCAGTATGTCAGTCCAAAACACTCGTACTGCCACAGGTTATTGAGGAAAACATTAACTGTGACCGGATTTGATTAAAAAAATATTTTTACAGAGATATAATTTCTAGGATTTTCATCGCTTTTGTTGAGTTATTCTGCCAATGCAACTACCTCAAATAATTCCAAATTTCTCAATTGCCAATAAATCCTATTATTTATTTTTAAATAGATTTTTTTATCCTGCCTTTTCTCTTGGAGCAAAAGGTGGCTTATATAGGGTTCTCCCTTCATTTTATCCTCACAGCAGTGACCCTGTGATGTAGGCTGGACTGAGAGCGACTGGCCCAAAGTCACCAGATGAGTTTCCGTGGCTGAGGTTGGACCCAGTTCAACACCATAACCATCAATGTTGAAAAATTGTTTTATCATTTGAAAATGACGCTGTGTCTTGAAATTCATTCAATGTTTGAGAAAGAATCTCCAAATTCTCTTGATACAGCACATAATTCCCTTACTAACTTTGCTCAGACTGAAGAAGCTCCTTGGATAAGGAGCGAAACGTTTCCACTGAGAAAATAGAAATCCAGTTGACATGATTCAAGCTACAGACAATTCCACCTGGATGACTGAGAACCTTCATAGACAAGATACAGCACAGTGTTTCTCAACCTTGGCAACTTTAAGATGTGTGGACTTCAGGTCCCAGAATTCCCCCGTCAGCCTTGCTTCTTCCGGGAGCTGAAGTCCACACATCTTAAAGTTGCCAAGGTTGAGAAACACTGATATAGTGTGTTAGCCAGGACTGACTTATTTACACAACATGCTTAATCTGGTTATTGAATTAACCAATTTTCTGGGTTTACTGTATGAATCTGAAAGAACTGTGGTCTCAGATTAAGTTGCTGGACTAGATACAGCCATGGAAATTAATTGGGTGACTTCGGACTTGTCACTCTCTGAGCCACCTTACCTCACTGGACTGTTCTTGTGAGAATAAAATGAAGGCCTGTGCCCATGTAAACTGCCTTGAGCTCTGATACAAATCCAAATTGTTATTTCCTACAAACCTGCCCTTTCAACACTCACTTAACCAATGTAAGAAAGCCCTGCAGAATAGACCAGTTTACCAGCAGCGGCCATGGGAGGCATCTGTATTTTCTTCCTTGTAACCAAGTAATGTGTTGCATCTGTGTATTTCTGTTCTCCCTCCTGTTGCCTCTGAGTGTGTGCAATTGCTTGCACTGGGACGTCAAGGGTGGGCTACATCTTCTCTACTCTGGGTTGCATGGCCACAAAGGAAGGAAGGCTTAGTATTAAGCCTTAGTATTGGCTTAGTATTACCCAGTTGTGGGTAATCGGAGCCTCAGCCCAACTTCCTCTTGCATAGGATGCATTGGGGGATTTACTTACTTACTTACTATCCCGCCTTTATTATTTTTATAAATGACTCAAGGTGGCGAACATACCTAATACTCCTTCCTCCTCCTATTTTCTACCTGGAATATTCTTCACAGGTCCAGCTGGAACTGGCCCATTTTCAAACTCATTTTTTCTTTTGCTCGTGATCCCATAATACCAAATAGGTTCCCATTCTGTTCAGTTCTTCAAGAATTAGCCTGCTGATCGACCAACAGACCAAGTCCCAAGCCCCTTTATGTAATTTATTTCCAACGTTCCATTGGGTTGCAAGGAATTTAAAAAAAAATTGGTCTATTTATACCAGCCTTTTTACCAAAAGTGAAGTTTCTGACATCAGCATATTGGTGACCTTGCCCACGGTCCTTCTTTTCTTTCCCTGCTCAGCAAGAGGGATGTGGCTGCAGCGAACTTCTCCCTCCATGAAGCGCATTGCATGCGATTTCTTGCTGTCTGTTCCAAGTGTGAGGAACTGGTTGCTTCAAAGGACACGAAAGAGCACCTTGCCAATGCCCACCAACAGGTATGGAGGACCTTTTGCTTTGCTAACCTTTGGTAGGAGGCAGCCGATGGGCCGCTGTACCTATGGAGCAACCGGAACATGGTACGCTCAGAGATTATACTGCAGAAATACCTCTTCAATAACATTCTCCGCCAACTTAAAGGAAGTTCTGGATCTCTGTGTTGCCACATTGTCAGTGGCATGGGAGAAGTGAGCTGATTTCTTGTAGCTATGGTATACTTGAAACAGTTTTGCGTTGTTTTTCAAGATGCTGTGGCTCCACTTCCCCACTGGAAGGAACTCTTGCTTCCATAGAACAGAGCTTTCCAAACTGTATGTAATGTCTGTTCCCATATTGACCATTTTTGCAGATACCTAACGCTTAGATTGGAATTTACAGCTGCTACACCAGAGCTTTCCAAACTGTGTGTCGGGACACGTTAGTGTGTCGGCTGCAGTGCCTGGGTGTGTTGCGGCTGCTGCTGCCTCCGAGCCCTGCCAGGATTCCACACAGGTCCTAGTGCCTGCCTTGTGCCTTGCTGCCTCCAAACCTGATGTGATTCCGTGCAGGTCCTAGTGCCTGCCTTGTGCCTTGCTGCCTCCAAACCTGATGTGATTCCGCGCAGGCCCTAGTGCCTGCCTTGTGCCCTGCTGTAAGAGTGTGTCGCAAAATGATACATGTCTAAAAAGTGTGTCACCAACATGAAAAGTTTGGAAAGCTCTGCCACAGTGTTTTGAGTGTCACATCCTGTAACAGCAGGACTGGCTTGATAGATTTCCACTTTCCCACCCCCACCCCCACCCCCCATAGCAATAGTTTTGTCAGTTTCCCCCTTGATTTCTCAGTGAACAAACATTGACACTTACTATTGGAATCATTTTCTGGGTAGGTGGGGTGGGGTAATGGGCTATCGTTGCTGCAGGATTTGCAGGAACTTGAAGTGGGGCAGTGATTTTTGCTCCTTGTTCTCAGCACCAGATCAGCAGAAATGAAAACAATAATGGATAGTCTTCAGGCTGCTTCTGAAAGCTTGGAGAGTGGAAATACGGACAATATTGAAATGCCCATGATTTTCTAAAGATGCACATTTGCAATGGCTTATTGCTTAACATTGAGGTGGACCCAGAAAACCAATGGATAATAGATTGGAGCACCCTCACCTGGTCCTCTTCTTCCTAAATCCCATCCGGAAGGAAGGCTCTTCACCTTTCTTTTCTAAAGCTAATTTGTCTCAAATTAACCTTCCTACACCTTGCCTCTTTCTATGATGCACCTCAAGAACATGCATGTAGGTCCATGGGTGAGCTGTAACACTGCAGGAAACCTCTGAAAAGAACTCCGCCTGCCTTGCAGACCAAACAAGAGCTGCTCTTTGGCAAAGCCCAAAAGCCTTTGGAGCAGATCGGTGCTGTGTCTTGCCTTCCTGGCATCCAAAGGGTGGGTGTGTCTTTGGGTAAAGCAGCTGACTGCCTCCTTTCCATCCTCCTCTTCCAGGTCAGATGCAAGCTCTGTCACAAGATGACGCAACAGTATCTGCTGGAGCACCATGAGGTAAGGAGGGCATCTATCCCTGCCTTTGCCCAAGGTTTGTGGGATGGGTACAGGTAGATTCAAGCACCTGTTTTCATTCTCACCTGTGCTGGGAGAACAGCTTCTTCAGTCGGTTCAGTTATGATGTGTGGGCTGATGTGAGCCGAAAGGGAGCCAGCTCCACCACAGTCATTGCAGTATCTCTTTCATTTCCACTAAGGAGATGAGATGCCACAAAGCTCCGATGACCTGGGTACCTTCAGGACGACCTTCTCCAAAGAAATGTCCAAACACTACCCAGGGTGGGGGCTTTTAACATTCCCCACCCTCCTTCCTGGGGCTTTCTTAAAAAGCCAAGGTTTTATGGCCCTCCTCAACAGATGTAGAGAGTAGTGAAGATGGCCTTAATGGAGATAGGCAGCCTCCATTGGCTAGCCAACATCTCCATCAAGGTCACCTTCTTCACTGTCCACAGCAGTGTTTCTCAACCTTGGCCACCTTAAGGTGTGTGGACTTCAACTCCCAGAATTCCCCAGCCAGCCATGGGGAATTCCCCAGCCACATCTTAAAGTGGCCACGGTTGAGAAATACCGGTCTACAGCAAGGTAAGAACAAGCCACCTTGGGCCTTGTAGTGTTTCAGGTGCTCCCAGGTTCAGCTTATGGTCACTCACTCACATATTCCCCGTTGGGGAGATGGGCGGTTATATAAATTAAATAAATTAAATAAATAAATAAATAAATATTCACAGCCTGTTGAGGCACGTGGATCCTGTAAGCCCCCCTTGCTTCCTACCTGGGTTTTCCAGATAGGTGTGGCTAGAGCAGACAGACACAGCTCTGGTCAATGGCCGGGAAATACTGTAAATAGGGACTCACACAAATCACTTTCAACCAAACACTGAGGCACATCAGGTTCTTTGGGATACATGGAGACCCAGTGAATTTAAAGTAACAGCAAAACTCTACTGGTTACAATGGACACTTGCCCTTTCTCTCACGCATATGCACTCATCCACACTTACCCACGTCCTCCTCAACTAGGCTGCCAGGCACTAGCTAGAGCAGGGTTTCTCAACCTGGGCCACTTTAAGATGTGTGGACTGCAACTCCCAGAATTCCCCAGCCAGGTCTGGATCCAAAAACGACTCAAGGAGTAGGTGGGCTTCAGGACCCCTTTTTATCCCCAAAAGTCCTTGCTTTGTTGATTAGTTGGGATTGGCTTTTTTCCCTTGTGCTCAGGCCCCGTTTCCTTTGCCTGGTTCAGGTGACATTTTTCCTTTGTTTCCTGATCGACTTGTTTCCTTCTCATCTACCTCCCCAAGGGACCTTCTTGACAAGATTCCCGGCTTTTGGTCCTCTCTGCTTATGTGCCTGCTTCATCTTTAGGTCATGGCAGCTTCAGCATAGGTGAAACTTGATTTGGGTTTTTGCAGCTTAGCACTTTGTGGGAATTCTGTCTCTTTGGTCAGATTATGCTTCATGCACTGGGTGAACCCAGAAAATGGCTTTTTGTAGACTCAGGCTTATGCCATGGACATCGGACAAGACAAGACATCATCCACACCTCCTGTGCTCTGTAGCCAGCTGCTGTCCAAGGTTCCTTCTGCAGCTCCGAGGTCTTTCATGCAACTGCAAACGCTTAACCTTTGGGTCCTGTGTTTTTCCCACCCCTGCAGGCTGAAGAATGCCCAGAACGCTCAGTACAGTGCCACTTCTGTGAGCTGGAGCTGCCATTCCACAGGCTGCAACCTCACCTGGATGCTTGTGGCAGCCGCACCACCATGTGTTGGGATTGTGGCAAATACGTCATGCACAAAGTCCAAGAGGGGCACAAGCTCACCTGCCAAATGGGCAACATGCTGAGGGCCCCTGGTGAGTTTCACGCCTGTATGTCTCTTGCTACCTTTGCCCATTCTCCCTCCCCATCAATGCCCTCTTGAGATGCAAGCTGGGAATTGTTGGGGAATGGCCCATCTTTTTGCACCTAGGAGCTGTTTTGACCCAAGACAAATGGAAAGATAGATAAGGGGGAAGGCTGTTTACCTGCTACCCTTGTGTCTGTTTTTCCCCTGGCCTGTGGTTGGTCCAGGGTTTCTCAACCTTGGCTGGCTGGGGAATTCTGGGAGTTGAAGTCCACACATCTGAAAGCTGCCAAGGTTGAGAAACACTGGGTTAGTTAAACGAAAGACCAAAGTCACCTTCCCTTCCCCATCTCTCCCCCTTTCTCTCTTGTGCTTTCCTCTCTTCAAGATGTAGTTTAGACAGAAGCCAGGCGTTCCTATCCTCATGTATTTCTGAATTGAGCTTTTATTTCAGATATAATGAACATCTGTTAGCATTCGCTGACAGCTGCGCTAAGCCCATAATCTTCATCCAAGAGAATCATATAATGAACAGTCTTTTTTTAAAAAAAAAACGGGACACACTCCTCCATTGCTCAGAATTCATTCAGCACTCCCCTTATGTTTGAAAGCACAGTCTCTAACAAGGGTTCCTGCTGAATTCAAACTGCCAACAGGAACCCATGTTTTCCATCTGCCATAGATCTCTGCTTGCTCTGACAGTTCAGAGGTAGGACTGCCTAGGCTAGTAAATAGATGCTGTAACCAATCAATAAAATAAATAAATAAGCCTGTCCTCTTTTCTTAGCCTAGATGTTTAGCAACTGGAAAGGGAGAGAATAAAAACTAAGATCCCCAGGAATGGCACATTCCTCACTGGAAGCTAGAATAAGGATTAGGGGAATGGCAAGAATTTAGGGAAGGCTAAAATGAGGTGGAGTAACTTGTGGTTCAGAACGTCGTGGGAACCTAGCCACCAGGGGCACCTGCAGCAAAGCAGGACAGGTTGTAGCAAACCCTGCTCATCAGTGACATCACTGCGCAGCCCCTCCCTTTACATTCCTGTGCTGTGACACTGCTGCAAAGCATGGCTTGCATACCGGCATCACTTCGCATGCTCAGACTCCATGAATGCACATCTTGTTCCTTGCTTGCTACAGTAGTAAAAAACAGGCCAGCCAGCTTGTTTTCTGCTAGTAATTGCCAACTACTAACAGACCAGTTGACACCATTTTTAAATTTTGCCCTCCTCTACTTGGAGGGTTTTTTTTTTTTTTAATTCTGGGAATCAAGTGGTTTTGACTGATTTCACTGACTATAATGCAGGTGTCCTGTTAATCATTGCTTATCATTCCTGTTGTGTGATCATGTTAAGGCAGGGCTTTCCAAACTGTGTGTCGCGACACAGTACTGTGTCGCCTGGGGGCCCCAAGTGTGTCGCGTGACAACCCGGAAGCGCTGGCGCTTCCGGGTTGCCGCACGGCAGCAGCGGCTGCCCCTTCGAAAGGGCAGGCTCCGGGGACCCCGAAAATGCCCTCGGTTCTGGCAGGGAGGCGAAAAGCCTCCCCCCGCACGCGCGAATGTTGCCAAACTTTCCGGCGCTCAGCTGTTCCACGGGGAGAATTTCCACCCCGGCCCCAGATCAGCTGTGCCGGGCAGCGTGCGCGGGCTTTTCGCCTCCCTGCCGGAACCGAGGGCATTTTCGGGGTCCCCGGAGCCTGCCCTTTCGAAGGGGCAGCAGCAGCAGCGGCGCTGCCCCTTCAAAAAGGCAGGCTCTGGGGACCCCGAAAATGCCCTCGGTTCTGGCAGGGAGGCGAAAAGCCTTGCCGCACGCTGCCGGGATTCCCGGCACAGCTGTTCTGGGCCCGGGGTGGAAATTCTCCCCGCGGAACAGCTGAGCGCCGGAAGAGCTGAGGTGCGCATGCGCGCAGGGAGGCTTTTCGCCTCCCTGCCGTAACCGAGGGCATTTTCGGGGTTCCCAGAGCCTGCCCTTTCGAAGAAGCAGCCGCTGCCGCCGCCGCGGCAACCCAGAAGCACCGCCGCCGGCACTTCCGGTTTTTGCGCCGTACTGGCCGTGGCGCTTCCGGGTTTTTGTGTGTCACCAACAGCAAAAGTTTGGAAAGCCCTGTGTTAAGGCACTGATATGGTTGATTTAGTGGCTCACATGTTGTGTGAATACAACATTGTGTTTTGTTAACCTAGGTTTAGGGTTTTCTTTGTTTCTAGCTGAAAGTAATAGTTGATCAGGGATTTAACTTGCTCTGTGAACATGCTGTTGATTTTGCTAAAACGGGGGCTGCGCAACCCATTTCTAAGCCCCAGTATTTCCCAATTTATCCTAGGAAACTTAAGAGAGGGACAAAATGAATGAATGAATGATCGCATTCTCTTCCCTTGCTGAATCTGTGCCTGGGTGTTGGCTAATCAGAGGCTGTTGGAAGGGAAGCAAACCAGTCTGAAATATCTCTTTCGCAGCTCCTTGGCCAGAATGTTGGGACTGATTATTGTCTTCTACCTCTCACCTTTAGGTTCCAAAACAAATTTATGCCAGCAATGTAACAACTGGTTTCCAGCAGATCAATATCTACACCACCTGGTAAGAATTTTGGCCATCTAAAATTGGCCGCCTTGTAGCACTGGAAGTGGCTAGTGACCAAAAACCTAGAGATTTTGATGGTGATTAGTGGAAACACAAATGACCAGCATGGTTAATCCAAGCCAGTTCCCTGGTATGTTCTTTTGCATCATGGTTGGAGTGGAACTTGGTGGGGATGATAATCTATCTCTTGAGCTGCCAGTCACACTTTCAAACCAAGTGGTGATAATCTTATTGCCAAAGAAGAACAGGCAATTTTATGAAAATGCTAGCTCCGTTTGCACATTAACTGGAACAGTTAAAGCTCTAGCACAGAGCTTTCCAAACTTTTCATGTTGGTGACACACTTTTTAGACATGCATCATTTCGTGACACACTCTTACAGCAGGGCACAAGGCAGGCACTAGGACCTGCGTGGAATCACAGCAGGTTTGGAGGCAGCCAGGCACAAGGCAGGCACTAGGACCTGCGTGGAATCCTGGCAGGGCAGGTTTGGAGGCAGCAGCAGCCGGGACACACCCAGACACTGCAGCCGGGACACTAACGTGTCCCAACACAAAGTTTGGAAAGCTCTGCTCTAACAGCTGCATTTGCAAGATGTGGAAAGACTGATTGCTTTAGCCTTGTTCTGTTTTTTGTAGCCCAGCATCTTCAGTAAATTCAGCTTATGGTTCACAATATATTATGTGAACTCAGAAAATGAATTCAAGAACTAGGTTACATGTGTAAGACATTATTGTCTGATTGATGATGTTTCTAATCTATCTAATTACTGAAAGTTTGTAGGGAGATTGCAAGTTACAAAAACATAAAAAAAATCAGAAAAACAAGAAAACAGACAACAATTTAAATAAACTTAAATGCCAGTGCTTAGTCAAGATTTCTTTCAAGTAAAAGAACTTTTAAGATATCTGGAGAAAAGAGTTTGGGGCAGAGGAAAAAAACTCCCCTTCTCCTTTTATCCTCTTCACCGGAGTACTGAAGTTTGAGCGCAGCACTGCCTGCATACAGGCCACTGCGCTTTGGTCTTTGTTGTGCGTCAAGGCCAGTTACACTCTGGAAATGTGGGGTTGGACAGGAGAAAGGGAAATCCTTCTCACCCAACAATACGATTAGGTGAGGAGGAGGAAAGGTTTTACCAGGGAGCAAAGTTATTTTAGTCTCTGTATCCTGGGGCAACTGATTTCTGGGTCATTTCTTCCACTTTTATGGCGGCTTCTTAACCTACATTGGCCAAGCCTCCTCTGGAGCCTCTCTTTTATCTCACCCACAGAATGAATGCAGTTCACTCCCACAGCTCCTGGGGGCTCTTGCCACCCATTCTGCCACAAAATCAAGCTCTCCTCCATCTCCACGGAGCCCTCCAACTCCAGCTCCTTCTTCCCCTGCTTGGAAGATGAAGGCCGAGAAGGATGTCCGCCCCAAGAGGAAGGACAAAGAGCTGCCTTCCGTCGAGAAAGTATCTCTGAAGCCTCCAAGAAATAAAAAGGCATCTGGCTGCCAGGCCTTTGCCTCCATGCTGACCTCCACCGGGCCACAGGCCCTCGATGACACGTATGACCAGCTGGTGACATGTTCCCAGTGCAACATCCTCCTTCCGAGCCCAACCCTACAGAAGCACGTGGTGAGGAAGAAGGACTATGGGATGTGGCATTGGCCAGGCAATATGGGAGCCATTTGGAGTCCGGGGGATTCTGAAGAAGCTGCAGGGAGAGGTCATGGTAGGACCTGCTCCTCTTGGGGAAGCTAAGTGTACCTCCCCGGCAGTGCCGCTAAATGGCTGAAATCCTAGCCATAGCAGGCTACTAATCTCTGTGTTTAGAAAATGGCCCTGGCTTATTTAGGATCCCTCCAGGCAATTGGTACAGGTAGTCCTCAACTTACGACCATTCGTTTAGCGACTGTTCAAAGTTACAACAGCGCTGAAAAAAGTGACTTACAACCAGTCCTCGCACTTACAACCGTCGTGGCATCCCTGCAGCCACATGATCAAAATTCAGGCGCTTGACAACCGGTTTGCACTTACGACGGTTGCAGCTTTCCAGGGTCATGTGATTGCCATTTGCAACCTCCCCAGCCGGCTTCCGACAAGCAAAGTCAATGGGGGAAGCTGGATTCACTTAATGACTGCAGTGATTCACTTAATGGCCACGGCAAAAAAGGTTGTAAAATTGGGTGTGACTCACTTAACTGCCTTGCTTAGCAATGGAAGTTCCAGTCCCAATTGTGGTCATAAGTCAAGGACTACCTGTATCCTCTTTCTTACAGGTGGGGAAAGGGAAATGACGACCAAAAAAGGTTATTCAACTTTAGTAGCTTTTTGAAATTGAGATCCTCTACACAGCGGTCCCCAACCTTTTTGGCATCAGGGACCGGTCGTGGAAGAAAATTTTTCCACGGACTGGGGGGGCGGGGTTTGCAGGCGGGAGCCAATCGCACGCACCGGGGGGTGGGGTTTGCAGGCGGGAGCCCCGTGGCCCACTTCCTAACAGGCCGCAGCCCACAGGTTGGGGACCCCTGCTCTACAATGCCTTTAAAAAGGATGATTTTAAAAAAGGCCACAGTAGCAGAAATGTCCTGAGACCAGGCGTGAATTCCTGATTTCATTCCTATTTCAGAAAAAGTGCCAACAGGCAACTTCCCTAGAAGCACTTCGAAGGAGTCCACGATTCTTGGGAAAAAAAGGTACTATTATAACTTCTGGTTTGCTCCCTCTCTCTCTAGTAATTATTTAAACCATTTAATGCTTTTTTTTTAATGGGGAGCACCATACAAATGTTTAAAGCATTGTTTCTCAACCTTGGCAACTTTCAGATGTGTGGACTTCAACTCCCAGAATTCCCCAGCCAGCCATGTTAAAGTCCACACATCTTCACATCTTCAGATGTGGAGAAACACTGCTTTAAAGTATCTCCATCTGTGCAAGGAGGCTGCACTATTCCACTAAAAGTGCTGTTCAGAGTGCCCACCTCCATATTTCTGCACTGCTGGAGATTCAGAATGGGATAGCAGCATCCGCTTATCTGTCCTGCCACCACTGGAACTACAACTGGAGTTAAATGGAGTTACTTTAGGAAGTGACTTCCCCCCTTTTACTGTCACTTTCGCTGACGACAGTCCACAAAACAGCTTCCAGTAATAATTCTAAAAATATAGACTCCTGGTAACTTCATGGTTGTGTCCATAGAGTTGTTTTTCTGGCAGCAGTATAGAAGTGGTTGCCAGGATTTTTCTTTTCTTTTAATTTCAGACACTAGCATAGAACACTGGTATTTCTGGGTGGTTTCCCATCTAAGAACTAATCAGGTCCAACCCTGTTTAGTCCTATCAAAATCAAAACCTTTATTACGGCCTTTAGGCCAGAGAAGTCCTATCACTCAAGGTTTTAGGGGCAGCCTGGCCAATAAAAAAAAAAAAAAGCTCAACCAATCAAAGTTAAAAGAAGAATCCTGGTATCACCCAGGCAAAACCAACCAAGCAACTCCTTTGTATCTCCAGCAAGTAGGGATTCAAAAAGTGGTAGCTGCATTGACTTCCATCGCCAGGCCCCCAACAGTTGTCTTCCTTCCATGCCTCTCCAGATCCCCTTGTTCCCCTACCGAGACAGCTTTGTCTCCTTCCAAATAAAGCAAGACTGTTTGGCAATGGATGCAGATGCCTGAAGACTGGGGGGTGGAGCATCTGTTTCATTCAGCAGTTTCTAGAGCAGAGCTTTCCAAACTTTTCATGTTGGTGACACACTTTTTAGACATGCATCATTTCACGACACACTCTTACGGCAGGGCACAAGGCAGGCACTAGGACAGTGCTTTCTAAAGTGCCGCCGTTGGCGACACACCAACGGCGGCAGCGCGGTGGCGCACGCAGGGGCGGGGGTGTGCACGGCAGCAGTGCGGGGGCGTGCGCGGGGGTGGCAGCGGCGGCCTCCGCTAAAACGCAGAAGCTAATTTCATTTGGAACTTTTCCATTAACCCATTAACTCCTATCTGTGTGAGTCAAGTATCTAGGGCAGAGCTTTCCAAACTTTTCATGTTGGTGACACACTTTTTAGACATGCATCATTTCGCGACACACTCTTACAGCAGGGCATCATTTCGTGACACTCTTACAGCACGGCACAAGGCAGGCACTAGGACCTGCACGGAATCACAGCAGGTTTGGAGGTAGCAAGGCACAAGGCAGGCACTAAGACCTGCACAGAATCACAGCAGGTTTGGAGGCAGAAGCTACCGGGACACACCCAGACACCGCAGCCGACACACTAACATGTCCTGACACACAGTTTGGAAAGCTCTGTTCTAGAGGCACATGGGACACCCTGTGGTCGCTCTCTGTTTGAAAATGGCCCTAGGGTGGTGACTGTATGGAATTTATACTTAGCCAAGCTCCTGATACAAAATACCTCCACTGGAAGCTCCAGTTGTGCCAGATGACAGGAGGGCATCCTGTGCCAATAAAAGTGAACCAATGCAGGTTGCAGTGGTACCATCAACCCCAAGCACTGGTCCTAAACAAACACACAAGGCCCAGAGGTTAAGACCTTTAATCTGCATGCATTTAGAATATGTTGTTGTGCATGAGGTGTTTTTTTTCTCCTAGGAGCCAGGCAGGAGATGATTCCTTTCCCCTGACATTTCCCCCTCCCCACCCCAAAGCTATTGTTCTCTGCTGCCCTGTTCCAAAGTGAATTCCCTTTCCCTGTTTTGTATTGCAGAAGAATCGATGCAAAGCTCACCTGAAGAAAGTAGCTGGCAATGACATTTCTCAGCAGCTGAACTGGCCCTTTTCGTTCCAGCAGGATCGGGTTCAGTAAAGTGCTTTGCAATACCCTGATCTGCCTTTTTAAGAATAAAAGAGCTACAGTTCACAACCAAGACTGAGTACAAGCACCCACTTGCGAGTTTACAACAAAGAGTCCTTGGAATGCAAAAGAATCGATGAGATTTGGCTGGACCAGAAGCATTGCAGGTTGTGGGACAAAACCCCACAAGAAAAGGTTCTTGCATTTCTCTTCTCAAGGAAGAAAGAAAAGTGCGTTGGTCTTTGAGAAGAGACTTGGCTGTCCCAAGGAAGAAAATATGGGTTTGGTGGAACACAGAACTTAAAGCATTTATAAGTTATGGGAGCCATTGCCTACACAATATCCACATTTTAAAAATTAGTCCAAGAATTAGGAGTCAAGCAACATTGCACAGAATTATGTGAGGGAGTCTCTGAGGGGGAAGGGGGAGACAAAAAGTCAAGATGGCAGCTGTGATCATATGGTTGAAGCCACCAACCTAACTTTTATGACCACCCCCGCCCCCTCTGGATGCCCCTGGTATCAGGACCACTTTGGATCTTATGGCACAGGGTATAAGTAATTACGTGAACTGGATGGAGCTGTCAATTAGTCATCAGGGCCAGGAGTTTTGGGTGGGTGATTCATCCCCATTTTAGCCTATTCTAAAGATTAAGTAAACTGTTTAAGTCTGTTTTCTGCATGAAAAGGACAGAAAACAGGTAATTTGTTTTTACAAATAAATAAAGCAGTATGGTGAATCAGCTCTCCCCTTAACTGTTTAAACCAGTGTTTCTCAACCTTGGCTAATTTAAGATGTGTGGACTTCAACTCCCAGAATTCCCCAGCAAGCATGCTGATGGGGGAATTCTGGGAGTTGAAGTCCACACATCTTAAAATTGTCAAGGTTGAGAAATAACGGTTTAAACGATTGATGCACTAAAGCCACTAGTTCAAGTCCTACTTGTTTTCTTTCCAGCCATCACTTTCACTCTAGACGCTGTCACGGGGACCTGTCAAACATTTACTAAGCCCCGGAGAGCTTAGGATGAAGTTAGGCTCTGACGTTTCAGCCATTTATTATCTGGTAGAAAGTTCCGGGCAGATGTTTGGCTTCCATAAAATACTTTTGAAAGTTCAAGCCACTATTCCAAGATCTATTTCTGGGGTCCAGCCATGCAGAGATTCTGCCAGCATCGTGGGATCAGAAGTTATTGATGGAAATGGACTCTCTCATCTGCATGCAGAGCACTTCATCAATATAAAGGGTGTTTGCTTTGACTTCAATCTCTTCCTCCAGGGAGAGCTGCCGGCGGTTCAGGCCTTTCAGTTCTGCTTCAGCCTGAGCCAATGTGTCGTTCAGCCTAAGGGAGGAAGAGAAGAAGAAGGTGAAGGCCACCGCCTTCTAGAGCTCGGCAAGCCTCTCCAGGGCTTTCAGTCAAACAAATCAAGACAATCTTCTGATTGTAACTATGCTCTGGTCTGGCCCTGCTCACACTTTAGTACGATGGTGGGTGTCCAAACTCTTAATGTTCAGGAAGGAAAGTAGGTTTAGTCCCAAACAGACTCTGTCTTGTTGGCACTATATGATCGCCGTGCAGGGAACTAAATCCTTAGATTTCCTGTAGCCTTGACTCTGCAGGGACAGGGCCTTGGGTACTTTGCCTTGCCCTGTTATCTGGGACTCTTTTTGGTCTGCAGCCTCCAAGGAAGAAGATAGGTGCTGTCTTAGTTGTCTTCTGCCATCTGTTGGTTGGATCCCTGCCCTCCCAACTTCTACGGGAAGCAGGCAGGGGGTGACCACGTGGGTCAGAGAAACTGTTAATTTTATTTTATTTATTTATTTATTGGATTTATCACCGCCCAACTCCCCCAAGGGGGACTCTTAATGCCTCGTTGTGAAAGAGAGAGCTGCTGGCAGCCCTGAAAGAGGTGCTGGTGTGCCTCCCAAAGAGGGAATCTGGGGCCAATGGTGTTAGAGAACATCCGATCAGTCAACAACCTTCCCTAAAAACAGAATTGGTGATGGATCAAGTTCACAGCACCCTAGAGGAAGCAGATTATCTGGACCCTTTCCAGTCAGGGTTCAGGCCAAGAGATGGCCTTGATCACTCTCTTGGATGACCTGTGTTGTGACTTGGATGGGGTAAATGCACCCCTCCTGGTCTTAATAGACCTCTTGGTGGCTTTTGATACCATCAACCATGGTATACTTTTGGACCACCTGCAAGCGTAGGGGATAGGAAGTGTTATTTCACAGTGGTTCCACTCCTTCCTTAGTGGGTGGTTCCAATCTGTGTTGTGGGGGAAGAGAGGTTGGCCTAGTGCAGGGGTCGGCAAACTTTTTATGCCGGGAGCCATTTTGACATGCTCGTGCACATTTTGAAATGCTCGAGAGCCAGGGGGCGGGGTTTGCGGGCAGGGGCCAATCGCGTGGAAGGGGGCGGGGTTTCCTGGAGAAGAAACAGACGCTGATTGGTGGAGGCATCCTTCCTTCTGAGCTTCCACCAATCAGCATCTCTGTTTCTTCTCCAGGGTTCTTCTCCTGGAGAAGAAACAGAGACGCTGATTGGTGGAAGCGTTCTTCCTTCTGAGCTTCCACCAATCAGCGTCTCTGTTTCTTCTCCAGGGTTCTTCTCCTGGAGAAGAAACAGAGACGCTGATTGGTGGAGGTGTCCTTCCTTCTGAGCCTCCACCAATCAGCGCGCGCCAAAGGAGAGCAGAGAGGCGGGCTGAAGCCTGCTGCTTCCGGAGACCGGCTTTCCGGATGTCGGGCGGCAGAGAGAGAGAGAGAGCCAGAGTCAAGGGGCCAAAGAGCGAGATCTGGCTCGCGAGCCGCCATTTCCGACCCTTGGCCTAGTGGCCTCTGACTTCTGAGGTACTGCAGGAGTCGGTCCTACCCTCCTGCTTTTTAATATCTTTATGAAGCTATTGAACAGGTCATCCAATGGTTTGGGGTACTTAATTGTACATTGCCACTCTGAGCTGGGCGGAGGGAGATACTCTTTCCTGGTGTCTGGAAGCTCTCAGGGTCTAGGTGGGAGGGAACAGACTGAAGTTGAACCCTGGCAAATTGGAATTGCTGTTGATACATCCAGGTCCCCAAGTTCCTCTTTGATGGGCAGGCACAATCTGTCAGGGAACAGGTTCGCAACTTAGGGGTGTTTCTAGACTCAGCTCCTGCTGAATCAGCAGGTGGAAGCCATGGACAGGGAGACCTGGCTACGGTAAATCATGGCCTTATCACCACCCAGTTGGATTACTGTAATGCATTCTACTGGGGGCTGCCCTTAAAGAGTATTCAGAAACTACATTTGGTCCAAAGTGCAGCAGCCTGCATCTTTTATGTCTTGATGCCCAGGTACCTTCAGGACCACCTACTCCCATCAATATCAGCCTAACCAATTAACTCTACCAGGGAGAAACCACTGGAAATCCTACACTTTCGGGAGGTTCTGTTGCAAACACGTTAATATGTTAATCCATGGTTTATTTAAACATTGCTTACAGAACTAAGCCAGCTGTCTTGCCTGCCGTGTTTACTGAGATTGGTTAGATACCTAGCAGCTGCATATATATGTACAAGCCCTAGTCAATTTGTCATTTAGTGTGGTTTGCACACCCAGCTTGTTCAATTAGGTTATGGTTCAATATATTGTGCAAGCCCAGAAAATGGTTAATTGAGTAACTGAATTAAGCATGTTTCATGAATGCAGTAAAGAGCTACAAACTAGCCAACCACATTTTAGCCTAGCATTGTGAAATCTTTTTCCGAGCCACGTTGCAGCCTCTTAAAGGGGCATCACAAGTTCTGCCTTCCCATTTCTAAAGCACCAATTTAGCTTTTAAGTTTTTGTACCCTAAGAGAAGCTTTTTACGATAAGAAGAAGTGAAATCTCTTGGTGATTATCGTTATTTTTGGATTATATTTTCAATTTTCTTAAAAAGTTTTGGCTTGTTTTCCCATCTAAAGTGTAAGGAGGGCTGAAAAAACATAATTGCCTATCTGTTACTATTTCTTGTACTAAATTTGAAGGATGGATTGTTTTCCTATATGTTGGATTTGATGGTTTAATTTTTTTTAATTTTTAGTTTTCTGTTCACATTCTCTGGGACTTGTTTGCTAGTATACTTTCTTTTGTCAATTTCAGACGGAAGTTTTTCATGAAGTCATTAACTTTTATTTCTGTTGAGTTTTATCTTTGTGAGTCAACTATTTAGGGGGCGCCTCGGTTTGCTGCCTGAAGTGTGGAAGATTTTAAAGAAGATTTCTTAGAATTCCATTCTGAGCGTAAACAGACTTTTCTTTTTATTTAAACTTTATTGATTTTCAGAGTATAGATAAAATACAAAATAGAAACTACAGAAAAGCATGAAAATAGAACTAAAAGAAAAAACTATAAAGTGCAAATAGACAGAAAAACAAAGATGAAAAAGTGACTTCCAACTTTCTCCAATACAGATATAAATTTATAAAAATAAATTTCTGAGTGTAAACAGACTTTTAAAGAAATCTTTTCAGAGTGTTGTCAAGCTGTTTTGCAGAGTGTTCGAGATATTGGAGAAGAGATTGTTGCTAAAATGTGTCATCTGGCTGGAAATGCTATGATGGAAGATGAAGATTTTGGTAAAGATGAGGGCTTTGTTGCTGTTACTGAGATTGAAGTAATGCCAGCTGAAGGTCGTGGTTTGGTGTTGAAGGGGTTAAAATGACAGTCTGAGTTTAAAACTGCACAAGGACTTACTACGCTGGGGAAATGTTATGACTATCTGAATCTGTGTTATGGGAAAGAAGACAATATGATGTGTGGGAGTTTTTTTTCTGCTGAAACGTCTGTATCTCTGGAGGCAGTTGGGCTGTGGGATTTCTATATTAAAAAAATGCCTTAGGTGTAATGGGGAAATATGTAAATGCTCTGGTATATTTTGAGGAGGGGTAAAAAATTAAGAATGTGTAACTGGACTGATAATGAGGTTATCATGTTATTTTTTTAATGATTTGGACTAAGATTTACAGGATTTTTGATTTGTAAGATTTAAAAGTTATGGATAAGATATAATAATATTTCATACTGTTTTTTAGGTTTAGTAGGGTTAAGATTGTTGTAGTTTTATTCTAGGCGCAAAGATTACTGCAGATGCTGACTGCAGCCAGGAAATCAGAAGACGTCTACTTCTTGGGAGGAGAGCAATGGCAAATCTTGATAAAATAGTTAAGAGCAGAGACATCACACTGACAACAAAGGTCCGCATAGTTAAAGCAATGGTATTTCCTGTAGTAACCTATGGCTGCGAGAGCTGGACCATAAGGAAGGCTGAGCGAAGGAAGATAGATGCTTTTGAACTGTGGTGTTGGAGGAAAATTCTGAGAGTGCCTTGGACTGCAAGAAGATCAAACCAGTCCATACTCCAGGAAATCAAGCCAGACTGCTCACTTGAGGGAATGATACTAAAGGCAAAACTGAAGTACTTTGGCCACATAATGAGAAGACAGGATACCCTGGAGAAGAAGCTGATGCTAGGAAAAGTGGAAGGCAAAAGGAAGAGGGGCCGACCAAGGGCAAGATGGATGGATGGTATTCTGGAGGCGACGGACTCAACCATTGGGGAGCTGGGGATGGTGACGGCCGACAGAAAGCTCTGGCGTGGGCTGGTCCATGAAGTCACGAAGAGTCGGAAACGACTGAACGAATAAACAACAAAAGTTTTATTAATTATAAAGGCAGACAATTTGTTTTTATAATTTGATGTTTATTTTAGTAGACAGAAACATACAGAATAGTGGTAGGAAGGAAATAATTAAATGGATGGTGTTTTATGGAGGAGGGAAGCTGACTTAGAAATATATATATATATATATATATATATATATATATATATATACACACACACATACTTTTTTATATAAGAGGAAGGAGCAAATGTATTAATGATTTGTAAATGTGTTAAGGGAACGATTTATAGAAATGTGATCTTGGTTTGATATAGAGAAAGGGTTTGATTATGGTAACTGTTGTATATTCTTGCTGTTGGAAGTTGGAAGTCACCTTTGTATGTAATCTTTCAAAATTCTTTTTTCTTGTGTTTCACACTTTTTAGTTTTCTTTTTTTTGTTTGTAGTTTTTTGTTTTTCTGTAGTTTTTATCTTTGTTTCAAATATAGTTAAAAACTTTATCAAAAGCATTGTGAAACCCAAGAAATTATTGTATTTACACAGAATGCTTAATCTGTCTACCAAATGGATCCATTTTCTGGGTACAAGCAATACACTGATAACGAGCAATACACCGATAAACCAATCCATAGGCTAGGTTTGTACAACAGGCCAAACCACAAATTTGATTTGATTTGATTTGATTTGATTTGATTTGATTTGATTTGATTTGATTTGATTTGATTTGATTTGATTTGATTTGATTTGATTTGATTTGATTTGTCACTGCCCAACTCCCTCAAAGGGACTCTAAATATCTAAGGTTAACACTATCCAAGCTTAGCCTATTGTACAAATGCATCTGCTAAGTCTTTGCCCAACATCACTAAGCTTGTAGTATGAACAGAACTGTACGGTAATGGGTAATCACAAGTCTGCTCTTGTGCACAATGTGTTCCTGCTTGCCAGAAAGGCAGGCAAATGCCTCCCAACTCAGCTGCTAGAAACACCTGCTCAGTCTCAACTGGTCTCATCTGAATTGCTGGGATTCCTTGTAGCATTGCTTGTGTATCTTAAGTTTCCCTTTAGAGCCAGAACTAGAACCTTAAGGAGAAAAACCATTCCTGAACTCCCAGGACTCAGAATGCTATGCACTTTCCCAGAGTTTAATCCTGCTTTAGGTCATACTGATGCCTTAGGATCAAGACTCCCTCCCCTTAAATTCTTTGTCCATAGAAGAGCCACCAATTGCTCTGATCTACCCCTGTGAAGCAGCCCCACCTTTACTTCTACTGGAGGGAAATCTCTCCACAGATCCACTGAAATCTTTGCCCAGAAGAGGGAGAATTTGGGCTAGAATTAAGGCAACAGATGGGCCAACCAAAGGATCACAAAGTGAAATGCAGTGACCCACCGAACATACAGTTTTTGCAGAACAAGGATCTCACACTGCTTCCCACTCCACCCTCACCCCAGAAAGTTACTAACTCCCAGGGATAACCCAAGGTTGGACCAAGCCCTGTGGCTTCTGTGCTGTACTTGCCTCTGGATGTTATTGTTGATTTCCTGCACTTCCCGCATGAGTCGATACTGCACCATGTCTCGGCAGAGCTCTACATTTGGACGGTGAGTCCGGGTCTCCAGGCGAGTCTGGGCCACCTTGGCTGGCCCCTGCTTATCCTGGATGGCTTTCTTCAGGGCGTCAATATTTTTTGTCTGGGAGTTGATCTCCTCCATCACCTTCAGATACACACAGAACAAAGGGAGGAGCGCATTTCAGCTGTGTTCATACTACACAATCAAGTACTTGAAAGTCTAATGGCTGTCCATATAGGACACGGCAAGTTTAGTTAATTTTAAGCTTGGGTTTTGTTCTTTTTAAACTGTTTTGGGGTTGGTCTGTTTAGCTTAGCATTTTGTGTGAACACAGTCTGCGTGGTTAGTTCGTGATTTAATGGACTGAGCAAACCTGGAAAATGGCTTTAATTCAGTCGCCAAGTTAAACCTGTTATGCAAACTCAGTTTTTGATTCTTGAAGACTTAAGGGAGGTGAGTCAAGGAGGGGTCATTGAGCAGGGAATGCCCTCAGAGACTCCCTGACTCTCCCATCCATCATCACAATTTTTTCCACAGGTCTTTAAGGCTTGTTCAAAAGAGGAGCACTTGCACCTCCTCGCTGGGCTGACCTAGCTGATGACATGGGCTTCTGCTGAGGAAGACTCTCCTGTGGTCTGCCAGAGAGAAAGGACAACTCCTTTCATTCAACCACAAGCAGCTTCTCTGCATGCAGGAAACCAGGAGTGCTGCAGCTCGGTTGGGAATCGGGTTTTCTGCCCAAGATCCTGAACAGATGTTAGTCCTGAGCTAGGCTGACCAGGTGTTTAACTCATACAGAAAAACACTGAAAACAAAGCTTGGTGCCTGACAATGGTGGAACTGTCTTCTTTCCCTCGAAGGCTCAGGATTGGGCATACACAGGACCACAGCTACAAGGCAAGCCCTGATCCACCTGAGTATTGCTTGACTGGTTCCTATGAGGGCTTGTCTCAAGTCTTCTGGAGGTGCCAAAGGTTAAAATCAGAAAACTCTCCATCAAAGACTGATACCTTTTCATTAGCAGGCAGTAAGTAAGTAAGTAAGTAAGTAAGTAAGTAAGGAAGGAAGGAAGGAAGGAAGGAAAGAAAGAGAAAGAAAGAAAGAAAGAAAGAAAGAAAGGAAGAAAGAAAGAAAGAAAGAAAGAAAGAAAGAAAGAAAGAAAGAAAGAAAGAAAGAGAAAAGGAAGGAAGGAAGGAAGGAAGGAAGGAAGGAAGGAAGGAAGGAGAAAAAAGAAAGAAGGAAGGAAGGAAGGAAGGAAGGAAAAAATTATTTTGAGGGTGGAGGGAGACTGACAGACACAATTTTCCATGTTTCCCTCCTTTTCTAGGCTTTCTGGGGAGTATCAGAAGGCTATCAATATCAATCGAAGAGAATATTTGTAGCTCAGGGTTGAACTGTGGAACACCCATGGGATCACCACTTTCAGGACTCGTAGCAGAGATTGTAATGCAGCGTCTAGAAATGATAGCACTTCCATGTATACAACCCAAAGTAAGGATCCAGTATGTAGATGACACCTTCATCATAATAAAAAAGGAACAACTGGAGGAAACATATGAAACCATCAACATCTTCAATGGAATAAAATTCACAAGGGAAGAAGAAAACAACACACTACCCTTCTTGGACATCCGCATCAATAGAGGAAATGAGGGCATTCTAGAAACACAAGTCTACCAGAAATCTACCCACACCAACCAAGTGCTCCATTACCAAAGCAACAACCCAACTTCCCACAAGAGAAGCTGTGTAAGAACATTATTCAGATGAGCACTAATGCACTGCAGCAACCCAGAACAACAGAAAAATAAAACAGATCATCTATACAGCATCTTCCAGCAAAATGGATACCCATGCAACTTTATAAAAAAGTGCCTGATTACACAACCTACTACAACACAACCAACAGAAGCTATGAAAAGGATAACACTGCCATACATCAGAAACATCTCAGAAACTACCAACAGACTGTTACAACCACATGGCATCACCGTAGCACATAAACCAACCAAAACCCTTCAGAACATCTTCAGTAACCCAAAAGACCCAGTAGCCCAAGAAGAAAAAACAGGAGTTATCTACAACATGCACTGTAAGGACTGTAGCAGCCACTATGTAGGACAGATGGGCAGAAGACTAGCAGAACGCATCCATGAACACCAACTAGCAGTCAGAAGACATGATGAAAACTCCTTAATCTCACAACACATGGACAGACTCAACCATACTTTCAACTGGGAAACTGTGAGCATCTTAAACCAAGCCATATAGACTACTGTAACGCGTTCTACTTGGGGCTACCCTTGAAGAATATCTGGAAGTTACAGCTGGTCCAGAATGCAGCTGCGTGGGCAATTCTAGGTGCACCAAGATCAGCACATATAACACCACTGCTATGCGAGCTGCACTGGCTTCCAGTTTGCTTCCGGGTCCAATTCAAGGTGTTGGTTAAAGCCCTACATGGCATGGGGCCATGTTACCTGAGGGGCCGTCTCATCCCTATTACATCATCCCGTCCCACCCAGTCATGCAGGGAGGGCATGCTACGGACCCCGTCTGTAAAAGAATTCCATCTGACAGGGTCTCGGAAGCAGGCCTTCTCTGCAGTAGCGCCTGCCCTCTGGAACATTCTTCCCCCGGAGGTGAGATAGGCCCCCTCGCTCCTGGACTTTCGTAAAAAGCTAAAAACCTGGCTCTGCCAGTTGGCCTGGAACAGTAGGGGGAGCAGTAATTCCTGGGGATGGCTAGCGCCCTAGAATGACCTGGAATAACCCCTAAACTCGCACACAAAGACAAAGATCTTTAGCCATCTGGATTTTATTTCATCTATATTTTTATTGTTATTTATATTTATATTTTGATATTATACTGTAGTATTGTAATGGGTACTGAATTTTAATAATGATCTTGTTGTAAACCGCCCAGAGCCCCCCCCCCTTTGGAGGAGATGGGCAGTGATAAAATCCAATAAATAATAAATAAATAATAATAAGCCAAATCCAAAAATGCTAGATAATTCCTGGAAGCTTGGCACTCAGACAAAGCAGCCATCAACAGACACATAGAGGTAAAAAACATTTACATACCATTCATAAGAGACAATAGAAAAGCCAAAAGACCAGAACACCTCCTTGCCAGCAATCAATACCCAGATATGCAAAGATTAAGACCAAGATTAGCACCAGAGGAACAATCAAACAGCACAATATACCCTAATCAAGGAACTATCAACTCAGTCAATCAACCAAGCAGCAAACAACAGCCCAATCAATGAACTCCTAAGGGGAGAACAACACCTCCACCAACACAAGCAGGACAAGCCATGGTATAAAACAGAGAGCAAGTCCCACTCCCTTTTTGCACTGAAGATGTTGCCTAGTCTGGCAATGAAACGTCTGCAAGAAAACAACAAGGCTCAGAGAACATGAAGGACTCCACAGCTATCAATATTTTACACCAGTGTTTCTCAACCTTGACAATTTTAAGACATGTGAACTTCAACTCCCAGAATTCCCCAGCCAGCCATGCTGTTTTACACCTCTGTTTAATCTCACAACACATGGACAGACTCAACCATACTTTCAACTGGGAAACTGTGAGCATCTTAAACCAAGTCATATAGACTACTGTAACGCGTTCTACTTGGGGCTACCCTTGAAGAATATCTGGAAGCTACAGCTGGTCCAGAATGCAGCTGCGCGGGCAATTCTAGGTGCACCAAGATCAGCACATATAACACCGCTGCTATGCGAGCTGCACTGGCTTCCAGTTTGCTTCCGGGTCCAATTCAAGGTGTTGGTTAAAGCCCTACATGGCATGGGGCCACGTTACCTGAGGGACCGTCTCATCCCTATTACATCGTCCCGTCCCACCTAGTCATGCAGGGAGGGCATGCTACGGACCCCGTCTGTAAAAGAATTCCATCTGACGGGGTCTCGGAAGCGGGCCTTCTCTGCACTGTTTTACACCTCTGTTAAGTTTAAAAGATTAGAGTAATTCTTAAAATGGCAGAAAACAGCTATAGCTATTTCCCTTCTCAAGTCTGAGTGTTATTATTTGGAAGCCTGGCAAGATGGCTCTCTTTGGGTCAGAGTTTCATGGTCACGTCTAAATGGCATCAGATATGAGCACTAGTTCAGATTTTAGCAGAATTGGCACTATTTTATAAAAGTTACAACTCATTCACGACGTGACGGCTGGATGCAAATAAAAACGTATGACTGGAGTGAAGGGGTGCCTCTTTCCTTCCGTCTTTTTACTCCGCACCCCAAAGTTGAGTGCCCTTCCAATCTTTACCTTTGCCAGGTGCATTTCTAATTTGTTCTTGGCATCCTTGGTCTCCTTCACCCTATTCTGGAACGCAATGTTTACTGTCCTGTTTTGCTTGCGCATGTCACTAGCCGTCTGGGACAAAATGCTGTCAATCAAGGCTCTGAGCGCCAGGGAATTGTTCCGCTGCTTGTCGGCTTTTTCAACATTCGCGTTGGAGAAATCCATCCATTGTTCGGGGCTCACTGAGCTGTCCAAAAGCAAGAGAAAAAAGTTTACTCTCAGCATCCAACCCTAAGTATTCAGAATCAGGAGAAAGGATGGGAATCATCATGAAATTTCAAACCCTGCGGGGAAGAATCACCATCAAGGGTGTCCACCGGGTGGGTGTGTCAAAAATGTTGAGATGGCAGCCACAACCATGCAGTCAAAGCCCTGCCTTTTTTTACATGTGTCATCAAATATAAAGGAAATAAGAATATAATACCAAGTAAGTATTCTGAAGGTTAGTTATGGCTCTATGGGGCAATAATGGAGAAAAGGCAGAACTGTTTGGTGGAGCATGAAACCAAATGAGCCTCATGCTATTCTCATCTGGGGCACCATCTACTGTACTTCTCAGGTCCTTTCCAAGTTTGGCCTTTGATGAAATGAACCAGAATTAAAGTTTGGCCTTTGATGAAATGAACCAGGGTTACAGAAGAGCCACTGTGTCCCATGGACACGTTTTCCTGGTTCTCCCGCTGAGTTCCCCACGTCACACTTACTTCTCCTCAACCTTCACAACATTTTGAGCATATCCAATATCAGATGAGTTGTTGGTCAGATTGGAGCAATAGTTGTCAATTGTCAAGGCTGTGAATTTATCCTTCAGGTCCTTTTCGAGATTGTATTTGGCCGAGCGATTAAGCCTGAAAGAGGAAAAACAGCCTTTGGGGAGAGAACAAGTAAAAAGCTGCCCAGCCATATAGTCTTAAAATTACACAAGTATTTTTGTGTAGATTACACAAGTATAAAAGGACTCAAATTGATACAGCAGAGGTGGATATACTGTATTAGAGCAGTATTGTGCATGCCGCAAACTCTTCCATGGAACAGAACAGCAGATTTGCAGAGGCCGCCTTATCCCTGTGACTTTTGCTGTAGAATGAGGAGAACAGCTCATCTTCCTCCTGCACGTGTCAAATGCACAGTCCACCCAATTTCCTTGTCTGCAAATGAGGTGAAGAATTTGCTCCGTTGTACCTGGGAAGTTTTACATGCAGAATAGCTGCTGTTCCATTGAGCTATAGTCTGAAGCCCAAGACTGTGTACATATGTCCCTCCTCCCTCGACTCTACGGGATTAACATCCTTAGTTCATACTGCATCACACTTTTCGCTCTTCCCTGTTGCCCATATCATCTCCAGAATCTCCACAACTTTCTCTGTTTTCCTTCCTGCCTGCCTCAGCCTTTTGCTTTTCCTCTACCTGAGTTGCTCATCGGTTTGCTCCAGCGTGCGTTCAAGCAAAGCAACAACCCCCTGGAAGACCTCAACTTCCTTGATGAGCTCCCGTTCCACTTCATCGTGGACCAAGTCGATACCAACCCGCCTTTCCCTGAAACAAAGGAAAAAGATCATCCTTTCAGTTTTCCCTCTGACATCAGGAAATCCTGACTTTGGGGGTACATCAATGTTTGCCAACCAATCAAGCATGTCTGATTTTTATTTTTAATAAAGGCCCATCCACGGAAAGTTGATATAAAAAGCACAACCACCATAGCCTACCTCTTACCACATCTCAACAACAATGTAATGTGGGTTATTTTCAGGGCAGGAATTTATTTATGTATTTATTTACTATATTTTTATATCATCATACTTCCCAAGGACTCACAGCAGTGCACAACTAACATTACCATAACACAAAAGTCAACATAATTCAAAACCAATGGAATCATATACAGTATCCAGAACAGAACTAGAACTAATAGGCATGACCAGATGTCAGTCCCCCAAAGCTCTTCTGAATAACTGTTTTCAGAACTTTCCCGAAGGAGTGAATGCACCATCTGAATCTCTGAGGGGAGGCTGCTTCAAAGGAAGAACTCAGTCACAACCCCCCCCCCAACTAATTTATCATTCTTCCCCAAATCTCCTGTGGGGGAAGAACCTACAGCAAGTCCTTCCAGAAGATGTCACACCATAGACAGCTTGGTAGGTCAGTATCAGCACTCTGCATTGTCTCCAGAAGCCTACTGGCAACCAATGCAAAGCCCACATCACAGGTGGAATATGCCTCTCACCTGCTTATATGTAAGTTGCAGCATTCATTTTGTACAACTCAAGGAAGCGTCAGGATAATAAAATATAATAATTAAATAAATCTTAATTAAACTACTACATTTAATATTTGTTTATTTATCAAATTTTTATCACCGCCCATCTCCCCCTCAAGGAGGGACCTTGGGCAGTTTACGATAAAAACAAAATTTAAAACTCAATACAAAACTATCAATAATACAATAGAAGATGGAAATATAAAATACAATAAAATCCAGATGGTGGTAAGTTCTATTACAGTGTATAAAGAGCTGGTCTAGGGCATCAGCCATCCCCAAGAATGACTATTCCCTTCCTCGCCCCAGGCCCGATGGCAAAACCAGGTCTTCAGTTTTTTACGGAAGTCCAGGAGAGAGGGGGCTTGCGTCACCTCCGGGGGAAGAATGTTCCAGAGGGTGGGAGCTGCTGCAGAGAAGGCCCGCTTCCTGGACCCCGTCAGATGGAATTCTCTTACAGACGGGGTCCGTAGCATGCCCTCTCTGCATGACCGGGTGGGGTGGGTCAATGTAATGGGGATGAGACGGTCCCTCAGGTAACCTGGACCCATGCCATGTAGGGCTTTAAAGGTAATAACCAACACCTTGAATTAGACTAGAAACTGAGAGACTGTAAGTTCCAGTCCTCCCTTAGGCATGAAAGCCAACTGGGTGACTTTGGGTCAGTCACTCTCTCTCAACCCAACTCATCTTACAGGGCTGTTGTTTTGGGAAAAATAATTTTCTTTGTGCCATGGCAAGCAGGATGTGTGTATAAGTCTCAAAGCTGTACATTTCACAAAACAACCATTTGTAGTGGAATTTCACAAAACAAGCAAAAAACCCTTCTGAACACATGCTGGGCATCTCAAGATGGCTGCATCTTTTGAGAGCTTGATACAGTTACTTCAAGGTCCTTTCCTGGTCTGAGTATGTATGTGAATGCTCATAAGCCATTTCTACCAGGATTGCAGATTTCCACTGGAGAAATAGCCAACTATGTTGAACTGTTTGCATAGTCCTAATGTTTTCTTTGGCATCTATCTTGTGGTCTGAGGAACTTTTAAAAACTTGGAACAAAAATATGTGCCAAGCAGCCGTACGCTTTAACATTGTGGAAATCTGCCTGTGTGGAATTAGGTGGAAGCCAGACTTACAGAACGATTAGATACAGCAAAAAAGGTAGTGTTATATCACCCTAGCTGATCTTGCAACAACTAAATAGATTGGATCTGGTTAGGACTTAGAATGGAGACCAGCAAAAAACCTTAGAGCAATAGGCTAGACTGGAAAGTTAAAAAAATATCCCAGAGAGAAACAATGGCAAACACGGAAAGCAACATAAATGTGTTCATGTTGTTACTAGGAGCTGAACACAATTGGAGGAAGACTTATACCAGCTTTCCTCAACTTTGGGGTTCCCTCAATGTGTGGACTTTAATCTGGAGAATTCTCAGCAATAGCTAAAAAGGCTGGGAAATTCTAGGAGCTGAAGTCCATATATCTGGAGGGTGTCCAGGTGAAGAAAGTTATCCTATATTGTTCAGCAAGACTTTCCATGGCCAAATTCCACACAAAATGCCATGTAAATCTCTTTTACCAACTGTTCCCTTCAGGGTTGATAGTTACTCAAAACAAACTTTTATCCTTTTCTTTAAAAAAGGTAAAGGTTCCCCCCGCACAGTTGTGCAGTCGTGTCCGACTCTAGGGGCCGGTGCTCATCTCCGTTTGTTAGCCAAAGAGCCAGCGTTGTCCGAAGACGCTTCCGCGGTCATGTGGCCGGCATGACGCATGCGGAACGCTGTTACCTACCCACCAAAGTGGAACCTATTCATCTACTTGCATTTGCATGCTTTCGAATTGCTAGGTTGGCAAGAGCTGGGGCGAGTGCGGGAGCTCACTCCGTCACGCGGGACTAGGGTCTCGAACCTTCGAACTTGTGATCTTCCAAGCAACAAGCCTGGCATCTTACCCGCTGAACCACCACGCCCCTTACTTACTTACTTACTTACTTACATCCTTTTCGTACTGCCCCATAATTGGGAAAATTACTGTTGAATTGGGAACTAATTAGCTTTTTTATCCCACCACCCTGAAGAAGTTGATCAAGAGGCAATTCAGCAGTAATTCCTCAGCTGTGCTGAACAGGAAAGAGTAAAATGGATGCTAGATGGAGGGTATTTCTACTTAAAAACACAAATGCAGATGAAAGATGCCCATTTTAGCGAAAAAGCCTAATGTAGGTACAATCTCTAAAATAGGAAGCAGAAGAGGAACCTGAAGAAATGGGATAATAAAATGTAATAATTAAATAAATCTTAATTACAATACTAATTTTAATAATTATAAATATTACAGGCAGCCAGTTCTTCATCCATTTCTCTTCATGGTACAGACTGGGAGTCTTTTGAGGCTGATCTTCAGCCCCACAATCCCTAAAATAGAGCCAGCTACTCTTTCTGCAAAATTCAATATCCTGCACATTCCTATGCCTTTTCATTTGTGGCATCCATAATTCCATAAAAAATGTCTCAGAAAGGCTGTGTGGGTCTTCCTTAGACTTGTTCACTATTAAGGGTGCATAAAGCAGGGCACACTGGAATGAGCAAAACAATTTTAGCTGAAGCATTAAAGTGGCTGCACCCTTTGGAAGACTTATGCACCTGCTCTGAAGGCTGTCCGTACCCATCTGCATATGTATGTGTTTGCATGGGCAATATTTCTGCTGGGAACCCCTTGGACTTCTTTCCAATGAATTTCCAATGCTCTGTGTAGCCCTTATTCTCTAGTAGTATCCCAGGACATGGAATAATAGGGCTTAAGTCAGAGGAAGGCAGGTTCCAGCTGAATATTAAGAAAAACCTCCTGAGAAGAGTTCAACAATGGTACCATTTAACCAGAGAGACAGTGGGCTACCTTTCACTGGGTCTATTAAAACAAAGGCAGGATAACCATCTGTTGGGTATATTTTACTTTAGATTCCCACACTACCCAGGGGGGTGGACTCAATGTCCTAACTAGTGTTCCAATTCAGGGGCACAGTTCATACAACATGCTTCACCAGGTCAATTTTACATCTAACAATTACAATTGCACAAGATACCAACCTTGTTTAGGGTTAACTATGGGGCAGGGGGCTTAGCATGTAATGTGAACCCAACTTATCAGACTAGTTTAGGATTTCATGTAGGGTGCAAACCTACAAGTGAGTTAATTCAGTAGCCAATTGTGTTGTGCAAATATAATCTATGGATGCAAAGACGCTACCCAGGCATCTACCTTAAACCAAGTCAAACCGTCTGGTTTAGTATTCATATACTGGTTACAACAGCTCTTCCAAGATTTAGAAAGGGCTTTCCCAGCCCTACTTGGCTATACCAGAGATTAGACCAAGATCTTCTGCATGGAAAGCAGATGCCCTACGACTTAGCTATAGAAACATAGCATCATAGAAGGTAACGGTAGGAACGTAGCTTGGAGATCATCTAGCCCAACTCTGCCCAGTGCAGAGATCCACTACTTCAGCATCCCCAACTGGTGGCCAGCTAGCCTTTGTTTAAAATTGTCCAGTGTGGAAGTCCACCATCTCCTGAGGCAGTCTGTTCCATTGCCCAACAGCTCTTGCCATTAGAAAATTTCATTTGATGTCCAACTGAAATGTACTACTTTGTTGTTTATCACATAATCAGAGTTAGATGTGACCTTAAATGTCATCTAGTTCAACCCCTGCTGCTCAGTGCAGGATCCACTAGAGCAGGGTTCCTCAACCTCAGCCATTTTAAGATGTGTGGACTTCAACTCCCAGAATACTCCAGCCAGCAATGCTGGCTGGAGTATTCTGGGAGTTGAAGTCCACACATCTTAAAATGGCTGAGGTTGAGGAACCCTGCACTAGAGCATCTCTGACAGGTGACCATGCAGCCTCTGTTGAAGAGCTGTAGTGAAGGAGAACTCACCACTTCATATGGCAGCCAGTTCCACTGGTTAACAACTTCTTCATTCAGGAAGTTAATTTAAACCCATTGTTTCTTGTCCTGTCACGTGGAACAACTCTGAACAAGCCTTCCCCATCTTGTACATGACAGCCCTTCAGATACTTGAAGACAGCCATCCTCTTCTATAGGCTAAATATATCCAGTGCCTCCAGTTATTTATCATAACTTTCTCCTGCTTGCTACTAAGATAAGAAGAGTGACTCAAAGACCTTTTCTCCCAGCTAACCAACCATGATGACATTACACAGTTTCTTAATCCAGTCAAGTTTATCCCACCTGCCTCCAGCAAATAGAAATTGAAGTATCCTCTCAAGTCCAGAGAGAAATAATGCCTCACTGGATTCTCACCGGTTTAAGAGACACTCCTGAGCAGTGAAAAGTGGTTCTCTGCAGCCCTCCAGAGCTTTTTCCAGCCTTGTTTTGAATGACAAAAGCACCTCAGACTCCTTCACAATCTGGTCAAGTTTCTCATCCAACTGCTGCTTCCAGAAATTTATCTCCTCAAGTCTCTGTTCTGCAGAAGTGAGAATACTCAATCACCCCAAAGTAGAGAAATGCAGCATCCAAGTCCAGAAACTGTACCAGCAGCCAGCAGCAGCTAGATCTCAGGGCTCCACACAAAAGGGAGAATCTGATTGCCACCCATAACAGACCATATGGATGAAGTTCAAGCGAATGATGCCATCAACTCAAGGGCTGTTCACACAGTTTATTGAATTAACCCATTTTCTGGGGTGGCACAATATATTGAATCATAAACTAACCAAAAAATCTGGGTTTGCATGGCATGATGAGCCACAAAATCTAAAACTGTAAACAAGTAAAACCGCATTTTATGAATGCAGCTGTTACACCTTACCTGATTAAGCAACTTGTGTGGACACCACCATAGCGTTGGTCTCCATACATTGCAAGGGGTAGTTGCTATATCTGGGCATTCACTCACAGCTCAATCTTTAAGAGCTTCCTACTGGTTTAGAAGAGGGGTGGGCAACCGGAGTCCTGCATGCACTTCCCCCAAGCCCATTTTTGCAGCCCAACATTGTATTGCTAAAATGTGGTGACTAAAGGGCACTCTCGAACAGCATAATGGATTTGTCTTTTTAAAAACTGACCCTGTAAAATAGGCATGTTAACATATTTTTTCCACTTTAAAAAACCTCCAACCCCCTTCTCCCCCATGGGCAAAAAATTCATCGTTGTGTCTTCCATATTGTCATGGGACAAGTAGCCACACCCTCTACGGCCCTTAGAGGCTGGAAAAAGAATGAGTGAACAAATAAACCAACAAACATATAAATAAATGTGACACACACACCCACACACACACACCCACACACACACACCAGATCAAGTGCTTTCAGCCCTAACAAATCTTAAAACAAAGCTTTGCATGTTGTTCAAATACAGCAACTTGATCTTTAAGTGACCAGGTTAAGCATCTTATGCAAACTCAGCCACCGACTTTCAGACACACATACACATAAATGCATTAAAAGCATCCATCACCTATTCTCTTGTTGACATCGCTCTGGGTCTTCTGAGTGGTTCTCTCAATTTCATCCACCAGCCGCTGGCTCTCATCCACCAAGCGCTCTGAACGAGACCGCTGGGCTTCGGCGCTACTGTACTGGACCTTGTTAGCAATGTGCCATTCTGGGGGCAGAAACTTAGGGGGTATGTGCATCAGCTTGGCCATTATGGCATCCAGAAGATCCTGGGCAGGGAGGAGGAGCTGAGTGAGGAGGAGAGTTGAGCAGCTGAAAATAAAATTGGAACAAGGGGAAAAAAAACAGTCTGTAAGCAGCAGGGAGAATGGAAAGAAGTAGATTTTTTAAAAGGTGCATTCCCTAAAGAACTAAGCAAGCTTCCCTCCTACAGCTAGAATGAGTGGGCCTATAGCTTAATTTCAAAAATTATTACAATGGAATGTATATCTTCAGAATTCTCCATGTCTGGGTGCTAGCTAGCTATTCATTCATTCATTCATTCATTCATTCATTCATTCAATTTGCATAGCCGTCCATTTCAACAAGCGACTCTGGGCAGTGAACAGTCGTAAAATAAATTAAAAATAATTCCAATCACAAATACAAAAATCAAAATTAAAAAGACTCCCTTCGGGGGAGATGGGGCGGTGATTGAAATTGAAATTGAAATTGAAGAAATTGAAATTGAAATGACTAACTAACTAACTAAATAACAGCAGCTGAGGAAAATATCACAATCGACAGTCGCTAGCACAGCCAGGAGACGGGCCCCTTCACACACTTGGGGGCCCAAGCATGAGCACATTTACTGCTTCTTGATTTATTTAAAATGCCAAACGAGGCCCATCCTCTGCTCATTTCATTTATTCCATTCACGCTTCTCCTTTCTGCTCAGAAGGACATCCTCCAAGGATAAGCACTGAGACAGATCAGGGCCCAGCCAAAGGCCCAATCACCATGACCGTATGATGCCATATAAACCAAACGGCTCCTTCTGTGAATCCATCCAGAAAAGCCAGTGGCCACCCCAGATCACGCAATCCAATCTCCACAAGCCAAAAGTCCTTGAATGCTAAAACAGGTTGTTTTGCTCAGTCCTTTAACCTGCTTGACTGGAAAGTTATAGGGACGAAAGAAGCATTAAGAAGACCAAATATGCATGGAAGGAAAATGAACGTGCATTCAGCCAGAGGCATACTGGGTCTTGCATCAGGTCGAAGAGGGGGGAACTACAGGCCAGGGGCTTCCCCTGGAAACAAGAGGGAGGGGCTGGAGACCACTGTCTTAAGCCAGAAATACAAGAACTGATAGACTTTAAATGCATTTTTCACACGTTCAGTGCTGTAGCAGCTTCTTGCAAAATCCCCAGAAAGGAATGAAAGGAAAGGAGCTGCTCCAAATCTTACGTGCATGGGCACGAGGGTCTCAAGCAATATTAATTATCCCCGTTATTAACAGAGCTCGCCGTCCCTGGGTACCCACCCTTTGCCGGTGCTCTCCGCAGCAGCTCCTCCGTTCGCGAGTTCCAATAGGGGCGTAGGGAAGCGGAAACCAGGGACAACAAACCTGTTTCCATGGGAATGGGGCGACGCCTCCTATGGCAACGCGGCAGGCGCTGTAGAACGCGGCAGTGATTGGCTGCTGCCTCTTTGTAAACCCATAGAGGAAAGAAAGAACGAACGAATGAATGAACCAACAGAAGCGCGAGATAAGAACATTTTGAATACGCGAATCCTTATAGTCAATACCTGAACCCGTCGGCAGCAGTTTTTTAAACTAATGAATCGAAGGTTTAGCCCCTGGGCGAGTTCGTTCGTTATGGATAGGCAGACGTGGTGGTGGGCACAAACCCTGCAGCGTGGAAAGTTGAGGGATCCTTTTCTCTGATCTCGCCTTTGATGTGGCGGACGAGCAGGTTTGCTAGTGGCCGGCGCATATAAGTAGGACTGCCAGATCTGGGCTGCAAAAACCCGGACGGCCAATAGACTCCAGCGAAGAGAATCGGAAACCTCTTCGCTGCCATACTCCGGATTTTTGCGGTAGCCCGAAAAAGAGGGACATTTCCGGAGACTAGGAGGTAAGAGTTTCCTTCGTTCTGAAGCGTGTTTTTATCCCGTCCTTCCCTCGTTCTTCTGTCAGGAATATCGGGGCCTCCTCTCTTCAGAAGTTAAACTGTATTCCCAAATATGTCTACTTACTTCAACCAAACTTCGCTTCGCTTGGCTACTGGGTTAATCCATATTCAATATTTGCACACTTAAAGGGATCATAACACTGACCGAAGAGTCTGGCTTTGCAGAACAAGATCAGGTTAATAACTACCAAGTTTGGCATATTGTGTAAATGTAACTGCTTGTCTTCAACTGACCTGGTTAAGTGTCACACAAACAGGTGACTAACAGAATCCACATTTAGCCGGGTTAATGAATTAACCAGTTTTCGGAGTTCGCACGCTACTTTGAAACAGAAGTTAACTCGGGTGGGCGTCTCACCGCACTAAGCTAACATGTGTTTGGCTAATTAGTGGTTCCATCAACGAAGCAGCCAATGAAAAAGGCGAGTTGGGCGGTCTTCCTCAATCGGGGATAGCCTCCTTTAGCTCGACGGACAATTGGTAGCGACACGGATTCTTTTTAGTAGTGTGAGTCTTTAAATCTCAGCGTTAATTCAATTATTTCTGTACCCCCACCCCTGAAAATCTAGGAAGAAAGGGCTGAAACTCCAGGCACTCAATATGTCTATGAAGGTTCTCAGTCATCCAGGTGGAACAGTCTGTGGCTTGAATCATGTCAACTGGATTATTAATCCAGTTGACATGATTCAAGCCACAGTCCAGGCACTCAAGTTACCACTCTCACCCATCCCACAGCTTTTGGAAGCCAAAAATAAGGAAATGCAAATCCCACAAGAAAATCTCATCCATCTTCTGCATGACGTCAGGATTCCATACATAAAGCTGACAGAGCGGGTTTTTCATTCTTTTATATACTTCCATCATATCTCCTCAGTTTCCTTTTAATGGGGGAGGGGAGGGGGCCTTCAGGTCACTCTTGAGTTCTGGCAAGTACATGAATAAGTCCATGCAGCTTTCCAGGCAACGTTTTCAGAAATGGTTTGCCCTTGCCTTCTTCCCAGCATTGAAGGGAGTGACTGGCCCAGGGTCACCCCACTGGCTTCCATGCCTAAGGCAGGACAAGGCTTGGATTCCCCCAATTCTAGTCCAGCGCCTTAACTACTAGACCCAACTGGCTGTGCTAAGGTCTATTTTCTCTTCACAAAAATGATATAAAGTCTCCAACACACACATTTCCAATCTCCCACATTTTGATTGTGTGTGTGTGTGTGTGTGTGTGTGTGTATTTCAAAGCATGAGCTCCTGATGAAAGAAGAGCCTTGGAAATAGCCAGGATTGCCTTGATGGGAAAGACCCAAATACTGTAGTAAACATCAACGGGTATCCTTAGCATAAGAACAAACAAGGATTTGCCCCTTCCCCTACCAAACTGTTATTGCTGAAAAGGTCATATATGAGAGCTATATTTTAGGTGGGGAAAGACCTGGTACTTAAAATATCTATAGGAATGTGTTTTTGCATCTATCCCTTCTCAGAGTCCACTGGAGTGGGCGGCTACATTAAATCATCATCTAATAAATCATCATCGAAGTTCAACACTCCACCAAGACCAGCCATTTCTAACACTTATGCTATTACTGTATATTATCTGCTTCCACTCTTTCAGATTGATTTGTCATCTTATGAGGAGTTGTAGTTTATAAGTTCATGCATTCTGCTTCTAAGAATAAGATGAGTAAGGACCAAACACAAAGCTGCCTTCACTTTATTTGTTTTATAATGGCCATCCATACAGCCCCAAGGCAGGAAACAGCTCTGAGCAAGCTATTGACTGTGCAGGGAAACATCTTGGAAAGAAGTTGATGGGGGTCTGTAAGTAGTGGCAGAGTTGTATGGACTAGAAAGCAGAAGTAATCCACCCCAAAACACACACATGCCTATTCCTGCTGCTTCAGGATAGCCAAGTGGCTGAGATTCCAAACATAGATGTCAGGTAAAAGCCAGGATGACATCACATGAGTCATGACATCATACAAATGGTGCAAATTCCATAATTTATATCAGTCATGTCTGGTGTACATTATTTACCTCATTTGCATAATGTCATGATTTATGACATACTTGCCCTCCTCCAAACACATACAGGCATACATGATCCAACATATTAGATGAAGCCAAATTATGTAGAATGTGGTTTAATGTGTTCTGGGGAATCTGCCATTGCCTTGGCATGTTGTGTGAATCAGGCCATCAAGCGAAGCCATAATATGGTTTCTTCAAGCACAGAATGCTATGCGAACCCAGCAGCTGGGTTTTGTTAATCTGGGTTTAGGGTTTAGAAAATTGCATGAACCTAGAAAGCATGTCACACTGGCCCTAATTGCACAATACAGCTAACTGGATCAAGGGGAAATTAAAATGTTGTGCAAGTAGCCTAGCCCAGTCAATGGTGGGTTTAGAGTTTGTTTGAGCCCCAAATCCAAAGGATGTTTAAGACAAAGCTAATTTCCCCCAGAGTACAGAAATAATTATTTAACCCTAAGGCAGAGCTTTCCAAACTGTGTGTCGGGACACGTTAATGCAGAGCTTTCCAAACTTTTCATGTTGGTGACACACTTTTTAGACATGCATCATTTTGCGACACACTCTTACAGCAGGGCATAATTTCGTGACACACTCTTACAGCAGGGCACAAGGCAGGCACTAGGACCTGCGCGGAATCACAGCAGGTTTGGAGGCAGCAAGGCACAAGGCAGGCACTAGGACCTGCGCGGAATCACAGCAGGTTTGGAGGCAGCAAGGCACAAGACAGGCACTAGAACCTGCGTGGAAGCCAGGAGGCAGCAGCAGCCGTGACACACCCAGACACTGCAGCTGACACACTAACATGTCCCGACACACAGTTTGGAAAGCTCTGCATTAGTGTGTTGGCTGCAGTGTCTGGGTGTGTCGTGGCTGCTGCTGCCTCCGAACCTGCCAGGATTCCACGCAGGTCCTAGTGCCTGCCTTGTGCCCTGCTGTAAGAGTGTGTCGTGAAATGATGCCCTGCTGTAAGAGTGTGTCGCGAAATGATGCGTGTCTAAAAAGTGTGTCACCAACATGAAAAGTTTGGAAAGCTCTGCCCTAAGGAGTGGCCAGCTGGGTCGGTCATACGGTGCGAAGAGGCTTATGCTGGTAGTAGGCAACTTGATTTTCATGCAAAACCTTCTTGTGCAATACTTGAGACCTTTTTCAAAATAGCTTCAAGGTGTGAAAAGCTATCCCAAAACTGAGGCTAGAAATGTGCTACACCTTAGCTGGCCATTTTTCTAATGGGGTGGTTTAAGCACAACATAATTCCTAAGGATGGCTGTAAACGCTTTTCCCAGCCCAGGGTAACCTGAACCGTGACTCCATTTTAGCCATGATAGTCCTGGAAGATCTGGAGCCTTTTCCTTGTATTACTGAGCACAATTCTCCCACATAACAGAGCAAATGCTTCTAGGACGACCCTTTCCAATCTGGTGCCGTCCAGAATTCACAGCCAGCATGCACCAGGACTGATGTATCTGGCACCAGTTACTTCAAATACAACTCATTTTAGACTCAGTGGGACTCTTGCTGTAACCAGTTTCCTTTCTGGCAATCATCTCCTGGGATGATATGTCTGATGGATATTACAAAGAGCAAGTGTCATTCTCCTCCTTCCTGCAAGACCAGAAGACTATGTCAGATTTCTCATATGGAATTGGTAAATTGGGTTTCTCTACAAAGCAAAAGTGTTTTGGCAAATTGCATCCTCTACAAAGCAAAGGCTTCTCATGGTGACGTGAAGTGCAGGTGCAAGATAACAACGGTCACGTGTGTATTGTTATGACTAGTGCCCACACAAGCAATGGGACCTTCCCATGAGAACAATGTCTCCTGAATCCTTCCGTGGGAAGCCTGCTCCAGGGAGGGAGCAGAGGGAGGGAGGGTGCTCGCTTAGATGCAGCACTGCTACCCAATAGCAGGTCATGCTATGTGCTTTAGGCCTAGTGCTTTGGGCCTAGTGTGTGTCACAGCTAACATCCAGCCAATCAGAAAGCTAGAAGAACTGAATATCTAACCATGCAAAATGGTGTTCTATGCTTCTTGATTTCTAGTGTCTTTAGCCATGTAGTTCTTCACGTGTATTCTACTTTTGAGGACTGAGCAGTGCATAGCTATGGGAGGCTATGCATGGCGTGAGCTCTGGCCCTGGGATCAATACACGGAACTCTGCTTATAAGTTTGTTTTTGTTATTCCTTTTACAATGCTGTGCCATGTATATTCAACTTTCTTTTTGCGATAATGTACTATATATACATTATTGCCTTATGCTACAAGTAAAATACTTTTAGCCCTAAAAGCTGCACTCCTTGTCTGTTTATTCTCAAGCCTCGAGTTTTTCCCCTTTAAGCCAGCGTACATCCCATCAGACTAAGGTGTGCAAGTATTATGCAGAATTTTAGCAATCTGCCTACAAGAGTGTCCCTGCACATGGTCCTTGTGCATGACCTTGGCTATTTGGGTTAAGCATTCTTGCTCTGTTGCAGGAGTAAGCAACCTCAGGACTCAGGGTTGTGTGTCCCACAACCCTCTTTTCTGCATCCTCCAGAGCCCGCTCATACTACGTTTGATGAAAACTGGCAGGGAAACACACACAAAAATAATGTATGCCTATAACAGGCATAATACAGTTTTAAAAAATAAACTCCCCCCCAAACTAGGAAAAAAATATATATAGAAGTTCTCCCCCACCCAGTTTGTCTCACTGTGCCTTTCTTTGTGGCCTTTCTTTTCCCTATCCCCCCAAATGTTAAGTCTGGTACCCCTCACATGGTTGCCAATACCTGCTCCAGCGTCAGATAAAATTGCCTAACTGGGTCTTCATTTCTTTCACATCCGGGATCTTGAGCCCAGTTTTGGGTGTGTCCGAAGCAGGATTGAGCATGCAGCTTTGAGATGAGAGACTAACACATGCTGGGGAAAAGGAATGCTGGAGCATGCGGTGGTGAAGGGTCAGTTGTGGCCATGCAGGTTATTGTACTCCATTATTGCAAGAGCCCTTTTTTAATGCACAAGCAGGTCTTTTGGTTTGAAGGAAAACAGATTTCAATACTGCCGCCTCTGGAAACAGGCTGAGCTCCACCAGTGCTCAAGAAGCCCCTGTGGTCAGGAGAATTTGCCCATGGCAGAACGTAGCCAGAACTATCCACACTGGAATCCATCTCTAGGCATTAATCTATCCCAGGTGAATTCCAGAGCATAAGAAAGTGGAATCAGGGTAAAGGAGGGGGATGTAATACAAAGCAACTAATGGCATAGCTGTCCATAACCGGTAGACATGGCATATAGACTTTTGAGAGACATCTATGGAAGGAAGAGAGGGAAAGAGAGGGGATCATGCTTGAGTTATCCCTCTAGGTCAATTTGGTCAAGTCAGCTTGCACATATAGTTAAAAGGAAATTCTTGGAACAAGAATCTCTATTCACAGCTGCCTAGAGAGAACAAGGAAGGAACTGCTGGCCTTCTATCATTTTTCAGCAAGAGCTCTAGCTGCCCTGGAACCATGACCGTTTTTATCTTTTATCTTTGGCTCGTGGCTGTGTCCAGCGGCCTGGGACTTCCCTCGGCAGGGATGCAAGCAGCTGTGTAGCAGCACCAAACATTAGCACAAAAGCAGCTGTGGATCAGTCCCATTCTAAGAGTCACAGCCCTCGCGGGGCAAGGCAGCCAGTCCTGGATTCATTCAAAGCGCCGAAGGTGATTGTAGAGAGACTGCACATATGTGAAGACACACATGGGGTCTGGCCTGCGGCCCATCAGCATCATGTCCTCCACTTCAATCAAGCGGTCACAGTTGGCCATTTTTCTACAAGGGGAGGCAAGGCATCAGATTTAGGAAGGCAGGCAACCTTAGAGGAAAAATTGGGAACTGAGAAAATGAAGGAAAACTACCATTCATTATCAACCCACCATCTTACAAAACTTTCCTTCAAAACTCATTTCCTCACGTTTCTCATTGTCAGACATGGATTTAAAAGAGTAGCTTTCTTAACTGAGGAAAGTCTACTTTCAAGGAAACTTCATAGGATGGTATTCCAAAGATTGTCCTATGCATGGCTATTTATGAGTAAACCCAAATGAAGGTAATGTAACTTCTGTGCCACTAGTGCACATTTGCAACAGGGTCTGCAGCAGACGACCCATGAGGGTAGCACCCTACTTACTCAGCTGTTGTGAATGCCAGTTCAAAGTTCTCCTTGCGCTTGGTGGGGTCCAATGTGTGGTATTCAAAGGTTTCAGGGAAGAAGGAGTGTACCAGTGCACAGAAGGCCATCCCATCGCTCCAGCTGGAGGAGAAGTTCTGCAGATCTATGTGCTGGGGAGGGGGAGGGTGTCAGGGCAGAAAAAGGAGAATTCAAGCACTGTAATCCAGGATAAGGATCTGACAGAGTTGGCGTAGAGATCTAGAAGCCTGAACTTAAGTATCTGTGAGGAACCAGAAGTTGCACTGCCTCATATGGATCCACGATGGGTTACACTGAAGCAGGGGGAAGGGGATGCAGTTTACAGAGTTCCTTACCTACCTTGTAGCCGATAGTTTTGGAACGGCACCAGTCCAAGAGGATTTGCTTGATGCTGCTGGCACTGGCAACTGCAAAACTCTGGGATCTCTTGAGTTTGGCCCGGCCCACACCTTTCCCCCTGGACAAACGAGGGACCCAGAGAGAAGAGATGGATACTGTCATCTATAGATGCGGCACTTGAAATGGAAAAACCAGTTCCTTCAAACAAAACTCAACTTTTACCCAGAATTTTCCTATTCCATCACAGAGGAACTGCCTTTTTCAGGGCCAGGGAAGACCCTTGAATACTGTTTTCCTGTGAACGTGATGAACATCAGGAATCTCAAGGAGTGTTGGCTTCCACTTTCCCATATGAGTCCCTTCTCCCCTATTCAACTCCTCCCCTGAATTTGCATAAATAAAACAATTTCTTTTTCATTTTCAGTCTTTTTTCCCTGCATGCCTGTTACAGAACATTGCAATGACTTGTGCTGTTTTGTGTCAACTAAAGATGGGTGGACTTCAACTCCCAGAATTCCCCAGCCAGCATGGCTGGCTGGGGAATTCTGGGAGTTGAAGTCCACACATCTTCCAGTCGCCAACGTTGAGAAACACTGGGCTGGACATCATGACCTGATTTAAGACAGCTGTTTTTAGTTCCCCTTCAGGTCTTCCCTGAACCAACCCTCTGAAAGTTGAACCAGGCCCAGAGGGAACAACGTACTTTCCACTCTCCTGTTCGAACTTCTCAAAGAGTGCTCTCCTAGATTGTGTTTCTGAGGTCCGGGGCAGGGTCTGAGATCTCACCAGCTCCCTTCGCTTTTCCACTTGTCGATGGGCTGAAGAAGGCGGAGAGTGGGACTTTGAAGCCTGGGTCTGCTGGCTTGTGGTGACACTGTCCCGCAAGAGAGAGAAAATACCCTTCAGGAGAACACAATGGCAAAGGATCGGCCCACTGGGTTCTCCCAAAGAGATGCAACACAATAGCTGGGTTCATTGCTAAATCAGGGCCCCTACATACACTCATTTTGGACCAGTGGGCAGATCTGAAATTTCAAGACCGTGTCATGGACACTCTCAGAACACGGCCAAGGCAGGTGTGCATAGTAAAAAAACAACCACTTACCAAAAGGCTGAAATTATGCCTGAATGGGTTGCAGTTCTTAAATCATTTTTATTTTCTGTTTTATTACTTATTTCTATCTAGGGCCCAGAGGCATTCTTGGAAATAAAGGTTATACCTGGGGCTGGAGCTTTGCTCTGTAACATGGTAGCTTCCCATTTATGTTTTTCCTAATTAAAAAACACTGTGCCTACATTAATTAACACCATTCCCTACATTATGGCTTAATGTGATGTGAGAACCCAGCCAAATACAGCTCAGTCAATAAACTATGATTAAACAAACCAAATGAACGAGCCTTTCCCCACTGGCCCCTAACCAAAGCACAAGCATTTCTTGGCACATGGCATTTGCAGGGAGTGAAAGCAGAGGGCAAATGACAACACGTGCACAAGACCGTCGTCATGCAAATTGTATGACTGAGCTCTTGCGTTAGACATCAAGAAACAAGTATGGAACAGTGGCATTGCATGGTGATGTGTTACCATACCTGTGTCATCAGTTTAGTTTCATCTTGGCATATACCACTGCCTTGTAACCACCTTTTTCTGCTGACCTACAGGTGCTGAGAGCTAGTGCTATAGCACCTGTTGGGTTTTTACTTTGCCCCTTGGTTGTGTGTATATTGTATGTATGTTGTTTGGAGGGGGGTTCTCTTTAGATCGAGAGCGGAGGTTTCAGGATGGGGGATGGAGAGACTTGTGGGGTGAATAGAATGGGGGAGCAGATCTTGGTGGTGTCGGGTATGGGGAAATATGGTGGGAGACGGGGGGGGGGTTCGTTTTCAGGGAACGCGACCGCGATGCCTCAACCCAATGGCCTGGTCAGCGGATCTACAATTGCCCGGGTTTTAGGCTGTTGCTCCTGAATGCCAGATCAGTCTGCAATAAGGCTCCTCTTATTGCTGATCTTATCATTGCGGAGAAAGCTGATCTGGCATGTGTCACCGAAACGTGGCTGGGGCCGGAGGGGGGGTTCCTCTCTCTGAAATGTGCCTGGCTGGTTTTCGAGTGTGGCACCAGCCTAGACTGCAGGGCAGGGGAGGAGGTGTTGCTGTTGTCATCCGAGAATCTCTGGTGGCTACCAGGGGCGCCGCTCCACAAGTGCCTGGTTGTGAGACCCTTTTCCTTAGGTTGGGCTCTAGGGATCAGTTGGGATTGCTGCTGCTGTACCAGCCTCCCTGCTGCATAGCAGCCTCCCTGCCCGAGCTTCTTGACCTCACTGCAGGGTTGGCGGTGGAGTTTCCCAGGCTCATGGTTCTGGGAGACTTCAACCTGCCTTCCCTGGCAGTGGGATCGGAGGTAGCTCAGGAGTTCATGGAAACCATGACTTCCATGGGCCTGTCCCAAGTCATCCAGGGCCCGACTAGGAATAGTGGTCACACTCCTGATTTGGTGTTCTTGTCGGAGCGTTGCTTATGTGATCTGGAACTGGTGGACCTATCTTTGGTCCCCCTGTCATGGTCAGATCACGCCCTGGTGGCTATGAGCTTCTCTAGGGCCACACCCCTCCGCAGGGAGGCAGGACCTGTTAGATCGGTCCGCCCCCGGCGACTGATGGACCCAGTTGGGTTCCAGAGGGAGCTAGGGGTTATAACTGAGGATCTGCTGCGTAGACCTGCTGACACCTTGGTCGCCGCCTGGAATAGGAGGGTGACCGAGGCTCTAGAGAGGATTGTGTCCATGCGACCTCTCCCGACCCGTGGACCTCGTAGGGCACGGTAGTATACGGAGGAACTGAGAGGAATGAAAAGGATCAAGAGACGTCTAGAGCGTCGCTGGCGGAAGATGAAGAACGAATCCGACTGAACACGGGTAAGAGCTGCTATTAAAGCCTACCTCGTGGCGATTCGTGCAGTGAAGAGGCAATACTTCTCCACATGAATTGCATCTGCAGATAATCGCCCGGCGGCTCTTTTGAAGGTGACCCATCTCTTTCTGGGTAAGGAGGATTCAGGGGTGTACCTGCAGGGGCGCCCTGAGGAATTTGCGGATTTTCTGACAGATAAAATCACTCAGATTCGTTCCCGGTTGGATGCCAGCATGGATAACAGTCCAGTGGAGATGCCTGGGGTAGGTTCTTGCCCAGTTATCTGGGAACACTTTGACCCTGTTGCTCCTGAGGAAGTGGACAGGATCCTAGGGACTGTGAGCTTGGTCACTTGTGTGTTGGATCCATGTCCCTCCTGGCTAGTAAAAGCCTCCCGGGAGGTGACGTACTGGCGGTGACTAATGCATCTCTGGAGGAGGGGGTTGTGCCCCAGCCTTTTAAAGAGGCTGTGGTTCGCCCCCACCATAAGAAGCCATCACTGGATCGCACCCTGATGGACAGTTTTCGTCCTGTCTCCAACCTCCCCTTTTTGGGGAAGGTTGTTGAGAAGGTGGTCCCGCTGCAGCTCCAGAGGATCCTGGATGAAACGGATTATCTGGACCCCTTCCAGTCAGGATTCAGGCCTGGATATGGGATGGAAACGGCATTGGTTGCGCTTTTCTATGATCTCTGGCGGGAGCGGGATGGCGGGTGTGCGACCATCCTGGCTCTACTTGACCTCTCGGCAGTTTTTGATACCATCGACCATGGTATTCTTCTGGAGTGGCGTTGGGGGTGGGGGGCATTGTGTTGTCCTGGTTTACCTCCTTCCTCTGGGGCCGTTCCCAGTCAGTGTTGATCGGGGGCAAGAGGTCCCACCCTCAGCCCCTGCTTTGTGGGGTGCCGCAGGGGTCGGTGCTCTCTCCGCTCCTGTTTAACATCTACATGAAGCCACTGGGTGAGGTCATCTGTCACCATGGGGTGAGATATCACCAGTATGCTGATGATACTCAGTTGTACATCTCTGCCCATGGTGAGTTAAGCGATGCCGCGACCGCCCTCTCCCGGTGCCTGGAGGCTGTTGAGGTCTGGATGGGGAGCAACAGGTTGAAGTTGAACCCTGGCAAGATGGAATGGCTGTGGGTTCGGGGCTCTTTGGTTTCCAGAGAATTACCATCTTTGGTCTTGGATGGGGTTGCACTGCCCAACAGACAGACCCTGTGCGTAACCTGGGGGTTCTCCTAGACTCACGACTCCTGCTCAAAGAGCAGGTGGCAGTTGTGGCCAGGAGAGCCTTTGCACAACTGAATGTTGTGCACCACCTACGCCTGTTCCTGGACCAACAGACCCTGCTCACAGTCACCCGCACCCTAGTCACTTCCCGTTTGGACTATTGTAATGCGCTCTACATGGGGCTGCCCTTGAAAAGTATCGGGAAGCTTTAATTGGTTCAAAATGCAGCGGCCCACATAGTTTTGCACAAGCCTAGACTTGCCCATGTGTCACCACTTTTGCAGGAGCTGCATTGGTTGCCGATTTGCTTCTGTGTCCAATTCAAGGTGCTGGTTATCACCTTTAAAGCCCTACATGGGCCTTCTCCGAAGTGGCCCCCTCCCTTTGGAACATAATCCCCCCAGATATAAGATTGGCCCCCTCCTTGCTCCTGTTCCAGAAGGCCCTGAAGACGTGGTTCTGTCAACGGGCCTGGGACCCCAAGCTGCTTCGGAGCCAATCAATTGGCTAGAATGAATGTGTTTGCTGCCACCGGGGGCTGTTTATTGTGTTTTTATGGTTTTTAATTCTGGAAGCTGCCCGGAGTCATCGTGTGTGTGTTGGGCGGCCTTATAAATCTGTTAAATAAATAAATAAATATACCCATGACATTGCATCTATTTTGTTCCCTGCTTCTGAGTGACACTGGCTTAAGTGTTCTTAGCTGTACTGATGTTGAAGTAACGTTTTCCTTCTTACTTTAAGACCACCCAAGGGCAGCTTCAAAGTGTGTAAAATCTTCTAGGCTTTATCAGCCATTACCTTGGTGGGAAGTCAGGGTACTGCAATAGTGCAAGAAAAGGGAAGCATGTGGCAGAATAGGCAATGGGGACAGCACATTTCATAGTGGTACAAATTTTCTACAGATCAGCAATGTCTATTCCACCCAAGAGCATGTCCATTTTACGCCCCTATTACAATAAAACCCAAATAGCAGATACCTGCAAATCCAAGATTGCTCACCTTTCACTAGACTGGCTTCCATAGTTTATAGTTGATGTGGATTTTGTCCCCGAAGAAAATTTCTCTGCACAGAAAATTAAATAAAGAAATTGGCTCTCTCCCAGAGCATTGTCCTGCAGCTTTTTTTTGAGGGGGTGGGTGGAATGCCTGACCCCAAGGCGGGGTGGGGGAAATGGAATCATGCTCTGAATAGAGAGGAGCATGGGATTTGCAATTCACTGGTGCTGGAGATCGTTCCACAAATGTCATACGAGAGGAATTCTTTACTATGTACTGTAGGTTTCACGTTTGAATTACAACCACAGGAAATGCAAACTAGAGCCAGTTTGGTCTAGTGGTTAAGGTGCTGGGCTAGAAACCAGGAGACTGTGAGTTCTAGTCCCGCCTTAGGCATGAAAGCCGGTTGGGTGACCTTGGGCCAATCCCTGTCTCTCAGCCCTAGGAAGGAGCCAATGGCAAAGCAGGAGACTGAGAGTTCTAGTCCCGCCTTAGGCATGAAAGCCGGCTGGGTGACCTTGGGCCAGTCCTTCTCTCTCAGCCCAACTCACCTCACAGGGTGGTTGTTGTGGGGAAAATAGGAGGAGGAAGGAGTACTAGGTATGTTCGCCGCCTTGAGTTATTTATAAAAATAATAAAGGCGGGATAAAAATTAAATAAATAAATTTATCGTTAATCTGTTTTCTTACAGGATATAAAGTGCTCTGATAATTCTCTTAAGAGGGTTGCTTATATTATTAAGATTAAGCACAAATGTATTGAGAATCTCCTAAAAAACAACTCTGCAGATTTTTATTGGCCACCATACAGTACAGACATCCAACTCTGCTGGACTACATCAAATTTGTCCAGTTCAGCACAGTATTTTGTAGGGCTTCAAAAATGATTCCAAAACTGTACTTTGGGCCTTGGTACTAATTAAAGCAGCCACATCGTTTTCAGGCCCCTGCATGAACTTGAAAAAAAGATGGGCCTAAGAAGTTGACTCACTAAAGCAACTCTTAAAGCAGCAGCAGTTTTAATATAATTAATTATTAATACAATTAATATAATGTGTATTTAATATGATATTATTAATATTAATATAATAATAAATAGCCTGAAAAAAACGAGCCTATTGTCTCTCTCAGTGGCATCTGGGGTTGGGGTGGGTGCAGAGGTGGGTCAATGACGTCAACATGGTGGGAGTGACGGGAGACGGAAGCCCCATCCCCTTTTACACATACGTGATGCGCACAACGCATGATAAACGGGGGAAAGGCTTCAATTGCCCTGTTGCATCCATTTTGACATTGTGGAACCCGCTGCAGACACCCATGTCTGGGGTCAAAGCCCATTTGCCATTGAGGCATATTAATGCAAAAGCGCTATATTCAGCTGATGAGACACCGTAGGCATGTGTCGAAATCAGCAAGATGGCAGTGTTGCGATGAAGAGCAGCCCATGTCTTCACCATGCACCAAAAAAGTCTGCCATCTTGTCAATTTTGCTCCCCTGTGTGGTCGCCTATGACCAGAGGCATCCAAATGACGAAAACAGCATTGTGCTGTCACATTGTAAGCTCCACCCCTTTTGTATGTGCACTGTGATTCCACACAATGCACAAACAAAAGGGGCAGAGCTTGTTTCACAACAGCGTGGGCTCTTCTTATCATTTAGCCCAAATCCTCTGATCCCCTGGACACCTCTGCTTCCACCCTAGTCGAGCCGCCTGGTTTCCGTACAACTTTTAATATCTTTATATGTGGCTGTGGTGTGTCATGACACCTGGCACAGTACTCAACGGGAGGACTCTTACCCATCCTTTACACCAGGCTTCACGTGTTGTGCAAATGTGCCCAATTAATTCTGCAAGTTATATATCAGTGATAATCCTCTTTGCCCCCAGGTTGTTCATCTTTCAGTCTGGGGTACCTGTTCTTCACCCAAACATGTCTGCCTGATATACAGTAAGTGTCAGCCAGGCAGCATCCAGTATTTGCAGAAAGACTGCTGCACTTTGGAAGGTAAATGCATGAAACCTGAACATGGAGGACTTGGGGAACCTATTTATCCTGTCAGTTTTTCCATACCAGGCCACAAACTCATCTCCTTGGTATAACAGTACAAAAAAGTATTATTCAAAAATTAGGAAAATGTACGCAAGCACACTTGCCAACCTGAGGTAAAGGAAGCACCTGTTGTCCTCACTGAACTCGTGTTCCAGTTCTTCGCAGTGCTCAGGACTGAACAGCTAGCACCTTTCACATCTATTTTTTTTTTGCAAAGAGAAAAAGTATGATTTTGTTTTACAGACAGAAGAAGAAAATCAGAGCTCCAAATCAGACCACTAATCCATCAGGGCCTGGTTAGGTCCCTCATATCGAAAGGCTACATTCCAACAAGTCAGCATTTGCCCAACAGTCCATTTGATTAGTGTGAGTTTCTATGTAGTGTGCAGACCCAGAGAATGGTTTAATTTAGTAACCAAGTTAAATATATTGTGGGAATGCACTCAGTCAAAGTTAACACTTCCCAGAACAAAAACACGCCTCTCTAATGTTTTTATTTTAAAAAAAAACAGTCCAACTTTTATGCACAAGAAAGCCGTGTCCTCCTTCCTCACCACCAAAACCCAAATCATGCATACCTAACTGAAACTCTAATTCCGCAAAGGGTTACTTGAGGCATAAACACCACCAGAGCGGGGAGGCAGGGCATGTTGCGGGTCCCGTCAGTTAGGGAGGTACATCTAGTGGGACCAAGGAAAAGGGCCTTCTCCGTAGTGGCCCCCTCCCTTTGGAACATCATTCCCCCAGATATAAGATTGGCCCCCTCCTTGCTCCTGTTCCAGAAGGCCCAGAAGACGTGGTTCTGTCAACGGGCCTAGGACCCCAAGCTGCTTCGGAGTGGCTGGTATGAATGTGTTTGCTGCCGCCGGGGGGGTGTTTATTGTGTTTTTTTTTATGGTTTTTAATTCTGGAAGCCACCCAGAGTCACGGTGTGTGAGTTGGGCGGCCTTATAAATCTATTTAATAAATAAAAATAAAATGTGTGTAAAAACGTGCACCAGAAATGGCCCTCTTAGGAATGGATGCAATGGGACACTCCTGGGTTATTTATGAAGACCACTTCCAGTAATTCAATCATCCATAAATATTTGGGGTCTTGTACAGAACCTCTCTGGGGGCGTGGTGGCTCAGCGGGTAAGACGCCAGGCTTGTCGATCGGAAGATTGCAAGTTCGGAGGTTCAAATCCCTAGCCCTGTGTGCGGAGTGAGCTCCCGCATTAGCTCCAGCTCTTGCCAACCTAGCAATTCGAAAGCATGCAAATGCAAGTAGATGAATAGGTACCACTTCGGTGGGTAGGTAACAGCATTCCACACACGTCATGCGGCCACATGACCGTGGAAGCGTCTTCGGACAACGCTGGCTCTTCAGCTAACAAACGGAGATGAGCACCGGCCCCTAGAGTCGGACACGACTGCACAAATGTGCGGGGGGAACCTTTACCTTTTTACAGAACCTCTCTACAGGTAGTCCTTGCTTAATGACCACAATTGGGACCGGAATTTAGGTTGCTAAGCGAAGCGGTCATTAAGCAAATCTGACCTGATTTTATGACCTTTTTGCATCAGTCGTTAAGCAAATCACTGTGGGTATTAAGCAAACCATGTGGTCATTAAACAAATCTTGTGGTTCCCTATTGATTTTGCTTGCCAGAAGCCGGCCGGGAAGGTTGAAAATGGCAATCATGTGACCACAGAACGCTGCAACGTTCATAAATGTGAACTGGTTGCCAAGCGCCCAAATCATGATCATGTGACTGTGGGGATGCTGCAATGGTCGTAACTGTGAGGACCGGTCGTAAGTCGGTTTTTTCCAGCACCGTCGTAAGTCTGAACCATCACTAAACGAATGGTTGTTAAGCAAAGACTACCTGTACTGTTCATTAAAGGAGGCACAGCTTTTTTTTCAGGGGGTCTCCAGAATCCTGAATAAATGTGCCCCCACTTTAAGCGTTGACTCATCATATAATAGTTACTTAGGGCATGAAGAAAAGACAGCTGCATTAATGAGCTGTGGAGAGGCACTGTGTTCATCTGAAGTTCAAAGCATTTCTTCCAAATCATTTTCAAAGGGTGTACAGCACTAATAGATACCTTTGCACAGCTAGAATTGCACAAACGGGGATCATTTTCTCCAGGCCATCCATTATTTTACCTGCTTGAGTTAATGTTTTGGACACAGCCTCACTATGAGCATTGTTCTGCTGCCCACCGGGAGCGCTTGGCACAACTGGTGATCCAACAGTTTCTCCTGAAAACATTTCTGATACTCTAGTTACTGCAGTAACAGGCTGGTGCGGCATCCGCAAAGTCACTGCTGGAGCATGTGCCTCAAGGGGAGAATCTGAAAAGGGAAGAGAAGAGTGTTTCTTGGCTGAGCCTAGCCAGGCCTGGGGGGGGAAAGAGCAAGACTGTATTAGGATCAAATTTTTATTAAAATTCTAGACCATAGCTTTCCAAACTGTGTGTCGCGACACAGTACTGTGTCGCCTGCAGGGCCCAGGTGTGTTACATGAAACCCCGGAAGCGCCGCCGCACGAAAACCCGGAAGTGCCGCCGCCGCGTGTGAAAACCCGGAAGCGCCGTGGCGGCAGCGCTTCCGGGGTTTTGTGCGCCGCCGCCGCAGCGGCACTTCTGGGTTTTCACACGCCGCCGTTGGTGTGCCGCCAACAGGAAAAGTTTGGAAAGCCCTTTTCTAGACTGCCTCAAATTTTCCCGGGAAGTGTTTTTTTCCCTAAATACTATTTTTTCTTAGAATAATACCATGTATTGAAAGTTCAAATGCCACAAATATGAGACTCCTTCAAGCAGAGTAAATGAATGACAATTCAGTCCAAATGGCCAAGTGCCTTATTACAGCATGTAAACAACAACAACACAAATCTACAACTCTTGCCTGTCTGTATAGCTTCATATGCTCTATTTTTTGATGTTTATTGGAGTATGTTTAGATATGGAACCATGATGATCTAGGCCTTGTTCAATGATTCACAAATCAGTATTAAACTTTCTTTTACTTGTTTAAATGACATCCATGACTTTGTTTATGCTGTTTTATCTTTTCAATAAGTGTCTCATTTTAAAAATTAATATTTATTTAGGAAATCATTTCTATATACACACTCGTTTAGTGACCAAGTTCCATTCCAATGACCAGGTTGTTAAGCAAAATGGTTACTAAGTGAACACAGAGAGGGAGACGCTGCAAGGATCATTGGTTGCTGCTGTCTCATTCAGATAAAGTTCCTGTACAGCTGCACCAGACTTACTCTCATCCCGGCATACATTTTTGTCAGGCATACAACATTTGGTCGTAAATGTGTGCATTGGTTGGAAAATGAATTTTTTATTACCGTCGTATTTGCGAATGGTCGCTAAACTGAGGAAGTCGCTAAATGAGGAGTACTACATATGATACTCCTAATCACATTTTTTAAAGAATCACCCCCTCCCAAAACATGAAGTACCATTTTAATTTGAACTGTTATAAGTTGTTTAATGGAATGCTCACAGTCCACCTGGGTTTTCGTTTAAGCTCAACATGGTAAACATTAAAAAAATTAGTGATTTAGAAGACACTCTTTATTTCATCCCTAGCCTACATGGACATTTTTCTTCTTGTAATCCAGAGGCAGGAAGAGAAGAGTGAACCAAACTTCCAGAGCCTGTGCAACATCACCCCAAAAGCCGGTTTAACTCTCACCACATCAGAAACAGATAAAGATTTGTATTCTCACTAAAAGGACTTCCTTTCCTTACCTCCCGACAACTGATGCCCATTCTCAATTATGCCTGAATCAGGAGTTCGTTTGCTCAGAAAGTTCTTTTCATCCTCAATGTCCAAACTCTGAAAAGCAAGGAGAGAATGCACACTGTTACAAGCATTGACTGGGGGGAGGCGTAAAAAACACCAGAGAGCAGATGGCTACAAAACTGGAACACCCCCGTTTCCAAGCTTGCCAAAAGGAAGAGGGGCGCGTTGCACTGTTGAAAGGAAAGAGAAGGGCTTTAAGGCCTTTCTAAAAGTGAATTAGCGGCTGTGTTCACAAAATACACAAAGCCAAAAGAACAAACCTTACTATGGCTTAGTCTATTCTGGGAACCCAGCCAATTGTGATTTACATACCCTGGTTTATGGCTTTCAGTGGGTGTTTTATTCAATAAAATATGGGTTATACAACCTACAGATTAATGCAATATGTGATCTAAGTAAGTGGCTTAAAGCCATCCCACCAGAACACGTACTTCTGCATTTGTAGCTACATTTTCTTAAAAAAAGATTGGAGAGCGAGGATAGATACAATATGTATGAGGTACTAGTGATGTTATTAAGTCTAAATCTCCTTTGAGGCTAAGAATAAAGGCTTTTCCACCAGTGAACAGTATATTTGATTTGTTTTCCTGTAAACCAATTGCTTCAGTTTCCCCGTCGTAAATTTTAATAGAATTTCATCCACTGTGTTTGAAAATACCTCTGTCAGATTCTTTTGTACTGTCCTCAATAACGTCTGACTAAAAGAAAACTCAAGATGGCTGCTGTGACCAGGCAATTGAAGCCCCACACTTTTTATGCGCAGTGATGCATATTAGAAAGGGGCGGGGCTTCGAAAATACAGTCCCAGCTGCATCTTGACTTTTTTTACCTCCTACAGACAGCCCTGTTTATACGACTTAAAAGCCGCTCCAATCAACTCAACCCTGAGCAATACATAATTCCCCAAATCCACAACTTGGGTTAAAACAGAGATGATTAATAGAGAAGGTAAATAGATCCTCATGGGGCGTGATGGCTCAGTGGTTAAGACGCCAGGCTTGTTGATCGGAAGGTCGACGGTTCGAGACCCGAGCGCCGCGTGATGAAGTGAGCTCCCGCACTTGCCCCAGCTCTTGTCAACCTAGCAATTTGAAAGCATGCAAATGCAAGTAGATAAATAGGTACCACTTCCGTGGGACGGTAACAGCGTTCTGCGCGCATCATGCCGGCCACATGACCGCGGAAGCACCTTCAGACAGCGCTGGCTCTTCTGCTAAGAAACGGAGATGAGCACTGCCCCCTAGAGTCGGACACGACTGTGCAGGGGAAAACCTTTACCTTTACCTTAAATAGATAATCAGTAACATAATCTAAATCAAAACTGAAAACCATAACACAATACAGCCATACATAAACTGAGGATCTGAACATTCAAAACCAAATAACCAATTCAATGTGCAGAAGAATACAGTAGTCACAGCAACCCTGCCCCCAAGGCTTGATCGAACCACCATTTGGAAAGGCAGGAAGGGAGGGGGCATTTGAACACCTGGGAGGGATTCTATTATGGGGAGGGGTCAGCAACTGAAAACAAATGCTTCTGTGGCCCCTGTAGATGACAATCTCCAATTGAGCAAATACAGAAAAAGCCCAACTTATTAGGCCCCATCTTATAGGGTTCCTGTCAGAACATAGGAAAATTAATTCTACAAGCCTGTAACACAATCTGGCTGTTCACATCTCTGATTAGCTTACAACCACAACGCTACAAATTTCCCTCCCTATATACACCTCTGCAGTGCTTTTGCTACCTATGAAAAAATAAACATAGAGAAAAAGACATGTGCAAGCTGTTGTTAACTATATTGGTACAATGCCCTTCAATGACAGTTAGTTATGGTTTATTCAATAAAGCCTGATCTTACAAGCCATTATCTCATTTCCAAACTAGTAATGTTTATAAATTTCAAAATTAATTTCAAACATGCAAAATCCAGGACCCAAATAAAACATCTTATTCCTCTTTCTCTCTCCTTTAGTTCCAGCCAGAAACAAATGGTCAGAACGACAGGCTATCAGACCAAAACTCACATCACACCGTAAAAAGATACATTACTTCCAAAATGCATATATATGGAGTTAGGGGTTGACTTAAAAACTTGCTTCCGATATTGAGTCATGACACATGGGGAACAACTACAAAAGATCTACAGTAAGCATGTGCAGAACATTTTCTCAGTAGCAACAGCCAGGTTGTCCATTTCTGTATCCACAATATCAGCTCAGAAAACAATGTCCAGGCACAGAAATGTGTAGAACAGGGCCTTCCAAAGTTTTTCCCGCGGCGACACACCAACCGGCGTTGGTGTGTCGCCGCGGGAAAACCCAGAAGTGCGGCAGCGCGCACAAACCCGGAAGCGCTGCTGCTGCTTTCGGGTTTTGCGCGCTGCAGTTGGTGTGTCGCTGCGGGAAAACCTGGAAGCGCTGATGATGATCAGCACTTCCGGGTTGTGTGGCGACACACCAGACTGTGTGTGGCGACACACTTTTGTGTCACCACACACAGTTTGGAAAGCTCTGGTGTAGAATAAAGGGGAAACGGTGATGGTTGTTATAGCTACATATTATGCTTCCTTCTAAAGGAGCAAGCATCTCTGCAGTGCCCTTCATGTTGTCAGCCAGGTAAGGAAAAAGGAGTGTTTGAGACAGCAAAGCAAGTGAAATGGACTTCTGACCAGTCTATTGCAAGTAGAGCCCTGGGTAGTGTCTTCTACCACCAAGGCTCATGGACTATAGAGGCCATTAATCAGACGCTTAACCTCACCTGGCTGGTGGGATCCTCCTCTAGTCACAGTCCCTCAAAATGCAAAGGATAGAGGCAGAAGAGAAAAGGGGGGGGGGTCCCCAGGTCAGCCCTAAATCCAGCCCTTTCCATATAAAAGCATCAAATGAAATTGTGATGAGGCCCATAACGGTGACAGAAAACTTCACTCAAGAGCAACATTCCCAGAACATCATAAAAACTAGTCTGGAGCAGGGGGAAAAAGCCAAGGGAACATGACTAGCTCTGCTGAAGTTATATGCTGATCCTAAACAGGCATGCAAACCAGTCTGATCTTTTCGCTCCTGTGCAGAAAGTTTAACTCCAGCTGTTCCCAAGTGTGAAGGATCATCACACATCCCAGTGAGATTAAAATGCTGGAGTTAAGCTCCAACCAACTTAAGAATCACCCAGGAGACAATCAGAGATTTGAGGGAACAAAATACACATCCCTCAAAAATCCTTACTTCATATCCCATTGCAGCTGTCAGCCTTCAGTGCCACTTGGCGTAACATACACCAGGACTGTTCCCCAGAAAAGCCATTAATCACATTGATGGAACCGGAGAGGATGTTTATTGCACTTGATGGCAGTTCAAGGGAGCTCCAGCTGCCAGCGCTCTTTCTCCTCTCCCCAAGGCCAGGAATGGGGCCTAGCTCCTTAGGATGACATCACCGCTAAGTAGTCACAACACCCACCAGAGTTCCAAGCCACAGCCACCTGAACAATACAGCACACAGACAGTGTACTGCTGCCCAGCTTGAGCTCCAGAAATCCACACCGGATTCTGGCTGGAGGCTGCCCGAAGAAGGAAAGGAAAACGTTCTAGCCAGGGAGATAAACAATGGAAGTCAGACTTTAGGCAATGGTTGTTCAACCAGGTTTTAGTCTGCTGACTAAAGGAAACCCTGCAGAGACAACTTTGGGAAGAAGGGCAGATCTGAACAGCCGCTCCATTTATCGGCACGATGTTGGAGGTTCTGGGCAATCAAGAGCATAAGAAAAATGCATCAGTGATGGTACTTCAGCACTTACCCTGGTGGTCCAGATCCCTGCCAACCATGTGGCTGGGTTTACACACCATGCTAAATACTAACTCTGATTAATAAGACACAGTTGCTCTGTTTCAATAACATGCTGTATTCAAACAAACAAACAAAGCTTATTATACCTTAACATAATGGTTGGGAGGACAATGGCTAGGTTCGTACTAGATACTGGATCTGGTACTTCTCAACTTCCTTTTAGCCAATCTAGCAGGTCATATGACCACAGCTAACATGTAGGGGAGATGTAGTGGAAATTGGGATGGCTCAGAACAAGCCAAAACAACCCATGGACCTTAAGGGATTTGTGCCAATGATAGAATAGGGTTGCAAAAGTCAGAATGACCATTTGATGGCAGCAAGGATTTAAGTTTCCAGGATCACTCTGCTGCCATCTAATGGTCTTCTGAATTGTGGCAGCCTTGATATGTAGAACTATTAAAACAAGGACTAAGAAGGCCAAAGGAGGATAGCCTGGCTCTCCCATTTCATTTGTTTGGGTTTTCTGCTTGTTTCCTCCCAGTTTCTAAAGGCAACAAGAGATATAGTTCCAATGGAAGAGAATATCTGTAGCTCAAAGTTGAACTGTGCTCGGAGCTTGGTTGTTTGCTTGCAGACGTTTCATTACCCAACTAGGTAACATCATCAGTGCGAGCATCAGTGATATAATAGCATTAATAATTATTATTAATAATAATATTAACTCACTTTCTCACTTTTTAGTTTATATCTTTCTTTTCTGTTCATAAAGCACATATTAATCTGTATTTTAAAACTGCAATTTAATTTTAATGCAATTAAAATGAAGGCAAAATAAAAATCAATATTATTAAAACCAATCCAGGTAACAATTACAAGTTTGATGAAAGAAATGAGTTTTGTCATTTTCCTAAATGTTGTCAGAGTGGAAGCCAAACCTATCTTTTTGGGAATATGATCCTCAGAGGAGAAGGCCCTTTCCCGCATACTAGATAGCTCAGCTTCTGGCAGCTGGGGATCTTCCAAGGCCCTCTCCTGTTCATCTAAGCATGATCCCAGTAGTCAAGATGGAGGTAACCAAAGCATAGATAACCTGGCCACCTCGGGAAGGGCCCCAGCTGGCACATTAGCTGCAGTTGTGAAAATGCTCTCATCACAGTGATCACCTGTAAATCCAGTAACTCTTGCTCTTTCTTGGAGTATATATCCCCATCCAGAACTACCGATCACATCCTTTGTTTGTCAGGATGCAAACTGTAGCTTTGCTGGGCCCACTCAGCCAGGCTTTTATCAACACTATACATTCAGTTATTATGCAGCCCTATTCTCTTCAGATTCCTCTGAGCACACAAGATAGTCAAGTGGTGAACCTGGGATTCATGTAAACCAGGAGAGTTACCATGTTTGGGCGCTCACATTGAAGATGCAGTTTTGTCTCCTGGTGACTGCCTGGATAAGTCCCTGCAGTTTTTTTGGCAACCATTTTGGAAGTGGTGTTGGGCACTCCTGGCTCCCCTTAATTTTATTAACACTTCAAACAATACTGGTATTGCTTTTGTGAGTTGGTAATGAATGGTTCAGCACATCAGCAAATGCTCATGGCTGAAACTACTTTCAGATCTTGGAGCTACCAGAGCTGGGCTGCAAAAATCCAGAAAACTGCTGCATGTCAGCAAAGAAATTGCATTTTAGAGGCTCCTCAGTGGCCATTTGAATTTTTTGCAGTCCTATTCTAAGCAAAGGTAAGGTAAGGTAAGGTTTCCCCTTCCAGCCGTATCCGGCTCTAGGGGGTGGCGCTCATCTCCGATTCTCGGCCGAGGGAGCCAGCGTTGTCCATAGACGCTTCCGTGGTCATGTGGCCAGCATGACTAAATGCTGAGGCGCACGGAACACTGTTACCTTCCCACCGGAGTGGTACCTATTTATCCACTTGCATTTTTACGTGCTTTCGAACTGCTAGGTTGGCAGGAGCTGGGCTAGAATGGGAGCTCACCCCGCTACGTGGTGCTTCCGGGTCTCGAACTGCTGACCTGCCGTCCTTTCGTTCCACAGTCGGTAGTCTTAACCCTTACGCCACCGCACCGCCCCATTCTAAGCAAAACAAACAGCATTTCATAATGGGGCTTCTGCAGGTGTTTATAGCAGGGCTAGCCTGCATTTGGCCAGAGAAACAGAGAAGTCTAGACTTTGCTGACCATTCCCTAAATGTGCATTGACTGTTCCCACAATTCATTTCTAAATACTGTAGAGGAAAGGGTTAAAGGGGAGGGTCATAACCCCTTGAAACTGGGCTATGGCAGCTTTTCCCCCCTTTGTCCAACACACCAGCTTCACTGAGCAGAAATTAGCAAAGATAATCTCTTTTTTTTAATCCGTTAATGCATGACTAATGTTTGGAATTCAACCACCACAAAATGGGATGAAGGCCACTAGTTGATAAGGCTTTTAAAAACATTTATTCAGGGAAAAAAGGGGATCAAATCACAGTTACTAACAAGAGAGCCACTTAGCACCTACCTCCCCAGAGAATGTGCTGAACCTGGTTAATGAATTAACTCAGCTGCTAGGTACTTAATTGATCTGGTTAAAGGTGGCATATGAACACTGCCAGAGAATAGAGCCATGGACCCTCAAATGCTGTAGAGCCAAGGGGTTCTTGCTTTCCTGCCTTGCTGATGAAACTTTTATAGATAAGCCCTGTGGGTTTATTCAGCAGCAGGGATCTTGTTATATCCTCATGGGCTGGGGCTTGAATCCAGCTTACTAATGCTTAGTAGGGAATGGTGCATGTGGCGCAGGTACAAATAAGGCTGATAATGTTCTCTACTATGCATGAAATGTCTGGTGAGACTACTTTTAGCTATGTTTCCTTTTCTTATCTCATACCTTTAATTTCTTTTTCTTATTATTTCTTGCTCCTTTTCTGCACAATGTTGCTTAGCCTGAAAAGAAATGGCATGATAGGTCTGTCTGTTTGTTCTACCTAGTTTCTGCTACATTTGGCTTCATAAAGATTTCACAAAGAACCACCTGCCACGTAGGAGTCTATTTCCAGCTACTTGGGAATGTTGGAGGAATATGTTAAGCTTGCAGGAGAGGGGTTGGGGTTGGGTATATGAACACTGCCAGAAGGAGAATTAGTAAATCCTAAAGGGAAAGACAAAGGATTCTGTGCTCTTAAAGGGACTGGCTGCCCCTTGTTCCATTTCATCTCCAGTTTGAGAAATGTCCTTGGTAGATGATGGATGCAGGATACCATGTCCCAAACAAGCACTCATCCTTCTATTTAGGAGCTAAATAAGTGACTGATAGTTAAAGTTTCAAGTCCAAAGCTCTTGCCAATTACTACATCTGCCATCTGCAGCTCCGGCTTCGAAAAATAAGCTCACAGGATCTCACCTGTCTTCAGGAGGTTAGGAGACACCAGGCTGCAACTCCAGGTCAGATTAGTATCTGAACAGTATACTGTATCTATTGTGTTGTGTCCTGGAGTACATCAGGAAGAAAAATGGAGGAAAATTACTTGAAGCATATGAAGAGGGCCTTTTTCCTATCATAACCGTGGCCTCCAATTTGAGCCCTGCCATTTCGCTGAGAGAATAATTTGCAAGGCAGAACTGTGGCAAAGAGACACCTTTGCTGTGTTTGTACAGCACACTTAACCAGATCATTTGAAGATCTAATGGCTGCATTTATACAATGTACAAATTTTAGTAAGTGCTTTGGTAGCTTAGCATGCTGTGCAAATGCAGATATTTGGGATAGTTTATAGTTCAATCTATATTCCAAACCCAGAAAATGGGCTACTTCAGAAACCAGGTTGGGTGTGTTGTACAAACACAATCCAGTATGTGATAAATTACCCTCAGGCTGATAGGTGTGGACAAAGCACTCCAGCAGACAATATTTTTCCATTTTTGAAAAGAGGTATGTAGGAGACGTAATCCTGTGAGTCCCTTGCTCCTTTCAGACAGCTTTTAAAGCAGAGGTAAACAGCCTAAGATACAAGACTGAATGTTGTTTTTGGCTCTAGAAGCACCTTCCCACTGTTCCCAGAAACTGTAGATCAATTCACAACAAATATGGAAAATGGTATCTAAAATCTAATATAGACTTATCCTACTTTAAGAAAAAAAATGAAGGCAATTTCCAACTGCCCCTCATGTCACCAGGGAAGGGAAAAGGGAAAGAAAATTCTTCCCCTTCCCACTTTACATTACCACTCAACCTACTGTAGCCTTCACCTTCCAAAGCTTGTTAAGGGTGATCCCCAGCTACCAAAAGCTACGCATCCTGGTTTTCAGCCATCTGGTTGGACTTTGAAGAAGCAGGATAGGAAGAGTATTGACACTTTCGAACTTTGGTGTTGGAGAAGACTCCTGAGAATACCATAAAGTAAAGGTAAAGGTTCCCCCCGCACATTTGTGCAGTCGTGTCCGACTCTAGGGGCCGGTGCTCATCTCCGTTTCTTAGCCGAAGAGCCAGCGTTGTCCGAAGACGCTTCCATGGTCAAGTGGCCGCATGATGGGCGCGGAACGCTGTTACCTACCCACCAAAGTGGTACCTATTTATCTACTTGCATTTGCATGCTTTCAAATTGCTAGGTTGGCAAGAGCTGGAGCGAGTGCGGGAGCTCACTCCACACACAGGGCTAGGGATTTGAACCTCCAAACTTGCTATCTTCTGATTGACAAGCCTGGTGTCTTACCCGCTGAGCCACCATGCCCCTTTCTGAGAATACCATGGACAGCCAAAAAACAAAAACAAAAACCCCAAACCGATGGATCATTGAACAAATCAACCCAAAGTTCTCACTCCAGGCACAAATGACCAGACTCAAATTATCCTACTTTGAAGACATTATGTGAAGACCTAGCTCTCTGGAAAAGGCTCTAATGCTAGGAAAGGTGGAAGGAAAGAGAAGAAGAGGATGACCAGTAGCAAGGTGGATGGACTAAGTTACATTGGCAATGGGTACAATGTTGGAAGACCTAAAAAACCAGATTAGGGACCGTTTGTCATGGAGAAAATCTATGTGGGCTCTAGGAGTCAAAAACGACTTGATGGCACACCATCAAATCAATCTCAGATGCATGCTTATTTCTGAGTGGAAGGCTTTCTGGTGGTCTTCTCTCATTCTAAAACCTCATTACTGTCAGATTTCTCGTATGAAATTAGCAAATTGTTTTCTATACAAAGCACAACTTTCTCATGATGACGTGACGCCAGGTGGCCAGATAACAACAAAGCCTTCCCATAGCTTTGAATGGCTTTGCTTATATCTTCATTAGATATAAAGCTAGAAGGTACCATGTGATGTATTGTTTACGTCTAGTCTCTAAACCTTCCCATGGGAACAGTTTGCCATGATGCTTCTGTGGGAAGCCTTGCTCTGTGTAGAGCAAGGGAGGGGGGGATCACATGCTTACTTAGATGCAGCACTGCCACCCAATAGCAGGTCATGCTATGTGCTATGGCCTATGCTTTAGGCCTGGTGTGTGTCACACCTAACTTCCAGCCAATCAGAAAGCTGGAAGAATTGAATATCTAACCATGCAAAATGGTGTTCTATGCTTCTTGACTTCTGTCTGGTCTTTTAGCCATGTTCGTGTGTGTGTTCTACTTCTGAAGACTGGGAAGTGCGTAGCTATGCGTGGCTGTGTGTGTAGGCCATGGCATGAGCCCCTTCATGTCTGTCAATGGAAACAATACACGAAACTCTGCTTGTAAGTTTGTTTTTCCTTTTGCAATGCTGTACCATGTATATTCAATGTTGCTTTTATCACAAGTAAAGATTTTATAGCTTTTACAAGCTGCACTCTGTTTACTCTCAAGCCTTGATTTTTCCCTATATGCCAGCGTACATCCTATCATTTACATGGATGAACTAGTAGCACAAGCCGTGTTCTTGATTTCCCCTGTCTTGGAAGAGCACCAAAAGATAATCCAGGTGTAATTTTCTTATTGACTGTCTCTGTATAACCAACTGAACTCAGTTACAAAGTTAATCCATTCTCTAGGTTCACTCAAAACCATAAACTGGTTACTTTTTGACAACATATTAAGCCTCAAAAAACAGCCAAGGTGAACACAAAACCATTTTAGCAAACTGGGCAAATGAATATAGCAGCCACTAGGTCTTTAATTGACTTGGTGTTGGGCAAACACAGTCAATTTGCAGCCTGAGAAGTTGAGAGAAAGGAGCTTGACTAAAGCGCCCCTACCTGAAGTACCACAGACAGAGGCCCACTCCACATTGGACAGATGCCTGCACAACTGCTTGAGCCTCAAATATCTCCTGGAAACCAGCTAAACCAGAAGAAGGAGGCAGCTGCTCCAGTCAGATGGGGTTGTCCAGGGTTTTTTTTTTTTCTGGGACCGAAAGAAGAAAGCCAGGAACCACAAAACCACAGAGGAATCAGAGAGTTGGAAGCCATCTCAAAGGTCATGTGTAATTCGCCCCTTCCTGTAGAAAACACTCTGTCCTGGCACCCAGCCTCTTCTTTAAAAGACTCTAGTGAATGAATCACCACCTTACAAGACTGTGGCTCGGTTTATACAATGTATCTGGTTAACAAAACACAATCCCAATTGGTATATTCACATAGCATATTAGGCCCAAACAAATAAAGCACCTTATGGCTTAACCCAGAGCTTTCCAAACTTTTCATGTTGGTGACACACTTTTTAGACATGCATAATTTCGCGACACACTCTTACAGCAGGGCACAAGGCAGGCACTAGGACCTGCGTGGAATCACAGCAGGTTTGGAGGCAGCAAGGCACAAGGCAGGCACTAGGACCTGCGCGGAATCCTGGCAGGGCTTGGAGGCAGCAGCAGCTGCGACACACCCAGACACTGCAGCCGACACACTAACGTGTCCCGACACATAGTTTGGAAAGTTCTGGGTTAACCTAATAGCCTGGTTCACACAACCTGCTGGGTTTCTACAACACATTGAACTACAAACCATTTTACCTAGCCTAACCTACGGCGTGGAACTGCTCCATTCTCAAGCCGATTATATCAGTTAGGATCTCCTTACTTCAGAAGGAGTCTAGTACAGAGCTTTCCAAACTTTTCATGTTGTCTGTAGCTTGAATCATGTCAACTGGGTTTCTATTTTCTCAGTGGAAACTGAGATGAAACTGAGATGAACAACATGAAATTTTCATATCGATGAAGGTTCTCAGTCATCCAGGTGGAACAGTCTGTGGCTTGAATCATGTCAACTGGATTTCTATTTTCTCAGTAGAAACGTTTCACTCCTTATCCAAGGAGCTTCTTCAGTCTGAGTAAAGTTAGTAAGGGAATCCTTAAATATGTTTCTAGGGTGGCTGTGTGACCTTGCACCTGGGGCTAGGTCATGGTTATTTTGAGATGTTTATTTCTAAGTCCCTTTATCATCTAAAGGAGGATCGTTAAGATTACCCTGCTACTGTTGAGCTTGTGAAATGGTCTTAATCTTCCTAGGCACAGAAGACAAAGCAGGAAGGAAGATAGGGGAAAGGTTGTGCCTGAGGCCCCCACCTCTATTCAAGGAAGGATTTTCCAAGTTGGCATAAGAGAGGGAGGGGTCAAGGAATCCATTTATGCCAACTTGGAAAATCCTTCCTTGAATAACCATGACCTAGCCCCAGGTGCAAGGTCACACAGCCACCCTAGAAACATATTTAAGGATTCCCTTACTAACTTTACTCAGACTGAAGAAGCTCCTTGGATAAGGAGTGAAACGTTTCTACCGAGAAAATAGAAATCCAGTTGACATGATTCAAGCCACAGAATGAAATTTTCATGTTGGTGACGTTACTTTTTAGACATGCATCATTTCGCGACACACTCTTGCAGCAGGGCACAAGGCAGGCACTAGGACCTGCACGGAATCCTGGCAGGGCTTGGAGGCAGCAGCAGCTGCCCGAGGCACAGTTTGGAAAGCTCTGGTCTAGTAGCATCTTTTCAGACTCACAAATTTCATTAACAGCCATAAGGTTTTGTGATTAACCGAGCTCTGCTATACACCCCTTCCTGGTAATATGGACTCACGGGTTCTGAAACAAGAAGCAAATCTGTCCCTTCTGTACAGGAAAGCTCTTTAACATACTTGAAGACAAAGGCTCAATCGCTCGCTCGCTCGCTTGCTTCTGGCTAAACATCTATCCTTCAAGAGATGGGACTTGTTCCACCTCTTTTACGGAGGAATCATGTCTTGAAAACCCTTCCAAGCCGGGAGGATAATATTATGACCATGCTTAAGGGCACGCTTTTCCTATGTCCAGAGTTTGATACTTGTGATGAAATCAGGTCTGTGATTAGGAAAGCTGGACCTGAAATAAAACCCTGCTTTATTTCAGTGACAATCTGCTTGGTTAAGGAGGATGGCTTCTTTTTGCTCGGGCGACGGCAGGGGACCTGCCCCTTCTAATTTTCCGAAATTCCTATCCCGCGATCGCCCCGCCTAGCAGCAACAAGATCGCAGCTTAGCGCCGTTTCAGTCATGCGCAAGAAGTTAACGCGCTCATAGGGAGCGCTCCCGCCCCTCAAAACGGGAGGCGGGGGGGCGGGCAAAAAGAGTTGCCGCAAACCCCGTGCGCAGCAAAAGACCCGCAGATTCCACACACACACACACCCTTCTCAGCATGGAACCCAAATGGGTTCCCAAGAGAAAAACCCAAAAGCAGAAAGGGATAATCTAGCGGCCCCTCCAACCACTTCCACTGCTCCACCCTGGAGGTTCGGTTCATCCGGGAAGATCCAGGTTCGGGGGGGCCGTGGCATCTTCGGGCAGCGCGGGACGCTCCCCGACGGAGCGTACGGCAGCCACTTCCTCCTATCTGCGACCTTCTGGGTGGAGCCGCAACCAGAAGCCAAATCGCACCGAGGGAGGGGAATCACAGTAAACAGGGAAGGAAAAAGAGGGAAGGGGACGCTGGAGGTCGGGGGGGGTGGGAGAGAAAAGCCACAGATCTGACCAAGCTCGGGGGTACAAGGGCCGAGAGCAACCGACCGGCTCAGCAGCGCGCCAGGGATCCCTTCCACGCAGGGTGGGAGTTCAACCATTAAGTGATATTAGCATGCAGCTGTCTCACAAACGGCGCTCCCCCTCTCCTGCCACACGTTTACCTGACTCTTGCTGGAAAGGGACAGTCTAGCGTGGCTAGCAAAGCGGCTGCTGCTGCTGCTGCTGCTGCTGCTTCCCAGCCTCGGCGATGCCGCTGGCGCCGTCGGGGATACGGGCTTGGGGATCAAGACGTCCGGGAGCCCGGCTGCCCGGCTGAGGATCTCCACCTGCTGGGCTAAGTGCTCGACCTGCGTCCGCAACTGCTGGTTCTCTTGCTGGAGCTCGGCTACGGTGCTGGCCAGCGGGTTGGCCAAGCGCAACACTTCGGCCACCTGTCGGTCCACGCCGTTCTTAAAGATCTGGATATCCACGTGGATCTCCTTAACGGCGCCGCGAAGCGTTTCTTCGTAGCGGCCCAGCGCTTCGCACACCGTCTGTGCGTCCTGGCTGTTCAGGTCCGCGATGTCGCTCGACGACGTCCGTGCCGCGCTCACCTCCATGGCGGCCGCGCAAATGGGTCCCGCCGCTCGCCCAGAAAAAGCGCAGTTCTTCGTCCAAAGGACGCGATCCGGCCGGTCTAACCCTAGCCCTTCGAGCGCGGTGCCCGCTCTCAGCAGCAGCAAACCACACGCTGTCGCTTCCTTCACGGTCTCCGACTTCCCTTTTTATAGGCGGCTGGACTGGGCGGAAGGAGCAGGTGGGAGGGTGCAAAAGGAAGGTCTCCAGGGGCTGATAGGAGCTGGGCAGGAGTACGGCCGAGCAAGCGGTGCTGCCCGGCTATTTCCCCCTAGCCGCAGACCGCCCCTTCGGAGGAGGAGCTGGAGAGGAGGGGAGACTGGCCGTGTTTGAGGCGGGGGCCGAGCTGGTGGCTGTGGGAGGAGTGGCCGCCTCACTCCTTTCTGAGGCGCCGCCAAGGAATCGAGCGTTCTCGAGTTGTGTTGTAGGCTGCGTTCACCCAATGTGTTTGGCCAGGTCAGGTAACGACAGTGCCCCTGCATTCACACAACGTGCTACCATTAACCTTGATTAGCCTTTTATGGTGTGTGCTGGATGAATCAAACTCGTCTGGTTAATTTATGTTCAGTGTATTCAGAACATGGTTTAATTTAGTCATTAAACTATGCACTGTCTGGCTCACCCAGCACCTTAACCCAAAATCTAGGTTCGCAGAGCAGAGTTGTTGGGCTCATTTATTTATTTATTTTGTTTGTTTATTTCATTTATATAGCCGCCCATCTCAAACCAATGACTCTGGGCAGCTAACGGTCATACAAAACAGTCAAACAATTAAAACAATACAAAAGAAATTAAATATAAATAGCAGCCAAGAGAAATTAAAAACCGTCGGTATCAGCACAACCAGGAAATGTGGCCCTTCACACACTCAGGACCCCAGGCCCGGGCACATAGCCAGGTCTTCTTAACTTGCTGTGCTAAAAATAAATCAAGTTATGATTTAATAACTGCGTGGTTCACACAAGATGGTAATGCAGTGGCTGGGCTCTCACAACACGCTGAACTTTGCAACCCTATTTTGGCCTGGGTTAGCATGTTGTGATGGCTGGGGAAGATGCTGTATGAACAGGTACCTTGTATGCAAAGATAAAGGTCAACAAGAGACTGAAAGGAAATGTAAAAAGGGCTAAATCTATTCATAGCGCCAGGTGGTCGTTTAAAATTTATTCTACAGTGGAAGAAAGGGTCAACCAAATCCAGGAAGTGGTGGACAGTACAGCTAGTAGTGTCCAGGAAACTGTAAAAGATAAGAATTTTCTTTCAGGAAATGGAAAGCTTGTCTTAATGAGGAGAACAAATAGGAACACAAACTTTGGCAGAAAAAGTGTAAAGTGATCAAGAAAGCGAAAAAAGAATGAGGAGGAAGAGGACCAGGAGGAGTAGAATTATTTCAGGAGGATGTAGAAAAAAAACACACACCAGTAAAGAGGAACAGTAGGAGAAGTCTGGGATGAGCTTCTTATAGAGCAGAGCTTTCCAAACTTTTCATGTTGGTGACACACTTTTTAGACATGCATCATTTCGCGACACACTCTTAAAGCAGGGCATCATTTCGTGACACACTCTTACAGCAGGGCACAAGGCAGGCACTAGGACCTGCGTGGAATCACAGCAGGTTTGGAGGCAGCAGCAGCAGCCATCACACACCCAGACACTGCAGCCAACACACTAACGCATAGCTTTCCAAACTGTGTGTCATGACAGTTTAGTGTGTCGCGAAGCGGCGGCAGGAGCGTGCATGGCGGCGGCGTGGGGGCACGCGCGGCAGCGGTGTGCACGGCGGCAGCGATGACGGCAGCGGCACGCCATCAGCACTTCCGCGTTTTAGCGAGGCCGCCGCCGCCATGCACACCACCACCGTGCACCCCCCCGCGCCGCCGCCGTGCACGACCCCGCCCCCGTGCACGCCCCAGCGCCACCGCCGCTGCCACCGTTGGTGTGTCGCCAACGGCGGCAGTTTGGAAAGCACTGCACTAACATGTCCCGACGCACAGTTTGGAAAGCTCTGTTATAGAGGCATTGCCTTTTGAGTTGCAACATCTGATTCCCTCAAAGAGATTTAAAAGTGTGTTGAGGTAGAAATATAGTTTCAGAGACCATCTAGATCAGTGCTTCCCAAACTTTTTCCTTCATTACCCCAAACTGCTTATCAGAAAGTCCTTTTTACCCAATGTAGGTAAAACACTTCAAGTCAATTTAATGGGTTTGTGTGTCGTTACCCAAAGAAAAACCACTTTTACCCAACTTGGGGTAATTTACCCAGGTTTGGGAAGCACTGATCTAGGTCATCCTCAGTGAGGTTCATTCTTCTGTGGTCTTAATATTTGATTACTGTAAACCCTGTTGAGTGTTTATAGAAACAAAAATGGGAATTAATTCTTGCAAATTGAGGTAACACCAAGAGGAAATCTTGAGAGACTAGCCAATCTTCAGGTCCTGATGGTATCTACCCAAGAGCTCTTAAAAAAACTCAGATGTGAAATACTTGGGCAAAATATGAAAGTTGTCACAAAAATTAGTTTCAGTGCCAAAGGACAGGAAGAACTGACACCAGTTTTTAAAGAAGGTTCCAAGGGTTCCAAGAACCCATTAAATTGACTTAAAGTGTTAAGTTAACAGGTATGTGGATGAAAGTGATCCCGTCAACATTGTATCTTGAATTTTCAAAAAAAAAGTTTAACAGTTCCTCATCAAAAGTTCTTTGAGTCATTTAAGTGTTATAAGCCTGTCCTCATTACTTTGGCATTACTCTAGAGTGGATGGATGACTCTAGAACAGGGCTTTCCAAAGTTTTCCCGCGGCGACACACCAACTGCCGTAGGTGTGTCGCCGTGGGAAAACCCGGAAGTGCCGCCATTGCAGCAGCGCATAAAAACCCAGAAGCGCTGCTACCGCTTTCAGGTTTTTGTGCGCCGCTGTTGGTGTGTCGCCGCGTGAAAACCTGGAAGCGCTGATGATGATCAGCGCTTCCGGGTTGTGTGGCAACACACCAGACTGTGTGTGGCGACACACTTTTGTGTTGCGACACACAGTTTGGAAAGCTCTGCTCTAGAAGATGGTATAAGCTGCTAGTGGGAAAATGACCTCAGTGGTCACAGAGCCAGAACACCTGTCCTTTTATGGGTTGATAACAGGTTAAAAAATGGAAAGCAAAGAGTAGGAATAAAATGCCAGTTTTCTCAGTGGAGCGAGGTATATGCTGGAGTCCCTTGAGGATCACTGCTAGGACCAGTGCTTCTAGTTTTGTTCATAAATGATCTTGACTTAGAAGTAAGCAGCACGCTAGCCAGGTTTGCAGATCATACTATTCTTTGGGGTAAAAACTAGAAGTGATTATGAAGTGTTCCAGAAGAATCTCTTTAAACTGGGTGAACAATCAACCACATGCAAATCTAATTCAATTTAAGGAAGTGTAAATTTATGTACCCTGGGGCAAACAAAACTAACCATGTATGCAGTGATGGGGTCTGAGCTGTCTTTAATGATATTAGGGTCATAGTAGATAGGTCAATGATATTGACCCAGTGTGTAGCAGCTGTAAATTCCAATCTAAGCGTTAGGTATCTGCAAAAATGGTCAATATGGGAACAGAACATTACAAATCCATCTGAACCACATATCAAACCCCCTCCTGGACTATGCTGTTCCAGGGGCAGTTTTGTAGTTTCTGGAAGTAAATTTATTTATTTACTAGATTTATAGGGCTGCCCAACTCAAACAGTGTGACTCTGGGTGCTATACAACAGAAAAAAAAACAATAAAGCAAAAGAACCACACAACGTTAAAACATATACATTTTTTTTAATCCGTTCAATTGTGTCCAATTCTCGGAGACTGCCTGGACAAGTCCCTGCAGTTTTCTTGGCACAGTTTTCCAGAAGTGGTTTGCCATTGCCTCATTCCTAGGGCTGAGAGAAAGTGACTGGCCTGAGGTCACCCAGCTGGCTTTGTGCCTAAGGCGGGACTAGAACTCACAGTCTCCCGATTTCTAGCCTGATGCCTTAACAACTACACCAAACTGGGTCTCATATATACAATATATAAATATAAAATATAAAATATAAAATGGCGCCCAAACACAATAATAAAAACAACCCAAAGGGGAGCTGCAATGTGTTCTTCCCCATCCAGACCTTCACAGCCTCCAGACCAGAGCTTTCCAAACTGTGTGTCACGACACAAAAGTGTGTCGCCACACACAGTCTGGTGTGTCGCCACACAACCCGGAAGCGCTGATCATCATCAGCGCTTCCGGGTTTTCCCGCGGCGACACACCAACGGCGCCGCGCAAAAACCCGAAAGTGGCAGCAGCGCTTCCGGGTTTTTGCGCGCTGCCACAACGGCGGCACTTCTGGGTTTTCCCGCGGCGACACACCAATGGCGGTTGGTGTGTCGCCGCGGGAAAACTTTGGAAAGCCCTGCTCCAGACACTAGGACAGAACCTCAACAGCTTCACTTGGATGGCCAGGGACAGAGATGCATAACTGGGTACCTCTGCATATTGATGACACCTCACCCTGTACTGACAGATGCCCTCACCCAGCAGCTTCATGTAGACATTGAAAAGGAGCGGGGAGAGAGGAGAGCCCTGAGGCACCCCACAAAGCAGGGGCCTAGGGCTCAACCATTCCCCTCCCACCAACACCAACTTCAACCGGCCTCAGAGGAAGGAGAACCACCACAAAATCATGCTTCTAACTCATAACTCCCTCAACTGGTCCAGAAGGATACCAGGGTGGATGGTACTGAAGGCCTCTGAGAGATCAAGGAGAGCCTTGATGGATGCACCACCCTCATCTCAGGCTCACCACAGGTCATAGACAAGCATGACCAAAACCGTCTCAGTGAATCCCAACTGGAAAGGGTCAAATAATCTGCTTCCTCAAGGGCCCTCTGAAGCTGGACACCAACCAACTTCCCTAGAAAGGGAAGGTTGGAGACCGGATGAAAATTGGTCAGATCAGCTAGATCCAAGGATGGCCTCTTGAGAAGAGGGTGCACCACCACCTGTTTCAGAGCTAGCATAATCACCCCTCTCTCAAAGAGGCATTTACCACCACATGGATTCACTAACATGCTCCCTTCCTAGAGGCCTTGACCAACCAGGAGGGACATGGTTCTAATATACAGGTGGCCATACCTACAGCTTCAAGCACCCTGTCCACTTCCTTGGGACTAACAGGCTCAAACTCTTCCCAGATAACATCATAAGACTGTGTTTCAGTCACCTCCATAGGACCTGCTGGAATCCAAGTCAAAGTGAAGTTTGAGATGTTCTGGTTCCTCCCAAACAAGTCTGTTTCATCTGGAACACCATGTCCAGAACATCTTGAACTATAGAGTCATAGAATTGTAGAGTTGGAAGGGACTACAAGAATCAACCTCAGATATGCAGACGATACCTTCCTGGCAAATAGAAGGGGAAGAAATGGAAGCAGTGACAGATTTTATTTTCTTGGGCTCCAAGATCACCGCAGAGGGTGACTGCAGCCATGAAATTAAAAGACGCTTGCTCCTTGGGAGGAAAGCTATGGCAAACCTAGACAGCATATTAAAAAGCAGAGACATCACCTTGCCGACAAAGGTCCGTATAGTTAAAGCTATGGTTTTTCCAGTAGTAATGTATGGCTGTGAGAGTTGGACCATAAGGAAAGCTGAGCGCCGAAGAATTGATGCTTTTGAACTGTGGTGCTGGAGAAGACTCTTGAGAGTCCCTTGGACTGCAAGGAGGTCAAACCAGTCAATCCTAAAGGAAATCAACCCTGACTGCTCATTGGAAGGACAGATGCTGAAGCTGAAGCTCAAATACTTTGGCCACCTAATGCGAAGAGAGGACTCACTGGAAAAGACCCTGATGCTGGGAAAGACTGAAGGCAAAAGGAGAAGGGGACGGCAGAGGATGAGATGGTTAGATAGCATCACCGATGTAATGAACATGAATTTGAGTAAACTCCGGGAGACAGTGGAGGACAGGAAGGCCTGGCATGCTGTGGTCCATGAGGTCACGAAGAGTCGGACACGACTAAACGACTGAACAACAACAACAAGAATCATGTAATTCAACCCTCTGGAGTGTGCAGGAAAACCAGTAAAACTATCCCTGAGAAGTGGCTTTCCATCCACATCTTAAAAACCTCCAGTGAACTTCTAGTTCAGAAGATTTCCTTCCAGATATGTCAAACTGTCCTGGAATGGCAAGGCCGGGAGAATAATGTTCTGAAGTTCTCTAGACTATTTTGTTCCTGGATTGATGAATTTTGTACATTCCTACTAGGGATTGCTAGGAAAGGGAGTGAAAATAACATTATTCTGGTTTCATGAGATAAGGATCTGAAATTTCATCAGACAGCATTTAATCCATATTATTCCAAGGTTTTCTTAATGTAATGTAATGGGAGGGGGATCATTTTGATTGCCCTCTTCTGCTTTTCCCAGGTCTATTACTGTATATCCTTTTCCAAATGCAGCAACCAGAATTGTATACAATATTCCACATCTGAATGCTCCGTAGCATGGTATAGAGACATACCAGACAAAGTCAGTATTTTTATTCTGCTCCTTATGTTATTTTCCAGATCACTCCAATTCCTTTAAACAATGCTCCCATGCCTAAAATTGATTACCTTGTTCATATTACTGTAATGGATATAACCGTTCACTTCATAGCCACTTAAATCCTAAAATCCTCTGTGATAAGCCAAGCCCGGCTGCAACCTGATCCAAAGACGAGCCCTCCTGGGATTCTCCATTATTAAGATGTGATCACCAAACACCAGCAGTTGTCTGCACCAGTTAAGTTGCAACTTCTTTTTATCTTATTTCTTGCCATTTTAGCATATCCTACCTGTAGCAACCAGCAGGTTTTATGGATTGAGAGGATCTGCATTTGGATATGTATTGCATGTGAGTCAATCCCCCTCCCATTACATTAAGGCAAAAGGAGAAGGGGATGGCAGAGGATGAGATGGTTAGATAGCATCACCGATGTAATGAACATGAATTTGAGTAAACTCCGAGAGACAGTGGAGGACAGGAAGGCTTGGCTCATCACAGAGGATTTTAGGATTTAAGTGGCTATGAAGTGAACGGTTATATCCATTACAGTAATATGAACAAGGTAATCAATTTTAGGCATGGGAGCATTGTTTAAAGGAATTGGAGTGATCTGGAAAATAACATAAGGAGCAGAATAAAAATACTGACTTTGTCTGGTATGTCTCTATACCAAGCTACGGAGCATTCAGATGTGGAATATTGTATACAATTCTGGTTGCTGCATTTGGAAAAGGATATACAGTAATAGACCTGGGAAAAGCAGAAGAGGGCAATCAAAATGATCAGAAGGCTCAAACATCTTCCTTACCAGAAAAGAATTTGGGATTCTTTAGCTTGCAAAAATGTGAGGGAGGGAGGGAGGGAGATGACCGAGATGTATAAAATATAAAAAATATATAAAAATATATAAAATCATGCATGGCATAGAGAAAATGGACTCTCTCAGAATGCTAGGAACAGAGGTCATCCAGCAAACCTGATTGGAAAGAAGTTTAAACAGACAAAGTACTTATTCACATAGTGTGTAATTAACCTGTGAGATTCATTGCTACGGTGATGGTCACCAATCAAAAGAGGATTGGATAAATTCACCATGGAGGACAGGCCTATCAAGGGCTATTAGTCTGAAAAATGTTGGGGGCAACAAAAAATGACATGTTTAGGCTAAGGGCTCCTTTGCACATCCCGCTTCCTGCGGTATGAGGATGGACCACTAACTGTTTCTTGGTACAGGAACACACAATGTTGTCCTCAACCCCCCTTCCCACCAGAAGGGCAACTTCTGCCAATCTTTTTTAGTGTCTTCTAATTTCTGCCAGTGCAAGCAAGTGATTTGCCTGCTGCACTTCATTTTGTTGCAAGGCAATGCCTCTGCTCCAATTGGCTACTATGCATAGTGGTGTGGCCCCTCCATGTACTGGTTGCTGCCTCCATGGCCATTTCTTCCTGGGCTGCCAGGGTGCCTGCCTCTTTGTAAAGACACCTTCCCGTGGTGAAACGGTGAACTTCTGGTTATTTGTTTGTTGCACCAGTGGGCCATAAAGCTAATCTGCAATTATCATCATGTATTGCATTTTGGGTTGGTCTTCCATCAAAAACCTTGTCCAAATGTTAAGTCCCTAAAATCCTGAACTTTGGTGCAAGACGACCAGAGATGCCAACTGGCCTCAGAACTTGTGAAAAAGTCTTGTGAAGGGGAAGCACAGTGAGGGCAATTGCCCACCTGAACCACGAACGAGACCCATCTACGTGTGGTGCAGCACTGGAAACGATCAAGTGGGTCAATGCTTTTCACTCAAGGCAGAACATTCAATCCCTTAAAACAAAAACTCATGGATTAATTCAGTTCACTCTGGCAGCCTTGCAGGGGAGCTGCCCGTGACCTCCCTGCAGGGGCGTGGGCAGAAGCAGCTGGCAGCCCTTCAGTTAAGCCCCAGGCAACTTCTACCCTACTTAGAGAAAGTGTCTCTTCCTGCTTCCCCTCCTTCTCTGCTTTGTCTGCCATCCTTGGTGGAAGGGAATGATGGGGCGAGAGAAGCAGGGGAGACCAGCTCCTTTATTGCCCGTTCTCCAATCCTTTGGAGTGATCAATCCATGGGATCAGAGAAATGACAGAAGACCCGTAGTCTTCTGCTGCCGGTAACTGACGCCAAGGGAGGCATTTCCCCACATCTCTCTCCTCTCCCCTTTGCCTTGGAGTATAGACAGCACCCCTATTCTGCTTTATTGCCAAAGCAGAGTAAAGGTTGGGAGTACACTCAGCACTTCTTTAAGCTGGCATGTTTTCTGCAGCTCCCACATTGGATAGCAGCGTTTTAGTGCTGCCCTGCTGAAGAGCCCCGAGATGGGTTTTGGCCTGATCCCGCAGGGCCATTCTTATGTTGTTATGTTAAAGACGTGATTCATTAAGCCTGTTCAGTTGGAGTTTGCCATGTTTGTACAGGACCTATGGAGTATGCAGTGTGAAATTGCTGGCAAGTGAGAGCACATAGCATATTGGAGTCCTGTAAGAGCATTGCTCTGTTATGTGATCTGTTGCTGCTGGTGAGTCACTGTTTTCAATTAGGGGGCTGTTTAAAAGCAAGGCAAGGCCGGTCACCCAAAGCCAGTGAAAGTATCAACCCCAGGGATGGGGAATGATTTTTCTCAGGGATCACTTTTGCTGGGAGTTCTGCGTCACAAGGGGGTATTCTAGGTAATCTTGCTGAATTTTATTATTGTTTTTGGCCCAACTTCCAATTACTATTTTGAAAACACTGCTTGCAGATAAATTATTCCACATAACATGCAAAACCTGGTTAGTTTTATTAGTTTTCAGTTTATTGGTTGGGGGTGTGTCACAGTACCTTCTATAAAACCAGCCTGTTTAGTTAGTTTAGGATTCAATATATTGGGAGAAGGGGCGTGGTGGCTCAGCGGGTAAGACGCCAGGCTTGTCGACCGGAAGATCGCAAGTTTGGAGGTTCGAATCCCTAGCCCTGCATGCAGAGTGAGCTCCCGCACTAGCCCCAGCTCTTGCCAACCTAGCAATTTGAAAGCATGCAAATGCAAGTAGATGAATAGGTACCACTTCGATGGGTAGGTAACAGCGTTCCGCGCGCGTCATGCCGGCCACATGACCATGGAAGCGTCTTCAGACAGCGCTGGCTCTTCGGCTAACAAACGGAGATGAGCACCAGCCCCTAGAGTCGGACACGACTGCACAAATGTGCGGGGGGAACCTTTACCTTTATATTGGGAGATCCCAGAAAATGGATTAGAAACCAGTTTGTGTTGTGTGAAGTGAGCCAAGGAATTAAGTATGGGCCATCACTGAGACCCATACTTAGCTGGAAGACCTTCCAAAGTTTCTGTCTGGGCTCATATAACGTGCTTAACCCAGTTATTTAATGACCCAATAGCTACATTTACACTGCAAGCTAAGCTTGGTTGGAGTTAATAATGGTTAGGATTTGGTTATTTGGTGGTACGGTGTGCAAACCCAATCTGGGCAGTTGAGATTCAATGTATTGTAACCAAGTTAAGTGTGTTGTGGAAACTCAGCTAGTGGGACTGACTTTCTCATAAGCATGTACAACATTTGACTATAACTCCACTCCTGATTATGGGGAGATGGTTCTATAGAACCTCCCCCTTACATAAAACAAAGTAAAGTTGAGTACAGCAAGAATTACATTAAGTATATTCATGCTGATCCTGAGATACAGCTATTATACCAGTGTTTCTCAACCTTAGCAATTTTAAGATATGTGGACTTCAATTCTCAGACCTCTCCAGCCAGCATAGCTGGCTGGGGAATTCTGGGAGTTGAAGTCCACCCATCTTAAAGTTGCTAAGGTTGAGAAACACTGTATTATACTGTTGGGATACTGCTAGACTACCTCTCTTACTCATAAAGTTGCTGCTGCTGTATATTTTGGCCGGCCTCAGCCACTTCCCTGCTATACAAGAGAACATGGGGCGAAATCCTTCTTTAAATCATTAACAAGCCTTTGGAGAGATGATCTGTATAGGGATCAAGGCTGTGACCACTGGTTTTTCTGCACCTTCCTTGCATTTCGTCTGGTGCTTGATCTCCCTGGAAAGAAACAGAGTGCCCAAAGTGACTCATGAGAATGAGACTGAGAGGCTTGGCAATAGATCCATAGGACATGTTACCGGCTTTGCTAAAAGAATGATTGCGGCGTTGCTGTGTTAATGGAGTACATGCTTGTGGATCCTGTTGTCAAATATAGTCTGAGTCTGTCTTCAAAAGCATTCCTGTGAGCGGACATTTCGCACTGTTGTGTCGCACGGCCCTGGGAAGCATGCAGCAATGTAAGACACCCTGTACACTTCACCCTGTACAGGAAAATTGGACCGACACCATCTTTAAAATAGACGTGTGCATCCATACATCATGTTGTGTCAGAGAAAAAAGAGTAGGCAACCACAACCAGCCAAATGGTTATTGTACAGCTGCTGCATGTTCTGATGAATGTGGTACTTTCATACGTACAGAAGAGCATTGGTGTAAGAAATTGCTGTGTGTGAAGAGACTCTAATTTTAAAAACTTAAAAGAAGTTACCTATTACTGGGGGGGGGGGGGAATTGCATTTTAAAAAGGTGGGGAGGGGAAGAACCCCTTCTTGACCTTTAACTTGCCTGGCTGGGAAGTAAACAATTGGAATTTAATGTAGCCAACTGGAATTCAATGTAGTTCATGGGAATTACTATTCAAATGTTATCAAATGCCCTTTGCAAGGGCCTTCATTATACTAATTTATACTGCTTGGTTGAGAGAGTTTAAAGGGCAAAGAACTATTACATGAAGGGCCTTTTAGAGAAGTAGTAAAGTCTCCTTCAAGTCAAGCTTAGTCCTGGTAATTTCATGGGCATATCCATGTGGTTTTCTTGGCAGTAATACGGAAGTGGCTTACCACTCCCTCTTTCTGAGATGGTGTTTTTTGTTTCCTTTTGTCCAGTCCCCAGTCTAACCTACCACCCTTGGATTCTTGGGTGATTCCTCATCCAAGAGCTAACCAGGCCCCCTGTTTGAGGACAGTAAGCCACCATGGAAAACTAAAGAGCCGAGCCAAGCAGTTAAGGCTAGAAGATTGGAGTCAAAGATGGAAAGTGGACCTACGGCTCATGCAAAAGAAAGATCCTACAGTACATTGAAAAATGTTGCAAGCTACAACCAGAGATGAGAACAGTTGGATGGAAAGGCCTATGTTTGTGGAAAAGGGAGGTATTTTATATAGGTATAAAGGTGAACTTGGCACAGACCCAACCACTTTCCCTCAGCCAAGCATTCATTCTACCTACCACAAATTTCTTTTCACTTCATATGTCCAGCAACACCCTCCAGTTTCAGCCTTTGGGGGTCAAAACAGAGTGTCCCAAGCCAAGGCAGTGGATTGGAGAAATGCCACATTGCCCAGAAATCCAATTTTTAAATAGCTTTCAAGTGGTTGGGCTTGAAACCGCTGGCCTGAAAACCGAACATTTGTTTTAAATAGGTAGGTTTCTAGCTCTCGTAATCACAGAATAAAAAAAAGATGCCCAGGGCAATGATATTTAGGGATTGTAATCTCTCCTTTTCTGGGTTCACACAATACATTGAATTGTAAACTAACCCAGCAGGCTGACATTGTGCAGTATTGCTCAGTCCCAGGAAAAGAAACCAAGATTATAACTAAAGAGACCTTCTCTGTTATGCCCGCACAGCTGCTAGGTCTGTAAGTGATCTGGTTTAGTTTTAGCCGTGGGAATGCAGCTAAAGGCAGTCCTCTGTATTTATTCTCAGCCCTGACCAAGGGGGTGGGAAGCTTCTGGCAAGCCAGCTCCTCTGTCCCCTTCTTTGGCCTCTGAGAGGAAGGGGAGACCTTTCTGCTTCCCTCAGCAAGTCTATTATAGTCATTATTTTCCTTCAGAGGACAAACTTCAAGAGGGGGAAAAGGGGGATGTGAGAGCAGAGAGAGAGAGAATTATCCGTATGGCTGAGAGTGACTTGGATCACTGGAGGTTTCGAAGTCAAGACCCCAGAGAGCCACTCTGGGAGCTTCCCCTCCCCCCTTTATCCACTCTGGTGCCAGCTCTGCTCGATGACAGACTTGGGCCACACATCCTTCCCATCATGCCAAGCACCTCTGCACCCTTCCAGGAGTCAATATTTACCAGGGGTTGCCATGAACACTTCTTAAAGGTTAAAGTTTGATCACCCAGTTGATGAAGGAAGATTTGTACTTCCCAGACCAGCACTTACCCCAGCTTTGAGGCCAGGGGCCTGCCCTGGCCTGAGCAATTGCTCCCTTTCAGCTTGGCAACCCTGGTTACGATGTGATTTGCAATTTAATCTTTCCAGACAAGCAGCTTATTGGCTCTGTTCTGGTCTTTGTGACCAGATGCAAAGTAGAAGAGTTAATTTGCAAGGTAGGGCTGTTGTTGTATGAGACCCCATCTCATGCCATCTCCTCTTCCTATTACCTGAGCTGAGGTGTTTCTTTGTGAGGAATTATGTACTAGAGGGAGTGCGCTGCGATTGGGGGTGAGTTCTCTGCCCTGCTGGGGAAGGAGAGGGGCTATTGGTTTGGTGATAGCTTTTCTTTAAAAGTCCCCCTTATTTAAGTTGGTGGGACAGATGCTGAGCCCAGAGCTAGGATAATATTGATGTTGATGGGATTATGGTTTTTATGTTTCGATTTTGTCCTATTTATTTAATTGATTTATATGGCTGCCCAGCTGGCAAGGTGAGTGGCTAACAACACATTAAAACAATACAAAAAGCAGTAACAACAAAAAAGTAAACCTGTAATGGTTGCCAAGAACCAACCCAATAAACACCCAACAATGACAATAACATCTCACGGGCCATCTGACCTCCTGACCCCCATGCCCTGAAGCGCATCCAGGTCTTCGGTGCTTTCCAAAAGGTTGGCAAGCTCAGAGCCAAGCTAATATCCTTATGTCTATTGGGGATTTTTTCCCCCTTCTTTTTTCTTTCTGTAGATGCCATTTCATTTTATGATGAGATTGTTAGCTGCCCAGAGGCTTGGAAGAGTGCTTAGTACAGCATATGATGCTTCCTCCCACTCTTACCCTTAACTTTGAGATGGTTTGGCCATTCTGCTGTCTATCTGTGCTGGCAAAATGTATCTGGTGTAGCCCACCAAGCAGTCTTTTGTGTTAGACACATGGTTTGAGCTTTACCAGTATGTTGGGATCAATATAACCATCGTTTGTGATTGTTGCCCAATGACCTGCCTCAGTTGAGTGCCATTCCCCCTCCACTCCCCCTTATATCCTTCTTTCCGGGTGGTGGCCTGCAGTGTGCAACAGATAGCAATTAAGGAGGAAAACAATTAGGTCACTACCACTGCTGGCTTTGTCTTGCAATCGGGCCCTTTGGAGTGATGCTCTGTTTGCCTCCCTGCATCCTGGCACTTATCTTGTTCCTGCCAGAGCCTTACGTAGAGCAGGCAGGAATGATGAGGCGTGCATGGCGCCGTGCGTTCCAAGATAACAACTGTAGGTGCTCAGAAGGTTCCCAGAAGACAGGGAGGGGGAAAGCATGGAATGTGGCTTTCATTGGAGAAGGAGGAAAGCCACTTGTCCTGAGGGAGCTGTCAGGGAAACCAAGCTGGGTCCCAGGACCCTCAAGTGGCCATGCTGCGCCATGGCCTCTTTCCAGACGCACTGGGAAAAGGAGGGGGCAGGGTAATGACCCCCCTTCTCACACTAGCAACATCCCACAACATCCTCTCCTGGGGTGGAAATGAAGGGGGTTGGGTACTCCTGTTACAGGAGAGCTCTTGAAAAATCTTTTTGGTTAGCTGCCTATGTTGTTGGGGACACTCACTCAAGAGTCAAGAAAAAATGAGCACCACAGCCATGGCAAAATGTCAGAAGGGCAGAAACAGAAAGTGAATGAATTGGAAAACAGAAGGAGAAGCAGTTTCTAAATATAGAGCAATCAAACCAACACAGGGAGGGGTTCAGAAACCCTCTGGCAGTTGCGTTTAGTGGTCTGGGCTAGAAGAGGGGATTCATCAAGACGGATTACACTTACTGGGGGTGAAGTAATTGTTCCTCACTCCTCCCTCTGAAACCCAGTCTGCTGCAAAATACTCACTTCCAAAATACTTAGAAATTCCCCCATATCCTTGTTAGAATACAATATGAACAAACAAGATTTATTTTCTAGAAAATCTCATATCTGATGCTTTCTTTGTTCCAAAGCTCATCCTATCCCTGGTAATGTAGGAAGTCAGGGTTTTCTAATTCCAAGGTGAGTAGCCATTGGATGGTAAAGGCCAGCCCACCCCCGCCTTGCTGAATCTCCTTTAATAGATTGCTGAGGAAGCAGAAAGCACAGAGATTGAAATTAGGGTTAGTATTAATCTAGGGCATTTCCACTGGCTTTCACCCCCCCTACCCTCAGAAGCATTTCCACACCATCTTGAGAATGTCCTCACTGTTGCTATTCTCACACTTAGCATTCCCTATTAACCAACCAGCACTTTCCCCATCTGACCAATGAGGGAATGCAAAAATTGACAGTTAGCCAATGCTGCCCACCTTGTAATTGCCTATTTGTTTTTAAGGGGGGGGGAGAGTCACTCTGTTTAGAAAGCATGGAGAAATGGGGGGTGACCGCTGAGGGCAGGATGAGGCAAAAATAATTTTTATCAGTGGGAAGCAATGTACTTCACTAGTCCAGCATTAACACCACAGAAATCTCTTTGCAACATTTCCTCGTGTGTTGCAGCTGAGTCAGATATTAATTGTCTTGGCTGCTGAAGAATTTTAAGCCATGGGAGCATAGGCATGCTCTGGTGCAAACGGGGTTTCTCAACCAGGGTTCCGTGGCACCCTAGGGTTCCGTGAGAGGTCACTAGGGCTTCCCTGGGAGATCACAATTTATTTAAAACGTTGTTTCAAATTCAGGCAACTTCACATTAAGGAGGTAAGTTTCATTCTTTATTTTTAGTTCAAGAACACTGTTAGTGCATATATACAGGCCTGCACATGAAACAAATATAATAATTTTGTAACTTGTGGCCTATATTTGAGCCTGAATGTGCAGGGGTTCCCCGAGGCCTGAAAAATATTTCAAGGGTTCCTCCAGGGTCAAAAGGTTGAGAAAGGCTGGGTGCAAATGCCCCATATCCACTGGTTCCCAACAACTTTATCCTCATCTGTTTTCTTGTATAATCATTTTCTTACCAATCCTTGCAGCTTAGCGATCATTTCTCTTGCCCTCTCCTCTTTACTCTGGCGGGTAAGGCCTTCAGATTAGCCCATCTTGCTGGAATAGCAGCTGCTCAGAAACCAGCTTCCCAAGCATTCATTCTGGGTATCTTTTAAAGCAATTTTTAAAAAGTGAGTGGAGTATATCCAGTGCATTCCTCCAGGTAAGAAAAGCCCTCCTGGATAACACCATAGGTCCATCTACCCAGCATTCTGTGTCACATAGTGGCCAACGGACGCATGGGGAGAACTCACATGTCTGGGAGGGAATCACAGCACTCTTCCACTGTAGCTTCCCAGCAACCAGTGTTCAAAGCATGTTGCCTGTGATTCAGGAAGTTGTAAACATACATTAGTATTAGTAGTCACTGATGGCCTGATACGCCATGAACCTGTCCAGTCCCTTTTTAAAACTACCCAAATTGGCTGCCATTACCACATTGCTGGCAATGAGTCCCACAGTTTCATTATGCCCGTGCATTTAGTTTCAATGGATGACCTCAAATCTGAACATGGAAAAGGATAGGCAATTAGGCTTTTTTGTCCAGGGAGAAAAGGATTTTGCAGAACTACAAATAGCCATAGCTCCTTTGGTACAAAAGTTAGGGAATTGTTTTATTATTGCTGACCAGGATTCCAACTTTCCTGACAGGTAAATAAAGAGCAGATTTTCAATAACTACTGGTAGAAGTGAGGTTAGTCTCTAGCAGCCTCAATTGGAAGCTTGGCCCCAAACCTAGATAAAAGTGAAGGTTAAGGGAAGACATACTGTACCTTGCATTTAGCCTACAGAGTGAGACACATTCCTGCCTCTGAGAGCTCCTATTTTTAGCCTCTTAGTTGGCACGACAGGGAAAAACTGTTAAGAATACAAAGCAAGGAAGAAGCATCATGCTCAAGCATGCTTTCAATGCCCCAAGAGCAAGGTTTTGGAAAAAGAAAGGATTGCCTTGCCTTGCCTTGCCTTGCCTTGCCTTGCCTTGCCTTGCCTTGCCTTGCCTTGCCTTGCCTTGCCTTGCCTTGCCTTGCCTTGCCTTGCCTTGCCTTGCCTTGCCTTGCCTCTTTCCTTTCCTTTCCTTTCCTTTCCTTGCCTTGCCTTGCCTTGCCTTGCCTTGCCTTGCCTTGCCTTGCCTTGCCTTGCCTTGCCTTGCCTTGCCTTGCCTTGCCTTGCCTTGCCTTGCCTTGCCTTCCATCCATCTCAAAGTCCCACTTTTCATGTGTTCCCAATTCATTCAGCCTACAATTTGTCCTCAGGAAATGGTCTCTTTTAATGACCATTGCCCAAAGGTTGACTATGTTCTATCCTTTCTGAAGCTGGGAAGGGCTTTCTGTTGTTTTTGTAGGCTTCGGCTCTCCTTTTGCTTGTACAAACTCTTAGCCCATCCACTGAATAAGAACAAAGAAATGTCTTGCTTATTATTTTATGTCATTCACAATTGTGTCTGCTTCCCTCCTCTGGCTTTTTAAAAGTCCCTTCCTAATTTCCTCCTAGCTTTGAAAAGCAACCCAAGGCTGAAGACAGACAAGAACTGTGTTGGCCAGCATGGGTTTTTGAAGCTGCTTAGCAGAAATTGTGATGATGAAAGCAGAAGGGAGGTTAGGCTGAAAGGATGCCAATTTCTTATGGAATTATTCACGTTATTTAGATCCTATTTACTCCACAAGCTATTCATTTCATGACATCCCATATTCTTTTACCTTGAGTGTGGCAAATTAACATATGGACCAATGTGTGCCATACAAAGTGCTGTTTGATGCCATCTAAGCAGCATGCTAGGCTTCAGATGCCATTTAAGCTTCGGTTATTTGGAGTTGGTAATGTGGGGAGCAGTTAACAGAGGTGAAAACTGTGTGTAAGAGAGAGGGTACCCATCCTGTTATAAGATTCCCCACTCAATCCAAACCAGTGTTGTCCAGGTTTGTATGGGAATTAAGCCTATTAGGGTTGGCACGCTCTCCATCTTACGTCAAGAGCGTTGGTCCACAGAAGCTTCCAGTGTGCCCTCCCTGCTTCCTCCAAAGAAGGAAGTGACAGAAAAGGTGGCAAAGGTGTGAAAAAGGGCTCATTTTTCTGGCATGGAAAAAGAGTTCCTTCTCACCCTGACATGCTGTTCTGAAGATGGCCAGCAGGTTCCCTCTTCCTGGTGTTGCTGTGTGAGAGATGTCTGGTAGCTGGTGCTCTCATCTTCCACAAGCCAGCTCACATTTTCCACTTCTCCCTGTAGCATTTCTCATGGCCTCTTTGGCAGGATAATCTCACAAGAGAGACAGTTTATCTTCTGTGGGAAGGGAAGGGATATGGCTCTGCTCTGCACTGTACATGTCATGGAAAATCAGTGCTGAGCTATCCTAAAGGAGAGTTTTCCTTTACGGAGTTGCCAGTTTTTTTTTTTAAACAGGTCCTGCCGTAGTAAGAGACACATTTATATTATTAGGAGAACTTCAGGTTGGGAGATCAAGTGATGGGAAATGAGCTATGTTTCAAAAACTATTTTTTGAAGAGAGGATGTAAATTTTATAATAAATAAGAATGAAAAAAGCATCACCAAGACTAAAGGTGGAGCAGTAAAGAGGCTGGTAATCTTTATTCTCAGCATCATCCTCTAATTTCAGCCTGAATTTTGGAATCCAGTTCCCTTAGAGCAGTGTTTCTCAACCTTGGCCACTTGAAGGTGTGTGGACTTCAACTCCCAGAATTCCCCAGCCTGCCATACACCTTTACGTGGCCAAGATTGAGAAACACTGCCTTAGGGCATGTGATACTGTGAAAAGAAATAAGGGCTTATAGGCGTGCATAAAGTGTAGGCGTGTAGGACTAAAAAGCAGATGCCATGCGTCAGCTACACATTTGGGGCAGAACAAAAAACAACTTTCTTTCATCTTGTTTCTATGGACTCACTTTGGGCAGAAACGTATGGGGAAGGCCAGTAGCGGCATAGCCTAGGATTCCTTTCTAAATGCTAAGACCACTGGGATCCAGAGCACAGTTCAAGTGTTAGCATCTCCTAGGGATGGTTCAGTGTGTGTTGCAAATATATTCTAGCACTTCTCCATTTCCTACAAGTAGATCTCAGCTGCCATGCTGTCCCCTCAGACACTTGGGGAATGACAGCATCTGCAAATGCCTTCAAGGACATGCAAGATGTTCTCAAGGGGATGGCTCATCACTTTATAGGCAGGAGGTTCAACTCTGAAGATTTGCTGATGTGGGATTCTATTTGTAGTGTTGGTTGTCTGTGGAGACACGGATGATGCTGTTTTGGCCGGTATGAAATGATAAGACCTCACCTTGAAGTAGCCCATTGGAGGACAGCTTGGAAGTTGAGATGCCATGATAATAAAATGATTTTTTTTTGCTGGAGCAAAAATCTTCCAGACACTGATGCTTCTGTCACTTGAAAGATGCAATTTCCCACTGCATGAAGTATCCAAAACTCTTAGAAAAGCTGTACGCTTTTCCTCCACAGCAAAACTTTAGCGCTGCTGGAATCCTTGCCTGCAACATAAAGTTGAGGGGAGAAGGATCTCTGTATGAGACAGCTCTGCATCTTCCCCTAAGTTTGGTTTGTGACTGCAACATAGCGGGGGTTACTGCCCTCTCTGTTTTACTGCTGCCCTGCAGTTTTAGCTTTGGAGCTAAAAATACCCCGTGTTGTGCACTCCAAAACATCTTTTGGCTGCAGCTGTAAGAGTCCCAGGGGGTGGTTGTGAATCATGTTTTCCTTTCAGAAAAGGGTCGTGGGGAGATCCTGTTGCTTGGGCATCTTCCTTTCTGTGAATCCCAATCTGTCTTTATGCCCCCTTGCCTAATCCCCAGGGAAGAAGCTATTTCCATTCCATGATGAAAATCAAATTAAATACGAAGAGAAAACACTGATTTTGTCATGCAGGGGGCCAAAATAATTGCATACATGCAGACTGCTTGAAGTCCAATTTCCTGGTACCACTGTGCTCCTAAGGCTAGAGTACCCAATTTTGGGGGGTGAGGACACCTTGGGACTTTCACGGGCATTTAGAGGGCACATTTATACATGGTTTGTTCTAAAAATAGCTGTTAGGATGGGCTAACTAACCACACAGGGTGCTCTCTATCGTCCCAGTAAGAGTTCAATGGAACCCCAAGGTACTGTTGCATTGGTACCAGAGTCTGGTGTTTTGCTGTGCTGCATGTGAGCTTATTTGTTTATTTTCTAATTGAAAAACTCTTTAGAAGTCAGGTAGGGCAGGGAGCCTTAAAGGCATACAGTAGTTACTGCCCACCTTGCCAGCCAAGAGCTCGGGCAACTCCGCAGTGGAATGCTGCAAAGGTTAAGGCAGTGTTTAATCTTAGTTCCTCAAAACTGGGGAAACACTTATGTTTCCAACCTGGAAATGTTAGCATAAAACATGATAATAGTATTTTGACGAAAATGTCAGGGAAGGATGGGTTAGGAAAACATTTTCATTTTTGATGGGCTTGAAGTAAGGAGGCTGCTTCTAGTGCCTCAAACCAGGACCAGGCTGTCTGGCAACTTAGGGAAAATATGCCCAGGAAAAGGGCCAGGCAGGAGCCTTTGCCAGTCCTTGGAGGGTTAGCCTCTAGATAAGAGCCAACCTATTGGAACTGACCATCCAGTCCTGCTTTCTCTCTCCAGCAGTGAAAGCAGCCAGCTGTTCCAGAGAATCCACAGCACAGGAGAATGGCCTCACTCATATTTGTTGTCACACAACTTCTGGTATCCTCAGGGTAGATTCTGTTTCACTAACTTAGCTAGGTCTTATCCCTTAGAGCAGTGTTCTGGGAGCTGAAGTCCATACAGCTTAAAGTTGTTGAGGATGCGAAACACCGCCTTATAGTAATAAGTGTTACCAATCGAAGAGAATATTTGTAGCTCAGGGTTGAACTGTGGAGTCCATGGTGCTCTCTGAGCCTTGTTGTTTTCTTGCAGACGTTTCATTGCCAGGCTAGGCAACATCTTCAGTGCGCACTGATGTTCGCACTGAAGATGTTGCCTAGCCTGGCAATGAAACGTCTGCAAGAAAACAACAAGGCTCAGAGAGCACCATGGACTCCACAGTAATAAGTTATTTGATGCATCAAAATTAATGTTGAGCCACTGAAACCAAAGATATTGCAAACTGTTATTTCGTTTACCATTTAAACCTGCACTTCAGGGCTTTGGCCCAGATTAGGCAACCTGTTGTCCTCTAGATGCTTTGAACCTACAATTCCCACAGTCCTTTGGGCTGATGGGAGTGGAGTTCAAAAACATCAGGAAGGCAGGTGGTTGTATGTTCCAGTCCTGGGCATTCAGTAAGAGTTATATCAAGTATGGGTGTTTTTTCTGAAATACCAACAGACTATCTCAGAATTCAACAGCTCTGCTCCTTCCTTTTACTGCTCCTTCCAAATTCCATGAAAACCATCAACCAGTTTATGGAAAGCTGAACCCTGGAAGAAGCTTGGCCTGCACTTGTGGTAAGAGGTATTCATTTGGGCATCAGCTCAGGAAATGGTTATAATGGATGTCAGATTTGTGGCACAAGACTTCCTGGAAGTCTTGCATTCCTGGATTTTGTTTCAAAATTCAGCTGATGTAATAAGGAGTGAACTAGGAGGTCAAACCAGTCAATCCTAAAGGAAATCAACCCTGACTGCTCATTAGAAGGACAGATGCTGAAGCTGAAGCTCAAATACTTTGGCCACCTAATGAGAAGAGAGGACTCACTGGAAAAGACCCTGATGCTGGGAAAGACTGAGGGCAAAAGGAGAAGGGGACGGCAGAGGATGAGATGGTTAGATAGCATCACCGATGTAATGAACATGAATTTGAGTAAACTCCGAGAGACAGTGGAGGACAGGAAGGCCTGGCGTGCTATGGTCCATGAGGTCACGAAGAGTCGGACACGACTGAACGACTGAACAACAACAAAAACATGTTAAATCAAAGGTGTACAATCTAAGGACCACATATGACCCCTAAATGCCTTAGATGTAGCATCTGAAGTCATTAAAATGCTGCTGCAATATTGTATTTTTAATGGGGCAGAAAGAGAAAGACAGTAGATGGCAAGCAATCAAGTTTACTGGCTGGTTGTGTTCACACAGCATGATTGGTCTGATTACTGAATTAACCCATCTTTTGGATTTGCAAATTACAGTAAACCATAAACTAACTAAGTGGGCTTTGTTCACACAACATGCTAAACTGGGAGGAAAAAAAGATGAAAACTGAAAAAACTTTGCATCTTTGTGCAAAGACAGCCCCCTAAGTCTGGCTAAAGGAGGTATTCAGTGCTACCAGATCTGGGTGGCAAAGTTCTGGAGGGTCACTAAATGGCAACAGAAAGGTGGAGAAACCAATTATTTGCTACCATCTAACAGTCATCTGAATGTCTATAGCCCAGATCTAGTAGCCCTAGTGTTCACACAGCACATTTTGCTGTATCAGTTCAGGACCTAACGACTGTCTTCAAACATTATCAAGCTCAGTTCATTCTTATGTGGCTTAACAGGTGGTGCAAGCCCAACCTATTAGTGAGTTTATGATTCAGTGCATTGTGCATATCTAGAAAATGGGTTCATACAAGAGCCATGTAGGTTAGGCAAACAGAGTCACTGTCTTATTTCTTTTTAAAGTAAATTAATTTCCCCCCCCCCGTCCATTTGTTAGACTATGCCCTCACGTGCTGTTCAAAGGCCAAATGCAACTCTCGTAAATTGTTGTAGTTGAGCTCTAAGTTGCAAGCAAAGTCATCCAGCCCTACATGGCATGGGGTGGGGTTACTTGAGGGACTGCCTCTTCCCAATCATCTACCCGTCCCATCAGGTCCAGCAGGAGTGGTGTGCTGCAGGTCCCATCTGCTAAGGAGCTCCATCTGGCGGGACCCAGACGTGGGCTTTTTCTGCTGTGGCCCCGCCCTCTGGAACATCATTCCCCCCCCCCCCCCAGGTGAGGTTAGCCCCATCCCTGTTAGCCTTCTGGAAAGCCCTTAAAACAGAGCTTTCCAAAACTGTGTGTCAGGACACCGGCTGCAGTGTCTGGGTGTGTCGCGGCTTCCACGCAGGTCCTAGTGCCTGCCTTGGGCCTTGCTGCCTCCAAACCTGCCCTGCCAGGATTCCACGCAGGTCCTAGTGCCTACCTTGTGCCCTGCTCTAAGAGTGTGTCGCAAAATGATGCATGTCTAAAAAGTGTGTCACTAACATGAAAAGTTTGGAAAGCTCTGCCTTAAAACATGGTTTTTCCATCCACCTTGGGGATTCCATGGGGAGCCTGTGAGGCGGTTTTACCATGCTAGGTGATGGCTATTCTCCCGCAATCTTGGTTTTTTTAAGTTTTTATTTTTTATTTGTGTTTAGTGCTTTAGTGATCGTTACATTGTTTCAATTGTTATTGTGGCTGTATGCCGCCCAGAGTCACATTATATAAATTTGCTGAATAAATAAATTCCACCAATGTTTCCTTTCCTACACTTAAAGGCGCCTATCGATTGCAGAGGGAATTTTTTCCTGAAGCCCTGGTGGCATTCCAGGCCCACCAGTTAGGCATTCCTGTCAAGTAGGAACGAGAGAGGGGACCTCAGAGGCATCAGGAAGATTCTGATTCAAGGCCACTGTTCCTCGTCTGTTATTGCTAAGGGAGCTCTGTAAACTGAAGTGCTAGGGCTAAGCTGGGGAGTTTATTGGAAAACAGCTGAGCGAGATAACACACTGCTCAGACTGGCTTGCAGCCAAATGCCTTTCACTGGTTAAAATAGTCAAGAGGCAATTTTTCAGAGTCATTTATATATTTGGCTAAGGCCTCGATGGCAGAGAAGTAACAGACACATTGGGTGCTGCATAATTGAGAAAATGAAATAATAACAGCGGCATGGTCCAAGATCAAATTTTTGGAGAAGAGATGTGGCTTGTTTTTTTTTCTGTTAAAAAAGTTCTGTTCATAACAGCAGCAGCCTCCTGGATACTGAGTTCTTTATAATGATCATGTCATTAACTCTCACCAGCACCAAGGTTCTATTTCGTAATGTGTTTGTACAGGGTAATTTGGCATCGTGTACCAACACTGCTCAAATTTACACGCTATCCCTACCTGGGCCCACTCCAAAGGAGGAAAATGGCTTGATTTTCATTTTCAGGGATGTGTGCAGTAGAGCTGAAATGCACCGTCTATGAGGAGACAGGCAGAAAAATAAGTTCGAAAAAACCAAGCAAGCGAGTGAGCGAGCAGATGGTCAGGAAAAGGTTTATCAGTGTCACTTCTTCACCCTCAGTGCCTTTTCTGCCTACAAATGTGTGGAGAACATTGAAATGCTGATGCCTCTTTCTGCCTTGAAATCTCACAATGCACCGTTGCTGCAAAGCTTTTCAGATTGCATTCATATGACACTCTTAACCTCATTACAGAATTAACAATTGGCTCACATATGTACATTAACCCATCGCCTAACCAAAGAAGTTCACAGGACATTCTAAGCCACAAAAAAATAAATCAGCTAATGCTAATCAAGGTAGCATGTTGCGTGAATGAACTGCTCTAGTAGACCTTTACTTGATCTGGTTAAGTGTGTTGTGGGAACACAACTAGTTTCTCTCTACCCATCTGTCTTCATCCTCCAGTGAAACAATTCAAACCACATTGGCTACCATTCAACTCTTATTAGCTCTTGTTTCTCAAAGGACTACCTTCCTCCAATTATGCCTGCCTGTCCTATTAGATCCAAGTGGGCAATCTTGAGTTCCCATCCTTAAAATTATATCATCTTGTGGGATTTTGGAGACATGCCTTTTCTGTATCCCTACCAAAGTCCACATATCCCGACTTTGTTGTCATTTAGAAAAGCACTTAAAAGGTGGCTGTTTCACATCAGGGCAATTTGGTATCCTGCACAATTATTGGTCTTTTATTCTTTGATGCTGTATAGTGTTTTCTTCCCAGTATAGTAATATATATTATTGCCCTTATTGTTTATTCTCTTCGTGTTTTTAATGTTGTATGTTGCCTAGAGTCCCTTGGAGAATTGAGGCAGCTTATTAATGGAATAAACAAATAAATAATTAAATTCCACATGCTGTTATTTCTCCAGCTCCCCAGATTTAGATTGCAAGCACCATGGGGTGGATTTGATCCCCCCTTTGTTGATGAATGTCTGAATCCACATAAGTTGAAGGTGTCATTGAATTAACAACTGTTCATATTATAGCTAGCAGGGTGCATGTCTGCAGGGTGCATGTCTCTAGGAATGATGCACTTGGTGGATGAATATTTTGCAGATCTTCCTCAACAGGCAAAGCTCATAGTGGTGTCTTGAAAGGCTCAAAGAGTTCCCAGTTGGTTTTAAAGGTCTTCTGAATGAGGAATGGATTGCTTAAACATGCTCTTCCCTCTTTCAACTCAACTGTCCACTATGAAAAGCAGTTTTGGAGCTTTCAGTTAGTGCTTCAAATATTCCAAATCTGGACTGCCAGTAACCCCCTGGCAATCCTCAGCCAGGGGAAACTGGAGCCCTGGATTTCCTGAAAATGGCATGTCACAGCACAAGCCGCTGCTATGGATGCAAATGTTGTTTCTCCAATGTTGACTCTGGGCAAGATTTGGGCCTTTCTGCAGTAGCAGCCCAGTGTCATCTGAGCAGGAGACGGCTGGCATTCTCTGGGTGGCTTCCATTCTTTCCAGAGCAAGGGTCTCGCTTTGTACAGGGTAAGGCAACATGACACCCTGGAAGCAAATTACAGAAAAGAGCACTGAGACCTTGAGCCGTGTGTGGTGGTGTTCCTACACAATGTTTAACCAGATCAGGTAAAGACCTGCCACATACAACATATTATGCGTGGTTACTGGTAGTGTACTAAGTGAACCCAGCCTACAGAGTTAGTTTATAGTTCCATGTATTGTTCATAGCAAAACAGTGAGTTCATTGAAAAACCAGATTGGTGAATGCAGCCTTTGGCCCTGTCTACATGCCGTAGCTGACCTACTGTGCCCCTTCCCATGTCAGTTGACTTGCCTTTCTGTGCTGGCACCAAAGGCCATCACAGATAACACAGTCAGTCATTTGATGGCCATGTTTTCAATCCACAAGGCCACCAAAGGCTGTTACTTCCCTCCCCACTTTCTGCCTTTTTTTATTCTCCCCAGAATGAAATCAATAAATTATTACTGTTACTGTTTTAAAATGCACACCTGCTGGCAGGTATGGAGGGTATATCTGCTTACCTGATTGTTGTCCCTTTTCCATGTATTGTGTGGTTGTGAGGGAGGATTAAAAACTGAAACAGAAATGAAGATGGAATAGCTAGAGAAGTCCCTTCTAGGGAGATATTCACAGGGTTCTTCTAGAACAGTGTTTCTCAACCTTGGCAACTTTAAGATATGTGGACTTCAACTTAACCGCCCAGAGTCCCCTTGTGGGGGGAGATGGGCGGTGATATAAATTGAACAATAAATAAATAAATAAATAAATAAATAAATAAATAAACTCCCAGAATTCCCTAGCCAGCTTGCTGGCTGGGGAATTCTGGGAGTTGAAGTCCACATATCTTAAAGTTGCCAAGGCTGAGAAACACTGTCCTAGGACTTCATACTGATCACACATATTGGAAGGGAAAGTTAACCCCAATTACATAGTTTTCATGAAATTGTGGGGAGTTATTTCTCTGGGGAACAGTGTTAGTTTAGTCCAAACAAGTGGCTAAATCTAAACCTACCTGAATTAATTGGCTGGATTTGGAATTTACATAACACACCTTCCCTCTTACCTTTTTAAACATGCCGTGCAAACAGGACCACTGACTCTATATTGACATCTACAGGTATTTTTAAAAATACATATTTTACTTCTACAAGTGAAGACACTTCTTTAAGACACTTCTACGCTGTCTTGAATAATATTTGACAATGGATGGTCTGGGAGCGGGCTTCAATTGTTCCTGTCAACTGAAGTTTATCATTATCTGGTGATTATAATGATGGTCTTCCTCTGAGCTATAGGCCATCTGCTCTTGGATCCCACTGCATGCAATACCCATAGTATAATCCAGAGCTTTCCAAACTGTGTGTCGCGACACAAAAGTGTGTCGCCACACAGTCTGGTGTGTCACCACACAACCCGGAAGCGCTGATCATCATCAGCGCTTCCGGGTTTTCCCGCGGCGACACACCAACCGCGGCGCGCAAAAACCCGAAAGCGGCAGCAGCGCTTCCGGGTTTTTGCGCACTGCCGCAACGGCAGCACTTCCGGGTTTTCCCACAGCAACACACCAACGGCGGTTGGTGTGTCGCCGCGGGAAAACTTTGGAAAGCCCTGGTATAATCAAAGTCTTGAACTAATGTAGGTGCCTATGAAACCCAGTCCACAATAAATGATCAACATTATCTCATTATGATAACAATTTTCATTCATATTTATGGCCTTTCAGAGAGTGCTGACCTACAGTTCTCAAGAGCCCAAGCCAGCATGGACAATGGTTAGGAATACTGGGAGTTGTAGTTCAGCAACATTTAGAAAGCCTTGGTTTTTGGCTCCTGGTCCAGAAATTATTTCTAGGAAATCAATCTAAGTTGTGTCCTTTCTTCCATTTTAGAAGGAGAAGGCATAGAATGCCACATTCTTTTTTCTTTTATTTTGGGAATTAAGGTGGCTATGCAGATGAGATCGTTCATCTCCAGCAAAGGAGATCGTTACCTTGTCGTGGTGCTGGAGCTTGAGCACTTCAATGAAACCATGAGCTAAACCGTGAAGGGACACCCAAGACGGGAAGGTCGTGGCAGAGAGGTCAGACTAAATACGATCCCTGGGGAAGGTAATGGCAACCCACCCCAGTATTCTTGCCGTGAAAACTAAATGGATCAGTACAACCAGAGATATGTCAGTATACCATTGGAAGATGGGACTCCCAGGTCGGAAGATGGTCAAAATGCTACTGGGGAGGAACAGAGGATACGTTCAACTAGCCCCAGATGTGATGACACAGCTAGCTCAAAGCCGAAAGGATGGCTAGCGGCCGACGGTGCTGGTGGTGAACAACGAATCCGATGTTCTAAAGATCAACGCACCATAGGAACCTGGAATGTAAGATCTATGAGCCAGGGCAAATTGGATGTGGTTATTGGTGAGATGTCAAGATTAAATATAGACATTTTAGGTGTCAGTGAACTGAAATGGACTGGGATGGGCCACTTCACATCAGATGACCACCAGATCTACTACTGTGGACAAGAGGACCACAGAAGAAATGGAGTAGCCTTCATAATTAATAATAAAGTGGCTAAAGCAGTGCTTGGATACAATCCAAAAAACGATAGAATGATCTCAATTCGAATTCAGGGTAAGCCATTTAACATCACAGTGATCCAAATATACCAACCACAGATGCTGAAGAAGCAGAAGTAGATCAGTTCTATGAGGATCTGCAGCACCTACTGGATAATACACCAAAAAGAGATGTTATTTTCATTACAGGAGACTGGAATGCTAAGGTGGGTAGTCAGACGACACCTGGAATTACAGGCAAGCATGGTCTGGGAGAACAAAATGAAGCAGGACATAGGCTGATGGAATTTTGCCAAGACAACTCACTGTGCATAACAAACACTCTCTTCCAACAACCTAAAAGATGACTTTATACATGGACTTCACCAGATGGTCGACACCGAAATCAGATTGACTACATCCTTTGCAGCCAAAGGTGGCGGACATCTATACAGTCGGTAAAAACAAGACCTGGAGCTGACTGTAGTTCAGATCACGAACTTCTTATTGCAAAATTTAGAATCAGACTAAAGAGAATAGGGAAGACCCACAGATCAGTTAGATATGAGCTCACTAATATTCCTAAGGAATATGCAGTGGAGGTGAAGAATAGATTTAAGGGACTAGATTTAGTCGATAGGGTCCCGGAAGAACTATGGACAGAAGTTCGCAACATTGTTCAGGAGGCGGCAACAAAAAACGTCCCAAAGAAAAAGAAAACCAAGAAGGCAAGATGGCTGTCTGCTGAGACACTGGAAGTAGCCCAAGAAAGAAGGAAAGCAAAAGGCAACAGTGATAGGGGGAGATATGCCCAATTAAATGCAAAATTCCAGAGGTTAGCCAGAAGAGATAAGGAATTATTTTTAAACAACCAATGTGCGGAAGTGGAAGAAGACAATAGAATAGGAAGGACAAGAGACCTCTTCCAGAGAATTAGAAACATCGGAGGTAAATTCCAGGCAAAAATGGGTATGATCAAAAACAAAGATGGTAAGGACCTAACAGAAGCAGAAGAGATCAAGAAAAGGTGGCAAGAATATACGGAAGATCTGTATAGGAAGGATAATAATATTGGAGATAGCTTTGACGGTGTGGTCAGTGAGTTAGAGCCAGACATCCTGAAGAGTGAGGTTGAATGGGCCTTAAGAAGCATTGCTAATAACAAGGCAGCAGGAGACGACGGTATACTCCAGCAATTCATGGAGCGAGAATTGCCTGATGTACAAGCTGGGTTTAGAAAAGGCAGAGGAACTGGAGACCAAATTGCCAATATCCGCTGGATAATGGGGAAAGCCAGGGAGTTTCAGAAAAACATCTATTTTTGTTTTATTGACTATTCTAAAGCCTTTGACTGTGTGGATCATAACAAATTGTGGCAAGTTCTTGGTGGTATGGGGATACCAAGTCATCTTGTCTGCCTCCTGAGGAATCTGTATAACGACCAAGTAGCAACGGTAAGAACAGACCACGGAACAACGGACTGGTTTAAGATTGGGAAAGGAGTACAGCAGGGCTGTATACTCTCACCCTACCTATTCAATCTGTACGCAGAACACATCATGCGACGTGCTGGGCTTGAGGAATCCAAGGCTGGAGTTAAAATCGCTGGAAGAAACATTAACAATCTTAGATATGCAGATGATACCACTTTGATGGCTGAAAGCGAGGAGGAGTTGAGGAGCCTTATGACGAAGGTGAAAGAAGAAAGTGCAAAAGCTGGGTTGCAGTTAAACCTCAAAAAAACCAAGATTATAGCAACCAGCTTGATTGATAACTGGCAAATAGAGGGAGAAAAAGTGGAGGTAGTGACAGACTTTGTATTTCTAGGCGCAAAGATTACTGCAGATGCTGACTGCAGCCAGGAAATCAGAAGACGTCTACTTCTTGGGAGGAGAGCAATGGTAAATCTTGATAAAATAGTTAAGAGCAGAGACGTCACACTGACAACAAAGGTCCGCATAGTTAAAGCAATGGTATTCCCTGTAGTAACCTATGGCTGTGAGAGCTGGACCATAAGGAAGGCTGAGCGAAGGAAGATAGATGCTTTTGAACTGTGGTGTTGGAGGAAAATTCTGAGAGTGCCTTGGACTGCAAGAAGATCAAACCAGTCCATACTCCAGGAAATCAAGCCAGACTGCTCACTTGAGGGAATGATATTAAAGGCAAAACTGAAGTACTTTGGCCACATAATGAGAAGACAGGATACCCTGGAGAAGAAGCTGATGCTAGGGAAAGTGGAAGGCAAAAGGAAGAGGGGCCGACCAAGGGCAAGATGGATGGATGATATTCTGGAGGTGACAGACTCAACCATGGGGGAGCTGGGGATGGTGACAGCCGACAGGAAGCTCTGGCGTGGGCTGGTCCATGAAGTCACGAAGAGTCGGAAGCGACTGAACGAATAAACAACAAACAATGCAGATGAGAATATGGTATGATTGAAACTTAGAAGGCCGGAAATTGTGGGTAGCAGTTTGAATCTAGGGGAGAAAACCAAATGTAGTATGGAGAAAAAGCTTCTAAAGGTGGAGAGAAAGGAGACGTTATAGAAGTTTACAAAATTACACACAATATAGACAAAACAGATTCAGAGCTTTTCTGCAGTAGCATACCTTAACAGAACCCAGACCTTACCCTGTTGGTAGATAGAGCTGACAGCACAACAGTGAATTGTCCTCCTGATTCACTTTGCTGTTATATTTGTGTTTTGTGGTTAGTGTATTTTATGGTATGGAAACTAGCAAGATCAAACTTCCTCATGGCCTAGGAAAAAGTCAAGCCCAGCATCATGGGGATAGGAGGATATTAGGTCATTCGCATGTGTAATAAAAAATGAAAGACACAGAAGTAGGTTTATCTCCTTTTCTCACACTAGTAGAATTCTGGGTCATTCAAATAAGTTAATGGTGGATGGTGCAAGATAAATAAAAGGAATAGCTATAAATAACACATAGTTAAACTGAGGATTTTATTGCCACAACATGAGGCAATAACTGAGTGTAGATGACTTTAAAGGGAATGAGACAAATTCATGGAGGATAAGGGTTTTCTCAATGACTATTTGCTGTGATGGAAATTTACAATTTACAGGCTCAGAGGGAGCCTGTGACTGAATTGCTAAAAGGGGAGAACGATACAGTATATGGTTGGCCACTGGGAAAAATAAGGTGCTAGATTCATGGCTGCATTCATCCAATGTGATTAACTAAAACCCTAGCAAACCGCCCAGAGTCCCCTCGTGGGAGATGGCGCGGTGATAGAAGTCGAAACATAAATAAATAAATAAAATTTGGGCATACTAAATTTGGTTAGTGTTAGCCTTGGATAGTGTTTTTGTGGACTCACATGTTGTGCAGACCCAACTTGTTTGGTTACTTTATGGATCAATGTATTGTTGGAACCCAGAAAATGAGTTAATTTGATAAGTATCATTTGATAAGATGTATTCAGCGGGTAAGATGCCAGGCTTATCGATCGGAAGATCACAAGTTCGGAGGTTCGAATTTCTAGCCCCACGTGATGGAGTGAGCTCCCGCACTAGCCCCAGCTCTTGCCAACCTAGCAATTCGAAAGCATGCAAATGCAAGTACAGTAGATTAATAGGTACCACTTCGGTGGGTAGGTAACAGCATTCCGTGCACGTCATGCCAGCCACATGACCGTGGAAGCGTCTTTGGACAACGCTGGCTCTTCGGCTAACAAACGGAGATGAGCACCGGCCCCTAGAGTCAGACACGACTGCACAAATGTGCGGGGGGAACCTTTACCTTTTTATTCTGTGAATACATTTATGGGTCATAATTCTAATCCAACATGACACTTAACATTCTTGAAGTGATGTCCTCTGCTTACAATTTTATTCAGTGGTGAACAGTAAAAATACAATGTCATAATACCATGGCACAGTACCCAGAAGTCTGAAATTCCCACCAATGGGAATATGGCCAATCCCAAGTTCCATGCAGTTCGTGCAATATAGATGGAAAATGAGCCTCATAATGGCTTTAGTTGCATTATTTCTAAGCCAAAAATAAGTCGCCTCAGTTGCTGAACAGGGACAATGTCATGTGATCGCAGGCATGGAGATGATCTTGGAACAGTGCAAACGTTACGCGTGCAACTGCATTAGATGAAGATAGATGGTGGTCCTCTCATTCTTTTTCTCCCACTGATCAAGTAAACATTGCAGGTTGTTTAACTATGATAAAATCCAGGGAAACCAGCAGCAGGGATGGACTTACAGAAGGTAGAGGACTGGGATATCTGTACATATTAGAGCTTACACTAGCAGGAACAGAATCAGAGGTGCAAATAACTGTAGATATCATGCCACTCCCTAAAGTTATGTAGACATTTTTCCCCTTGCACCCTCTGGAACTATCTCTTAGAATGCTTCTACAAGGACACTTTTCTTACTTCATTCAAATCTAGGCTGACCATATTTCCTTGAGACAAAAACAGGAGATTGGGATGGCAAAAATGGGATGGGGTTAAACTTATGTAATATTCCGTATTCATGAAAAAGTAAGATGATAAAAAAAGTTTTTAAGAGTTTTTAAGATCCATTTGCTGGTCCTTAAACAGATTACTGTATATATAAAACTATTTTTGTTTTCATTAAAATGAAAAAGTTTTATTACATGAACATGTCTGTAGGTTGAGTCATGGCAACTAGATTTCTTTCTTTTGGTTGAAACATTTCGCTGCTTTTCCAAGTAGCTTCTTCTGGATGACTGAGAATCTTCATAGACATATTACATGAACATATTGAGCTAACAATTATTCTTCAGTGACAGAACTCATACAAAAATTTAGGTAGACATAGAGGGGGACTGTATTTGACAGGAGGCGAATGGGGAAAGTACAGCTCATGGGCTTTGTATCATCACGGATCGCAGGAAGGAGGGGAGGGGGGAGAGAAGAGAGGCAGGGAAGGGAGGATTCAAAAACTCCACGCCCGGCGAGGCTTCTCTTCCTTCTGCCTTCCCTCCTCCTCCTCCTGCTTTTTTTTTCTCCCTCTTTCTCTCTCTCCCACAATCCCAAACAAAAGACTCTCTCTTGCCAAGCTGGAGAAATAATCAGTTTCACTCTTGAAAAAAGGGGGTGGGATCACATCCCGAACGCATTTTAATAAAACAAACAGAGAGCAGAGAGCGACCAGCTAAGAGCAGAGCAGAGGCAGTGGCAAAGATGAGAAAATATTTAAAGTATGGCAAAAAGATATTTCAAAATTTATTTGGCAAGGAAAAAATCAAGAATCAAATTTAAATTATTACAAGATGCTAAAGAAAGAGGAGGGTTGGGGTTACCAGATTTTAAATTGTATTTTGAAGCCTGCTGTTTTTTGTGGATAAGAGAGTGGTTAACGTTGGAAAATCAAAAGCTTTTACAATTAGAAGGACACGAACTTAGATTCGGATGGCATGCATATATTTGGTATGAAAAAGCAAAAATGAATCAAGCACTTTTTAAATGATAATTGCATCTTGGCTGAATCAATCTTGCCATGCCTGACATTTTGCTAATTTTTTTAAAAAAACGGGACAAAATTAACATTTATATTAAAACGACGGGACGGTCAGGAAATGAGAAAAAACGGTACTGTCCTGTTTAAAACGGTACGTATGGTCAGCCTATTCAAATCTCTCCTCCAAATACATCTTTTCCATGATATCTTGGGCACAGTTCCAAGAGTAGGCAAATTTTTGGTGGTCAAAGGCCACACTTAACAGCTTGGGGGAGAAAGGGTTAAGGGCTACAAAGTGGATGGGATCACATTACACAAGTGGCAAGGAGTTTTGGGGGGTTTCTTTGTTTTTTAAGCTATGATACGCCTGTTTGAAGCATCTGTTTGCATCTGTTTCCTACTTCAAAGGGCAGGAAATTATGCTATCGGTTTTCAGCAGCCACAGTCAGAAAGCTACAAGGACTGCAAAAAGGGGGTTTGGGACCACAAGTTGCTCGCCCCTGCCTTCATCCCATCACCCTATTATACTTATGTGTGTGTGATTTATATGTATTTATACAGATGGGGCATATTACCACTTTTTTAAGCACAATATTGGTGACTTAACATGGGTGATGTGGAATTAAGGTATTGTTGTTTCTCCCCTCCACCATCAGCCCATGAGGATTCCTTTTCTTGTACTTCCTCCTATTCTTAGAGGCTTTCCTTATCCTTTTCCTCTGAGATTCTCCTTAGGTATATGAAACTGGCAGCTGCTGCCTTAAAAAGCTATCGAATGTTTCTATACTGGCCAATTTCCTTGCATTTCTCTTGTATTGTGGAATGGGGAGATGGCAGGAGAGTGGTATACAGCCACTGAAACATTGGATCCTGTGATTCTGATTCATCAGACTTCCATAGGATATTTCATATGCATGCCCAGCCATGGGTACCAGATCAAGACTGGCCCTTCCTATATGTTCACACTAGCCATAGGCACCCCTGTGCATGATGTGATTGCTTTCTGCACCATGCAGAGAGGGCTCCCATGCTGCTACTGGGCACCTGTCTTTATACAAAACATTTAACCAAGTCAGTTAAAGATTCAGCAGTTGCATTTGTACAACATACTAAGCTTGATTAGTTGATTATGGATAGGTTAGGGCTTAGTGCACTGTGTGAACCCAGTCCATTTGGATTGTTTAGGGTTCCATGTACTGGGTTTGCTGAGAAAATAGGTTAACTCTAATTAAACTACAGTAAGTGTATTGTGCAAACATTGACAAAGTGCATGAAGGTGGCTGAGACTCATTAGAACCCTCCACTTTTACATGTGGGCCATCCAACAAAGGACTCCCCTTATGGGAAGTATTTGCTCCTCTTCTCCAGGAGCCCTTCCTCATAGTTTCTTTATCTTCCTTATCCAGCTTTCCTGGATTCTACTGTATAGCATTGCACAGGTAGGCCTTCCACAAACAATTAACATGCCATAAGTGGGCATTCTCAGAAGTTATTTGAGCACCGCTCAGACCTACTCATGAGAACAGTATCTCCCCGTTTGATGATAACCCACTGATACGCACACCCCTCCAGGAGGTCTGACTAATCCTCCAACACATTCCTGGAGTTTGATTGCAAATTCTTGACCTCCAGATGAGGCCATGGCCAATCCCTTCATCCTCCTCCTGTCTTTTTTCTCCTTGTCTTTCTTCCTGCTCTTGCTATCAGATCCTTCTGCCTCTTTTGGAAGATGCCAGCCAGGGTTCTTAGGGTCTGCCCTTGAGGGACATCTGCAGGATTAATTCTGCATAAGACAATGACAGGTTGCAATGTGGGTCTTTTTTTAAAAAAAAAAAAGTTATGACAGACCTCATGTTTGTTAGAGAGCCATGCCTTTCACTATGTCTATGAAGGTTCTCAGTCATCCAGGTGGAATTGTCTGTAGCTTGAATCATGTCAACTGGATTTCTATTTTCTCAGTGGAAACGTTTCGCTCCTTATCCAAGGAGCTTCTTCAGTCTGAGCAAAGTTGGTAAGGGAATCCTTAAATATGTTTCTAGGTAGCTGTGTGACCTTACACCTGGGGCTAGGTCATGGTTATAGGTCATGGTTATAGGTCATGGATAACCATGACCTAGCCCCAGGTGTAAGGTCACACAGCTACCTAGAAACATATTTAGGATTCCCTTACCAACTTTGCTCAGACTGAAGAAGCTCCTTGGATAAGGAGCGAAACGTTTCCACTGAGAAAACAGAAATCCAGTTGACATGATTCAAGCTACAGACATGCCTTTCACTGTTTTGCTAAATCCAGGAGGTCACCCAGGCTAGAAGTTAAGTATGGTACAGTCAGATGCACATACTCAAACATCATAGCAATGCTTAAAAACATTATGGCCACACAAAATAAGATGTGGGTTGGTAGAAGGAGATCTAGCAAGCATTCTCTTCCTACAACCCATGTGTATCTAAAGGAATCCCTTTCCACAACAACTCCTCATCCTTTCACTTTACTTCCCTAAATTGGATGCTTTGCTAAACATGTTTGATGTACAACCATTCTTTTTTTTTATGGCTAAATTTTCTTGGGCTCCAAGATCACCGCAGACGGTGACTGCAGCCATGAAATTAAAAGACGCTTGCTCCTTGGGAGGAAAGCTATGGCAAACCTAGACAGCATATTAAAAAGCAGAGACATCACCTTGCCGACAAAGGTCCGTATAGTTAAAGCTATGGTTTTTCCAGTAGTAATGTATGGCTGTGAAAGTTGGACCATAAGGAAGGCTGAGCGCCGAAGAATTGATGCTTTCGAACTGTGGTGCTGGAGAAGACTCTTGAGAGTCCCTTGGACTGCAAGGAGGTCAAACCAGTCAATCCTAAAGGAAATCAACCCTGACTGCTCATTAGAAGGACAGATGCTGAAGCTGAAACTCAAATACTTTGGCCACCTAATGCGAAGAGAGGACTCCCTGGAAAAGACCCTGATGCTGGGAAAGACTGAAGGCAAAAGGAGAAGGGGACGGCAGAGGATGAGATGGTTAGATAGCATCACCGATGTAATGAACATGAATTTGAGTAAACTCCGAGAGACAGTGGAGGACAGGAAGGCCTGGCGTGCTATGGTCCATGAGGTCACGAAGAGTCGGACACGACTAAACGACTGAACAACAACAAAAAAAGGTAACTTCCCCACCCCTACTGACAGGCATTTATTGAAGATGAAGTGTTGTTAATGGAAAGGAGGGCTCCACTGCAGGCACCTGTGGCAGGGGCTGAGGCAGGCATGGGGGGAAGAGAGGAAAGGCCTGTGAGGGGATTGAATGTGTCCCACCCTCACAGAAGAAAACAGTTGACTTTCTTAATCCCAGCATGGATGGGTGGGTCACAGAGGAAGGGGGATACACCAATCTAACAACAGGATGCTATTCTCTATAGTCAGGACCTTTGTTGCAATTGCATTTGTTCTGACAAAGATATTCAACTGATTAAATTAAACCAGGCATTTAGGAGACTGATCTACCCACTCAGTGAGATCAATGTACGAATGAATAGAGCCAGATCATTTCCCCAGGAGAGCTTATTAAAAGACAGACCACAAAAACAGAACAACAGACCACCACTGGTTGTCAGCCATAACTCATAGTTCACACAACTCAAACACATTATTAATAAGCTATGAATCATACTGGACAACGGCACAGCACTTTCTCAGGCACTTGGTAGCAGGCCCATACTTGCATACAGATAACCACTCAACCAGGAGTAGATTCTCACAAGTAACTAGAAACAACAGGACAATGATGCTAATGTGAGAACCAGACCCTGCACAAGCCCAGATGTCTACTTTGCCCACATTTACACCAACATCACCATCATGGACTCCGGCAACTTCACACACAAGGCTAGAGGTGCCTTATTTGTTTGTTTGTTTGTTTATTTATATACATCAAATTTCTATCACCACCCATCTCCCCCCCCCCCCAAGGAGGGACCCTGGGTGGTCCCAGGGTTAAGAGCCTTAACACGCTCTTCCTCAAATGCAGGGCTTTCCAAACTTTTCACGTAGGTGACACACCAAAGGCGGTGCGTGAAAACTTTTGGGTTTTCGCGTGCCGCGGTGTCGGCGTCCTGCTGTGCCGCACGAAAACCCGGAAGCGCTGATGGCCCGGCGGCGGCGCGCCATCAGCGCTTCCGGGTTTTCGCACGACACACCTGGGCCCCGCAGGCGACACAGTACTGTGTCGTGACACACAGTTTGGAAAGCTATGCTCTAATGTGACATATACTATCGTCTGCCAGCAATGCCCCCCCGGATTCTATTAGGACATACAGGCCAGACTTTGTACAAAAGAATTAATGGGCCCAAATTTGACATCAGGACTCAAAACAAGGACAAAGCAATAACAGAACATTTTAACCTCCCAGAACATTATATTATAGATCTCAAAGTAGCAGTTTGAAACAAACAAACCAGATCAGCACAACTGAGCAAGAGACAGCTGAGCTTACATACTGTATATCAAAAGGTTTCAGGTATCTCAGAAAGGCTGAACCAATACAGTGGGTTTTTAACATATTACAATTGTTAATTGATAATGTACCTGTAATTTGACCCCCACACAACCTTCATCTGCATAACCACTCTGTATTCCGCTCCCTTCCCACTTCCCCCCCTCCCCCCCATCCCAATGTAGTTAAGCCACTCCATGCATCTGGTGAAGTGAATTGCAGCTCATGGAGACTTATGCCCTTTAATAAAATTTTTAGCCTAAAAAAGTGCTACCAGGCTGTTTCTAACTTTTGGTATCCATAGATTAACATGGCTGTCCTTCTACAATAATGCTACAATTTATCTTTACAGTTTTATTGTTTTGTATTGCTTTAATTTCATTATGTGCTGTAGCATATGACCATTTAGTTGAAAAATGGTCTGATGCATCTGCTCCTCTGACTGGTAATAGCAGGGCATGTTCATCATCAAAATATGAAGGACTGTGTAAGCCTTGAGGCTATCCACTGGGAGGGAGGGAAGGAGGAGGGAGAGAGGGAAGGAAAAAGAATGAAGGATGAAGGAATCTGGGGATAGAGAAAATAATTTTAGCAATGGGATATGTAAGGCTGCCTAGCAATGGGAGGCTCTGGAAAGATAGTGTTTGTTGGGTGCTCCCATGAGGGTTATGTGGAATGAGGATCATCATCATCATCATCATCATCATCTTGGGTGCTGCCCGACTCTCAATGACTCTGACTCACAACTATCAAACAAAGAAATTACAATAAAAAATAAAGGAAAAAACGGCAAGCAGGATGAAGTGAGGGGTCTCCCTCTCCCTCGCCAAAGGCCTGGGTGAAGAGCAGAGTGGGGGCCATCCGGATCTCAGGGGAAACCTCGTTCCAGAGGGCAGGCACTGCTACAGAGAAGTAAAATAGAAGGCTTCCTGGAAAAGTCCCCTTGGGGGAGATGGTGCAGTGACAGAAGTCGATACATACATACATACATACATACATACATACATACATACATACATACATACATACATACATAAAATGGGACTTTAGTGTGTGTGCTGGTATCTCTCCAAAGTAAATGGAGAAAGGAAAGTGCATACGAAGATGAAAAGGGCAAGTGAGAGGTCGTGTGTCCAAGTGTACATATAAACAGGGGACCAGATGAAAGCAACGTAAGGCTTTCACAAGTTGCTATGGTGGAGGGTGAAGAATGTAAAGTCTGTGCACTGGAGCCACAGCAGAGGCTTTCAAAAGGAAGGGGGTAGAGGTCTCCAGGCTAGGCCAGCCTCAAGCCCAGTTGAACAAACATCACTGTTGAGGCTCATCCAAACACACCAAGCACTTGCCAGCTTGAAAGGCCATTTCACCCAATCCCAACCATTTCCCTAGTAACAAGGAGTCCAGTGAAGAGGTGACATTTCTAGTGAGAGGAGCAGCAGCAGCAGCTTGGCCGTATCACCCCCCGTGTCTTAAAATATCATGCTGAAAACATTTCAGTGGGGAGGGGAGTGAGAAAGAGGGACAAACATTTCCTAGCCCAGAGCTCAGAAGCCTGGGATGGAGCCAAGAACACGAGCCAGACAAATGTCTATGAGTAGAAGGTCCAGCAGATGCAAGTCCCAGCTGCTTGGTCTATTCCCCTTTCTAAGAAAATCCAGAGCAGCAATTGGAGGAGACTCTTTCTTTCCCCAAGACAGAGCTGGATACTTCAAAACAAAACCATAGAATTGGAAGCTAAAGAAAAACACTGTTGATAGGAAATTTGTTGCTCCTATTTAAGGCTACCAGATCTGGGCTCCAAAAATCCAGACAACTCAGAAAATCCTCTTTTCTGCCATCTAGTGGTCACCTGGATCTTTGCAGCCCAGCTTTGACAATCCTACCTTTGATAGGAGCCATTCAGCCTCTGTTTGAAAACCTTCAAGAATACTCCACATTTTGTCCCAGTTTATTCAGCGGTCAAGCAGTTTGCAAAATCAGAAACAAAATCATGATATAATCTCAGTCCCAGTGTAACTAAATCTCTTTTCATATCTTAAGTCCCAACAATCATTTGGTCAAAGAACTTGAGTCCCACTGTGATAGAAATAAAAAGTTCTTTTTCTGAGAATATGTATATGTTTATGGGCATGTAGTTATTCTATTTATAATTTGCAGTAAGTTCTAAAGTTTTCATTAAAGTTTGTATGACTCATGACTTGTGTCACCTTAGACAACTTCTGAATCCCACCCACCCAGAACCACTGCTGTGCGGAATTTTTTACAACATGGGGCTCTTGAAATGCATTGGGATTGCCACTCCCAGAATTGCTCAGCTAGCAAAACACTATCTCTGCAAGCAAGTTACAATTAAAATGGGCATTGATCATTCTCCTGATAGAGAAATGAGCATGGAGTCCTTGGTGTTCTCTGAGCCTTGTTGTTTTCTTATAGACGTTTCATTGCCAGACTAGGCAACACCTTCAGTGCAAAAAGGGAGTGAGACTTGCTCTCTGTTTATATACCATGGCTTGTCCTGCTTGTGTTGGTGGAGCTGTTGTTCTCTCCTTAGGAGTTCTTTGATTGGGCTGTTTCCTGCTTGGTTGATTGACTGAGTTAATAGTTCCTTGATTAGGGTATATTGTGCTGTTTGATTGTTCCTCTGGTGCTAATCCTGGTGTTCATCTTTGCATATCTGGGTGTTGATTGCTGGCAAGGAGGTGTTCTGGCCTTTTGGCTTTTCTATTGTCTCTTATGAATGGTATGTAAATGTTGTTTACCTCTATGTGTCTGTTGATGGCTGCTTTGTCTGAGTGCCAAGCTTCCAGGAATTCTCTAGCATTTTTGATTTGGCTTGGTTTAGGATGCTCACAGTTTCCCAGTTGAAAGTATGGTTGGGTCTGTCCATGTGTGAGAAATGAGTTCTGACCTAGGAGTTTGCTGGTTCTGTTCCACATGAATGCATGGCAGATTCTTTGCTACTTCTGCTGAAAAGCAGTTTCATATGGCTATTTTTATGTGTTTATTTCTTTGGATGGAGCAACACCATTTTGTCTACTCTTTTGTTGTTGTTGTTCAGTCGTTTAGTCGTGTCCGACTCTTCGTGACCTCATGGACCATAGCACGCCAGGCCTTCCTGTCCTCCACTGTCTCCCGGAGTTTACTCAAATTCATGTTCATTACATCAGTGATGCTATCTAACCATCTCATCCTCTGCCGTCCCCTTCTCCTTTTGCCTTCAGTCTTTCCCAGCATCAGGGTCTTTTCCAGGGAGTCCTCTCTTCGCATTAGGTGGCCAAAGTATTTGAGCTTCAGCTTCAGCATCTGTCCTTCCAATGAGCAGTCAGGGTTGATTTCCTTTAGGATTGACTGGTTTGACCTCCTTGCAGTCCAAGGGACTCTCAAGAGTCTTCTCCAGCACCACAGTTCAAAAGCATCAATTCTTCGGCGCTCAGCCTTCCTTATGGTCCAACTCTCACAGCCATACATTACTACTGGAAAAACCATAGCTTTAACTATACGGACCTTTGTCGGCAAGGTGATGTCTCTGCTTTTTAATATGCTGTCTAGGTTTGCCATAGCTTTCCTCCCAAGGAGCAAGCGTCTTTTAATTTCATGGCTGCAGTCACCGTCTGCGGTGATCTTGGAGCCCAAGAAAATAAAATCTGTCACTGCTTCCATTTCTTCCCCTTCTATTTGCCAGGAAGTGATGGGACCAGATGCCATGATCTGAGTTTTTTTAATGTTGAGTTTCAAGCCAGCTTTTGCACTCTCCTCTTTCACCCTCATCAAGAGGCTCTTTAGTTCCTCTTCACTTTCTGCCATTAGGGTGGTATCATCTGCATATCTGAGGTTGTTGATATTTCTCCTGGCAATCTTAACTCCGGCTTGTGATTCATCCAGCCCGGCATTTCTCATGATGTACTCTGCATATAAGTTAAATAAGCAGGGTGATAATATACAGCCTTGTCGTACTCCTTTCCCAATTTTGAACCAATCGGTTGTTCCATGTCCGGTTCTAACTGTTGCTTCTTGACCCGCATACAGGTTTCTCAGGAGACAGGTAAGGTGGTCTGGTACTCCCATCTCTTTAAGACTTTGCCACAGTTTGTTGTGATCCACACAATCAAAGGCTTTAGCATAGTCAATGAAGCAGAAGTAGATGTTTTTCTGGAACTCTCTTGCTTTTTCCATGATCCAGCGAATGTTGGCAATCTGATCTCTAGTTCCTCTGCCTCTTCAAAACCCAGCTTGCACTTCTGGTAGTTCTCGGTTCACATACTGCTGAAGCCTAGCTTGTAGGATTTTGAGCATAACCTTGCTAGCATGTGAAATGAGCGCAATTGTACGGTAGTTTGAACATTCTTTGGCATTGCCTTTCTTTAGAATTGGAACGTAAACTGACCTTTTCCAATCCTGTGGCCACTGTTGAGTTTTCCAAATTTGTTGGCATATTGAGTGCAGCACTTTAACAGAATCATCTTTTAGGATTTTAAATAGCTCAGCTGGGATACTGTCTTCTCCACTAGCTTTGTTGTTAGTAATGCTTCCTAAGGCCCACTTGACTTCACTCTCTAGGATGTCCGGCTCAAGCTCAGTGACCACACCATCGTATTTATCAGGGATATTAAGATCTTTCTTGTATAGTTCTTCTGTGTATTCTTGCCACCTCTTCTTAATCTCTTCTGCTTCTGTTAGGTCCCTGCCTTTTTTGTCCTTTATCATGCCCATCTTTGCACAAAACGTTCCCTTGATATCTCCAATTTTCTTGAAGAGATCTCTAGTCTTCCCCATTCTATTGTTTTCCTCGATTTCTTTGCACTGTTCATTTAAGAAGGCCTTCTTATCTCTCCTTGCTATTCTCTGGAATTCTGCATTCAGTTGTTTATATTTTTCCCTTTCTCCCTTGCCTTTTGTTTCCCTTCTTTCCTCAGCTATTTGTAAAGCCTCATCAGTCAGCCACTTTGCTTTCTTGCATTTCTTTTTCTTTGGGATGGTTTTAGTTGCTGCCTCCTGTACAATGTTACGAACCTCCATCCATAGTTCTTCAGGCACTCTATCTACCAGATCTAATCCTTTAAATCTATTCCTCACCTCCACTGTATATTCATAAGGGATATGATTTAGGTCATACCTGATTGGTCTAGTGGTTTTCTCTACGTTCTTCAATTTAAGCCTAAATTTTGCGATAAGAAGCTCATGATCTGAGCCACAGTCAGCTCCAGATCTTGTTTTTGCTGATTGTATAGAGCTTCTCCATCTTTGGCTGCAAAGTATATAATCAATCTGATTTCGGTATTGACCATCTGGTGATGTCCATGTGTAGAGTCGTCTCTTGTGTTGTTGGAAAAGAGTGTTTGCTATGACCAGCGTGTTCTCTTGACAAAACTCTATTAGCCTTTGCCCTGCTTCATTTTGTACTCCGAGGCCGAACTTGCCTGTTATTCCGGTTATTTTTTGACTTCCTACTTTAGCATTCCAGTCCCCTATGATGAAAAGGATATCTTTTTTGGGTGTTAGTTCTAGAAGGTGTTGTAGGTCTTCATAGAACCGGTCAACTTCAGCTTCTTCGGCATCAGTGGTTGGGCATAGACTTGGATCACTGTGATGTTGAATGGTTTGCCTTAGATTCGAACTGAAAGCATTCTGTTGTTTTTGAGGTTGTACCCCAGTACTGCCTTTCCCACTCTTTTATTGACTATGAGAGCTACTCCATTTCTTCTAAGGGATTCTTGCCCACAGTAGTATATATAATGGTCTCCTGAATTAAATTCGCCCATTCCTGTCCATTTTAGTTCGCTGATTCCCAAGATGTCGATGTTCAATCTTGTCATCTCATGTTTGACCACATCCAGCTTACCTTGATTCATAGATCTTACATTCCAGGTTCCTATGCAATATTGTTCTTTACAGCATCGGACTTTCCTTCCACTTCCAGACACATCCATAGCTGAGCGTCCTTTCGGCTTTGGCCCAGCCGCTTCACTCTTTCTGGAGCTACTTGGAATTGCCCTCCGCTCTTCCCCAGTAGCAATTTGGACACCTTCCGACCTGAGGGGCTCATCTTCCGGCGTCATATCTTTTAGCCTTATGATACTGTCCATCGGTTTTCTTCGCAAGGATACTGGAGTGGTTTGCCATTCCCTCCTCCAGTTTTGGACCACGTTTTGTCAGAACTCTCCGTCATGACCTGTTCTTCTTGACCTGACTTCATTGAGTTACGCAAGCCCCTTCACCACGACAAGGCAGTGATCCATGAAGGGGATCTACTCTTATGCCATTTTATCTATCATGTCTACTCTTATGCCATTTTATCTCCTTCACAGGCTACTTCTGAGTGTTCCGAGGGACAGCCACTTGCTGCCAGCATTGCTGTTTCCTTGAGCATTTGTCAGTTTGGTAGACATTGTAGCTGGGCTGCAGTTAATAAGAGTTCGGTCTATATTCCCTTCTAGCTGAGTTGCAGGCCACAGGCACAGGAGAGGGTACAGGGTAAAAACCGAGGGGGATGCCCAACGGGCCTTGCACAGGGACCTGTCACTCTGGCTATGTCTGAATACGGGTCTACCATTCTTTTGCAAGAGCACTAAACCTGTGTTCAAAAAAGCCCAGCTTGAAAGTTTTGAAGGGCAGAAAAAGGGTGCACACGGGATTAAGTGGGAGGGAGGCCACCTGATACAATGGGAGAGCTCTGTCCCACTTTATTCTGAATCCCTTCTTTGGACCATTGATTGTTTTTGGACATGGATTTAGAGCTCTTTCAGGAGAGTGGTACACCTGTGTACAAAAATACAGGTCTACCAGAAATCACTAGCATGGAGAACTCCTTCAACACTGGTAACCTGTCACTTGTGCAACTTGAAACATGGCTGAAACCTGGATCCCAGACATCCATCCATAGTTGGCTGGGCTCACCCAATAACATTTTAAGGACAATGATTGGTGGCTGTGTTTCCCATCCTCAAGTGACATTGAGTGGAAAGGGAAATGCTTCCAAGGGAGTCTACCAATTGTGGCTTAAATTGTTCCACATTAAAACCATAAGGACCAGGTTGCCGGCCTTGTAAATGAGGCAAAATAGGGCTTGGCTGTCACAACAGTGCAATTTATATTGGAATATTTTTCTACCAACATCAAGAACTGAAGGAATGCATGTTAATTCAGCCATGAAGAGCCCTAATATTTATTTGGCATATATTTCTCACTACATTTTGTCCATAGAGCAGATAAGGTATAACATCCTTGATTATGTTGTTTTCTCCTCTTATCCTACCCTTTAACACATTTCTATCTTTTGAAGCAGGCTTACTTCTGAGTAAATTGTTTTATCCTCTTTGCTTGCTCATCCCAATCTGTTGGATGACCTTCCTCAGTGAACCACTGGGTGAGGTCATCCAGTTTGCTCCTGTTGACCTATCTGACCAATAAAATAATATTTAATTGTTGTTGTTTATTCGTTCAGTCGTTTCCGACTCTTCGTGACTTCATGGACCAGTCCACGCCAGAGCTTTCTGTCGGCCGTCACCATCCCCAGCTCCCCAATGGTTGAGTCCGTCACCTCCAGAATACCATCCATCCATCTTGCCCTTGGTCGGCCCCTCTTCCTTTTGCCTTCCACTTTCCCTAGCATCAGCTTCTTCTCCAGGGTATCCTGTCTTCTCATTATGTGGCCAAAGTACTTCAGTTTTGCCTTTAATATCATTCCCTCAAGTGAGCAGTCTGGCTTGATTTCCTGGAGTATGGACTGGTTTGATCTTCTTGCAGTCCAAGGCACTCTCAGAATTTTCCTCCAACACCACAGTTCAAAAGCATCTATCTTCCTTCGCTCAGCCTTCCTTATGGTCCAGCTCTCGCAGCCATAGGTTACTACAGGGAATACCATTGCTTTAACTATGCGGACCTTTGTTGTCAGTGTGACGTCTCTGCTCTTAACTATTTTATCAAGATTTGCCATTGCTCTCCTCCCAAGAAGTAGACGTCTTCTGATTTCCTGGCTGCAGTCAGCATCTGCAGTAATCTTTGCGCCTAGAAATACAAAGTCTGTCACTGCCTCCACTTTTTCTCCCTCTATTTGCCAGTCATCAATCAAGCTCGTTGCCATAATCTTGGTTTTTTTGAGGTTTAGCTGCAACCCAGCTTTTGCACTTTCTTCTTTCACCTTCGTCATAAGGCTCCTCAACTCCTCCTCGCTTTCAGCCATCAAAGTGGTATCATCTGCGTATCTGAGATTGTTAATGTTTCTTCCAGCGATTTTAACTCCAGCCTTGGATTCCTCAAGCCCAGCATGTCGCATGATGTGTTCTGCGTACAGGTTGAATAGGTAGGGTGAGAGTATACAACCCTGCCGTACTCCTTTCCCAATTTTAAACCAGTCCGTTGTTCCGTGCTCTGTTCTTACCGTTGCTACTTGGTCGTTATACAGATTCCTCAGGAGGCAGACAAGATGACTTGGTATCCCCATACCACCAAGAACTTGCCACAATTTGTTATGATCCACACAGTCAAAGGCTTTAGAATAGTCAATAAAACAGAAATAGATGTTTTTCTGAAATTCCCTGGCTTTCTCCATTATCCAGCGGATATTGGCAATTTGGTCTCTAGTTCCTCTGCCTTTTCTAAACCCAGCTTGTACATCTGGCAATTCTCGCTCCATGAATTGCTGGAGTCTACCTTGCAAGATCTTGAGCATTACCTTACTGGCATGTGAAATAAGTGCCACTGTTCGATAATTTGAACATTCTTTAGTGCTTCCCTTTTTTGGTATGGGGATATAAGTTGATTTTTTCCAATCTGATGGCCATTCTTGTGTTTTCCAAATTTGCTGGCATATGGCATGCATCACCTTGACAGCATCATCTTGCAAGATTTTAAACAGTTCAGCTGGGATACCGTCGTCTCCTGCTGCCTTGTTATTAGCAATGCTTCTTAAGGCCCATTCAACCTCACTCTTCAGGATGTCTGGCTCTAACTCACTGACCACACCGTCAAAGCTATCTCCAATATTATTATCCTTCCTATACAGATCTTCCGTATATTCTTGCCACCTTTTCTTGATCTCTTCTGCTTCTGTTAGGTCCTTACCATCTTTGTTTTTGATCATACCCATTTTTGCCTGGAATTTACCTCCGATGTTTCTAATTTTCTGGAAGAGGTCTCTTGTCCTTCCTATTCTATTGTCTTCTTCCACTTCCGCACATTGGTTGTTTAAAAATAATTCCTTATCTCTTCTGGCTAACCTCTGGAATTTTGCATTTAATTGGGCATATCTCCCCCTATCACTGTTGCCTTTTGCTTTCCTTCTTTCTTGGGCTACTTCCAGTGTTTCAGCAGACAGCCATCTTGCCTTCTTGGTTTTCTTTTTCTTTGGGACGTTTTTTGTTGCCGCCTCCTGAACAATGTTGCGAACTTCTGTCCATAGTTCTTCTGGGACCCTATCTACTAAATCTAGTCCCTTAAATCTATTCTTCACCTCCACTGCATATTCCTTAGGAATATTAGTGAGCTCATATCTAACTGATCTGTGGGTCTTCCCTATTCTCTTTAGTCTGATTCTAAATTTTGCCATAAGAAGTTCGTGATCTGAACTACAGTCAACTCCAGGTCTTGTTTTTACCGACTGTATAGATGTCCGCCACCTTTGGCTGCAAAGGATGTAGTCAATCTGATTTCGGTGTCGACCATCTGGTGAAGTCCATGTATAAAGTCGTCTTTTAGGTTGTTGGAAGAGAGTGTTTGTTATGCACAGTGAGTTGTCTTGGCAAAATTCTATCAGCCTATGTCCTGCTTCATTTTGTTCTCCCAGACCATGCTTGCCTGTAATTCCAGGTGTCGTCTGACTACCCACCTTAGCATTCCAGTCTCCTGTAATGAAAATAACATCTCTTTTTGGTGTATTATCTAGTAGGTGCTGCAGATCCTCATAGAACTGATCTACTTCTGCTTCTTCAGCATCTGTGGTTGGGGCGTATATTTGGATCACTGTGATGTTAAATGGCTTACCCTGAATTCGAATTGAGATCATTCTATCGTTTTTTGGATTGTATCCAAGCACTGCTTTAGCCACTTTATTATTAATTATGAAGGCTACTCCATTTCTTCTGTGGTCCTCTTGTCCACAGTAGTAGATCTGGTGGTCATCTGATGTGAAGTGGCCCATCCCAGTCCATTTCAGTTCACTGACACCTAAAATGTCTATATTTAATCTTGACATCTCACCAATAACCACATCCAATTTGCCCTGGCTCATAGATCTTACATTCCAGGTTCCTATGGTGTGTTGATCTTTAGAACATCGGATTCGTCGTTCACCACCAGCACCGTCGGCCGCTAGCCGTCCTTTCGGCTTTGAGCTAGCTGCGTCATCACATCTGGGGCTAGTTGAACGTATCCTCTGTTCCTCCCCAGTAGCATTTTGACCATCTTCCGACCTGGGAGTCCCATCTTCCGATGGTATACCGACATATCTTTGGTTGTACTGATCCATTTAGTTTTCATGGCAAGAATACTGGGGTGGGTTCCCATTACCTTCCCCAGGGATCGTATTTAGTCTGACCTCTCTGCCACGACCTTCCCGTCTTGGGTGTCCCTTCACGGTTTAGCTCATGGTTTCATTGAGGTGCTCAAGCTCCAGCACCACGACAAGGTAACGATCTCCTTTGCTGGAGAATATTTAATTACAATAATTAATTATAAGGAAAACTAGCATGCACAAGTGAAATGAGGAGCAGTGGCATTATATGTGAAGAAATTGTATGTGTGTATTGAGATCCAAGAATCTGAGCACAAGGGTCCAGTTGAAAGCATTTGGGTAAGAATACAAGGTAGGGGAAACAATAACCAAGACAGAAGATCCCAATAATAAAACTGGATCAGATTATAGAATGTTCAGAAAGGAAAGATAGAGTAATAACGGGAGACTTCAATTACCTGGACATCTGTTGGAAAACCAATTTGAAAGGTTTCAAGAGCAGAAGAAGGGCACATATGGGATGAAATGGGAGGGAGACCACCTGTTTCATTTTCCAAATGGTTGAATAAGAGATAAAAGGATAAGCTCTCCTAGATCTGGTGCTGGGCTTCAACATATTACAGAAGGGGGAGAATAGTCATAAATGCATACTAGATATCAGAGAGCCAATTCAACAAGCTTAGAAAAGTACTAGGCAGGATTCCAAGAAAAGAAATCCTCAGGTCCAAGGAAGCACAGAAGGGTTGGAATCTTCTCAAATATAAGACATTAAAAAATATATTATTCTAATGGGGAAAAAACAGGGGGTGGCTTAGGAAACGATTTTGGATATACAGGGAGCTTTCAGTTGAGCTAAGAATTAAAAGGGATATGTCTAAGAAATAGAAGATAGAAGCATACCAGCAAGTAGCTAACACCTGCAGAAATAAAGTCAGAAAGGTGACAATACAAAATGAATGTAGGCTTGCATGTGGGATACCTCAGGGCTCAATGCTCTCCCCTCTCCTGTTTAACATCTACATGAAACCACTGGGTGAGGTCATCCAGTATGCTGATGATACCCAGCTTTACATCAGCCTCAAGCTGCACAGGTGAAGCTGTCGAAATATTGACCCAATGTCTGGAGGCTGTTCAGGTCTGGATGGGGTGGAACAGACTTTGGCTCAATCCTGACAAGACTGAGTGGCTGTGGCTGTTTGGCCTTCCAAGGTCGGGGATGTTACCATTGTTGGTCTTAAATGGGGCTGCACTTCCCCAGTCAAGACCGGTGCGCAATGTGGGGGTCCTTCTGCACTCACAGCTACTGCTCAAGGAGCAGGTGGCAGCTGTGGCCAGGAGGGCCTTTGCACAGGTTCATCTGTTTGCCAGTTGCACCCTTTCCTTGATTGGGAGGCCATACAGATAGGTACTCATGATCACCTCACAACTGGATTACTACAGTATGCTCTATATGGGGCTGCCCTTGAAGCTATAGCTGGTTCAAAATGTATCATCCAGAAGCTTCATCCAGAAGCTACAGCTGGTTCAAAATGCAGCAGAGCGAGCAGTAATGGGCGCCTGTCAGCATGTCCATGTGAAACCATCACATGGACCCACTCTGTGGTCACCTCCCGGGCTGTCTTAACCCAGCAGGAGCCAGGATCTAACAAATAGATGGCTGAATTAACAGACAGAAGAACCTTGTCCACTTCTTTGGGTGTAACACAATCCAACTCAGTCCAGATAACATAACAAGACTGTGCCGCAGGCAATTCACTTGGACTTGCCCAGTCAAGAGTCCAACTCTGAGTGAATCTGAGCGACCTTGTCAGAGTACCTGACTACCATGAATGAATTTAAGTCTCCAGGACTATTCAAGAGTTGGAAAGAGTTGGAAATGTCATTTTGGAGCCCTTGTCTTTGATCTTTGAGAAATCATGGAAGCCAGGCATATTTCTCTACTCAGCATTGGTAACATGACATCTACTGTAGAATGTTTTCTCCAGTTCTAGGCACTGCATTTGAGGAAGGACATCGACAAACTGGAACATGTCCAGAGGACAGAAACCAAGCCAGTAAGAGTCTTGAAGGGAAAACGTATGAGGAGTGGTTGGGAACATTGGCTTATGTTTAGCCTTGAGAAAACTGTGGGGAGATAAGATTGCTGTCTTCAAGCAATGAAGGGCTGTCATGTAGAAGTTTCCTTTGCTGCACATGTTTAAACAAAGGCTAAAGGGCCATCTTTTCATGATCTATAGTAGTACAACTCCTGCATTGGGGAGGGGAACAGACTATATCATCTCTCTTCCAACCCTTACATTATATTATTTGTGTATTTGAGATGGGATGCTGTATAAGTTTAATTTGCATGCCCAGGCTGCAAAAGCAAGGAACTACAGGTAGTCCTCACTTAATGACCATTTGTTTAGTGAGAGTTCATGGTGCTGAAAAAACTGACTTACAACCGGTGCTCACACTTACAACCTTGGCAGCGTCCCTGTGGTCACATGATCACAATTTGAGCGTTTGGCAACCGGTTTGCATTTATGACCGTCGCAGCATCCCATGGTCATGGGATTGTCATTTTCAACCTTCCCGGACAGCTTCTGGCAAGCAAAATCAATGGGGAACCGTGTGATTCGTTTAACAACCACGTGGTTCACTTAAAAACTGTGGTGATTTGCTTAATGACCGCTGCAAAAAAGGTCGTAAAATCGGGTCAGATTCACTTAATGACCACTTCACCTAGCAACCAAAATTCGTCTCAATTGTGGTTGTTAAGTGAGGACTACGTGTATATCTGAAGGGGCGTGGTGGCTCAGCGGGTAAGACGCCAGGCTTGTCGATCAGAAGATCGCAAGTTCGGAGGTTCGATTCCCTATCCCCGCGTGACGGAGTGAGCTCCTGCACTCGCCCCAGCTCTTGCCAACCTAGCAATTCGAAAGCATGCAAATGCAAGTAGATGAATAGGTACCACTTCGGTGGGTAGGTAACAGCGTTCTGCGCATGTCATGCAGCCACATGACCGTGGAAGCGTCTTCGGACAACGCTGGCTCTTCGGCTAACAAACGGAGATGAGCACCGGCCCCTAGAGTCGGACACGACTACACAAATGTGCGGGGGGAACCTTTACCTTTACCCGTATATCTCATTATTTTGAAAGCTAATTCCTGAATAGAGCCGGTTTGGTGTAGTGGTTAAAGCATCAGGCTAGAAACCAGGAGACCATGAGTTCATCCCACCTTAGGCACAAAGCCAGCTGGGTGACTTTAGACCAGTCATTCTCTCTCAGCCCTAGGAAGAAGGCAATGGCAAACCACTTCTGGAAAATCTTGCCAAGAAAACTGCAGGGACTAGTCCAGGTGCTTACCAGGAGTCAAAAACTGACTTGAAGGCTCTTCAATGATAATTATGTTGACTCTGGCCTTTGGGGCTAGAAAGGGGATAATGGATCTTGAACCTGCGCAGCAGCATTTTTAATGGTTACACTCTTTTGTTGAGGCAGTTTGGAATTTGATGAACGGATGCCACGTGATTGCAAGTCAATTAAATACCTAGTTGCGTCACTCACGTAATAAGCTACTGTAGGGCTAACAAATCTGGACTGCAAAAATAGCTGCTTTTCTGGATCCCTTTGCTGTCCGGACGTGTGTATGTGGCTTAACACGCTATTGGAAATCCTATTTGGTCATTTACGGTTCAATATATTGTGCGAACTGAGAACATTGATACTACAGGTTCACCTAAGCAGTGCCTTTTCCTATTTTCCGGCGACCGCGAGGCGAGATAACATTGGAACCCATCTCCTGAGACGGGACGAAGGATGATTTCGCAAGTCACTTCAGAATCCGCCGCTCCGACCGGCGCAGCATCTCCCTCAAGTGGCGCTCTGAGCAGCCGGTCAACGTGTCTCTATGGCTTCCGCCTTCACTTTTCCTGCTTCCGGTTTCGCCCTCCTTCGGCGGCAGTGGGGCCTGTGGGGCGATGGCGGCTGTACGGGGCCTCCGCATTTCGGTGAAGGCGGCTGAGCCGGAGCCCATGGAAGTGGAGGAGGGCGAGCTGTTGCTTCAGACCGGAGCCCCCGCTACCACGTCGCCTCAGACGGCCACGGCATCGGCGGAGGAACTAGCCGTGCCGGTGGGGCGCTCCCTGAGGGAGCTGTTGCCGGTAACGGAGCCGGGGAAACGGGCCGGGTGGAGGGGTCACGGTCCGCCGCTTCCGGAGGCCCTTAGACACATAAACCGGGATCCGAGGGTTGAAAAACAGGGGATTCTTTGCGCATGTGTAGAGTGTATTTCCATGACGAAAAGAGAGACTGAGTTCGCTGTGTTAGGATGAATGGAGTTACCGAGATACGCGGACGTTGACAAAAAGGCAGTGCGACCCTGATTAAAAGACTCTTCGATTTCTTCCCTCGTTGTTTCTTCTGCCTCCAACTCTGCTTGCATGGCTGCCTGACCCCAGATAAAAGCCTTCCCAAGATACTCTGGCAGATTTGCACTAAAAGGGAGTTTTATTTACTTACTTGGGCTTCGTCAGTCCGCAGACAAAGCAGCATTGCTGAGGAGGTTTCTCGGGGATGCTTCATGGGCTCATGGAGAGCCCTGTATGGAGGACATGGTGAAGGTGGCAGCTTTCTCACAGGTGGCAATACTCTTTTGGAGGGAACACTGTCAGTAGGCTGATGAGTGTAGATGTTTACCAGTCCTTTACTTTTGGCTTAAAGAAAACAAGGCATCTGTGAATAAAGGGTAGATTACTTCAGTTTAAAATTAACAGAAAGCCCCAGAAGAACAAGAAAGAGCAACTGAAATGTTCTTGCAGATTGGATGGCCCTTGTTAATAAGTTGGTTTGGATCTTTGGATGGGAATTGAGAGGTGACAAAGTTGGAGCAAGGAACTAGGAGAGACTTCACATTAGGAAAGTATGTTATAACTTTCATTGTTAATTGGGGACACTACAGAAAGACACAGCTTGGTTGTAGTTCTATTAATGATTGTTTTATTTCAGGACACTAGCAGAAGATATGAAAATAAAGCTGGGAGTTTCATCACTGGAATAGATGTGACTTCAAAGGTATTTATATACAGTGACGTGCTTTTTATCCACTTTGGAAACTTGGAAAATGTCAAATTTCAGATTCATTGACATGTTGTTGTTGTTCAGTTGTTTAGTCATGTCCGACTCTTCGTGACCTCATGGACCATAGCATGCCAGGCCTTCCTGTCCTCCACTGTCTCCCGGAGACATACACAAATGCATATTATATTATATGTATGTATATTAAGTGAGTTTCACTGCACTTCAATGTACAGGCATATTTGTACACTATAGCCCTCCCCCTTTAAAAATAGGGGTTGTTTGCAGGATCTAAGTCACATGTTCCTTGTGATTTTGTAAATTACCTATGTTTTTTAATAAGTATATAATGGCAAATGTAATAGTTTTCATTATTTTTTTTCTCTAGAATCTCTCAATGTGAGCTTACCTTCGTAGCTGGCTGTCCCCTGCATACATAATTCTGAGCCTGAAGAAATGTATTTCCATTCCCCAATGCAATCAATATTTAAATGGGACTGTGATATTGGAATAATTGAAAATAATGTGTGACACAAGATCTTGATCTCAGTATGCCTACACTGGGAATTGTTGCTCTTTCCTGTCGTCTATCATCAGCTGCTCTGATTAGTTTCTCTGATAGTTACTTGCAGAGACTGGGCTATGGCACTCTGGACTAATACCCCAGTTTTAGCAAGGCTATTGAATACAGCTGGTATTTTATTGCAAGAAGCAATTTATGAGAAGATTTTGTATCCTGAAACAATTGGGCTTCCTGCATATTTTTCTTAAATAATAAACTACCTATCTTCCTGCTGCGAAGTTAACATATTGTAGCTGTCTTAATTTGTTCCGAAGCTTGTTTAATGCTGGCTTGGATTTTATTTCCCAATTGCATCACTCCCTTCTATCGGGGAGAGCCAAATGTTTCTACATCACATGGAGACTTGATAGAAGGAGCAAGTTGTTACTCCAGTTATACTGCATAAAGCATCAGACCATAATTTCTGCTGCTATTCTGTACCAGGTAATGATGTAATACTGCACTGCAGCCCAAAAAATGAATTTAGGTTTTAAGAGCTATGAGAACCTTTTCTGCTTTTTGCAAAGCAGATATCAGCTGCTGTTACTACCAGTAACTTGGATGTTCAATCACCTCTTCTCTCCTTTTTGTAGGAAGCAATTGAGAGAAAAGAGCAAAGAGCAAAACGTTTTCATTTTCGTGGAGAAATCAATCTTGCTCAAAGAAATGTAGCACTGGATCGAGATATGATGAAAAAAGGTACTGAGAATTGTGTGTTCTTTAGACAAGTAAATCTTCCCATTTGTTCTGGGCATTGTAAAACTATTGGTGCTTTGGTCTTCCTTCTAGGTTGGATGAAATGCACGATTGACCCTCCTTAATGGGTACATTTTTCCATTTAGGACTTTGTTTGGAGGAAACAGAAATTCTCAGATGAAGCAACTATGAATAGGAAACTTCTAGTTTTTCATAAGCCTTCTTGGTTTTTTAAGAAATTGTTTATAATATATATACAGTTGTGTGGAAAAAAAAGTACACCCTCTTTATGAGTTCTATGGTTTTAAGTATCAGGACATAATAATAATCATCTGGTCCTTAGCAGGTCTTAAAATTAGGTAAATACAACCTCAGATGAACAACAACACATGACATATTACACCGTGTCATTATTTATTTTACAAAAATAAAGCCAAAATCTATAGACTAACAAAGATCACAAACTTAGAATTAGCTAGTGCCACTATGGAACAAAAACTGCATTTCCATTTTTTTTACATGGAATATTAGGAAAGTAATCAGCATATCTGTGGTCACACTGATATGTTTTATGCAGTGAGGGAGGGATTCATATAAAAATTAGGAAAGTTTGTTTTCAAACTTCGGTTGGAACCTTTGAAGAGGAAAGGAAGAAAAAGTCCAGATAGAACAAAACATAGGAGAAACAGAAATGTCACTTCCATTGGAGCTTACAGTGGAAAACTTTGTATAGATGAGGAAGGAATTCAAATGATACATTTCTTAACTTCAACACATGAATTAGTAGAGGAAAACAGTTGTGCTAGCAGTTTGGGAATCAGGCAGTTTGTATAGAAAAAGTAAGTGGCTAAATGTCTATTCTAGTACATAGTATCTGCCATATACTAAGTCAAAACATTAGTCCATCTAGGCTGGTATAGTACTGGACAGTATCAGAATTGAACATCAGGAGATACAATAATTTTACATGGGAATACGCTCACATTGAAGAAGCTAAAGTCTCCTTCCTTTTTAATGCAACTGCAGTCCTGTGATCCTTAAAGAAGAACAAATGCCATTGAATTTAGTGGAATTTACTTCTGATTTTCACAATGTGCACTATTCCCTGTTTTCAAAAGAGAGATGACCCCCTTTCACTCCTTTAACCTTGCTATGCCTACATTAGGGAAAGAATGTCAAGATTTGGAAAAGGGAATGAAAGGAATCCCCTTCCAAGTTTTTCATCTGGATCAGTGTTTCTCAACCTTGGCAACTTTAAGATGTGTGAACTCCCAGAATTCCCCAGCCAGCCTTGCTGACTTAAAGTCCACATGTCTTAAAGTTGCCAAGGTTGAGAAACACTGATCTAGACAAATCTCAGTGATGGTGGGGCAATCAGCCTTCCTTCCTTTTTTGAGCCGGTTTGTTTTTATCTTGAACCTTCAAATAAGTGATGGGAAAGTTGATCTACCTGCATTGTTGCCTGGTGTTGATTTTTGTTTTGTTTGCTTCTTTTCTTTTGTCAGTTGCTGACACTTAGACTAGATTTTGAATTTCTTGCAGCCATCCCCAAATTGCGACTAGATACCATTTATGTTTATGGTGTTGATGAAATGAGCACCCAGGATATTTTTGCCTATTTCAAGGAATATCCCCCTGCTCACATCGAGTGGCTGGATGATACATCTTGTAAGTACCCGAGAGTACATAAACTATGGTAAATTGGTTTGTTTTAAAAAGAAATATGATTAATTCTATGGGGATTGTCACCTTTACTTTCTGTTAAACTTACAGTGGGAATGGAAGGGTTTTCCCGTATGACATTTTTCTCACGCTGGAGACAAACTATTGCATTTTTCATTACATGTTTGTAATTTTGGCGCTATCGCTAACTGAATTTTTTCTTTCCTTTGAGGCAATGTTGTTTGGCTTGATGAAGTAACAGCCACACGAGCACTCATCAACATGAGTTCTATGCCTGGGGAGGAAAAAATAAAACCCGAAGAAAATTGTAAGAAAATAGAAGACTCCACAAAGAAAGGTAAAAACAACACGTTCCATAGCCATAGGACTTTGGGTTTTGAATGACACGTCTAGGCACATGTTAATTGGTGTTAAGTAGGATTGTGCAATTCACTGCTGGAACCACCCTTGCAACTCCAATGATAGTTTTGCTTGCAGAAAGCCTAGTTTCAGATTCTACCTCTAAATGTTGGGCGTATATTTCATCCATAGAATTCTTGCATCACCAGTGTGAAAAGGCCTTGGGTAACAGGACTGGAAAGGATTTTCAAGAAGGCTAGTGATCATAATAAAGGAGAATGATCATGTGAAACAGTGGGTGTGTTCAGAAGAACCAACTCAGTTGCAGGGCTTTAGTGCCAATCAGACTTAAGCATTTACTCAATTTTTACACAAATGGAAAGCAAAAAAGATAAGGGAAATACATTTCTTGGTTAGCTTTTTGCTCTTGGTGTAGCTCCTTCTCTTCATAGTTGACTAATTTTGTTTGCTCTCCTGAGTTTTTTATTTAAGTTTGCTGCATGAATCTCTGTTGAGGTGGACCATTGGTTTAGCTGAGCTTGTATTGCCTATGCTGTGGAAAGAGCTGTACCTCAGTGGTAGAGCACATGTTTTATATACAAAAGCTTTTAGGTTCAATTCTGACAATTGTAGGAAGGTATGGAAAGTTTATCTCCAATCTTTAGTTGTTTGGACTACAGCAAGCAATTAGTTAGGCAGTTCTTAGCTAAATAGGCAGTGGCCTTCCCTAATACAAGGCTGCTTCCTATGGAACCTGGAGAGTCAATATCAGTGTTAAAACTGCCAGCTGTGCTCCATTCTTGTGGAGAAATCCTGCTTCAACTCATGACTTCTGTATTTGGCACTTCTGGATGATCAACTAGGGCAGAGCTTTCCAAACTCTATGTCAGGACACATTAGTATGTCAGCTGCAGTGTCTGGGTATGTCGTGGCTGCTGCTGCCTCCGAGCCCTGCCAGGATTCCAGGCAGGTCCTAGTGCCTGCCTTGTACCTTGCTGCCTCCAAACCTGCCCTGCCAGGATTCCGCGCAGGTCCTAGTGCCTGCCTTGTGCCTTGCTGCCTCCAAACCTGCCCTGCCAGGATTCCACGCAGGTCTTAGTGCCTGCCTTGTGCCTTGCTGCCTCCAAACCTGCTGTGTTTCCGCGCAGGTCCTAGTGCCTGCCTTGTGCCTTGCTGCCTCCAAACCTGCTATGATTCCGCACAGGTCCTAGTGCCTGCCTTGTGCCTTGCTGCCTCCAAACCTGCTGTGATTCCGCGCAGGTCCTAGTGCCTGCCTTGTGCCCTGCTGTAAGAGTGTGTCACGAAATGATGCATGTCTAAAAAGTGTGTCACCAACATGAAAAGTTTGGAAAGCTCTGAACTAGGGCATCGTTTACTAATTACAATCAAGAAGGTAACAATTGTAAAATATATTTTTGTTTATTTTAGAAAAACAGGAGGAAAGCTCAGATGATGAAACGGAGGAAGGCGAGGTAGAGGATGATCATCCAAGTGATACAGAGGTTAGTGCGGGATGTCTGGGCTAGGGCCAAGTCTGTTTGGATAAGAACCATAAAAAGAAACTGAAACTAAGAGAGAGATTACCTATATAGTCTTCCACAACTTGAGCATTGTCTAGATATGTGCCCTACACTTCCTAGAATTCTTAGCAATTACTGTGTTGGCTGAGGGATTCTGGGAGATGTTCTGCATATCTGAAGAGTACCCAGATTGGGGAAAGCTGAAATAAATAGCAGAATAAGGCTGATGAGTATCTAGAGCAGGGCTTTCCAAAGTTTTCCCGCAGCGACACACCAACTGCCGTTGGTGTGTCGCCGCAGGAAAACCTGGAAATGCCGCCGTTGCAGCAGCGCGCAAAAACCCAGAAGCACTGCTGCCGCTTTCATGTTTTTGCGCGCCGCCATTGGTGTGTCGCCGCGGGAAAACCCGGAAGCGCTGATGATGATCAGCGCTTCCGGGTTGTGTGGCGACACAGCAGACTGTGTGGCGACACACAGTTTGGAAAGCTCTGATCTAGAGTCTCATTTCCCATAGGGAACAAGTTTCATTGACAACCACAAATAAAATGTAATTATAACATAGGATTTGGGATTGGCTGTGGATTAGACCAAAATGGGCCCCTCGAGCTGAGCTTTGTGCTCCTCTCAAGGACATGCGTGCATCACCTCCCAATTTCATTCAACTGAATGGAAAGATCTGTGAAAGCAGAATCAAAATTTGAAGTGAAACTGGGCTGGGCTGGTTTCTTCAAGCTGAGGTACCTGAGCTGAACTGGAACTATGTCTTTGTGGTTGTTACAATCAGGCCTTTTGTTATCATGGTCACTCCTGAAATAACTAGCCTGAAATGTTTTTTTTTTCTCCAGCTGGACACTTTATCCCAGGTGGAAGAAGATTCCCTTTTGCGTAATGACCTTCGCCCAGCCAGTAAGCTGGCCAAAGGCAACAAGCTCTTCATGAGATTTGCCACCAGAGGTAAAGAGCTTGACCTGTACAAAGAGCCCATTGCAACATAGTGGACAGTTATGACCCAGTGATATTATTGTCTTGATTTTATGGCCCACATAAATATTTCATGAACCCTGTGTATTGCTCTCACTCATAAGTCATAAGGTGCCAGTTTGCTTCCGGATTCAATTCAAGGTGTTGGTTATCACCTTTAAAGCCCTACATGGTATGGGACCAGGTTACCTGAGGGACCGTCTCATCCCTGTTACATCAACCCGTCCCACCCGGTCCTGCAGAGAGGGCATGCTACGAGCCCCGTCTGTAAGAGAGTTCCATCTGTTGGGGTCCAGGAGGCGTGCCTTCTCTGCAGTAGTCCCCGCCCTCTGGAATATTCTTCCCCCTGAAATAAGATCGGCCCCCTCTCTCCTGGACTTTAGAAAAAACCTAAAGACCTGGTTATGCCACCATGCTTGGGGAGGGGAGGGGAACAGCCAGTCTTGGGGTTGGCTGGTCTCTTAGATCTGCCTTGACCAGCCTTACCGACCTATGGGATAAGTAAGATCTACCATTGCTTGGATCGGACTGTATTAGACGTTTGTATTGATTATTATTGTTATTTATGGTTTTTACTGATTTTAAACTCTTATTGTGAACCACCCAGGGTCCCTCCTTGTGGGGGAGATGGGCGGGATATAAATATGACAAATAAATAAGTCATCTTTGCAGAACCTTCCATGAATTATAGTGTGATGCCTATAGAAGAAGATACAACCATTATGCCAGAAAGCTAAGCCAGTGAATTCCCTTGCTTAGCACTGGTGCCTCCCAATCAGGAATGCTGTTTCAGAGCTGAGAGTCTGTTTCCCTAAATATAGATGATAGTATTAAAGGTCAGGGAATATGGGAAAAGAAGCTAGTTTAACTCTGTGTTTGGCCCTCCATTAATCAGGTGTAATGTTTTCTCATTTGTCGTCTTGCTACAATTGTAGTGGCTCTTTTTTTTGCAATGGCCACAGACAGTTGTTTCCATCTGGTGCCTTCCAGAATAGGTTCACTGATAAATTTCTCCGGAAAAAGCAGCATTTCACAAACAATGACTTGATGTACATTTTTGGCCTTATTTACCAGCATATTTGGAAATTTAAGCTACTGAATTATTAGCTGGTCTTGCTTACCTACTGTTCTAAAATTCTTTTGAAGTCCCTTAATCCAAAGCTCTCTGAGAGCAGGATTCAGAAATTCATGCAGTTAGTGCAGCATCAGTGGATATCAGTCCAAAAGAGGGGTCCCCAACCTGTGGGCCACAACCCACTAGTGGGCCGTGGCCTGTTAGGAAGTGGGCTGCGGGGCTCCCACCTGCAAATCCTGCCCCCCGGTGCACGCGATTACCCCGCCCCCGGTGTGCGCGATTGGCTCCCGCCTGCAAACCCCGCTACCACCCCCTGGTCCGTGGAAAAATTTTCTTCCACGACCGGTCCCTGGTGCCAAAAAGGTTGGGGACTGCTGGTCTAAAACTTCTAGGGAAGGAATGCCCACCACTTTCCAAAAAATAGTTAGGATCTGTCTGCTAATATTTATCCAAAATTGCCTTCCCTTTTCAATTTTGAATTCCACTTTCTTAGGATTTTCTTACTGAAGAAAATATATCAAATAGAAACCAACTGGGATTGCTCCAGTTTGAACTTAGCTAATGTAATCTAATAGTAATTGAATAAATGAAAGTCGCTGCACCAGTTAAACATCAACCTCTAACACTGTAAATATTCTTGTTGATAAGGGATTATTATAAAAGATTGTCCATGAAGCCAGTTGTTTGTTTGCTTTGAGGATTCTGGCGTATAAATCACAGTAAGAAATTAAACAATATTGTATGAAAATTCACCTTAAAGCTGCCCCATTATGCAACCTCACACCACTTTCCAGGAGGTGGTTATTTCTTGACAGTACACCTAAGAGTATAGAAGTATGACATTCAAGTAAAAAGCCTATTATTGGAGATGATTGCTACAATAATTAATCAAAAATTGCACAGAAATTCCAGAAGAATTAAAAGCATTTGTAAATCTGTAAAATATTTTAAGATTTTAAAAACTAGGTAATAAAATGTAATGTGTTGCTAAAATGATCACAACATGGATGCCGAGTGGCCCTCTCTGGAAGGGTCTGCCATAACCAGGATGCTACTGAAGAGAAGTCAGTCTCTTAGCAGTCACAAAGTGTGTCAGAAGATCATTTTTATCTGGGTAGGTTTTCATCTCATCTTTTATCCTTTCCTAATGCTTTCCACTCCCAGACTCATAGGTTTCCTTGTAGATCAGGTCTCAGCTGTCCATGGAACACAGCAGTGAAACGTGATCGTGATTATTTTATTTTCTAGTTTTTGCTTTTTAAAACATTTTTAGTGAAATAACACTCAAAATATAGATATTAAGCCTCTACAGACTTAACCCATCTATTTTGAGTAAAAAACCCCAAAGCCCACAGCATTAAAAAGGATTAGGGTTACATTTGAGCCGCTGAAATTGATTCCCACTGTGGAAAGAATTTGTGATTAGTTCCGTAGTTTCAGTAGTACAGAATGTCCCTGCACCCACTTAGCTTTTGTTTTACTCTTACAGATGACAAGAAGGAGCTTGGAGCTGCCAGGAGAAGCCAATATTACATGAAATACGGAAATCCTAATTACGGAGGCATGAAAGGCATCCTGAGCAACTCATGGTGAGCTAGGGAGAGAGACCCCCTTGGGGATTACATTATCCAAAGTGAGCTGTCATGCTAGCCTGGTTCCTTTGTTCCGGAGTATCTTTCATTTCCCACAGATCATGCGTTTGTCTGGGAAGTACTCTCTCAATATGCTCTTCATTCCATACAGCAGCATCCGTTAATGCACTGGTTTCCTTAGGGCTGTCTGTAGTCCAGGCCTAGCTTGGTACATTCTTGAAATGTGGAATTAGGCACATGCTTGATTAGAAGAAGGTATTGCAAGTGGAAGAGCTGCAGCAGACAGCACAAGAAATAAATCCTCAGGAATACTGGGGATAGGGGTGCTCTTGCCCTTGGATGCAGGAAATATCTAGAAAAGGTTCTTAGACCTCCGTATAATTTTGAGCTGTAGTTAGAAAAGGTGCCCACACATCTGCAAGGCCAAATTAATACGAATATCTGGGGATGGGTTGGGGGATAGGCAGGTTTCTCGGTTGTGAGAGTTGGACTGGCACAATATGCTAAGCCCTAATCCTGGATTGACAAAATACAATTGCTATGTTCATAGCAAACACAGCATATTCGCATAACATGCTATGACTAAACAAATGTAAACTGTGTTATGGTGTAACACAGTGGTCTGGTTCATACAGCCCTCTAAGACACTCGCTGGGTTCTCACAGAACACTGAACTATAACTATAACTGAGCTTCATTTTATCTTAGTCTAAGGCAGGGTTTCTCAACCAGGGTTCCATGGAACCCTAGGGTTCCGTGAGAAGTCACTAGGGGTTCCCTGGGAGATCACGATTTATTTAAAAAATGATTTCAGATTCGGACAACTCCACATTAGAGGTAAGTTTCATTCTTTATTTTTAGTTCAAGAACACTGTTCATGCATATATACAGGCCTACACATGAAACAAATACAATAGTTTTGTAACTATTTTGTAATATTTGAGCCTGAATGTGCAGGGGTTCCCCAAGGCCTGAAAAATATGTCAAGGGTTCCTCCAGGGTCAAAAGGTTGAGAAAGGCTGGTCTAAGGTGTTATGTGAACTTGCTCAGAACATGGTAGTGACAAAAGAGAAAGTGAAAGTTCATCACTTTCTGGGTCATGTGCAAAAGGAGCAGGGCACATACAAATCTTTCCTGAGCAAGAATTCACTGGTTACATCTGAATTTGGCTAGAAGCCCAGTCTAGTGGAAGGTTATAGGGAAAACTTACGTTGACCATGGTGGGGCACGTGATAGCTGTAGATCTTTTGTGTCTTTGCAGGAAGCGGAGGTATCATTCACGCCGGCTTCACCGGGATGTGATTAAAAAAAGAACTCTCATTGGGGATGATGTTGACCTGACATCCCCTTATAAACATCATCATTCAGGTAAGTGGAAACAGTTTTTGTAATGCAATCAAATGATAACTACTTCCAGCACAGTTGGTCTGTGTTCATTATAAAACTGGTGTATTTATATAAAACGGGTGTATGTACAGTATATGTCTGTGTAATATTTTTTCTTCTGATGTAAAGGCTTTTGCTACCTGGTTTTGCAGGTATGTGGGCTCTCCAGTAAAAAAAAAAGTCTGCATTGTGGAATAGCATTGTGAAAGGAAGGAAGCAGTCACAATATTCTACAAGAGTAGGCTTTGGGACTGTCCCTTCAGTCCTCTCTAAAATCAAGAGACTGTGTTCCTGGAATGTAGGGCAATATAGTTTAAGAATCCAAGTCAGTGTGTGGAGCAAAAAACACTCTAATAACAAATAGGAAAAAAACAGTAGATAAATATTTTAAGGCAGGAGTTGGCCTCATCGTCCAGCCCCAAACTCAGATAAAACTAATTCCATTGTTTCAGCCTTTAGAATTTGATTCTTGCAAAACCAAAAAAACCAAGACCTGCACATACAAATTACATCTACAAGCAAACTACAAAATTACCAGAGAGCAAACATTACTTCTCTATACAGAATACTTCAGTGAGACCTTTACACTAACATCTGGTCACTGATCTTGCACTTTAAGGTCTTTTTCAAGGATTCTAAGAAAATAAAATCTCTGTAAAGAAGGAGACAGCATCTAGCTGATCTTGACAAAACTGTGCAGGGTTAGACCTGATTATTACTTGGATGGGGAACTCACTAGAAATTCTGAGGCTGCAGGTGAGATGAGAAGTTGAAAAAACATCCTGGGAGAAGGCAGTGGCAAACCAAAATGAAGACTACATGTTTGTGTTCCCATAGTCATCAGGAACTGAGTCAACTAAAGGAGGCTTTAATTTACAATTCATTATCATGATATTTGTTTTTAATTTTAAGAATTGAAATGAAGCCATTACATAAAACCAAAACAAGAACAACAGTAAACAAAGAAGCTTGGCTTATAATCAGAAAAAAAGATACCATTTTAGAAGACTGGCTTCTAGAAAATTATTAGAATAAGAATGAATGTAAAAGAAAACGTATTTCCAGTAGCGTGTCTTTATGATTCCTGCTTCTTGATTTTCGAATACCGTTTTTACAGTTGGGTAGGTAAGCCATATGTGCAGAAAAGATTTGATTTCCCCATAGCCTCTCTGACACTTAGATGGACTAGAAGGTAATGGTCAGTGTAATTCAATAAGTGTCCAATGCCATCTGTGTGCTGCTAGTTTTAATTATATTTTCTGGAGCTAAGCTCGGGTTGTTTTAATTGGTTGATGATTTCAGAGCCTTTCCTATTGAGAATTGGATAATGACAAATAAGAGATCATCTTTATCTGCAAAGCAAAGAAGTTTATTTTGGAATTTGAGTGCACGTTCATCTGAGTAACCTTTTAAAATTTTGTCCTGGCTTTTTCCTTCCCTGTATTTTCTTATGTTGTTGGTTGGTTCATGATTTTATCTGGATCTCTTCTCTCTTCATTAGAAGGTGGCCTATTCCCATATAAATCCAAATAATAAATAAATATTGACTTGTCCCAGTCATTACTGGTATAATAGGCAGGCTATTGCTTATTATCATAATTCACGATACATGGTACATAGGATACACGATTCTTTAGCATGGGAATTAGCAAAATAGATGTCTAATGTGCTTACTGCTTCAATAGAAGTCATTTGGGGAAAGAGGAGGTAGACTAAACCAGCAAAATATTTACTGAATTCTTATGTTTTGAGATGGCTGGGAGATCAGCTCTGGTTTCTTTTGCAGGTGCTCCATGTACCACCTAATGAAAGGCTTTTATCTTTTGTGTCAAATTATTTTTACACATAAAATATAGGGTGAGGTTTTAGCCGCCTTAGAATGATCATTCCTGCCTTACAGGATTAGTAAATGTTCCCGAAGAACCAATTGAGGAAGAGGAGGAGGAGGACCAAGATGATGATCAATATATGGATGAAGATGATCGTGTAGTTGTGGAATACAGAGATGAACTGCAGGCTTACAAACAGTCTCGTGAACGGAGTGCTCGGCGGTCCAGTGCTAGCGAATCTGACTCGGATGAAATGGACTATGATCTTGAGCTGAAGATGATCTCCACTCCTTCCCCCAAGAAAAGCATGAAAATGACTATGTATGCAGATGAAGTAGAGTCTCAGTTGAAGAGCATTAGGTAAGGCTGGTTTACATTCAGAAAGCTGGGTTCCTTTATCTCTTTATCCTAGATTACTTTGGTGAGCTGATGGAGGTTGACCATTGAATTAAGACTGCATAAAGGAGGAAAATTGGTTCAAAATATATTGGAATAATAGGCACACTGGTGATATCATGGAAAAACAGTAGAAACATTAAATAAAATTATTTAAAGCAGAATAAATGAAGCAATTGCAATGTAACTGACTGAAAGATTACAATAAGAGGGAAAACAGAAACTAATTGCTGGTTAATCAAATCAGGAAAAAAAAGATATTAAATTCAAAAGAAGAAAGGGTATATTGAAATATATTTTCCTTGCCTGTTCCATTCATACTGTTAACATACTTAAGCATTCTAAATACTTAAATGTAAAGAATATATATATTATATATATCATTCCAGTGGATGCTCAAGATTCTTAGATTGTTCAGGGTCAGTTAAAGGTGGTAATAATACAGAAAGTTAAAAAAGGTAAGGAAAGAAGTTGTAAAGGGGAAACGGTTTCTTTAATCAGCTAGATTAAATTATTCTAAGAAATAATAGAAAGGTCTGCCTCTCCATCTTGGGAGAGGCTAAAGCAGGGCTTTCCAAACTGTGTGTCGGGACACGTTAGTGTGTCAGCTGCAGTGTCTGGGTGTGTCACGGCTGCTGCTGCCTCCGAGCCCTGCCAGGATTCCACGCAGGTCCTAGTGCCTGCCTTGTGCCTTGCTGCCTCCAAACCTGCCCTGCCAGGATTCCACGCAGGTCCTAGTGCCTGCCTTGTGCCCTGCCGTAAGAGAGTGTCGTGAAATGATGCATGTCTAAAAAGTGTGTCACCAACATGAAAAGTTTGGAAAGCTCTGGGCTAAAGGCTTGGAGTTTGAAGGAATTCATCAATATCTCTTCTAGCATCCAAGAAGAACCCCCTCTTTTGTTCGTGTCAGCATTGTACAGACACCTGTGTGTCTTATTTATTTATTTTATTTTATTAAATTTATATTACTGCCCATCTCCCCTATAGGGGACCCTTAATGACATGAGCACGACATCTCATGATCTGGTTTTCCACTATGTGTTTGACGCCACCCGCAAATGTAATTTGCTTTCTACTTTAGATTCTCATTGGTTGTTGGTTCTATCCAGGGGCATATTAAAAGTGGCAGTAAAGGTAGTCCTCGGGTTATGACAGCAGTTGGGACCGGAATTTCCATTGCTAAGCAATGCGGTTATAAAGTGCAACATCATGTGACCACATCACTTAATGATGGCAATCCTGGCAATCCCCTTTGCAGTCATTAATCCTGGCAATCCCCTCGCGTGACCGCCACGTGGGAAGAGGTGCTGAAACCGTGTCCAAGCAGGCCAGAGGGCGAGAACTATGGGCAGGCTGGTGGGTGCTGCGGGTAGGCTCTATGGAGCATGGGCAGGCGGGCACTACAGATTACGAGATCCCCATGCTGCCCAGGGTCTCCTCAGGAGAAAAAGTGGCAGGAGCAGGAGCGACTTGCAACCTCCTGCCAGCTTCCCCATTGACTTTGCTTGTGGGAAGCCGCAGGGAAGGTTGCAAATGGCAATCACGTGACACTGGGACGCTGCAACCGTTGTAATTGTGAGCTGGTTGCCAAGCACCCGAATCACAAACACATGACCGCCGGGGCGCTGCGATGGCCGCAACTTCGAGGACCACTCGTAAGTCCCCCTCGTTCAGCGCCATCATAACTTTGAACGGTCGCTGAACAAGAGGTCATAACCCAAGGACTACCTGTATATTGGATTGATTGTGTTCCTATACATCTGGACTTTGAAGACATCACTAATTTCTTTGATTCTATGTTCCTCAATTAATTTTCTTGCATCTGAACTTTCCTATCGGTAACCAAATCATACATTTGCTCACACCAGTTGTTCTGTCCATGGTACCAAACCTCCATGTTGGATTGCCAAGACAGACTACGTATTTCCTGGAGAGTCAAAAATCCTCTCATAAGAGTGAAAGTTAACAATAAAATAAACATAGTTCTGTAATGCAATAATATGCAAAATAAGGCAGAATATAAGACTGTTATTAGTCAATATGTCCTGATTCTCATTGACACATCGCAGAAGTTAGTTACTAATACTGACTATAGTTACTAAAGCTGAAACAAATCAACTTGAGTCTGTATGTTCTGTTAAAACTTGTTTTTCTACAGTACATCAGAATATTAGGTTACAATACAGCTATGTAAGATAAATAATTGTGCAGTAACATAAAATTCCATGTTTTTAGCAATAGCAATATACATTATTATTGATTTTATTTCTATCTTGTTTGTTTTAAAATATTCAATAAGTTCTTAACAAGTTCTAGGTCCTCCATGATCCAATGAAGTGCTATATACAAAAGTGAATGTAATAGTTTTAAGAGAAGGAATGTAGATGCATTATCTTCATTCCTTCAGATTTTTTTTATACAGTAAATTTCATTAGGTTTCAAGAGAAGAATAAAAACTACCAAAAAAAAACCTACAAAGAAAGAAAAAAACTAAAAAAGTGCAGAAACACAAGAGAAATTTTTTCAAATTTACAAAAAGATATGGCTTCCGACTTTTAACAGCAAGGATATACAAAAATTTCCATAATCAATCTCTTACTCTATATTAAACCAAAACACCACATTATTTCTATAAGTCATTCCACTTTAACACATAATAAAAATCACTAAGTACGGTTACTCCTCCCCCTTATATTAAAATAAAGAAAAAAAGTTCATATAAACCTCCTAAACATCTTCCTCCCTTCCAAAAGATAAAACACATTTAATTATTCCCTTTCTACCACTATTCTATACATTTTGGTCTACTATAATAAAATGGCGCTATGGACTTTGAAGAAGCACGAGTACAGGGCGAAAGGAAGAAAAGAGCTAAAAGGAAGGCACGTCAGGCAAACCCTCATCATGACCGTCTCCCACCCGGAAACCTATGCCCTCATTGTGGGAGGTTGTGCGGATCCAGAATTGGCCTTTATAGCCACTTACAGATCCACCGTTAAAATTTTACCTTTGGAAGACAATCTTACTCGGCTACGAGTGATCGCCAATGGACTATAATAAGAATCAAATTAAAAAGCACACAAGTTGTCTGCTATTATACTTAATAGTACAACAATTTTAATAATCCCATTCTTAATAAACCCAAAAAACAAAGCCGATTCAAAACGGTAAATCCAAATCTTTAAAGGCAAATGGCATCAATCAAATCCTTAAAGCAAACTAAATGAACATTCTTCAACCCTTATCCCACTTCAAAATAAACCAAAGCAGTTACATATCCGCACAATGTGCACAGAGCTTTCCCCTTGAAAGAATCAAAGATTCCAGGTTCTTTTCCACACATTCCACCAGGAGATCAATTTTACTTATGGCTTGCAGATCACTCTGTCCCTTAGATTTCTCCAACTCCATTATCCAATCTTCATCCAGCATCTCGGTAAAAATCCCAATCTCAGTCTTAAAAAAACCCTTTCTATCACTCTTAAATTCCTCAGTTTCATCCAACACATCCCCAACCTGATGGCACATTTTAGATCTCATATTTTCCACAATGTCCTGGATATCTTGCATAAAAGTTTGATAGAAGTCAGAAGAAATCTGTTTAAAATCCTGGTGAAAGTCAGAAAGAATCTGTTTGAAATCCTCCATGTCTCATGCAGTAGATTATGGTGCCCCCTAAGAGCTTAACCAAAGAAAGTTGAAGATATGGAAGAGTTCCAAAATGTGTTTACATAAAGTGCGAGTGAGATAGCAGAAAGTTCTCAAGGGAAAGTGAGAACAGAAAACTGAAGGTTCAAATCAGCCAATTCAACATGTAGGAAAATTTTATTATTTATTTATTTATGATTCGATTTGTATTTACCGCTCCATCTCCCCGCAAGGGAACTCTGGGCGGTTTACAATGCTAATATCTTCAAATTTAATACAAAAATAATAACAGGAAGACAATTGTTTACCCTCAATCTTTGCAATTTCCTTTGGAAGGAAAACGAAATCCAAAACTTAAAAGAATTTTTTTTTACGTAATCCCAAAAATAACGTTAAGCACCAAGAGAACCAGCTTCTCCTCGCTGTAGAAAGCCTCTCTTGGGGTACATATACTTAAAAAAAATGGTGATTTACAAATGGGGTGGCCGGTCTTAGTGTCCCTTTAAGGCTACAGGGTGGCTTGGAAAGTGATGAAATCCCCGCCTCCCAGCTGGCTCTTACCAGTCGAAAACATAATGCTGTTTGCGATCTTCTGGCTGCAAGCAGCCGTCCGGAGGACAGATGGGATGATTCCAGGTATTCTCATTGATCCGGAGAATGTTTCTGGGCTTCAGGAAAACCTGCCTGAGCCTGAAAAAAATTACTGCATTGTCAGCTCCACCTGCTGAACCAGTGGGCACAGCCGTTCAGTCCGCCATTCCCACCAGAAGCCCATTCCTTCAGATTTCAAAGTAGCTTCTAACAGCATACAATTGTTCTGTGATTTCTTGTCCAGCAAACATTTTCATTAATTTAAACCACATGCCAACTTTTATTTTTGTACCTCATGCATCTTTCTGTTGAAAAGTGAAAAGCCCCATGTGGATTCTGTAAAACAAAACTTAGGTCGCTGGCTGTTGTGGGTCTTCTGGGCTGTGTGGCCGTGTTCTGGAAGTTGTGGTTCCTAACGTTTCGCCAGCATCTGTGGCCAGCATCTTCAGAGGGCAGGAGCACAGACAGAAGTGAAATCTCTGTGCGCACCTTATTTTGGCCAAGACACATGCACGCCATTGCAGTGCTGGGGCTCCTCTGGTCTCACATTGATGATCACGTTTGGGGAATCCTTGCGCATGCCAAAATTCAGCCTTCCCTAGTGTTAAAGTCTTCAGTTGGCCTGTGGGTGATGTTTTCTTGGTTTTGAGCTGTTCAGCAGAACAGAGTTTAGAGCAACTTCTAGCCCCAGAGCAACTGGAATCTTGATTTTGGAGTACAGATTTACCTGTTCTTATTAACCCACACACCCTTTACACAGAAAGACTTTCTGATGGAGTTTGTAGGTATTTTGATTCATGGAAGATTTTTTTTTTAATGTAGAAATTCAATGAGAGCAGACAGCGTAACTTCCAGCAATGTCAAGAATCGTATTGGAAGCAAAGGAGCTTCAGAGAAAGTTGCTGATGTGAGACTGCTATTGGAAGAAAAAAGGCATGGGAATCCTGGCCTGCACCAGCCCCTGACCTCTGTGAAATCAGGTAAAGGATTCTTTGCTGTTGAGTATCCCAATTTACTTCTGCTTTGTAAGCATCATTGTATTACTTGCATAATTCAGAATAAATAGGATGGACCAGATGATTATTTTTCAAATGCTAGATGCCCCTGAGATGGCATTGTTGCTTTGGCCCACCATTATGAAGTTTCAGATAATTCAAACTCCTGATACTGTGCATGCGCGCGTGCACACACACACACACACACACACACACTGCCCCCAGTCTCCTTCCTATCAGGCTCTTGGATCATGTGCTACCAATGGTATACTCAGCTTAATAATAATGCTATGTTCAGATTCTTCATTAGGATGATGGGTGATAGTAAGTGGAGTAAAATTCAATGCATGATCATCCATATATTGTTTCCAGATGTCCGACAGAGGCTTGGCAAGAGACCACATTCGCCAGAAGTCCCTCAGCCCAGCAGCATCTCTGCATCTCATCGTGAGCCTATGTCTGATGTTCATAGTCGTCTAGGGATCCCCAGGCAAGAGGGGAAAGGCCTTTATTCAGATACCAGAGAGAAGAAATCGGGTCAGTTCTGTGCAGTGTTGTGTCAGTCAACTTCTCTGTTGCTTCTAAAAGCAGTGATAGCCCAAAGGATGTAAGCAGAGCTTGTAATTCGGCACTGGTTGTTTCTTCTTTTTTATAAAAATCATAAGTAACTCTTTATTGCAGTAGACAGGATGGGAAGTAGTGTGATGCAGTGGCTTCATTACTGAGCAGTGATCTGGGAAGCATAGGTTCACATCTCTGCTCAACTGATGCTGGTTGAGCAGGTCACTGTTTCTTAGGCTGCCTTTCCTGCTTATTTCACCAGTGATTGTGAAACTAAAGTGCTTTCCATTCTCTGGAAGATCAGAGTGAGTATGTTGAATTAATTCTGCACAATAAATGAATCTGTCTCGAGAAGAAACTTTATAAAAATATTATGGCTTAAATTACTAATTCTGCACATCAGAGCAATTCATTCACTGAAAAAGGTTTGGGGAAACCACACAGATTCATTGGGCTTCCTTAGCTATTTGGGTTTAAATAAAACAATTCTGATAGAAAAAAATATAGTGGTTTCAGTGTCATTGTACCCAAACCATTAGCAGGCACATGAATAGAATCAATGTGAGTGTCCTTGTTTATGGGTGAGAGCCCTGGATTGTTAATCTTGCTCATGGGGAATAGTAAAAACAATATTTCATTTACCAACATCTGGCTCTTCAGACAGAGATTCTGGGGATAGTAATACCCATTGGCTTTCCGTGTTTTAGCACTATCTTGAAAAGAGATTTGTGCTTCGCTATTTAAAGAAAGAGTTGCATTTTGGCATTTTATCTGGTATGAAATGCAGAATGAAATGCTCTGATCCTGTAGTTCTAGCTGGACTAAATAAAAGTGGGAGGTGGGGGAACAAACAGTTTATTACTGACATAGGCAGGAATTTATATGTAGTGGTAATGGGGGGGAGAGAGACAGTTTGGCGTAGTGGTTAAGGCACCAGCGAGAAACCAGGAGACTGAGTTCTAGTCCCGCCTTAGGCACAAAGCCAGCTGGGTGACCCTGGGCCAGTCACTTTCTTTCAGCCCTAGGAAGAAGAAGGCAATGGCAGACCACTTCCGAAAAACCTTGCCAAGAAAACTGCAGGGACTAGTCCAGGCAGTCTCTGAGAATCGAACACAATTGAACTGATTAAAGGGGTGGGGGGGGAGAAAGATGTAAAAAATGGTGGATACTATATAAACCACTCCAGAAGTCTTTTAACAGCTGTAGAGTGAAATACAAATGCTTTAAGTATACGTGAGGTATTACCCCAGGAGAAGCCATATGTATGCCCAATACTTTATTCTTACTGTTCAGAGCACATTATGATGGTAAAATCCTAGTTTGGATTATTTATTTATTTATATGTATTTTATTAGATTTATGTTACCGCCCATCTCCCCTGTCAGGGATTATGTCAGTGAAGGCTTAGTACCTGTTTGAGAGCATGCCTTTTCTCTGCATGCAATTCTCACTATATTCTCCTCTTTGTACAATGACAGGAAATCTACGGACACGTTTGGGATCTGCATCAAAGACACAGGAAAAAGTCACAGAGAGAGCAGAAAAATCATCATCAGTATCACCAGAAGATGACGACTCTGAGCTCCAGCGGGCATGGGGGGCACTTATTAAAGAAAAGGAACAGTCGCGCCAGAAGAAAAGCCGACTTGATAACTTGCCATCCCTGCAGATTGAAATCAGTCAGGAGAGCAGCTCAGGCTCAGACACGGAATCATGATGGCCTTTAGTGCATTCCTTGGAGACTGTTCCATGGCTCCAAATTGACTGCCGGCCTGGGCCCCGGAGCCTTCCTCTGCCACACATCCAATCCATGTTTCAAGGAATCTCTGGCACGAGATGATCTTGCATGGCAGAGGTGACTTTAGCAGAATGAAAATGTGAGTGTGTGTGTGCGTGCGTGCATGTGTGTGTGTGTGTGTGTGTGAATTATCTCCCTAGGAAGCAGTCAGGATTTGTAGAAGACTTGTATCTTCTTAAGATTTTCCATTAAGATGGAAACAAGATTCTGATACTCCCACAAATGATACGGAACTTTCTTGGTTGATCACCTTTGCCTTTCTGGTTTTCTCTGGTTAGCCATTAGGGCTGGCTGTGCTTCTGCTTCTCCCTCTCCAGAATGACCATGAATGTAAATCCAAGAAAGGACAATGAAAGTGTTCTCTCCATTCATGTCAGCAGTTCTGAATGTGATTCCACCAGAATTGGCTTTCTATGTTGGAGAGTAATTTCTTACATAAAATGAACAGATGAAATCCTAAAAGGTGCTCTTTGTTCCTTATGGAAAATAACTTTAAAATTATTTCCATGTGTATAATGTTCAGTGGGAAAACTCATTTGTGTGTGTGTGTGTGTACGCACACGTACACACACACACACACATACATATATATATTTGTGGCAGAATTTTTTGTTGTTGGTTACAGTAAAAGCTACTATTGTGGTTTCATATATGCATATATATACACACACACATATACATACATACATACATATATATATATATACACACACACACACACACACACACACACACATATATATATATATATATATATATATATATATATATATACATATTGTGTGTGTGCACGCATGCACGTGCACCCACGCGTGCATGTGTATAAAATGGATCTCGGCACATAGCATCCAATAAAAGCCTCTGCATAAGGCCTTTTGAGATGAGCAGTGGTTAAGTAAAGATTAGTTTCTGGTGAATCATAGCCCTGTTACTGGAGGTGTGCATATGTTTTGTCACTATTATTGTCATGATATAGATATCTGTGGTAGATTATCCTCCGTATCCCCTAAATTGTATTGTTTCTTTGGCGCTCTTATCTTGACAGGTAAGTGATAAACTTTTATCTGGGCAGCTTCCCCCGTCCCCGCTTCTTCCAATGCAGGAAATAGATATTTTTCAAGTTTCTGGCCAGTAAGACATGTAGCAAACCTCCTTCCCAGCCTGCAAGACTTCTGCAGGGAATGTACCTCTTTAGTGCCATATTTAATACATTTCTTGGGTCTTCCATCTTTTCCTTTTGACAAAATGGGAGCACTCCCCATTCTTCTCCGCAGCTTGGGGGCTTTGGATCATTAGTTTGGAGTTTTGTGACACAGAAGAGCAGTACGCGGCTTAGTAAACCACTTCCATTAACAGATCTTGCAAGGAGGAGGAGGTCGGTTAAAAGGTCTTGAGGACTTTCCTGTTTTGTACTGATTTTCATTTGTTTAAATGTGGATTCTGAAGATTAAAAATGACAAAGTAAATGTGATGTTTGATCACTGAAGGAACTGTTCAAGTGCATATTTTCCCTCATCTAATGCCTAATTATTTATATATACACATATATACACACACATAGTTAATATAACAAAGATTTGTATTACAAATAAAATTCTGATCTTAACTATAGTATATCTCAACATCTCTGCTATCTGACTATCAAACGTACAGTTCCAGTTGTGACTGCAAAATAATCTGGAGAAGCAAAGCTAGCTGAAAGAAGGAAACTTATCGTATTGTCACATACTGATAAACCAGAATTCCTGGCTTACTGTGATCCATGAGCAGAGTGCCTGTTCATTCTGATTTTATGGGAAGTGCTTTCAAATAAGATGAAGTCAGTAAATCAGTAACACATGGAATTGATAGGCCCAACAAAGCCAGTTCATTCTTTAAAGCTATCACTTTCACTCTAGTTTATTGTTTGTATGTTAGAGTAATGGGAAGAAAAAGGCTGTACAATAGGACACTATTGGTTGATCACCTTTGCCTTTCTGGTTTTCTCTGGTTAGCCGTTAGGGCTGGCTGTGCTTCTGCTTCTCCCTCTCCAGAATGACCATGAATGTAAATCCAAGAAAGGACAATGAAAGTGTTCTCTCCATTCATGTCAGCAGTTCTGAATGTGATTCCACCAGAATTGGCTTTCTATGTTGGAGAGTAATTTCTTACATAAAATGAACAGATGAAATCCTAAAAGGTGCTCTTTGTTCCTTATGGAAAATAACTTTAAAATTATTTCCATGTATATAATGTTCAGTGGGAAAACTAATTTGTGTGTGTGTGTGTGTGTGTGTGTGTGTGTGTGTGTGTGTGTGAAATAGGACAATAGGACCCTGCTTTTTCGTGGAAAGCGGATGGTCAGTAAATCTGTCTTTTGTATTTATGCCAACAGTGGATTGTTTCAGACACAGGGAAGTGAATTGGAAGTGAAGTGGACTAAAGATTATAATAGTAGTTCAAACAGTATGTGTTTTCTGTGGAATAACATGAGCTCACAGTTTTTCTCTTCTCAAAGATCGGTTTGGTGGCTAGAGCTAAGATATGTCTTCAAACTTCAATTTTCCTTGAATTTTTCAGTAGTACATTTTATGTTTATTCCCAGCCTTAAAATGAAGTAAGCTACACTTCCAGCTGAACAAATAATAGGTAACAGCTCTTAAGAGATGTATGTGGAATGAGGAAAAAAAAGTATTAATGAGCATGGAACAAAACAACCTAATCAGAACATTTAATCAGAATGACAGAACAAGACTTGAAAAGTTCTAAGTGTCTTGCCATAGAGAAAGAACAGGAACGCAAAACAAGTTTTTTGCTCCCTCATTTTTCTTTGGATTGCAAAAACACATTTGTCTTGTAGCCCGCACACAGTGCTATCTACCACCAAGCCTATACAAAAGTAGCCAAGAGGATTTTAAAAACATCTTAAAATGTTGTATAACATGCAATAAGAAGCTCTATTTAAGTAAACTTTTTATGTGCCAGCATAAAACCATAGAATGGAGTTCTCTAGCTATTAACGCTTTGTTATGCTTGCTTGCTTGCTTTATTTGTTTGTTTGTTTGTTTTGTTTTGTTTGTTTTATCCCGCCTTTATTATTTTTATAAATAACTCAAGGCGAACATACCTAATACTCCTTCCTCCTCTTATTTTCACCACAACAACCCTGTGAGGTGAGTTGGGCTGAGAGAGAGTGACTGGCCCAAGGTCACCCAGCCAGCTTTCATGCCTAAGGCGGGACTAGAACTCAGACTCCTGGTTTCTAGCCCAGCACCTTAACCACTAGACCAAACTGGCTCTCTTATGCATAGTTTTTGAATTAATGAAAGGAGATGTAAGAAAAGGTAATGTGGAAGCTGCTTGGAAAAGAGTGAATAGAATTATATTACAAAGTACCACAGAAAAAGGATGATTGGGAAATGAAGTGAAAGGCTGTGAATGAGAAAAAAGTGCATGTAAGACAATGATTGCTACAGAAAAATGAGGACAAAGAAATATTGTATAATGCATTGTATATAGAGAGAAAAAGTTGTAATGAATGTAGTCAAAGAGAGCAAGGAATTTTTAAGATTAAAAGAGGCAGAGAAAATGTGGAGCAATTTTTATGGAAATTTTTAAAAAATCTTTTGGAAGTAGGTGAAAAGAGAGCCTCAAATAGAATGAATGGAATTAAAAATAAAAGTGGCAAAATTATTTCGGATGAAACCAAAGTGAGGGAATATTTAAGGAGTATTTTGGAGGTTTATATGAGAATGATAGTGATATATTGAAGAGTGGAATCAAAGTGAATATATAAAGGCTACTGTTCAGGAAAACAACTGATGAAAATGAAATCATAAATATTGTGAGATTGTTGAAAAACAGTAAGGCTTCAGTTTTAGAAGATGTAACTGGAAAAATAATTAAAGTAGGGATGTGTTTTGCTTATGGAGTGGCCATTGCTTAACATGTATGTGAAGAATGCATCTGTGTCTGATAATTGGAAGAATGCCATTACTGTTCCCCTATATAAAGGGACAGTAACAAAAGTGAATGCAAAAATTGCAGGTGGATTAGTTTTTAAGCTCGTGGTGGTATTTGGCAGAATTTTGATTGAAGGGATACAAGAGGTGGTACTGAGCACAATTTGGGAATGCAGTGCAGCTTTATGCTGGAGAAAGGTTGTACCAGACTGTTCCTTTTCAACACAACAGATAATGGGGGAATGTGAAGTTTATTGTATGTTTATGATTTGGAGAAAGCCTATCATAAAAGTGAATGAAATTAAATAATGGAATGTTTTGCATGAGTATGGAGTTGAAGTTTGGTTGCTGATGCAATAAGAGTGGTAAATGATGGAGGTAAAGCATGTGTGGAATCAAATGAAATACGCTTATGGCTCAACACTGATGTCCATTTGGTTTGTTGTTTATTCGTTCAGTCGTTTCCGACTCTTCGTGACTTCATGGACCAGCCCACGCCAGAGCTTTCTGTCGGCCGTCACCATCCCCAGCTCCCCAATGGTTGAGTCCGTCGCCTCCAGAATACCATCCATCCATCTTGCTCTTGGTCGGCCCCTCTTCCTTTTGCCTTCCACTTTTCCTAGCATCAGCTTCTTCTCCAGGGTATCCTGTCTTCTCATTATGTGGCCAAAGTACTTCAGTTTTGCCTTTAATATCATTCCCTCAAGTGAGCAGTCTGGCTTGATTTCCTGGAGTATGGACTGGTTTGATCTTCTTGCAGTCCAAGGCACTCTCAGAATTTTCCTCCAACACCACAGTTCAAAAGCATCTATCTTCCTTCGCTCAGCCTTCCTTATGGTCCAGCTCTCGCAGCCATAGGTTACTACAGGAAATACCATTGCTTTAACTATGCGGACCTTTGTTGTCAGTGTGATGTCTCTGCTCTTAACTATTTTATCAAGATTTGCCATTGCTCTCCTCCCAAGAAGTAGACGTCTTCTGATTTCCTGGCTGCAGTCAGCATCTGCAGTAATCTTTGCGCCTAGAAATACAAAGTCTGTCACTGCCTCCACTTTTTCTCCCTCTATTTGCCAGTCATCAATCAAGCTGGTTGCCATAATCTTGGTTTTTTTGAGGTTTAACTGCAACCCAGCTTTTGCACTTTCTTCTTTCACCTTCGTCATAAGGCTCCTCAACTCCTCCTCGCTTTCAGCCATCAAAGTGGTATCATCTGCATATCTGAGATTGTTAATGTTTCTTCCAGCGATTTTAACTCCAGCCTTGGATTCCTCAAGCCCAGCATGTCGCATGATGTGTTCTGCGTACAGGTTGAATAGGTAGGGTGAGAGTATACAACCCTGCCGTACTCCTTTCCCAATCTTAAACCAGTCCGTTGTTCCGTGCTCTGTTCTTACCGTTGCTACTTGGTCGTTATACAGATTCCTTAGGAGGCAGACAAGATGACTTGGTATCCCCATACCACCAAGAACTTGCCACAATTTGTTATGATCCACACAGTCAAAGGCTTTAGAATAGTCAATAAAACAGAAATATATGTTTTTCTGAAATTCCCTGGCTTTCTCCATTATCCAGCGGATATTGGCAATTTGGTCTCTAGTTCCTCTGCCTTTTCTAAACCCAGCTTGTACATCTGGCAATTCTCGCTCCATGAATTGCTGCAGTCTACCTTGCAAGATCTTGAGCATTACCTTACTGGCATGTGAAATAAGTGCCACTGTTCGATAGTTTGAACATTCTTTAGTGCTTCCCTTTTTTGGTATGGGGATATAAGTTGATTTTTTCCAATCTGATGGCCATTCTTGTGTTTTCCAAATTTGCTGGCATATGGCATGCATCACCTTGACAGCATCATCTTGCAAGATTTTAAACAGTTCAGCTGGGATACCATCGTCTCCTGCTGCCTTGTTATTAGCAATGCTTCTTAAGGCCCATTCAACCTCACTCTTCAGGATGTCTGGCTCTAACTCACTGACCACACCGTCAAAGCTATCTCCAATATTATTATCCTTCCTATACAGATCTTCCGTATATTCTTGCCACCTTTTCTTGATCTCTCTGCTTCTGTTAGGTCCTTACCATCTTTGTTTTTGATCATACCCATTTTTGCCTGGAATTTACCTCCGATGTTTCTAATTTTCTGGAAGAGTTCTCTTGTCCTTCCTATTCTATTGTCTTCTTCCACTTCCGCACATTGCTTGTTTAAAAATAATTCCTTATCTCTTCTGGCTAACCTCTGGAATTTTGCATTTAATTGGGCATATCTCCCCCTATCACTGTTGCCTTTTGCTTTCCTTCTTTCTTGGGCTACTTCCAGTGTTTCAGCAGACAGCCATCTTGCCTTCTTGGTTTTCTTTTTCTTTGGGACGTTTTTTGTTGCCGCCTCCTGAACAATGTTGCGAACTTCTGTCCATAGTTCTTCTGGGACCCTATCTACTAAATCTAGTCCCTTAAATCTATTCTTCACCTCCACTGCATATTCCTTAGGAATATTAGTGAGCTCATATCTAACTGATCTGTGGGTCTTCCCTATTCTCTTTAGTCTGATTCTAAATTTTGCAATAAGAAGTTCGTGATCTGAACTACAGTCAGCTCCAGGTCTTGTTTTTACCGACTGTATAGATGTCCGCCACCTTTGGCTGCAAAGGATGTAGTCAATCTGATTTCGGTGTCGACCATCTGGTGAAGTCCATGTATAAAGTCGTCTTTTAGGTTGTTGGAATGTCCATTTGGTAGCTTAATGTATTTGTGGATAAACATATTAGAGATGTGTTGGTTGAGGATGTGAGTGTGTGTGCACTTTTGTATGTAAATGGTCCTGTGATCTGGCTAACAACTTGAATGACTATTTTATTCATTTACCTTTCTGTCTCACCACATTCCATAAGGACTCATGGCAATATACAATTAAAAACAAGAACAACAAAATCAACATAATATACTAAAGGAACAACAAATACAACCATAGCCTCAACAGTAGTATTACAACTAGTAGAATTAGGTGTCCACAACCAGATCTCAACCTCAAACATTTTTTATGAATAGCTCTAAAATCAGGAAGGCACCATCCACATCCTCAGAGGATTGGTACCATCCCTGAGAAACACTTAGCTTGCTCTCCCCTAAATCTCTTGTAGGAGACAAACCATCAGATTACCCATCAAGGACATGTGCAAGGAAAAGGTAGGATCTACTTGAAGCAGATGGTCCTGCAGGTACTCAATATAGGGCTTTATAGGTCAAAACAGCACTTTGATTTGTACTTGGAGCCTATTGGCAACCAACACAGCACCTGCAACATAGGTGTTACATGTGTGTAGCAGCTCTTACCTGCTAACACAGAGCTTTCCAAACTGTGTGTCGGGACACGTTAGTGTGTCTCTGCAGTGTCTGGGTGTGTCGCAACTGCTGCTGCCTCCAAGCCCTGCCAAGATTCCACGCAGGTCCTTGTGCCTGGCTGCCTCCAAACCTGCTGTGATTCCGCGCAGGTCCTAGTGCCTGCCTTGTGCCCTGCTGTAAGAGTGTGTCGCGAAATGATGCCCTGCTGTAAGAGTGTGTCACGAAATGATGCATGTCTAAAAAGTGTGTCACCAACATGAAAAGTTTGGAAAGCTCTGTGCTAACAAATGGGCTACCGTACTTTTATCAACTGCAGTTTCTGAGTACTCTTCAAGGGAAGCTTCATATACAGTAGCTCCAGTAAAGGGAAAGTGACAAATAACGTGAATCACTATAGCCAAGTCTGCTTTTCTCCAGGAAGGACCACAATTGCCACACCAGCCAAAATTGGGAAAAAACACCCTAGACATAGTCTCCATGTGCCTATCTAACTGGCTGTGAGTCTAGGAGGACCCCTGAGTCATGGACCTGTTCCTTCAGGCAGAGAGCTACTCCATTCAGAGTTATCACTGGAGTGGTTAGAGTGCCAAATGATTTCTGGACAAACTAACTCAGTCTTGCAAGAATTCAACTTCAACTTATTTTTTCCCATCCATGTCCTAACCGTCCCCATATACTAGTCAGGACTTCCACCGTTGCTTCAGCCCACTTTATTATATGCAAGCAAGAATTGGGTGTCAGGAGAAACAAATATAAATTAAATAGATTCAGAATAGGTTATTTAAAAACGTGTGGTAAAACAAACAAAAAATAGAAGGTCAAGAATGAATGGGTGTTGGATCAATGGAGACTGAATACAAAAGTGAGTGATCAGTGATCTCTTGGAATAATGGTAGTCCAGGCTTTTGTTACATATTTTCCTTGTGGTTCTCTGGGCTCAGGGAGATCTGCACTGAAATAATCAGTATGAAAGAATGTTGAGATGGTTTAGTCATACAGAGAAAATGAATGAGAATTGAATCACGAAACAAATATATGAAGGAAGGAAGAATGGGTCAAGAGGAAGGAGAAGACCAAGAAAGTCATGGCTGGATGGAGATGATAGGATCCACAAAGAACAGACGTGAGAAGCTTAAAGAACAAAAGTCAGTGTACAGATGTGGTATAAACAAGGATGATTTCCAAGGATAGAAAGGTATGGAGAGGTATGGTGAATGGCATTAAACAAGAAGAGCCAGGATGGATGCACTGCCACCATCCTGCTCCCGCCAGAGATCATCCATAAGTGCGACCAAAGCCGTTTCCATCCCATGTCCGGGCCTGAAACCCGACTGAAAAGGGTCCAGATAATCCGTTTCATCCAGGACCCTCTGGAACTGCAGCGCCACCAACATATAATGTGCATATCTAGCACTGTGTCACATATTCTGTACTAGTATGTTCACATGCTATAATTTAATTCTTCCCAAATAAGTTAGCAGGCTTCGATGGAGGGGGGAATATTTGGGGGGAGGAGAACATAGATATTTAATTGGAGAGAAATAAGAAGCAAAAATGGGCGGGATCTATATTTTACTCCCTCTTAACTATACTGCTTTACTATAGGACAAACCTCGCCTTGCCTCGCCTCAGCCAAAGGCAGCAGACATGGAAGTGGGCAGTGCACTTTCTAAATCTCCATGGCTTGGAAGAATTAAAAAACAAAGTAAGTCCATTATAAGACATCAAAATACTGAAACAATGTTGCATAAAATGCTTCATTTTTTCCAAGTTGGGCAACATTCTAAAACTGTTTCTCAACCTTGGCAACTTGAAGATGTGTGGACTTCAACTCTCAGAATTCCCCAGCCAGCATATGTGATGGTGAACATCTGAACATAGACAGATAGCTTTCCCACTAGCACAGGGGTCGGCAAACTTTTTATGCCGGGAGCCATTTTGACATGCTCGTGCACATTTTGAAATGCTCGAGAGCCAGGGGGCGGGGTTTGCGGGCGGGGGCCAATCGCGTGGAAGGGGGCGGGGTTTTCGGGCGGGGGCCAATCACGTGGAAGGGGGTGGGGTTGCGGGCGGGAGCCAATCACGTGGCTTATTGGGGCGGGTGGGAGGGCGCGGGGGAGCCGCAGAGGCGCCGAGGGGGGCGGGCCCGGTGGCGGAGGCCCGCCCCGCCCCGCCCGCCCGCCCACCTGCTTGCCTCCCTCCGTGAGGCCCCCTGCTGCCTTCTCGGGATCCGAGCCGGAGAGAAGCGGCGGCGGGGCCGCGCTACCGCCACTCGGCGCGGGCGGGGCTGCCGCTTCCGCCTCCATGTTGTCTCCCCCCCAGAACGCTTCTGCCCGCCCGCGTCGGGCCAAGGAAATGATGGGGGGCGGGAAACGAGGCGGGAGGCGGCGACGACAAGCGGTGCGCTTCAGGGCAGCCGCCGCCTGGTGGGTCCCCTCAGGGCGGGCGGAGGGAGGCGGGCAGCCGCTCCTCCTTCTCTCCCGCCGGCGGAGGAGGAGGCGGAGGCGGCGTCCTCTTCCTCGCCGCCCGGCTACGGATCGAGCACCTCTTCTTCCCCCAGCAGCAGACCAGGGAAAGAGATGGGGAAAGTTGTCCACCTCCACCTCTGGGCTCCGCTGGCTCCAGCAAGAGCGAAGGCACCCCGGAGGGGGTGGGGTCGTCCTCCTCGGCCCCCCACCCCACCGCCCGCCCACCCACCCGCCCAGCAGGACCCGGCGTCCCCCCCACTCCCGCTCCTCCCCTGGCAAGAGGTGCCCGGGGGCGACCACTGCCCAGCCCGCGTACTTCCTCCCGCAGCAGAGGCTCCAGCACCCAGAGGCGGGGTTTGTGGGCGGAAGCCAATCACGCACACTTAGGGCTGCCACGACTGCGCAGGCGGAGCTGCCTGCCTGGCACTGGGGCGCTCCGGCTGGGGTGCAGCGGGACGGGAGCATCACCGGCAGCCCGCGAGGACCGGCCAGGGAAGGCGCAAGGGCGGAGCTCCCGTCCCGCTGCACCCCAGCCGGAGCGCCCGAGTGCCAGGCAGGCAGCTCCGCCCGCGCGCCTTCCCTGGCCGGTCCTTGCGGGCCGCCGGCGATGCTCCTGTCCCGCTGCACCCCAGCCGGAGCGCCCGAGTGCCAGGCAGGCAGCTCCGCCCGCGCGCCTTCCACGCGATTGACCCGCGAGGACACCACCGGGATTTCTCAGGGGGGGGGGAAACAATTTAAAACACGCGTCGATCCAAATGCTTCCCTGAGGTGTTCGCGTTCCTTTTCGAAAATAAAAAAACCCGGCGAACACGACCAGCGCCACCACCCGGCCCCAATTGAGGCCGCCCTCGGCTTCCATCTGCGTCGCCACCCGGCCCAGCAAGGCGGCCGCCTCGCCCGGCTCCGGTAAGGCCGCCGCGCTGCAGGCGTTGCAGAAGAACAGGCGCTTGCGGCTCTCCAGCTCGTCGGCCATCCGCCGCAGCGTCTCAGCCGTGCGGCTGGGGGGCAGCGCCGCGTCCCCCAGCCGGTGCTGCAGGTAGTCGCCCAGCAGCTGCACTGTCTCCTCTCGCAGCGCGCCCAGCATGGCGACACTCTAAGAGGCGGCGGCGGCGACCAACCAACTTCCCCACCCGCCGACCTTAAAGAAGCGTTGCCCGACTCTGGCGAAAGTTGGAAGGCTCCTGAGGGCGGGAGGAGGAAGAATCAATCGCCCTCCTCCAGCGCCGGCCATCAGAGTTTGGGGGCGGGATCCAATCGCGTGGAAGGGGCGGGGGTGAGTTCAGCTGCGGTTGAGCCACACTCAAGGGGCCAAAGAGCCGCATCTGGCTCGCGAGCCGGCATTTCCAACCCTTGCACTAGCCTACATGAGGGAGAGAGCTGGGGTGGGAGAGCCTGAATTATTTCTCATGTCTGGAAATTTACAATAACAATGGGTTATTTAGGGGTAGGGCTGCTGTAGGAAGTCTAATCCCTCTAAGTCTATGAAGGTTCTCAGTCATCCAGGTGGAATTGTCTGTAGCTTGAATCATGTCAACTGGATTTCTATTTTCTCAGTGGAAACGTTTCACTCCTTATCCAAGGAGCTTCTTCAGTCTGAGCAAAGTTAGTAAGGGAATCCTTAAATATGTTTCTAGGTGGCTGTGTGACCTTGCACCTGGGGCTAGGTCATGGTTATTTTAAGATGTTATTTCTAAGTCCCTTTATCATCTAAAGGAGGATTGTTAAGATTACCATGCTGCTGTTGAGCTTGTGAAATGGTCTTAATCTTCCTAGGCACAGAAGACAAAGCAGGAAGGAAAATAGGGGAAAGATTGTGCCTGAGGCCCCCACCTCTATTCAAGGAAGGATTTTCCAAGTTGGCATAAATGGATTCCTTGACCCCTCTCTCAAACCACCTATCTTCTCTGTCTAAAATGTGAACATTAATGTCCTCAAATGAGTGTCCTTTTTCCTTTAGATGAAGATAAACTGCTGACTCTGGTCCTGTGTTGTTACTTCTCCTGTGTTGGGCCATCCTCCTGTACAAAGGTTGTTTGGTTTCTCCAATGTAGAGTTCAGAGCACTCCTCACTGCACTGGATTGCATAAACTACATTGCTTTTCTTGTGTTTTGGAGTTTGATCTTTGGGGTGTACAAGCCTCTGTCTCAGTGTGTTGGTGGGTTTGAAATATACATACATACATACATACATACAATCCCTCTAAGAGCAGCACCTGTGATTCTTCATCAGTATTAAGATTGAGGAAAGTTCAGGACAAAATCCATTTCTGGAACCTGCAGGTAGGAATGATCTATGAAAAAGTCAATCCTTAAATCCCCCCGACTCCTTCTGTGAACTTCATGCAGCTAGTGTCAATAAAACTTCTAGCCAATGACTTTATAGGTAGTCCTTACTTAACTACCATTTGTTTAGCGACGGTTTGGACTTACAACAGTGCTAAATCCCAACTTCTGACCAGTCCTCAACTGGTACGACTGTCACAGCATCCCCACAGCCACATGATCGCAATTTGGGCGCTTGGCAACTGGTTTGCATTTACAACTGGTAACCAGTTCACATTTATGACCACGTCACACGGTCATGTGATCACCATTTTCAACTTTCCCAGCTGGCTTCTGGCAAGCAAAATCAATGGGGGACCACTTGATTTGCTTAATGACCACTGCAAAAATGGTTGTAAAATCAGGTCTGATTAATTTAATGACCACATCACTTAATGACCAAAATTTGCATCCCAATAGTGTTCTGTAAGAAAGGACTACCTGTACTAGGATGTGGGAAGTTTTGATTCAGAGATTAAACACAGTCAAATTAACCCTTTGAATCTAATCACTTAATTGGTTCAAGTGTGCACACACACATTTTTATTGAACGAGATCTTCAAATTGAATCCTCCAGCAGTTTGAATGGACTGTTTAAATCAGCGTTTCTCAACCACAACAACTTTAAGATGTGTGGACTTCAACTCCCAGAATTCTGGGAGCATGCTGGCTAGGGAATTCTGGAAGTTGAAGTCCACACATCTTAAAGTTGCTGAGGTTGAGAAACACCGGTCTATGTTACAAGGTGATAGGAGAGTACGTTATTCAATATGTTTTGGGAACCCAGTGTTTCCTAACATGATAGTTGCTTCACCCAACATGTGATAATGCAGTTCTTTAATTTTAGCATAGAAGATTATGTGAACCCAGTGATTGTGTTTTGTTCACCCAGGTTTAGTTGGTAGTATATTGGACTGCAAGGAGGTCAAATCAGTCAATCCTAAAGGAAATCAATCCTGACTGCTCATTGGAAGGACAGATGCTGAAGCTGAAGCTCAAATACTTTGGCCACCTAATGCGAAGAGGGGACTCACTGGAAAAGACCCTGATGCTGGGAAAGACTGAAGGCAAAAGGAGAAGGGGACGGCAGAGGATGAGATGGTTAGATAGCATCACCGATGTAATGAACATGAATTTGAGTAAACTCCGACAGGAAGGCCTGGCGTGCTATGGTCCATGAGGTCACGAAGAGTCGGACACGACTAAACGACTGAACAACAACAAAAATATTGTGTGGATCCATACAATTTCTCTGTTACTACATTCTGAGGATGTCTGAATCGGCCAAGATGTAATTTGAATAATTCATTCTATTTAAACCAGTGTTTCTCAACCTCAGCAACTTTAAGATGTGTGGACTTCAACTCCCAGAATTCCCAGGCTAGCATGAAGTCCACACATCTTAAAGTTACTGAGGTTGAGAAACACTGCCTTAGGTGAACTCAACGTGTCCGTCTCCGCTATCTAAGAAGCAGGACGCGGAGCGGAGAACTTTGAGAAGACGCGCGCAACAACGCGGAGGCTGATGACGTCACGGCTCTGTTCCAGTTCCGAGAAGGGGAGGGCGGGGCGAGTTAGGTTGCCAGGCGCGGGGGAGGACGAAGTTTGTCCCCGCGGCGCCGCCGTCCTCGCTTCCCTGTAGGCAGGGCTGCTGGCAGGCCTCGCGGCGCGCGGCGTTTCCGCTATTAGGGAGAGCATACGGGCAAGGATAAAGGATGCGGCAGCCTCCGCGCTGAGCTCGGTGCGGGTAACAGAGGGAGCAAAATCCTGCCAGGCCCCAAGGAAAGTGGGGGACCCGTCCCGCGCCTCCCTCGGTGATCGGAGTGGAGAAAGGCCACTGAAGCTCTTTCTGGGGGAAGGGATTCTTCAGATGCATGGCGCTTTGCAGGGAGGGAGAGATGAGCGTGGCTGGCTCTTCCATTCGTGATGCCCCGCGAAGGGGTGGGGCGAGACACGTCCACCTCAGAGAGAGGGGCTTCCCTTCGTCCGTTTTGGCGCAGAAGCGCCCTTCCCCACCTGCCCAGGGATGGGGCGTGGGAGGAGAGAGGTTTGGGGGTGGCAAAGCTTGCCTGTTTCCCATCCAGCGCTTTCCTGATCATTATCTTTTCCTGCATCCTCCTCCGCGCTGTCTCTCTTTGCAGCCCCAGGCCTGGCACTGAACCGGTCCTCGCAGGAGCTGTGCGTCAGGAAGGGAGGAAGAATTGCTTCCCTACTTCTCAGAAGCTTCTTCAAGCGGTGCTGCAGGCTTACGTTCTTTTCCATGGGCGTTGAGATGAAAATCTTTCTGCAACAGAAGACTTTAGTTTGGTAATGCCAACGTGGTCTTGGAAAACTGATTGCATTTAAGCATGGTCTAAATGGATTTGTCTTGTTTTTGTGCATCTTCAGTGGATGTGAAGAAGTATGTGGGGACTGAGTGAACTTAGCAATCCAGAGGGATCTGTAAGGAGACATGATTAGTGGGTTTGTTAGAAGTGAAGGAAGGTTTGGTGGGTTAGCCTTTTCTCTCCTTCTTGCTTGGTTCCATGTGCAAGAAGGTGAGGAAAGGATGGGATGGTTCTAGTATTTTGAGATGTTTACATAAACTCACCCTGGTTATTGGGTATCTTCTGAATTTGGATTCAGGAATGTTGACGAGATTGAGGCTCTCTTGTTAAGTGACCATTGCCGTATATGAGTTTTTACTAAGGTCATTTTGAAACTTGTGTTCATTGCCTTTTTCACAGAATATACTAAACTGCCAACCAACCGTGTTTTAGCTTAGCATTTGTGACAGTTACATATTTTATTATGGCCATTGGTCAATGTTGTGTGACCACTGCTTGTATCCTGAATTTACACTTTAGTACAGTGTTTCTCAACCTTGGCGACTTTAAGATGTGTGGACTTCAACTCCTAGAATTCCCCAGCCAGCCAAAAATTGCATTGTGTAGTCCATGGCTGTTAACCTGGAGTAAGTGTGTTATGTGAACCCAGCCAATGTCACACATTTCATTCCTACCTGTAGAATTGCTAATCAGAGGGGCAGAGGGAGATTTGTTTGAATCCATGGTGCTTGTGTTGTAGGGACTTTTTAGGTTCTGTTCTTCCTCCCCTGATGTCCAATATCTATATGAAGCCTTTGACTGTGATTCTCTGGGGATATGGATACTATGGCATCAGAATGTTAATGTCATTAAACTCTGCCTCTCCTTTCAAGAGAGACTTCAGGTCCTTGAAAGTTGCATAGAGTGGACAAAGTGAAGCTGAATCCAGATAAAATACAGACAGCAGCGTCTGTGGGTAGGGTTGAATAATGGAAGCAGTATTGCATAATTGTGATGCAAGCCCCACCCCTTTTATATTTATTATTTTTATTTATTTTCTATCCTGCCTTTATTATTTTTATAAATAACTCAAGGCGGCGAACTTACTTATTACTCCTTCCTCCTATTTTCCCCACAACAACAACCCTGTGAGGTGAGTTGGGCTGAGAGAGAGTGACTGGCCCAAGGTCACCCAGCCGGCTTTCATGCCTAAGGTGGGACTAGAACTCACAGTCTCCTGGTTTCTAGCCCGTTGCCTCAACCGCTAGACCAAACTGGCTCTTATATGTGGATTTAGCTTGTAGTGTAGTGGGGCGGAGTTTGCAGCACAACATCATGATTGGGGGAGATGGGCGGTCATATAAATTTAAATAATAAAATGCATGCATGCATGCATGCATGCATGCATGCATGCATGCTGCTTTGATCAGGTTGATGAAAGCTGCACGTTCCTACCAATATTGCTTGGTGTAGATACTATAAATAAGTGGTTCTTAGGCCTGAGAATTAAGTAGGTCATCTATTCTGGATGAGGCAATGTTTCCTCTAAAGCAGGGGTTCCTAAACTTTTTGCCATCACACCTCCCTTTAGTGTAATCTTGGTGTGCACACCTCCCCTAAAAATCCAAACACCAAAATGAACACAAATGTACAGTGAAACTTTGGGAAAGGTGGATTTATTGTGACAATGTAACTAAAAGGTTCTTCACACCTCCCCTGGACTCTGTCTGCACCTCCCCAAGGGGGGGGTGCACCTCACAGTTTGGGAAACCCTGCTGAAAAGGAACAGGTGTACAGTATAGCTTGGAGCTTCTCTTTCATTGCAGTCCATGCCTCTATGCCTAGATGCAGCTGATAGGCTCACTATAATTCTGTCTGGACCAGGATAGCTTAGCTTCAGTGATCCATGCCTTAATAGACTTATGATTGGATTACTGCAATGTACTCTGTGTGAGGCTGTCCTCAAAGACAGTCTAGAAGCTGTAATTGATACATTAACATCTCTTTCCAATTGCTAATAGGGTTACATACTACCAGTATTGATAGCACTGTACTGGTTTTCTGTGAATTATGAATCCAATTCAAGGTCTATAACTCCCTAGAACAGAGCTTTCCAAACTTTTCATTTTCGTGACATATACGAGCGGCGGCGGCGTGGCCTTCGGTGTCCTGGTGTGTCGCACGCAAACCCAGAAGCACTGATGGGGGGAACCGTAAGGAGTGGCAGCCCCGGCAATCAGTGCTGCTGTAGTGGTGGTGGCGGCAGCGGCGCTGATTGGTGAGGGTGCCACTTACGGTTCCCCCCATCAGCGCTTCCGGGTTTGCGTGCGACACACCAGGACACCGCAGGTGACACAGTAGTGTGTCACGACACACACTTTAGAAAGCTATGCCCTAGAAGGTTTAAGATCCAAGTAACCAAAGACCATTTACCCCGGTACCCTCTGGTCTGTGTACTAAGTATGAATCCTTCTGACTGAATTTACTAGAGTGTTTCTGTCTCTTATTTTGAACCTAAAGAGAAGACAAGAATAATTTGGGAACAGAGAAATTGGGGTCACTAGACTTGTAGTGTGGTGGAAGAAAAGACCAGGAGGCCCAGAGAAAAGATGATAGTAGCCCTATTGGTTAATTTCTAACTCTACCCCACTCTACTTATAGCTTCTGTCCAAAATGCTTTAGCAGGTCCTGCAGAGTCTTTGCAAAATGTAGGGGGGTCAAAGATCCCACCTCCAATGGCAAACATTGGCCTTTCCTGAGGAACAACAAGCTCATCTTGTTGGGTAAATCCAGGGAGAGATGGGATTTAGCATTGTCATCTGTTAAGTGGTGACCTCTGTCTCTTTTCTCCTAAATCTTCCTAATATGTACGGATGATGTTGATGACTGGCTTGGAGCATTGCTTTGGGAACAAGAAACTCCATTTTGCACTACTTAACTTCCTTTAACTAGTTAGCTGCTTGTCTACCAGATATGATGCTGGTTTGGACAGTGAGTGCTTGCTTGCATTTTTTTGAGAAGTTAATTTATCTTTGAATGCAAAGGATTCCTCGTTGGGAAAGATGGGCAGTCATATAAGTTAAGTAAGTAAGTAAGTAAGTAAGTAAGTAAGTAAGTAAGTAAGAAAGAGAAAGAAAGAAAGAAAGAAAGAAAGAAAGAAAGAAAGAAAGAAAGAAAGAAAGAAAGAAAGAAAGAAAGAAAGAAAGAAAGAAAGAAAGAAAGAAGAAAGAAAGAAAGAAAGAACTGATGGAAAAATTCAGTAGGGTTTTCTGCAGCTTCTTCCATGATTATATGGCTTCCAACGTTGTAGTAGTTTAATATTCCTGAACATTTGAACTTCAGGATTAATTCAGAAAAGGTTGTCCTCAAGGATGAGGTTCCTCTGCCTCTGTAGGCAATTTAAATAGTTAGCTTAAGGAAAACATTTTCTTACCTCTTTGCATCCTGTACATTTATCTATAATTTTTGGTAACCTTTTTTTATGTGACATATTGTGGCAGATGCTTGGCAATTTTACATGTGGATTTCACATCCGGAGAAATAGTTTGGTGTTTATTGTTTATGCTATTAAAATACCTGCAAGCAGTGCTAAAACAGTCAGGTTTCTGGAGCACTCGTCTACAATGTTGAGTGACAGTCGGCAGCATTGGTGCTTGTGCTTTCCAAATGTATATTTTCAGAAAATGTCTCATCTGGCCTCAGGGAAGGACAGATTGGCCTACAGAATGCTTTCTGTGGCTCCCATTTGTCCTTTAACTCTGTGAGACTTCAGCCTGCTTGCTTGAAATGCATTATATGGGCCGAAGATACAGCTAAGCAAAACCAGGCATCAAGACTGACATAGAGAAGCAGGCAGTTGAAGAGCATGCCAAAGAATTGTTGTTGTTGTTGTTGTTATTATTTTGCCTTCAAGCCAGTATTGACTCCTGGCGACTACCTGGATTTGTTCCTGCAGTCTTCTTGGCAAGATTTTTGGAAATGGTTTTCTGTTGCCTTCTCCCAAGAGCTAAGAGAAAGTGACTGGTCCAAAGCCACCCAGCTGGCTTTGTACCTAAGACAGGACTAGAATTCACGGTCTCCTGGTTTCTAGCCTAGTACCTTTAACCACTGCGTGAAACTGGCTCACTTTCTGTATGATAAGGCTATTCCAATATGACATCAAGAAAGACCCGATTCTTAACAGGGCAGAAAGTGGGATGAGATGATCTGCAAGGTCATTTCCAATCATTATGCTCTATGATTCTTTGTCTCAAATGTATTTATTATTGACTGAAATGAAAGAGAAAAGGGACTTTTTAGTGGCTATGCTAGAACTCTGGAGGATTTGCCCTCTGAGGTTTACTTTGCTACTTCCTCAATGGTCTTTCTCTGTAGTATAAATACCTTCCTTTCAGAAAAGGTTTGTTTTATGACCTCAGAACTACAGTTAGAACTGGAGTTCTAATTTTTTTCCCCTGCCAGTCATCTATTAATGTCTTGCCAGTGTTTTTAGTCTGTTTTACTTGGAGATTCTTTTTGCTGTTAGCTGTCGTGAACTCATTGATTGACTGGATTTTGAGGCTGCCTGACTCCAAAGAGGCTCTGGGCATCTTACAATATTTAAAAATATATACAGTATTTTTTTTTAAATGGCTGCTTGGACAAAACCACAAAAATAACTTTCAAAAATGTTGACGGGGGCTCTGCAAAACAGCCTAACCCCAGGCCTGGAAACAGAGCCCCAAACACTTGAAGAGTGGAGGCTGTACCTGCACCCGGAGGATGCCGTGCCAGAGGGCAGGGGCCTGGCTTTTTTCAGAAAGGAAGGCTAAAGGTGTAATAAAGAATCACATGGCAAGGAAAGACCCTGTCAGCCCCAGGATGTGTTCCAAGTGGCAGATGACAGGTTCTTCAACTGATCTTTCCTGCTTGGCAAGACTTGAGTCTCACTGAGCTGTTTGCTTTTGGGTAATGATTGACGCTGGGGGCCGAAGCACGCAAAGTGCACCCGGCAAGGTATGAAAGCTCCAGAGCCTGAGGGAGGAGTTTCCCCATAGCCCAGGCAAGTAAGTAGCTTTGTCACCTGGAAAGGTACCTTAGCTTGTGCCAACGAATGGGGCTGGTTTGGGTTTTGAAATGGGAAGGAGAATGGAAGGGGGGGAGAAGGTGGGAAAAAAAAGCAGGAAATTTCATATGGGAAGGCAGGCCTTGGTATTAACACTGGGCCAGTTACTCAGTTACTCAGCCTTGGCGTGCAATGGCTAAAGTGTAATCCCTTTAGCTCTTCTTTGGTGTCTTGATTTTTTAAAACGTATTTACACATACTTCGTGGCTTACATCCAAACAAGAAAGCCATAAGAACATAATCGAAACAGAGAATACATTCTACTTCATGTCTGTCATTGTCTGATCCTTATTTCCCCCATGAGCAGTGCATACAATCCTCGAATTGCAACGTATACAAGAGGCCGCCTAGTCCAGCCCCCGTTCAGTGCAGAATTTGCTGAGGCAGAGCTTTCCAAACTTTTCATGTTGGCGACACACACCGGCGCCGGCGGCCTGCGGTGTCCTGGTGTGTCGCACAAAAACCCGGAAGCGCTGACGGAACCGAAAGAAGCGGCACCCCCGCCAATCAGCGCTGCTGCCGCTGTGGTGGTGGTGGTGGTGGCAGCGCTGATTGGCGGGGGTGCCGCTTCTTTCGGTTCCCCCGTCAGCGCTTCCGGGTTTTTGCGCGACACACCAGGACACCGCAGGCGACACAGTAGTGTGTCGCGACACACACTTTGGAAAGCTATGTGCTAAGGTCTTTCGGACAGCAGGGGTTGGACGCTTGGAGGACATCCAGTGAAAGGGAACATATCACTTCATGAGGCAGCCTGCTCCAAAGGCGACCGCTCTCACTGTCAGGAAATTGCCTCAGATTATGTGGCACCTTCCACCCTAAGACTTCTTCGCTGCCTTCTGAAATGTTAGGAGGGGAAAGGTCTGCTAAAACCAGAATTATTTGGTACAGTTCTTGCTTAGATGTAACATCTTGACATTCATGTATTTAACTTTTCTGTTTGAGGAGCAGGGTGGTGTATCTCTGATGTTGCTCTGAAAGCAAAAATCGTCTTGGGTAGCATTCCTTTTTTCCCCTTGCTAATACAACTTTTCTGTTGTTTCTTTTGGATATATATTAATTTAGCTTTTTAAAGCTTGAACTATATGTAGTTTGTGGATAGTTTATGCTGGTTACAAAGAATTATGTGGCATTGGAAGTTACCTGAAATTATAAAACGGACAGCAAAAACAAAGCATGGATTTAAAAAACAGCATTTAATTTTGATTTTTTTAAAAAAAAAAAGTAGACATTTTTGAAGTACCTTAAGAGTTATTGAAATTATTTTTAGCGTATTAAACATTCAAATACATTTTTTCTCTCTTTGGTTTATGAATGAAGCTTCTCTCCAGACCAGGGGTTCCCATCTATCTTGATTCTCTCATCTTTTACATCAGTAACTCTGAACTGCTGAGTTGATAATAAAGCCCAAGAAGACTTGGGCTCCTCTGCTTGCCTTTGTTGAGTTCTGGAGCAAAAACTGAAGAGGGCCAGTCAGAGAGATTGTGCCTCTGAAAATAAATACATAACCTTCATTTTTCAGTCATATTTCTGGAGAGGCAGTGCTGGGGGCTGCATGGAGCAATAGATTTGAAAGCAGGCAATGAAATTTCAGGTCCGTGTTTGGTTTTGCTGCTGTCTGAGAGGTCTTGAGTTCATCTGAGTCTTTTAACCAGGGTAGATGTTAGTTTTCAGATAAAAAAAACTGCTGAGCTCTCTGAAGGAGGGGGAGAATTTTAATGCTGCAGAATAATAAATACCCCATTTCTCAATTGAGCTAAACCTAAAACAAAACACATGCTTCAGTTTGCTGCATGCCAAAACGGTACTTGTTTCTGCCTTGATTAAAGTGTGATGAAGTCCAGAATGTGGACATTGGGAGAGAGCCTGAGTATTTCTAAACCCATAAAGGAGGCTTGTGTGTGGAGTTGCATTTGTTCCTCGGCTGAGCATGTGCTAACAAACTGCCCGTAATGCCGTTGGATGGGCCCCGGGAAGAGGGTGTCTCCACAATTGAAGAGAGCAAGCAGGGTCCCCTTGGGAAGATTCCAAAGACTTTTTAAGTAAACATGATCCCAGCCAGTTGGCTTTGGGCTGGAGCAAGGATCCAGTCCATTCTGGCTGTCCAGATGAAATAGCGTGTGCCCGTTGGGACTCAGCTGATAGCCTCGCTGCTGCCAATTGTACCAAACAGCTTGCAAGGCAGGAGACTTCCTCTTTTCTAGTTGCCAGCAATCTCAGCACAGATTGCTCGAGTCCCAACTTCCTTCCTCCCCTTTAGTAACAGAAACTAAGGTTGCAGTAATGGAGATTTCAAAAGCATCTTTTTCATACCTTATTTATCTCAAAGGCCTACTTCTGTGTCACTTGAATGCTGTTCTATCTAATTATTAGGAGGACTAGCTACAGGCACGTCCTGGCCAAACATCAGAGCCATTCAGAGAAACTTGGCTTTCTGCGTTTACATGCGAGATCTCTATGGAACCTAAAGATAATACAACTTCTCTGTGAAACCTAAAGATAACGTGTGATGCTTTTTACAGTTTGTGCTCTTGCTGTTCTGCAGGTGGGCCTGATCAAAATAATGTTCAACATAAACCCTCTGGAGAACCTCAGGGTTTACATCAGCAGCCGCCCACCCCTTGTGGTGTTTATGATCAGTGTCAGCGCTATGGCCATTGCCTTTCTGACTCTGGGTTATTTCTTTAAGATCAAAGAGATCAAGTCCCCTGAAATGACAGAGGTAAAGTACAAATCGAGTCTATATCTGAATATCTGGGACTGGAAACTCTATTTATCTTTTAGGGCTCTCTGAAACTTACCCTGCAGAAAGGAATATGACCAGATATAGTGGAACAAATTCTGTAGTTTATTGAATAGCAGTTCTATTTAGGATGGGACAGGAGATGAGACAAATAAGTGGCTTGTATATGCCCAGGAGGACTCCTGGTAGAGCATCTGATGGATATGGACAACCTTGGGCAGAGACAGGAACACTCAAAATGTTTAAGCTGGCACATTATTTTAATAAGGCCAGTCAATCTTGCCTTATAAGCAAAGGCTATCTGTTTTGCTGGTGCCGTTCTGGAATTGATCTTAAACTGTTTATCAATTCAGATTTAAAATGGTAAAAAGGGAAGCATACCTCTGATGTTGCACAAATTAATGTATTTTGATTCATGGTTTATCACTGTGCCATATATCTTTTCCCTAGATTATTTCCCCCCATAAATGATTAAAGGATAGTTGTTTCAAATTGTAGTCTCCTTCAAGATGCCCCAACCACTTTTATTTAACCAGAAGTGCAGGATCTTGCCATGGTTGCATCTCTTAAACCAAAAGTATTGCTGTTACTGGGTGAGATCAGGCTCTGTTGAATTAACCTTGCTGTTTGTTGGTATAAGAACATTCACACTGGCTTTGCGAGGGCTGTAATTCAGCATAAGGCACTAAAGATCTTTTTACATTTAAGGACTGGAACACTTTCCTTCTACGATTTAATGATTTGGACTTCTGTATTTCGGAGAATGAAACATTAAAGCACCTCATAAATGACACCACAACTCCAGAGAGTGCCATGACCAGCAGCCATGCTCGGCCTTCCACACCATCACCACAAACACTTGAAGATTCTGGTCCTGTCAATACTTCAGTTGCCATCACTTTGACACTGGACCCCCTCAGACCTTTTGGCGGCTTTTCCCGGAATGTCACAAGCTTATGTTCTACCATTTTTGGCCACCAAATTGGACTCTCAGGTACCATTTATTTCAAATGTCATATTTAAGGGCCTGAAGGCCAAGGGAGAAAGTAGGAATAGCTAAGGGCAAATGAAGAGAGATCCATTTCTACCCTTCTTAATGGATGATCTTTATCTAGAAATCATCTTTCTGAAAAGAAGGAAGTGCTTTTATTGAATAGTTCACCACACAATTTCTTGTTTTTCCTATAGGCATCCATTCCTATCTTATCATTATAACTGGCTTGCAAAATTGCTGAGGTGGGGTTTGATCAACTACTTACTTCATAGTAGAGTAGTTTATTGAAAGTTATTTGCAGCCATGTTTTCTCTTGGTTTTAAATGATGTAATAGTTAAACACGTAAACAACTAAATTCTTCCTGACATACTATGCTTTCTCCCTTTCTTCCCCTTGCTCCACTCCAAAAGGCAGAGAAGCTCACGAGGAAATCAACATCACATTCACTCTACCTACTGCCTGGAATTCAGATGACTGTGCGCTGCATGGCCGCTGTGACCAAGTTGTCTTCACGACTTGCATGACAGTTACAGCAGCTACGACAGTTTTTCCCGTCACAGTGTAAGGCTCTAACCAGTGCTGATTTCTCCCAGGGAAGCTGTTCACTGCAGCCTTTCATGCCTTCAGGTTTGCTGCTTGAGAGACAAGGAGGCAGTTTTTCCAGTTTTTAATTTTTTAAAAAGAGTTTGTAATGTGTTTCTAGAAGTCACAAATAGGAACTTCTAGTTTATTCACCACCACTTCCCCAAATGAGTGATAGTTATATTTTGCAGGAGTGGGATGAATGAGGGAGGGAGGAGTGTGGAAAAGAGGGAACCGTCCCACTGAGCAGTCTGCAAGATACTCCTGTTCCCTTGTATGCATCATTTCAGCCTGCTTGTGACCTAGCAGTTGGCTTAGTCTTGCCTAGCAAACAAATGGTGCTTCTGAGTGGATAAGCTCGGAGACAGCGTACATTTATAAACTGGAAAGCAGTGGGAAGGGGATGGTTGACCCAGTGGAAAAAGATGGTGGAGACGTGGATACACAACTCAAAATTGTGTGTTGCTCTACAGTCAGCCACCACACTGTCTTCCGGAAACATACATTAACGCAACCTTCTGGTACAAGATCGTCACAACTGCAAGGGACTCCAACACAAAATATGCCCAAGACTACAACCCTTTCTGGTGTTACAAGGGAGCCATTGGCAAAGTCTATCATGCATTAAATCCCAAACTGACGGTTATTGTTCCAGACGTAAGTGATTTTTTTACACTTTGCTGTGAACTGTGACTGGGCTTAGATGAGCAAGATTTGGAGATGTTCTCCTTGGAAGTGCACGTGCTCTGTCCATTACGTCACTGTCCAAATCTTGCCATAATGTGTGTGTGGGGTGAGGGGGAAAGCCATTGTTTGGAATAGTTCTGCCTTGGCAATGCCCTTCCACCTCCCAGAGGCAGTTGCATGTGGATTCTCTGCAGCCTTAGGAAATGCTGTCTCTTCCTCCATTCAGGATGACCGCTCCCTAATTAATCTGCATTTAATGCACACCAGTTACTTTCTTTTTGTGATGGTCATCACCATGTTCTGCTACGCAGTCGTCAGAGGCAGACCAATCAAATTGCGACAAAGCAGCTCAGAGTTCTGTCCTGAAAAGGTAAGTGCCAAAACTATTTGTTTAGTTTTGGAGGAGCTAACTTGTGGGAGGGAGCCCCAACTTCCTTAGCAACTGTTGTCATGCTGGGAAGTGTTCATAGACAGCTCTAAGCACTAAGGTTGCACTCGTGCATTGGCTGAAAAATGATGCTCATGCACCTCCACTCCCACGTTGTTCCCAGATGGCACATGCAGGGTATGATTGGTCTTACAGCTCGTGGCACAGTGCGACCAGTAGTAGACTAAACAGATTTTTTGCCTCCAAAACCAATGGAAGCTACTTGGGGCTTCTTAACTTTTTGACTTTTGCCTATTTTTTATTTCTGTTGTGTTTTATACAGAATTAGAGAATCAGAGTTGGAAAGAAGCTTAAAGATCAACTAACTCAGTTTTTTGTTCCCCGCCATGCAGAATGTCATTCCAGCTTGTTTAGACACCTTTGACTTCTATTATCTAGTTTTATGTTCTTCCCTATCAAAGAACACAAGGTGACACACAAAGATACGCTGTTTTAGTTCCATCACAATCTTGCAATGTAGGTAGGCTAAGAGAATGTGACTTGCCTAGAACCATGGTGTGAACTGCATAGATTGATCATGTGGAGTCAAAAGCTCCTACCTAGCATTTCGAAGTAAGACCCATGACTGAAAATCTGAAGAATCTGTGCTAGACACTTCTAAAGGATATTTCTGGAATGTGGATTGTCATGGGCAGCATCACCAAATAGCTGCTATGTTGGGGTGCCTGGGCACAAAATGTCTGCTGTGGTGGGTGAGGCTAGTTATAAACCTCATGAAAGAGAAGCACTATTCTGTTGTTCCCTGCCACCTTTTATTTCCGAGGGTATATGGGACTTGGGGGTATTATGTGGAATTAAATATTTTCTTTTAAGTGCTTCTGGCTGCCTGAAAAGCGTGAATCTAAATATAAAATTAAACCACAGCTTTCAGCAGGTCACTTCATGAGCATAATAGGATATGTCATGGGGGTGTATGTGTGTATGAGTATGTATTTGTGGGTGTATCTGTCCAAGGGGACCATGTTGTCTGATGACAGGAGAGACAGTTATGACAGGTCAAGGTCTGACTTACTTTATAGCAGCTCCACCATGTTGGGTTCCATCCAAGAGGAGTCCTGTATGTCATCTGTCTCTCATCATTTTCCCATTTCAGATCACACAGTGACTTATAATGGCTTATACAACTGAGAGCTGAAATCTGACCATATGGTCTCCTTTACTTTTTTCTCTCCTCCCCTGCCCCCCAGGTTGCTTTCTCAGAAGCATGATCCATTGCCTCCTTCCTCCAAAAGTGACCAAGTCTGCAATCATTGCCTGCTGAACCCAGAACTGGGTCCTGATTGATTACGAATTTGTTATCATGAGACGTTGGATTATTCCAACCAAAGACATTTAAAGTGCCTGTAATGGTTATTTATATAAAGAGTATACTTGGAACAGATTATGCCAGTGCAGCTAAGATTATTGGGAACCCTTTTCTGTTTTTGTTGGAATGTTTTGTGTCTGTGTGACTCTGCATCAGAAGGATTGGAGAGGCATGTCTTGCTGCATCGGGGCAGTACAGATGCCTTTGCGAGTGTCTCAGACAAAGCACCTTATTTCTCCCAGTGGTCTGTCCAGCGTTCCAGGCAGTGCACATCTCTGCTATGACAGTACAGTTCCAAAGTCACTGATGTGCTCCATTGGGGAGTGTGTGTGTGTGTGTGTGTGTGTGTGAGAGAGAGAGAGAGAGAGAGAGAGGTTGCTTTCTCCTTCCCATTTGCACCCTGCTTGCAAAAAGTTACCCACTTTTCTAGATTTGTTTTTTAAAACACACACACACACAACAACCAGCATTCAATCACATTTTAATCCTTGTTAAGAAAGATAATGTGCTTGTGATTTTAGATTGGAAAAAGCAAGAGGGGCAGTGTTCCAGTTCACATTCCCTTTCTTTTGAAGCAGTACCAAAATTTTTAAGTGCAGGTAGGCTGATTGTTCATGCTAGATCCCAAGTTGGGGCTGTTGCCTGCTGAGAAACATTTTGTGTCAATTTGCATATGCAAATAAATTATTTGGATTGCATCATTTGACATAGTTGGGGTATGTCAACGATGAGTATGTTTTGCCTTCACTAGAATCTTCCAGGTTATGGAACACAGGTATTTGGATGTCCAGATATCTGCACCATTTGAATGTAGGAAAGCATTTGGAAATGAAACTCTTTTATCTACATGTGTAGATTAGCTGTTGCTCTCTAAAACTTCAATTTGCCTTTGGGAGGTTCTAGTGATGAAAGAGGGCAGACTATTGCCTTGATGCATCCTGAAGCACTTCTCTGCAGATTTCTTTCTTTGAAGAGAGATGACAAACTGTCTAGAGCTGTGGAGACAGATGAAGAATGTCCAGCTCTGGACATTGCACAGTTTTGCTCCTTGCAGCTCTTCCCTTTTCAGCCCCTCTCATGACTTCCCAACTTTCATACTTTTGGTCAGCTTCCTTCTTTCAAGGAATGTAGGAGACTTTGCCATTATTTTGAAAACACTGCTAATTGCCTTAATGACTTTTCCATTTTCTTCTTTGGTAGCAGCATCTTTCTGCATTGGCAATTGTTTGCACTTTCTGCTATGATGATTCTCACAGTAGATGTCCTTTTTAAGTGTCTCCATCAAATAATATGTTGCTTGTTTTTATTCAAAAGGATTCTTTAGTAGGTTGATTTGTTTACTTGGTATCTTGAAATATTTCCAAGATGGGGGAGATGTCCACATTCTAGTGTTGAACAGTGAGTGGGCTGAAATGAAGAAAGCTTTGTGTTTTTGAATAGAATCCCCACCCCAATGGTTTTAAATGTGCTAGCTTGGGAAATAGATTGTGGAATTGGAAAAAAAATAAAGAATGCTGTATTTTTACTTTGTGCTTTTATGGTCCACTCTAGATAGGAACTACTGATGATTCAGGAATAATTCCCAGGCAGTGGAGGGCTACAACAGGTTATAGAGTATTGGTGAAAAACATCCAGGCAAGAGGGTACAAACGGAATACCGCAGTGGTTGTTCGGATCATATTGATCTTACCTTTTTTCTTTTTTCATGTTTGCTTATTACTTGAATCAGTTTGATTCTGTTTGTGTTTTTCTTTTAGAATCTGCCATTTCTGTTGGTCTCTGGCAGTATATGAAAGTTCCCAACTTTAGTTTCCTCCCCCTAGCCTCCCACTGCAGCCTGCAGTTTTCTCAGCAGGAGATGTAGAATTAAAATGACATTTAATTTGCCTCTGAGCCTGGTGGTCAGTGATTTGTTAATGCAATTTTTCTCCTAGGTTAATTTTTTGTTGTTTGTAAGATGTGGATATTGCTTTGCCAAAATAAAGTTTATTATCTTCAATCCTACTGACCAAATGGAAACCTGAAGTGTTTTATTGAGTATGAGTAGGTTCGTTCTATTTGCTCACATTAGGTCTGTTCTTCATAGTTGAGATACAAATGGATTTCCTTGGAGGAGAAAATAGATTGTGGAATTGGAAAAAGTCAGGCTGTTTGAAAGGAAATCTTACGTCAGCTTTCTCAATTGGAAAAATAAAACATTGTGCTTTTATACCACGCTATGACAGGAATTCTCTGAATATTATACAGTCAGTTAAATCAGTGGAACTGCACAACATAAAACATTAGGAATAGCAATAGTAATTATTATCACAAATAGCAACAAAGCATTAAAATTCTAAAACACCAAACCGGTTCTTAAAATACTTGAGAAAATAAAAAGCTCTTCACCAGGTGCTGAAAATGCACCTAACAAGACTTTGGGGAGGGGGCTCCCACAGAATGGAAAAGATCCCTATTTTCTGCCATTTGCCTTGCCTCATTGGATGGGGGCAACTAGGAAATGGCATCAAACAAAGATCAGGTAAAGCTCTTAGCGTCTTGGTAGGCGAAATTGGAATGGCTAGATCAGTGTTTCTCAACCTTGGCAACTTTAAGATGTGTGGACTTCAACTCCCAGAATTCCCCAGCCAGCCATGCTGGCTGGGGAATTCTGGGAGTTGAAGTCCACACATCTTAAAGTTGCCAAGGTTGAGAAACACTGGGTTAGATCAACCCTATTTTGTAATAGATAGAAAACAAATAATGGGAGATAAATTGACTTTAAACCAACTTCCCAGTTGTGCATAGCAGGCATTAGAGCTTAGCAGTCAATTCAGGTGTTTTCAGGTCTTTGTCATCGCTTTATGTTTGGGACTTTGCAACTTGATCTTTGTATTCCTTTCAATGTATTAGGAGAGCTGAGAATTATATCTGTCCTATTGAATTAACTGCCTTTCAACCTTTTTCAACAACTCTATTATTATAAGAATTGTAAAGCAGATGTGGTTACAATCTGAGAACCAGGATGTAAAGGTGTGATCTTTCCCTACAGAGTTCTGTCCAGCACTGTGTACTTTCAGGTCTTGGCTATTATTCACTGAAAAAAAATGCTTTGCATGGATTGGACCAATCCCTTTTTCGAAACAAAGAACTCATCCAAAGTCTCATTTTGGTGCATAGAAGAGAGAGCTATAAATGCTGAAACTAGAGAAGGCAGGGTGAGAAGTTTTTCAAACCAGAGGGTTTCAGCATCTGCCCCACTGCCTGCAGCATTTATGGGTCCCATGAAAGTGCATGATTCCTGGTCTGGAACAGTTGGACAATATTGTCCAAGTCCCAAATTTGCTTAGTCAGAGATCCGGGGGAGTAGGAAAAACCTAGTGCACGAAATGGGGGATCCAGATAGAAACTCCTGATTAAGAGACATGGCTCCTTTGGAAGATCTGCAGCTCACCTGTGGCTTTGATCCAGATAAAGCACCATCACACATGTTCTTTCTGCAGCTTCTTCCAAGGGACTTGCTAAAACAAACACTGGACCTATGGTGGAACATCCAAATATAATCATCTTCTGGCATCACTGGTTATGACAATGGGAAAAAATTGTTTTATTTATTTATACAGATTTTGCCACTGCCCATCTCCCCCAGAAAGGAGGGAGAAAAGAACCCAAATGGTTGGTCCTGTGAATTTATTTAGTCAATTTTCATAGCTGCCCAGTTGACAGGCAACACAGAATGGTGTACACAAAACAAAACTACAAAAATATAAAATAAAACCAGACCTAAAGCAAATTTTGCCAGAGGCAATTCAACAACCAAAAACAATCCAGACAGGTTCACAAGATCTCTTCACCCAATGCCTGGGGCAATAACCAGGTCTTCAAAGCCTTACAAAAGTCAATGTTGGGGCCATCTGGATCTTAGGAGGAATGGATTCCATAGGGCAGGTACAACAACAAAAAGGCATGTCTTCTGGGTCCCACAAGATGACACTGCTTAAGTGACAAGTCTCCGAGCATGCCAAGTTTATCAGATTTTATTCAACAGGCAGAGATAAATAACCAGGCCCTGTTCTATGATAACCAGCAACTTGCACTTGAAAGCCCACTGGCAACCACTGTAGCTCACAAAGTAGCAGTGTTATGTGGGTGTACCAAGGTGCTCCCATAACTACTCATGCTGCTGCGTTCTGGACCAGCTGTAGTTTCAAAGTGGTCTTCAATATACAGCACACTTTAGTGATCCAGACAAGGGAACCAAAGCATGAGGGACTGTAAGTAGGACCTCCTGATCCAAGAATTGGAGTAACTGATGCACAAGATGGATTTGTGTGAAGGCCCTCCAAGCCATGACTGCCACCTACCCTTCAAGAAGGGACTGTGAGTCTACATTCCTCAGATTGTATACAAGGTCTGTTAGGGGGAGTGCAACTACATTCAGAACCAAAGATGGAAAATCTCTGGATCCAAGAGGCCTCAAAATCCATAGTTATTCAGTCTTGCTAACCTTGATTTTCAGTCTGTTCCTCTTGATCCATGCCCCTCCAGACACTGAGACAGCCTGGGTACGTCTGATGATACCTAACCCTATGCTGACCTCATCCAGTGGTGTCATGTAGATGTTAAATAGGTGCAGAGAGAATCAAGCCCTGAGGTACCCACAAAGCAAGGGTAAAGGGCTGCACCTCTCCTCTCCCTCCCCTCAAACACCATCTGGAACCAACCCTGGAGAAAGGAGGGAACCACATCATGCCTCCCACTTGCAACACCAAGCAGGTCCAGAAGGATACCATGACTGATGGTATCAAAGGCCACCAAGAAATCAAAGAGGTCCAAGATGGAGGTGCCACCTCCACCTTGGCCCCACCACAGGTATGATCATTGTTGTCTTGGTACTGTGCCCAGACCTGAAACTCAACTGAAAGCAGTCCAGATAACCCTGGATCTAGAGCCCTCTGAAGCTGCAGCCCAGCCATCTTCACAACCTTGCCCAAGAAAGGAAGGTTGGAAATGGCTCAGAATGGCTTCCTGAGGAGTAGACCACTCCCTCATTCAAGGATGAATTCACCAATGACTGGACAACCTCCTGGAGGCCTTGAACAACCCAGGAAGGACATGGATCTAATACACAAGTGGCCACACTAATAGTCCTGAGGACTCTGTCCATTCCTCAGGATAAGCAGGCTAAAACTCATCCCAGTTAACTACACCAGACCGTGCCTCAGCCAGCTGTACAGGACCTGAATGGGTAGAGTTCAGCTCAGAGTAAATCCGAACAACTTCATCCAACAGGTGCCTCAATAAGTCTTTTCAAAGATCAAATGATCTTCTGACCCACCCTACCTAGGAGGGAATGGGCTACCTTGAACAGGGCTGCCAGACAGCAACTTGTGGATGCAAATAGAATAGAAAAATACCTATGTTCTGCCTCTCTTATCCCCATGGTATAATCCTTAATAAAGTTTCTTAACCCGTGTTTGGCCAGATTTGCTTGTTGTCTTTCTCCAGAGGTGCCCTCGGTGCTCTTCTGCTTCATCTCCCCGAGTTCCTCTGAAAACCAGGGGGAGGATCCTCTGGGATCCTGGAATTAATTTGGTATTAATATTTTTATAACTCGGTATAGTTTCATAATTGGTTGTATTTATATAGTCATATTTGAACCTTAGTCTATTGTCATAGTTGGTATCTTAAAGGATCAAACATTTATTATGACATAATAGTTTATAATTGCAGTCCATGAGTTGTGTCAGCGTCTGAGTATACTGAAAAGTTTCTTACGATTTTTAAAGTGTCATTTCTGCAGGCACATTTGACATTAGAACAGGGAGTAAAAGCCAGAGCTGGAAGCTTTCGTCCTATAAAATGTATGTTTCATGAACACAGCCATATTGTTTCCCGAGACCAACATGGAAGTGGTTTGCCACTGCTTTGTTCAAATGCCTTTTCAACCTCCCAGTTTAGCTAAGATTGCTGAGTTTTCCTGGCTCTCCCATCCAAGTCCAATTCTGCTTTCTGAAATTACTGAAGGTTGGCTGTGTCTTTGCTTCCTAAGCAAATATTGTACAGATATTAACAGTGATGTTCATTGTGATCATTTTGATTGTCTTGGCTCTGTACAATTGGGGGTTGATTCAAATGGCATTTCCCAGTGGAAAACCAATTCATAATGTGTATACGATGACTGCTCACATTATTTCTGGCTGGGAAACTAAAAGGAGGTCCAATGTATTGTCGAAGGCTTTCACGGCCGGAGTTCGATGGCTGTTGTGGGTCTTCCGGGCTGTGTGGCTTCCGTGTTCTGGAAGTTGTGGTTCCTAACGTTTCGCCAGCATCTGTGGCCAGCATCTTCAGAGGGCAGGAGCACATTCTGAACACGGCCACACAGCCCGGAAGACCCACAACAGCCAAAAGGAGGTCCCATGATATTTGGAGTAGCATTTTTAAAAGTGTACCTCGGAGAAGCTAAAATCTGTAAGAGACTGAAGGGTAAGTATCTTAGAGAAGACTTGCTGCAATAGTTAGAGCACTAAACCACACAGAAACACTGAATGAAATCTTGTAAGAATAGTTAGAAGAAATCGGCTTCTTTTCTTTTTTAAAAAATTCAATTTTTAGCCACCCAAATGGCAAACCACTTCCAAAATCTTGCCAAGAAAGATTTTGGGATCTTTCTTGTCCAGGTAGTCGCCTGGAGTTAAGATTGACCCGAAGGCATCTAAAGGTTAAAGTGGTGCTATGGTGGCTGATTTGTAGGACTAAACCATTAAGTTAGAGACACAGAACAGCAGCCAATATTCTGAAGGAGCTGTCTGGGGAAACACTTTGGTTTTAACATCCTGCATTATTTCCAGGACCGCAGATAGAAATTCTTAGTTTTAAGAGATGAGAAATAGCGATTTGTCCACAAAACTCCCTGACTTCAGCCCAAGCTACCACATAAACTGGTTGGTAGGGGAATAATGCCCTCATTGTGGGAAGTTGTGCGGATCCAGAATTGGCCTTTATAGCCACTTACGGATCCACTGTTAAAATTTTACCTTTGGAAGACAATCTTACTCGGCTACGAGTGATCGCCAATTATGATGATGAAAATTAGGCAGGACTCTCCCGCCCCCGCCCCCCCCCCCCCCGCCTCAGAGAAAAGGCAGGATCTGAATGCAATCACAGTGATAGGCACAGACTGGATAGCCTGAGTTCAATAGGCTAATCTAGGCTAAAACGAGTTTGGGTGATTTTGGTTAAGCATCTTGTGGGAAACCAATAATTGTCTTCGCATGCTCTGTGAACCAAGCCATCTGGCAATATGATTTGGTTCAGCGTAACGTGTTATGCGAACAGAGCACCTACTTTTTTGTAACTCGGGTTTAGCGGGTTGTCTGAACTCAATACCAGTGAGTTATTCAACGTACCACCACTGGCCTTGAGGTCCCTTTGGCAGGCGCTCCCTACTCCCCGAGACGATGCACTCAGGACCCGAGTGATCACTACGTCCATGCGAAGCAGGAAGCTTCAGCGTGTTTTTTAAACCGAAGGGCAGGGCTCGACAGAGGCCTCCGCTGCTCCAGGCCAACCCGCCTCCCTGCCAGTGCGATCCAATGTTCGCGCGGCGGGAAATAGGCTTCGGGTTGGGAGTTCGAGGGACCGAGAAGGCAGAGGATGCAGCAGCTGCTCCAGACGCTACTTCTCGGGGATGGCGAGCGGCGTGCAGGCAGAGGGCAGAAGGAGCTCGCTCGCTCGCTCGCTAGCTGGCAGCGGAGCTGGGATCCGCTCAATCGCTCCCTCTCCCTCCCCCGCCTTCCCAAAGGAGATGTTTTTCGGCTCCTTTCGCGCCGGAGAGGACGCGCGCTCTGCACGTGCTCAGAGAGACGCTCGTCACGTGCTCCTGGGCAAAACAGGAGGAGGTGGCTGTGCATCTCGCCCCCTTCAGCAGGCGGAGCGAGGAGGATAGCCAGAAGGACGGGCGCGCGCAGGCAGGCAGGCAGGCAGGCAGACAGAGACGCGACCAGCCAGGAAGGGGTTGTGGCTGGCCCAGCCCAGTTGCAGCTCGAGGCGGATCGTAGCGGAGGAGGAGGGAGACGGCCTGGCTCGTTCGCCGTCGGCGGCTCGAGACGGCTGGGCTGCGACGCCCCTCGCCCGGCCCGCGCAGACCTCCTCCCGGCTCCGGCGACGCCCATTCTGCGCTCGGTCCGGATGTGCAACAGTTTCCCTGAAGTTGCGCCCAAAGCTAGCAGGCGGACGCGCGGAAGGTTCTTGAGCGAAAGGGTGGAAGGACGAGAGCGGACCGGCTGGTAGGCAGCCCGCCCCGTGTGAAGAGCCAGAGAGGGCATCCATCCGCTGTGCTGGCAGGAGATGCTCGGAGCCGCCGTCCTTTCTGTCCCCTCGGCGCTGCGGCTGCTCGGGTTAGCGTCTCTCTCTCGCGGGCAGGAGCCGAGGATGTCCTCCTGAAGGCCGGGAGGGGGCGAGGAAGGGTGGGCTTTGCTCCAGTATGGGCGCCAAGCAGACCAAGGGCTGCTCGCTGCCCGGCTCAACCGGTAGCGGTAGTAGCAGCAGCCCCCAGGGTCCCCTCTCCGCCAGTCGCCGAAGGATTTTGCCTTCTCGGGAGCGCGGAAACTTCTTGGCGTCCCTCGTGGTACGATCGAGTGAAAAGTTTGGTAAGGGGCCTGGCGGCAGCGGCGGCAACCTCCCCCCATACCATCGCCGGATCGTCCTGATCCAAGATATGCTGAGGATGGTGAAACAAGGCAGGCAGGAGGAGGCGACCGATCTGCTGAAGCACCTGCGCCAGGTAAGAGAGTGGAATCGTAGCAGGAATGGAGGGGGGGCGTACTTCAGCAGCGGTAGCAGATGTCTGGATGCACCTACTGGAGCTTAGTTCCCGCTGGGCATATTGGGGGTGCTGGGCTTTTTAGCATTTACTTAACCAAGGAAGCCCGACAGTTGCTCTAACCAAGCAATGGAATTGGGGGTTTGCCCCACTGAAGTGGAGGAATTTGAAATGAGAGCTTAGGAGTGGGTTGTGCCTAAGTTGGCATAGCTACTGGCTGAGAGGCATTAGCCAATATGATCCGTACATCCTAAGGTGGCAGATTGGCAAAGTTCTCCATTTGACTTTGAGCCAGGAAGGTTCTTGGGCATAAGCCAAGAGATACAGTTGAAGGAATTCTCAGAGGGGATTTGAATGTCTTGTTTTGAGTGAAGAAGAGTTAGAGGTCCCAGAAAAGAACATTCTCCACATTTTGTAGGAAGTTGGACCAACACGCTTTCACAGACACTTTGTCATGAGTTCTGAGATGTATAGCCAAGGTTCTTAAGTTGCCACCAGATGATAATGTATTCTGCAAACTCTCACAAAAGACACATATTCAATTGTGTTTACATGACAAACCTATCCATGGTTAACCTAACCACGGTTTGTCCAACCCAGCTTCACAAGGTTTATGCAATACATTGGACCATAAGCTAATTATGAAGCACTAGAAGCTATGCTAAAGTGCAGTTGGTTATTTGCAATTTAGCATGTCAGGCAAGCACAGCCAGCAAACCTTAAGACTGATGGATTTTGGAAGAATACCCAAGGACTGCCCATTTATTTTTTTCACCTCTATTCTGAACTGTGGTCTTGAGCTGATTTATTCATCTCTGCCTTGTAATTTCCTGACCTGGGAAATGACCTGGGAATGAAGGAAACTCTTGTCCGAAATGATTTGCTTCATGTGTGGTGCTTGCGTTGAAGAAGCAAGCGGCTAAGTGGTACGAAAAACCTGTAAGATTGAAATAGGGTTAGGTGCCATGGTGAGCAAATAAAGAATGGCTCCTTGGTCACAAGTCTCTTCAGAGTGATCTTTGCATCCATTCAGTTCCCAGCTCTGTCACTGCACAGTCATTTTTGCATTTTCTTGCTCTGCAGAGATACCCAGGTGGGTTGGAGTTGGCCGTGGTCTGCTCATTAAGGAACTGGCCTCAATTATGGTGAAACTCCGGCCAAGTCACCTTGGGAGCCGAAAAGAAGATTCTCTTCAAAGTTGCTGATAGGGTTCATATTTTTTACCAAACCAAATTGTGCTGTGCAAACCAAGCTTTTGCGGTGTCTAAAACATACATCCGTGGCACAACATATTATTCAGTAAAGCATGGTTAAGCAAGTTGTAGCCCAATCATTGCCTCCTTACCATTGGTGGGCTCTGGGGAGCCCTGGAAAGAATTGTACGGGATACTTTTGCTGTCTGGCATTTAAGGGCTGGGCAGAGATCCAGGTGTGAAGGGGGAAATGATTCAGAACATCCATGGGTACACATGTAGCACCTGTTAGCACAGGGCTTTCCAAACTGCCGCTGCTGGCGACACACCGGCGGCGGTGGCGGCGCGCGCGCGCACGGTGGGGGGGCGTGCGGCAGCGGCGCGGGGGGGGCGTGCGGTGGTGCGCGTGCACGGCGGCGGCAGCAGCCTCCGCTAAAACGCGGAAGCACTGATCCCGCGCCGCTGCCGCCGTGCACGCGCGCGCCGTCGCTTCCGGGTGGTGTGGCGACACACCACGCTGTGTGTGGTGACACACTTTTGTGTCTCGACACACAGTTTGGAAAGCTCTGTGTTAGCAGCTCCTTAAAGATGCCGTATTTTTTCCTGGGCTTACATGGCTGCCCTCCAGAGCTGTCATATAATTCCAGGAAAAGACAGTTTAAAGGGTTGCCAACAGAGACTACATGCATGTTTATGGGTCCTTTGGATCACCTTTTTCTCTTCAAATCTGGACTTGCACTAAAAGCAAATCTGGCATGGCACTAAAAGCAATAATAAAGGAAGTGTCCAGAGTCAGGGTATAACATTTTGTTAAGCAGATGGATTGGGGGAGAGAGTTGAGAACAGTTGGACTGCAGAATCTGCTCAACAAGACCCCTAGATGTGGCCTATCGAGGTATGTCACTTGACCTGGAATGTGAAAAGAAACGGATGTGATTGACTTTGTTCTGCAGCTGGCAGGGAGAAATTCTGGCACTTACTGCCTGATGAGTTCAGTTTTTTTTCTCTTATCTGGATGCACTGATTCATAGCGTGCAGATTTTTCTGCAGTAGCAAAGGTAGTCCAGTCTAAATTGCAAGTCTGTGTACAGGAGAGAGGACTCTAATTTGGAAAATGATTTATATATTAGCTGGAAAGATGGGGGGTTGGGGGTGGACGAATCTTCTGCCATGCTTGCCAAGATCTAATGCAAATGCCTGTATAAATGTTTTTCATTTTGCTTTGGTTTTTGCAACAGTATATAGATTAACAAACATGTTTAAATGTGCTGCCTGATGTTTCTTGGCAGTAATTGAATTACATTTGCTGAGAATTAATTAAAGGAAGTCTGGACTGGCCTAGTGAGCCCTGTGGATATCTTGGCATATTTACTTGCAATGTTGCAGTGCAAGGAGCCCCAAAGGAATACGGTACATTTAAATTGGGTTAATAAAATTAATCTCTTGTGTTTAAAATTAACAGCGCCCCCCCCCCCCAACCTATGGAAGTTATCATTTTGGGGCACTGAGAATTCCCGGTTGGATATTGCTTGCCCCTCTCCCATTAAAGTACAGTTCCCAGCTTTCCCCAAGAGCAGGAAATGTTTTTAATTTGTTTTGTTCCTTTGGGAAATCTTAGCCAAAGGGTCACCCAGCTTAGCTGAATTGGATGTTCCAGAGAGAGAATACAAATAGTAATATTAACAAAATAAGCTCTGTTCTGGTGGGAACCACAATAGTTGACAGTATCAGAGGCATCCAAATATCTTGATTGTCTAGCCATTAAAGCCCTTTCTTGAGCTCAGCTTGGAAATTGCTCCTTAGGAAGACTTATTTAACCGCCCAGAGTCCCCTTGTGGGGGGAGATGGGCGGTGATATAAGTTAGAAATAATAAATAAATAAATAAATAAATAAATATTTATTGAGTCTTTAAGTAGCAATTCTAGGATAGATTTTTCCCCCCTCCACTAAAATGCAAAAGTAGAGCTGCAGATTGGAAAAACAACCTGAACCAAGGCAATAGGAAAGCACTGCCATATTGTTATCAAGAAAACTATATGGATGTATCTGTGTCATTAGGCATCGAGTTTCATTTAAGGGAGTCTTTATCTTAGAATCATAAAAGCTGTAAAACATCCTAGAAAAATAACAGGCTGTTTAAAACTTGGGAAAACTAAAAGGCCCACTGCCCCAGAGGAACACCAGAATGTTCCCCAAACCAAAAACTACATCTCAGAAGGCCTTTTCCTCCAGTTGGCTTACTTTAGTTGGTCTCCACCGATTATTGGAATGTGCAGGCATTTTTGTTTGATAAGTGTTTGCTCAGCTATGCTGGTCTCAAGCCATGGAAGTCTTTTTGCACACCACCACTCAGAAATGAAATATACTAGTCAAGACTTTGGGGGCAATTGACCAAGATGGCGATTGGATTATCTTTGTGGGATCCAATGGTTGGTAAGCTTGTCATCAAAGATTCTTCTTTGAGCCTAAGAACGGCTTCCTTTTTCAATCTACATGCAAACAGATGAAAATCATATATCTTAAATTGTATATATATTTAATTACTTATAAGTATTGATATTTATATTGTGGATCATGCCCCTTCCTTTTCTTGGAGCCTGTTGTAGACTTATGGTTTTCTTAGTCTAAGGCTGTGAGAGACGTCTGAATTTTCTTTTATGTATTTTTATTTCGTGTATCTAACACCTTTTCCCTTGAGAGCTTGGTGTACATGAAAGTCTCCCTCATTTTATGCTCATAACTATCCTGGGAGGAAGGTTGGGCTAAGGGACAGTGACCAGTTCACTCACCTTGTGAGTTTTGTAGTTGAATCAAGACCTGCTCCTTCTCTTTGAAGTCCAAGTCCCCAACACTTTAAACCAGTGTTTCTCAACTTTAGCAATTTTAAGATGTGTGGACTTCAACTCCCAGAATTCCCCAGCCAGCTTGCTGGCTAGGGAATTCTGGGAGTTGAAGTCCACACATCTTAAAAGTTGCCAAGGTTGAGAAACATTGCTTTAAACACTACACTACAAGGACTCCGTATTGATTATTAGAAGATGGATTCTGTAGAAATACTTCTCCTCCTTTCATGTAGAATCCAGTCTTTGATACAACAGGTATTTTAGTATTATTGAGATGAAGGCTAGGAAATGGTTGGGGGGCACATGTTATCATTTGCTAATAAAATGCCTCCATGGGAGAGGGGATGTTTGTGCATTTGCAGAGGGGTTGTCATAGTAAACAGGGTCAGCTACAAAACATTAATTTTCCAGAAGGCAACACTGCAAGACAGCTCTCCAGCATCTTCCTATCTTCTGGCTCACCTTTGTCTTTTTTTCTAAACAGATGAGCACACTTCCTAAGTAAAGCACTAAGCTGCAGCCATTCATCAATTCTATTTTCTAAGAATTCCTGTGCGGGCCCAAATGCCTTCTTGAAAGTAATGCTGGATGCAGAGACTTTGCTTTGCAACATGCCAAGTTTCCATTTCTTTTAATTGAAAGATTTTAAAAAGAAATAATTTGGAGCAAGAAGCTTAGCAAATGCTATAGGTGACTGTGGGCAAATTGGTGCCCATAGGCATAAATTGCCTTCTCCTCACCTAAGCTGTTTAGAATTCAAGGTGTGGTGGGTGTCTTTTAATCTTGTTTTATTCTTCTACCCCCCAGTAGTGGCAAACTCCATGCAAGTTGCCCCTTACATAGCCATTTTTCCTTTATAGAGTGGCCATGGGGCTGCTATAATTCGGTTTTATGATTCCTGGTGTTTGATGGTTGCTTGGAAGGAATAATCCGCAGTTGGGGAGAATCTTTCATGTGTTGCAGGTCTTCTTATACCTGCTGGGATTGCATTATATTATTGCTGATTGCAGCACAGCAGTTTGCCAGCGTCATATTTCAAATCTCACCTCTATATTCAGGGCTCCTCAAAGTTTTAGAATGCCATTAGTGAGACAGGTAGGTTTCTGCTAGCTACGGAATGGGTTGCTTTATTTGTGGAAAATTCCAGGCTGTGAAATGTCTAAAAGTTTGAGAAAACTGGCCCACCCATACGAAGTAGCGCCCTTGGAAGCAGTTGGCACATGTATTCGTAACCTTTGCTCATAGGCTGAGCAAATGCAGTCTGTACTTTATAAGGTGTTGAGCCGGACACAGTGGCTGCTGGGAGCCCCGTTCCCTCATCTCTTGGGTAGGCAGGAGTTTAAAAGGCCCAGTCCAAAGCATGTATAATTTGGAAAGCCTGTATAGCGTTTTGCAAACTTGCCGTTGGTCAAGAGATGAAAATAAAATATTAATTCCTAATAAAATGAAGGGGGGTGGGGCAGAGTGCATAAAAAGTAAGTAAAAAGGGGAAGGGATTTTTGTTGGCTCTGTTCCATTTTGCAATTACACAATGTGAGACAGAGCAAGGAAATCTCACCATCCTCCAGATGCCTGTTGGAAGATGCTTACAGTATCTTGTGCATTAATTCTTTGTGTTCTTGGGAAAAATTGCTGATGAGCGGGGTGGCGGGGGGGGGGCAGAGAGCAGAAGCCCAGCTTGCTTGTTGCTAGGTGGACTGATTTTCTACCCCTCCATTCATCTTGGCTGAAGTCATGTCAAAGTGGTAGCATTTGGAAGCTCTTAGAGGAGGATAAGAGGGGATCAGGGTAGAGGGAAAGCTAAAGATGGAACTGTTGAAGCCTCGAGAAATAAAAGGATCAGGCACTTAGATGAGGTAAGTAATAAGGGAATGGTGTTGTGGAACTGACAGGAACAAATGTTAATTCCAGGAGAAGGATTCAGAATTCATCTGAGGTTAAGAAAGGATAGGAGCAAAGCCTTAAGTTGAGTGGTGGTTTCATAGGTACATGTATTCACATGTACTCATTCTGAAGCTGGACTTGCAGCCACTTGTGCAGTAAGGATTTATGTTTAATGCATGGCCCTACTTCTCAGTAAATCCACAAGTAGAAATGCCAGCCCTGAGGGTTAGACTGTAGGCCATTGAGGGCATAACGGTGGTTTTCAGTGCCAGCATGCATCTGTGGAGGATGCAGCAATTTGCAAGGAAAACAGAGGCAAGTTGAACATTAGTCAGGAACTGCTTGGTGTGGGAGTGTGCTGTCTGGACAGATTGTATGATCTTTTTTCCTTCCTTGGAAGTTTTTCATGGAAGCTATTTCATCTCCCTATCCCCTTATGTTTTAGAAGGAAATGCATAATATACATTGGGTAGCCATAATCTACATCTACATCCAATCTACAATACAAGGGTTGGACAACTGCTTTTCTTTGAAATTGCCAGATGGGCATTTAGGGCAGAAGAGCCTGGCTTTCTACTGGAAACTACACTCGTTGAATATCTGCTACCATAGGTAAAGTTTCCCCCCGCACATTTGTGCAGTCGTGTCCGACTCTAGGGGCCAGTGCTCATCTCCGTTTGTTAGCCGAAGAGCCAGCATTGTCCAAAGACGCTTCCACAGTCATGTGGCCGCATGACATGCGTGGAATGCTGTTACCTACCCACCGAAGTGGTACCTATTCATCTACTTGCATTTGCATGCTTTCGAATTGCTAGGTTGGCAAGAGCTGGAGCTAGTGCGGGAGCTCACTCCGCACGCAGGGCTAGGGATTCGAACCTCCAAACTTGCGATCTTCCGATTGACAAGCCTGGCGTCTTACCCGCTGAGCCACCACGCCCCATCTTCTACCATACTTGAACACAATATACAATAGTTCCCAAGGTACTTGTTACAATTGACAGTGTTAACAGTGTATTGACAAGGAGTTCAAATTGGCACGAAATCTAGAAGAACACTGCAGAAAATACCGATGCCTTGTTGATGTAGGGTGCTTTTGCTTAGTCGTTTCATAAAGTAAGTGTTTTGTACCATGGCCCCATCTCTCCTATATGTTGCATGCTTTGCTCACAAAAATCTTTCTTCTAATCCTGGAAGCTTATAGACCACATTCTCTGCTGCAGCCTATGCAGCAAATGTGAGGGGGAAAAGATGTGTAGGATAAACTGTGTTATGGAGTCCTTGGTGCTCTCTGAGCCTTGTTGTTTCCTTGCAGATGTTTCATTGCCAGGCTAGGCAACATCTTCAGTGCGAAAAGGGAGTGGGACTTGCTCTCTGTTTATATACCATGGCTTGTCCTGCTTGTGTTGGTGGGGGTGTTGTTCTCCCCTTAGGAGTTCCTTGATTGGGCTGTTGTTTGCTGCTTGGTTGATTGACTGAGTTAATAGTTCCTTGATTAGGGTATATTGTGCTGTTTGATTGTTCCTCTGGTGCTAATCCTGGTGTTAATCTTTGCATATCTGGGTGTTGATTGCTGGCAAGGAGGTGTTCTGGTCTTCTGGCTTTTCTGTTGTCTCTTATGAATGGTATGTATGTGTCTGTTGATGGCTGCTTTGTCTGAAGGGTCTTTTGGGTTACTTACTATGTTCTGAAGGGTTTTGGTTGGTTTGTGTGCTACAGTGATGCCGTGTGGTTGTAACAGTCTATTAGTAGTTTCTAATATAACTGTGTTATTTTGTTATAACTTTTGTTATAACTGTGTTATTTTGTCATTCTGTGTACTTTTAGAGACACCCTTATTTTGTGCAGCCAAAGTCTAAACCATGGCTTTGGGAACGAGCTCTGAAATGGGGTTTTTATTTATTATATTTATAACCCACTTTTTGTTCAGGTGTACTTTGTAGTCCTTCCTCTTATTTTTCCACACAGCAAAAATTCTCTGAGGTAGATTGGGCTTAGAGAGAGTGATTGGCCCATGGACACCCAGTCTGGTTCTGTGGCCTGAAGGTGGGCTAGAACCCAGTTCTTTCTGTTCCTTGTCTGACACCTTAATTACTACGTTGCACTGGCTCTTTTGAGTAGATATGCAAAAATGCTGCAGTAGGAGCAGAAAGTTTAGGCCTCTATTCCAAAATTTGGTGCATGCAGGTGAACCAAGCGTATTGAAGGGTTCCTCTGAGCCCTATTTTGGCTCTAGAGGATGGTGAAAGTCTCTCAGAAGCATCTTAGATGGAATAACTGTATTGTATTGTTTAATAAAACACCATAAAACATCTATGGTCTGATGGTTGTTGTGGGTTTTCCGGGCTGTGTGGCCGTGTTCTGGCAGTTTTGGTTCCTAACGTTTCGCCAGTCGCTGTGGCTGGCATCTTCAGAGGACAGGAGCACAGCTAGAAGATTCTCTCTGTGCCCAAGTGGAGGGTGTGTCTTCCTGCTGGTGTTTATATCTGCTGAGAGGGTGTGTGTCTTCTGTGGGTCATTTACAAGAGATTAGGAGAGGGTTTATTGTGGTGATTAGGGGGTGTGGTGCTGTCGTGTGTGGGATTAGCACATCTATTGTGTGAGTTGTTTGCATATTTCTGTGGTTGAGTACAGTTTATTGACCTTTTGCAAGCTGTGTTTTTCAGGACTAGCAGCCAGGTTTTGCTGATCTTTAAGCTTTCTTCTTTTTTATTGAAAAACACGGCCACACAGCCCGGAAAACCCACAACAACTATCGGACTCCAGCCGTGAAAGCCTTCGACTATACATCTATGGTCTGTTACCCTAGAAGGGTTGTCGGGCGTCCAGTATAGAATCACTTCCATATTGTGGTCAAGAAACTGCATAGATGTGTCCATGTAGTCACCTGAAGACAAGCTTAACTTGTGAGCATATTTACCTTGTATGATTTATTTATTTATTTATTTATTTATTTATTTATTTATTTATTTATTTAATTTATATCCTGCCCATCTCCCCCACAAGGAGGGACCCTTTTTTAATAGGAGGGACCTATTACCTTTACATTCAATGAACAACCTGCCAATTAAGACAAAGACAAAGGAACCCATAGATTAAAGGATATAGCAGCATTCTGTCAGCAACATGGGGCGCGGTGGCTCAGCGGGTTAAACCGCTGAGCCGTTAGTCTGCCGACCATAACGTTGGCAGTTCGAATCCGCGTGGCGGGGTGAGCTCCCGTCACTAGCCCCAGCTCTCTGCCAACCCAGCGATTCGAAAGCTAAATAGCAAGTAGATAAATGGGTACCACTCACGTGGGGCAATATGCTGGCATCCTGTCGGGGAGTCGCCTCGGAACCGAAGACGAAGACCTGGAGAAGCCTGTGGATGGCGGCTGAGGACGGCGGCAGAGGTCGACGGATCCCAATTACAACTTCCGGGATGTCAGAAGCCAGGTCAGAAGCAAAGGTTCCTGGGACATGTAGTCCGACCTGCGATTGAAGAGCCGGTTCCCTCTCCCCCTCCCTAATCACGCGGGTAATATATAATATGATGTACTGTATAATGATAATATGTATGTACTGATTGTAAGCCGCCTAGAGCCCTCCATTAGGGAGGGGATAGGCAGGGTATAAATAAGATAAATAAATAAATAAATAAATAAATAAATAAACATCCAGACCAGGAAAACAGACCTACATAGCTAGGTCCCCTGCTAGAATAAAGAGATAAAGAGGAAGATGGGGAAATTCCCCCTTTTTCTTTCAAGAGCTTTGCTTTCCAAATTTAGAAATGTAAGAAAATATTGGGGAAAAATTCTGTGAAAAGTTCTTTTCTCCCTCTTTTTCCAATGAATGATATGCTCAGAGTTTTATTTACTCAAAATGGGTAGTACTAACATGTTATGTAAGTTAATTTTACAATTTTGGAGATTGTTTCTGTTCATTTAATATATTTTCCTGGGAGTAAGTCCAGTTAAACTAAATAAGACTTAATGGTGAGTACTCACTGGAAAAGACCCTGATGCTGGGAAAGACTGAAGGCAAAAGGAGAAGGGGACGTCAGAGGATGAGATGGTTAGATAGCATCACTGATGTAACGAACATGAATTTGAGTAAATTCCGGGAGACAGTGGAGGACAGGAAGGCCTGGCGTGCTATGGTCCATGAGGTCACGAAGAGTCGGACACAACTAAACGACTGAACAACAATAGGATTGTATTACTAGGGATTTACTTTGAATATTTTCTAAGTATGACCGATAGTACAATTGTATCTGTTGTGTCATGAATTATTATTTATCTTGTAATAAGTAATAAAATCAAATTTAGGTTTGTGACTATATTTTCATATCTTCCCCTGAAATTGTATCTTTCTGAAAGTGCTTGGTATCCTTCCCCCACCCACTCATTTTTTTGTCTCCGTAGTGCCAAAATTTCAGAATAGGTTATATTTCAGTGCTGAACAGACTGAACAGACTTTGCCTGGATGACATAACAGAGAATAAGGGGAATCTGCTGGAATTTTTTCTCAGTCCCCCCCCAAAAAAAGATTCTGCTAAAGTCACAAACTGGCCTGAGGTTGCCCTTTCCCCTAGGAAATTGCCTACCAGTTCCTTGTTCTTTTCCCACATACAGCAGACCTCTCTGGCTTCCTGTTTTATTCAGCTTTTTTCACTGGTGCCAAAAAAAAAAAACCCACTTTGTTCCACTCTTGGATCTGCTTTGCAAGAATCAACTTCCTCAGGTAGCTAGCTGCATTTGTCTGTTGCAGAAGTCCCCACCTCCCCCTCCAAACCCAAAGTCTTGGAGCATCTTAGCGAATAAATTTATTTTCACGTAAGTCCACTTTATCAGATGGGTGAAGTGAAGTTTTGTGAATGAGATTTTACCTGTTGTTAATATGTCGATGAAGGTTCTCAGTCATCCAGATGGAATTGTCTGTAGCTTGAATCATGTCAACTGGATTTCTATTTTCTCAGTGGAAACGATTCGCTCCTTGGGGAGTCTTTGGTGCTCTCTGAGCCTTGTTGTTTTCATGCAGACGTTTCATTGTCAGGCTAGGCAACATCTTCAGTGCGAAAAGGGAGTAGAACTTGCTGTCTGTTCTACTCCCTTTTCGCACTGAAGATGTTGCCTAGCCTGGCAATGAAACGTCTGCATGAAAACAACAAGGCTCAGAGAGCACCAAAGACTCCCCAGTTCAACCCTGAGCTACAAATATTCTCTTCGATTGATTCGCTCCTTATCCAAGAAGCTTCTTAAGTGAAGAAGCTTCTTGGATAAGGAGCGAAACGTTTCCACTGAGAAAATAGAAATCCAGTTGACATGATTCAAGCTACACCTGTTGTTAATATGTGTCCATTCCTTTGTCCTTTTAAAAAAAATAATTTTATTAAATTTCAAAAAACAATAAAAGATACAGAAAAACAAAAAACTACAAAAAACTTAAAAAGTGTGAAAACACAAGAGAAAATTTTTTAGATAGATTACAAAAAGAAGTGACTTCAGACTTTAAATATCAAGGATATAAACCAATTTCCCGTAATCAATCCCTTACTCTATATTAAACCAAAATCACATTATTTCTACAAGTCAACCCCTTAGCACATTATAAAAATCACTAAATACCATTGCTCCCTCCCTTTATATTAAAAGAAGAAAAAAGTATAAATCACCTAATCAACTTCCCCCCAAAAAATAACAATTACTTAATTATTCCCTTCCTACTACTATTCTATACATTCCTGTCTACTATAATAAAGATCAAAAATAGAAAAGCATGTAAATTGTCTACCATTATAATTAATAATACAAAAAAACATGAATACAAAAAACATGAATAAGAAAAAACCTTAATAATCATAATCCCAATCATTAACTACAGTATAAGTAAAATCATCCAAAGCCAAAAGACCATCCAGATAAGTATTTTTAGTCCCTTAACCCACTTCAAAATAGACCAATACATTTACATATCCCCATAATAGGCACAGAGCTATTTTCTTAAAGAAATCAAACAGCCCAACTGCCCCCCTCACAAACACAGACTTCTCTTCAAAAACCTCCAATACATTACAACCCCCTCTTCTCCATAACATTCCATCAGAAAGTCAGATTCACTCATATCTTGCAGCTCAGTTTCTCCGTTTAAGTTCTTCAATTCAGCATTGCCAATTTCATCCAGGATTTCAACAGAAGCCCGAATCTCACTCCCGGGAGAGACATCTCCATCACTGTTAGATTCTTCAGGTTCATCCACATTCTCCCCAGTCAGATGGTACATTTTGGACCACATATTTTCCACAATGCTCTGAATGTCTTGCACAATAGCTTGGCAGGAATCAGAAAAAATCTGCTTAATATCTGCTTTAATATCTCGGCAAAATTCAGAGAAAGCCTGGTTAAGATCCTCCATGTCTGAAGCAGTAAATTATGGCGCCCCCTAGATACTTAACTGGCAGAAGAAGGTAATGGAAAAATTCCGAACTGAGTTAAGATAAAATCACAGACCTATATGAAGATTAGAAGATTGGATTAAAGAAATCAAAAGACATATGACAAAGAAAAATTCCTGTATACTGTATGAAGGACTAACATTTAAAATCAATTATTGTACTTTAAGTTCAAAGATAGATTGGAGGACATCTATTTTCTATATTTTCTTTGCTTATTATTTCTTGACTTCACTTTTTCTTTATCTTTTTCTTATTTTGTATTTCTGCTTCTATTTCTTTTTTCTATTCTAACTTTTATTATGCATTGTAAAACTTAATAAAATTCAATAATAAAAAAAAAAGATAAAATCACAGACAGTTCCCAGAGAAAGTAGAGGCAGGAAAGTGAAAGTTCAGAATGGCAGATTCAGTGTGAGGAAAAATGCTAAAATCTTCAAAATCAGCACAAAAATAATAACAGGGAGACGATAACATACTCTCAACTCTCCTTAGAATTAGATGGAAAACAAAATCCAAAGCTTTAAAAAAAAAATTTTTTTAATTAATCACAAAAATAACGATAAGCACCAAGAAAGATTGTTTCTCCTTAATGTAGAAAGCCTCTCTTAGGGTACAAATACTTAAAGAAAAAATAAATTGGGTGCCTTAGAAATGGGGTGGCTGGACTTAATGTCCCTTTAAGGCTGCAGCGTGGCTTGGAAAATGGTGTCTTCCCAGCCTCTCGGCGAAGTCTTACCCGTCGATCGCACACGCTGTTTACGATCTCCTGGCTGCAACTTGCCATCTGGAGGATGAATGGGTCAATTCCGAGCATTTTCCTTGATCCGGAAAAACACTCCTGGGCTTCAGGAGAAATCAGCCTGAGCCCGAAAAAACTGCTACGATGCCAGTTTTGCCCACGGAGCTCGCGGGCAAAGCTGTTCAGTCCGCCATGTTCCCACCGGAAGTCTCCATTCCTTTGTTCTCAATGCCTGTGGAAGGAATAGGCTGTGATAAAATACAAACCACTTCAGTTGCTAGAACATCTTGGCATTTTGAAGAATCCCTGTTTTTTAAAACCATCTTCACCTAGACATGCTAGCTTTTGGCAGGCCAGAAATAATCAGTGTAGGGAAAAATTTGCATTTCTGAGCTGTCTGCTTGGATTTGGAAATGATATAATCCCAGGAGGGAGTGGACCAGATGCTTTTTTCTGGTCAGGTCTAAATCTGCTTTGATAAACATTCTGCTAAGCTCTGCCTTAGGAAAGGATTCATAGGGACACCTTACCTTGCCTGGAACTCTCTCAGAGACATTTCACTGAAATGTAGGACAAAGCTCATGGCGGCGGCGGGTGTGTGTGTGTGTGAAGTCATTCTGTGTTTGAATGGAGACCATACGCTACCCTCTGCCTTCCACTGGATGCCCAGTTGAGGACAGCTGTAAGCAGCAGCACTTACTAAAGAAGTCCTTGCTTGTAAAATGATTTGTGCTTGTAATGAGAATATGACTCAACCTCCGTCCTCAGGTGGAGGAGCCATTTACTAGACTTAGATTAAGCAAAAGAAGAGACAAGCTAGTAAATAGCAGAGGGCACAGTTAGGCTGTGTTCACACAGCATGCTTACTGTAATTGGGTCAGATAAAGCCTAGAGCAGAGCTTTCCAAACTTTTCATGTTGGTGACACACTTTTTAGACATGCATCATTTCGCGACACACTCTTACAGCAGGGCATCATTTCGTGACACTCTTACAGCAGGGCACAAGGCAGGCACTAGGACCTGCAGGGAATCACAGCTGGTTTGGAGGCAGCAAGGCACAAGGCAGGCACTAAGACCTGCGTGGAATCCTGGCAGGGCAGGTTTGGAGGCAGCAGCAGCCGCGACACACCCAGACACTGCAGCCGACACACTAACGTGTCCTGACACACAGTTTGGAAAGCTCTGGCCTAGAAGATGTTTTCACACCAAATGTTAAGCATGGCTGATGTTTTTTTGTTGTTGTTGTTGTTCAGTCGTTTAGTTGTGTCCGACTCTTCGTGACCTCATGGACCATAGCACGCCAGGCCCTCCTGTCCTCCACTGTCTCTCGGAGTTTACTCAAATTCATGTTCATTACATCGGTGATGCTATCTAACCATCTCATCCTCTGCCGTCCCCTTCTCCTTTTGCCTTCAGTCTTTCCCAGCATCAGGGTCTTTTCCAGTGAGTCCTCTCTTCGCATTAGGTGGCCAAAGTATTTGAGCTTCAGCTTCAGTATCTGTCCTTCCAATGAGCAGTCAGGGTTGATTTCCTTTAGGATTGACTGGTTTGACCTCCTTGCAGTCCAAGGGACTCTCAAGAGTCTTCTCCAGCACCACAGTTCAAAAGCATCAATTCTTCGGCGCTCAGCCTTCCTTATGGTCCAACTCTCACATCCATACTATAGCAAGGTGCTTTACATTCAAAACCTTGTTGTTGTTGTTCAGTTGTTTAGTCGTGTCCGACTCTTCGTGACCTCATGGACCACAGCACGCCAGGCCTTCCTGTCCTCCACTGTCTCTCGGACAATATCATTGGTATCCTTCTGGACCAGCTCAGGGGGTTGGGAGTGGGAGGCACAGTGTCACGCTGGTTTACTCAAATTCATGTTCATTACATCGGTGATGCTATCTAACCATCTCATCCTCTGCCGTCCCCTTCTCCTTTTGCCTTCAGTCTTTCCCAGCACCAGGGTCTTTTCCAGTGAGTCCTCTCTTCGCATTAGGTGGCCAAAGTATTTGAGCTTCAGCTTCAGTACTGATGTTAATCTTGGTAATTGTCGTGTATGTGGCTTAGTGTATTGCTCAGACGCAGTTCACTTAGTGAGGTTATGCTTTAGGAACCTAATTCAGAAATGCGATGGAGTGGGTTGTATGAATACAATCATTGTTATGTCCAGCTACTGTAGAAGCTAAAGTGGTGGTCATCAGCTGTATCACATGAGCTGTTTTAAGCAGCTCTCAGTGCTCGGAGGTTGCTCCAGAAACTACAAGGAGAACTAGAGGGCCTTGGTACTGTAATTGGCCTTTGGGCACTAAACATGGCCAGAGTGAAACATAGACAGAAAACTGCCAACACTTCCAGAACAGCAGGAGCTAACATGTTCGGGAAATTAAAGAATAAGTCAATGCTGCTCTTATTCATCCTTGAGCCACCTTCATTTGCACTTCCTACTTCCTGTGGGCTTGTGTGGTGGGGAATCACCACCATCTGCCACCTGGCGACACCCGAATTTGCTATGTGTCCAAAATGCTTTCTTCCCCTGCCTCATATGACGTGGCTTGTGGCCATGAATTCTCTGGTAGCCTTGCTCTGCATTATATCTGTGATAGTAAACCTATGCCTCCTATGGAAACAAACCTGGGAGTTTAAAGTAATTGGTGGGAAAATTCTGTTTGCCCCCGTAGGCATCTATCTTCCTTTTTGCCATATATGACTTCCGAAGGAGCTGCTGATGCTGTCGGAAGAAACTATGATGGTGGGGAGAGGCGTGATTTCTGGCTTCTTTCGCTCAACTACCCTGAAGAGTTTGTATAACTAACAATTATGTCTTTGTTCTGGAGTTATTTCAGAGATAAGGCCAATGTGCTTTTCCTCCCCAGGCACTAGATCAAATAAATGATCCAAAATGGAAGTCTTTCAAATGGAAGAACAAAAAGAAAAGCAAACTCTGGGTGGAAAAATGCAAGCATCCAATGAAGGATGTACTTGCATGTGTGTATTTCTGTGCATGCATGTGCATGCACATACACAAACAAATGCAATAAAGGAAGTACTTATGTGTGGTGCACACACACACTAGCACAACGCCTGAGCAATATGTGGCAAATAACATGGCAATACAAGCTTGCAGAATGAGTAATAGTTTGGCAAATACTTTGACCTGTGCTCAGGGGAAGCAGAGGGCATAACCTGGCACATTCCAGGGTAAGCCACAACCCTGGCTTGTTGTGTCATCCAAATGTACCCACCACAAACACATCTATCCCTCTGGAATTGGATATTATAGTCTTCCTATCTTAAAACTGATTTGTTTAATACTCCCTCCCTCTGAAGGCTGAATTTTTTTTCCAGCTTTCCTAGCTTGGCTTGATTTCTTGGCACAGGAAGCTGGCTCTGCTGCCCTTTCTGTATGGAGTGATTCTGCTCTGCCTCTGGACATCTAGTAAAATATCTTAGAAAGCTGAAAGCTCTCACTAGCCAAAGGAGCAGAGTGAGATTTGTTATTAGTTGTTGTCTATAGGAAGCTAATCATATGTTTTAAATTTTAACATGTTCTTATGAGAAAGTGAGTCAGGTTCCAGATGTAATAATCCCCTCTAGCAAATAAATACACACATAACTTTGAGATTCTTTGTTTTCTTGCATCCCCTCTTCTACGCCATATAGTAATGGAAGTTCTGAAATGTTGCTTGGTGAATTTTTTGGCAGTTGAAAATAAAAAAAAAAAGGTAAAGGTTCCCCCACACAGTCGTGTCCGACTCTAGGGGCCGGTGCTCATCTCCATTTGTTAGCCGAAGAGCCAGCGTTGCCCGAAGACACTTCCGCGGTCATGTGGCCAGCAGTTGAAAATATTCTGAATTAATTCATACTAAACATGAATTTAGTAAAAGGGCTATTAGATCTGCTACTGAGAAATACAACATAGAATCATCTACAGACCAGCAAGTTTTCAATCTGGAATTTCTAATTGTTAGCTCAGCCACTTCATTTGCATCCACTGATGTAGTCAGAGACCTAATTCATATTAAACCCTAATATATACTCTTGGTGCCTGGTGTGGCATGGCGTGACTCAGCTATTGTGGACATTTTCGATCTGGGATACTCTCCAAATGTGTGGTTTCCAGCTCCCAGAATTCCCTCTCAACATAGTCATTGCTGAGTATGTTGGGAGTTGAAGTCCATATGTATGGAGGGTGCCCAGGCTAGGAAAGGCCATATTATGTCACAGTATATTGTTATTGTTAACACACCATTATGACTTGTTCAATAAACCTGACTAAAAGAAGTCTGTGTGATAGCAACTCAACAAGCTTGTTTTTAGATATATTCCAGAAAATCAAATTTGCTAATTTTATGCTCTTTGATAGTATCCTTTATCATAAGACTAACCCTTCCAGAGCAAACCTTGGGTATTGAATGTAATGTGTAATAAATGGAACAAGATGGGCCTCCTAATCTGATTTGAAAGAGGTGTTTCACTGTGCCTATTCTAATCTATTAGGTGATACAGTACCTAATGTGTAGAATACTGTACTGTAGAATATGTAGATTTTCAAAAAGCCAAGAGAACTACTGAAAAGTGTTTTTCCCTTGTACTATTTTAACCAAAGCCACACTATTTTATTTTATTTATTTATATATATATATATATATATATATATACACACACACACACACACACACACACACACATACATACACACACACACACACACACAGAGTGTGTGTGTGTGTGTGTGTGTGTGTATGTATGTATGTATGTATGTATGTATATATATATATATATATAAAATATAAAATATATATAAAAAAAGTGTGGCTTTGGTTAAAATAGTACAAGGGAAAAAACACTTTTCAGTAGTGTTTTTTATAGTGCATATATATATATATATATGCCAAATTTATATTCTATCTTTCCTCCAGGAGCTCAAGGCAGTTTATATGGAGACTTTCCTTCATTCTGTTTTATTTCATTTCACTCCCACAACAATGACCCTATGAGATAGGCTGGTTGAGAAAGAGAGTGACTGGTCCAGCCACCCAGTGAGTTTTCACAGCTGGGGATGGGTTTGAACCAGTCCCAGTCCAACACCTGAACCACTACACTGTCTCTGTTTAAACTCTGATTATAGCTGTGGGTAGCCTTTCTTGCTTTACCATTAGTTTTTGCTTTAGTACATTGGTGGACAGCCATCAGTCCTCAGTCGCTCTCAGAAACTGCCTGTCTAGCAGTTTTGCAGGCCAGGGGTTTCCCTTAACATTTATTAGGACCCTGAGGGTCATAGAAGGTTTTAGACTACGTTGCACCCAATACAGCTTTTTTCTTAGAGATTTATGTGCTGCTTGCTTCAAGATGATGAGAACTTGTGACCCCAATTTTCACCAGTAGTGGTCACAGGAGGATACAGAAGCTGCAACTTCTTCATCCTTGTTATACAACTTGTCATGAGTACTGTTTTTTCCCATTCTAGTACAGTAGCGTAGGAGTCAGTTCATTGTCTGGTGCCCAAGAAGCTCTTAGATTTCTTGGCACAGGAAGCTGGCTCTTCCAGTCAGGAAACTTCCAGTCATAGTGGCAGAGGTGGCTTTATGCCTATGTTCCTATGTCTTTTTCCAGAGTTCAGAGCACTTTGTTGTTGACTTGCATGATAAGAAAACCAAAAGTCTTCAACATGCATCAGAGATGGGGGAGAAGATACTGTTTCAGTCTTAGATTGCAGGCCACTACTTTGTATTACCATTGCTGCCCTCTGCATGGCTTTGGCCATTTCTTGCAGTGTCACTTCCACACCTCTCCAACACTTTGTTCCCATGCCTGTCATATAGTTTTCATGGTAGGAGCACTTTTGTTGTTGTTCAGTCGTTAAGTTGTGTCCGACTCTTCGTGACCCCATGGACCATAGCACACCAGGCCTTCCTGTCCTCCACTGTCTCCCGGAATTTACTCAAGTTCATGTTCATTACATCGGTGATGCTATCTAACCATCTCATCCTCTGCCGTCCCCTTCTCCTTTTGCCTTCAGTCTTTCCCAGCATCAGGGTCTTTTCCAGTGAGTCTTCTCTTCGCATTGAAATCATAAACCCAAAATTGTTTATTTGTATCTGATTTATACCCTGCCTTTCTGCTCCGGTAAGCATTCCGTGTGAATGCTTGCCAAAGCATGATTAGATATTATGGAAGTAACCATTGTATGTCTACCATAATATTGAGCAGCTGGTGAACATTTGAGAGCTTGGTACAATTGGTGTTCTTTGTGGAATTTCTGTTTTATGTTTCTGACAGACATTGTTCCTGATGGCAAGTTAGCCATCCCAACTTTGTGAGGAAAGTCATTGCTTGTATATGCAGAAAGGCAGGATGTAATTAAGCTTGACTCCCTTGGAATTTAATTAAAGGCATTTTTTAAAGTGTCTTAGTGTCCTTCAGAGCAGCCCAGCTTCAAAGTTTCCTGTTGAAGTGCCCTCCCATCTATGGTTTTGTTTCCTAAATGCCATTTTAATTTAATTATATGCCTACGTTATGTGTCTGCTCAAGCATTCAAAAACTTGTGGGATGAAAATATGACTCTCTGTTTTCATGTAATTTGTTTTGGAAGCTTCGAAACAGCTCAGAAGAAATTAATGAAAGGGACAGTTTAGGAAGTTTTATCTATAACTTTGTTTTCTTTGGGCACCAGGTTGTACTCAACACCACACAGTCCTTGTAAGTTCTTCTGATGATAAGCTTGAATATGTTTTTTAGCAACAACATTTGCCTTCTCAGAACACATTTTCCTATCTCAGCTGATGGGCTGATCATCTGAGATTTCAATTTTTAAAAAGATTTTCTTCCTGGTAATAGAGAGATGTAAAATGTGTAAGTTATAGAACTTATGTATTTACTGTTGCAGTTTGCCAAATTTGACCAGATTTTACAGTTGTTGTTGCCTGTGTTATTTGTGATTCTCTGATTTAAGTGTTTTACTTTATTTATTATTAATTAATTAAACACATTTCTATCCCACTGCAGTAAAAAAAGACCCTTGGTGGGTTGCATAGAATATAAAGAGACAATTTAAAACATCCACAGTAACATCACTACACCGAAACTTCATAAATAACAGCAATAAAAAATAGCACCAAGCCAAAGACAATCGTAAAGACAATACAAGTGAAAGTTAAACATGTCATCATTAAATCAGGGGAAGACTCCAAACAATTCCCTCTTCAACAGTTTTTGAAACATCAACAAAGAGTGGGCTGGTCTAATCTCCACCAAGAGGCTGTTCCACAGCATCAGCGCTGCAAAAGGAAAACAGCACCTTCTCACTTCAGCCCCTGTCACCCTGGAAATGTGGGATTGGTAGCAGTTTCTCCTGTTTAATCTAATCAGTCAGGCTGGTACTGATTTGTGTAGGTGGTCTTGCAGGGTAAAGGTAAAGGTTCCCCCCGCACATTTGTGCAGTCGTGTCCGACTCTAGGGGCCGGTGCTCATCTCCGTTTGTTAGCCAAAGAGCCAGCGTTGTCCGAAGACGCTTCCACGGTCATGTGGCCGCATGACACACACGGAACGCTGTTACCTTCCCACCGAAGTGGTACCTATTTATCTACTTGCATTTGCATGCTTTCGAATTGCTAGGTTGGCAAGAGCTGGAGCTAGTGCGGGAGCTCACTCCGCACGCAGGGCTAGGGATTCGAACCTCCGAACTTGCAATCTTCAGATCAACAAGCCTGGCGTCTTACCCACTGAGCCACCACGCCCCTTAGTACCCCTCTTGCAGGGTACCAAGTCCTAAAATGCTTCATAGGTCAAAAATTGTACCTGGAAACCAATTGGCAACCAATGCAGGGTCTGCAAAACTAGTGTTATGTGCTCCCAATGCCAGGAACCAGAAAGTATGTGATCCTCTGCATTTTGGATCAATTGCAGTTTCCAAGTAGTCTTTAAAGGCAGCTCCAAATAGATAATACCACTTCACTTTGCTGGTCCAGCAGGAGCTGTGAGTCCAGAAGAATTCTGTAATAATACACTCTATTCTGGACTAGTCTAGCTAGGGTGGATGGGTGATGAGGGCATGAGTCACTGTAGCCAGGTCCTCCTGCCCAGGTACTGTCACAACCAGTGCATCAGCAAAGCTTCTGGCAACCACTTCACTTTGCTGGTCCAGCAGGAGCTGTGAGTCCAGAAGAATTCTCAGTTTGTGAACCTGCTCCCTCATGGGTAAGGTTTGTCCGTCTAGGAACAACCCTGGCAGCGTCTAAATTATGATCGTTAGCCGCCCAGAGTCACTGGTTTGAGATGGGCGGCTATATAAATTGAATAAATAAATAAGAAATAAATAAGGACCCCAGTAACTTAGATAGCAACTTACCAAGGATCAGCTTCAGTCTGTTCTCTCCCCTCCAGACCCTGACAGTCTCCAGACACCAGGAATGAACTTTGACAGCATCTCTCTCATGGTCTGGAGTAGCAATATACAGTAGCAGTGTTTCTCAACCTCAGCAACATTAAGATGTGTGGACTTCAACTCCCAGAATTCCCCAGCCAGCCATGCTGGCTGGGGAATTCTGGGAGTTGAAGTCGCACATCTTAAAGCTGCTGAGGTTGAGAAACACTGCAATATAGAGTTGGATAACATCAGCATACCGATGATACCAAACCCCAAACTGTTGAATGGCTTTTCTCAGTGGCTTCATATAAATATTAAAAAGAGGAGAGAGGACCAGTCCTTGAGAACCCCGTATATCGATTGCCACTGGGCTCCTCCCCAACCTTCTCCCCCAACAGCAGAACCCTTCTACACCTTCCATGTTAATGGTCAAATGACTCTTCACTTTCAATATTGTATCTGTAGTTTGTAACATACTGCTAATGCTGTCGGTTTTTGGGGAAAAAATGAATGAAAGGATTCTCCCAAATCAATTAACCAGGTGAAATTTACATCAGCAAATTGCCAGTTTGCACTGTAGTTCCCTCATATACATTCTAAGGATAACCACTTAAGGAAAAAATGGTTTAAAACGGCTATCTTACCTAATACTGTATTTGTATTTGCCGTCTGTTACTAATAAACTTATGAAAGGTGGAAAATATTTTGGGGAAATACTTCAGTTCTAACCACTGCACATTGTCCTCTTTTGCCTTCGTTCATATTGTGAATGTACACTGTACAGTCATTGACTCTGAGCTTTGTGGCCTTGTCTACCTTTTGTAGCATCCTAAAGAACATCACGTGCCTCTCAAGGCAGTTCAGAAAAGTAGAGAGAACCTTTTTTCCTAGTCACAGTGGCCTGTGTTGGCAAACAAACTCAATAGCTGATGCCTGACCTTGCCAATTCTCTCCGCGACAGAGGAATTTTAGTAAAGAAGCTGTTATGTAAACCAGCTTCACAAATCTAATCCTGATGCAAGAGATCATCATGGGGGTTAATGGCAGAATGACTGCCTCTGAAGGCCGTCTGCTGGGGGAGCAGCGGGCTTCCTTGTGCAGTTGGTTGGCCACTCTGAGAACAGACTGCTGGACTAGATGGGCCAGGGGTCCAATCCAATAGGGCACTGCTTATGTTCAAAAAAGCAGTTTGTACTAGGTAAGCGAAGCTGTCCTTCCCTTCTGCTTTATAGAATGGTTAGCTCAGAGCTTTCCAAACTGTGTGTCGTGACACGTCGGCTGCAGTGTCTAGGTGTGTCACAGCTGCTGCTGCCTCCGAGCCCTGCCAGGATTCCGCGCAGGTCCTAGTGCCTGCCTTGTGCCTTGCTGCCTCCAAACCTGCTGTGATTCCACGCAGGTCCTAGTGCCTGCTTTGTGCCTTGCTGCCTCCAAACCTGCTGTGATTCCGCGCAGGTCCTAGTGCCTGCCTTGTGCCCTGCTGCCTCCAAACCTGCTGTGATTCCGCAAAGGTCCTAGTGCCTGCCTTGTGCCCTGCTGCCTCCAAACCTGCTGTGATTCCGCGCAGGTCCTAGTGCCTGCCTTGTGCCTTGCTGCCTCCAAACCTGCTGTGATTCCGCGCAGGTCCTAGTGCCTGCCTTGTGCCTTGCTGCCTCCAAACCAGCTGTGATTCCGTGCAGGTCCTAGTGCCTGCCTTGTGCCTTGCTGCCTCCAAACCAGCTGTGATTCCGTGCAGGTCCTAGTGCCTGCCTTGTGCCCTGCTGCCTCCAAACCTGCTGTGATTCCGCGCAGGTCCTAGTGCCTGCCTTGTGCCTTGCTGCCTCCAAACCAGCTGTGATTCCGTGCAGGTCCTAGTGCCTGCCTTGTGCCTTGCTGCCTCCAAACCAGCTGTGATTCCGCGCAGGTCCTAGTGCCTGCCTTGTGCCTTGCTGCCTCCAAACCAGCTGTGATTCTGCGCAGGTCCTAGTGCCTGCCTTGTGCCTTGCTGCCTCCAAACCAGCTGTGATTCCATGCAGGTCCTAGTGCCTGCCTTGTGCCTTGCTGCCTCCAAACCTGTTGTGATTCCGTGCAGGTCCTAGTGCCTGCCTTGTGCCTTGCTGCCTCCAAACCTGCTGTGATTCCGTACAGGTCCTAGTGCCTGCCTTGTGCCCTGCCGTAAGAGTGTGTTGCGAAATGATGCATGTCTAAAAAATGTGTCACCAACATGAAAAGTTTGGAAAGCTCTGGGTTAGCTGATGAGGCAGTTAAAAGCAAGAAATTTTGTAAAAAGACAACCCCCTGATTGTGGCTTCATAGTACATTATGGGAGGAAGCACAATCTTAGACTGTATGTTCTTGTTCCTGTTGAATAACCTCAATTTCTGAGAGTTTTTGCAAATAAAATTGGCTTGAAGCAAAATTGGCTTGCCTAAAAAAAGCAACAACAGTGGGCCTTAAGGGCTTGCATCAATAACTATAATGTTGCTGAAGACTCCCATAAAACTATCTGTCAGTTATCTAGGCATAGAAGAGTTGCTTTTTGAATCTTGTCAAGTATCATTTTTAAATGTTCCAAATAAACCCAATAATATGTTTGCACATGTAGCGCAAGAGGGGACGTCGGCCAGTAATGATGGCTTATGTACTCACTCTGAAAGGCAAATTGGCCCATTCGGGTCTGATTTGCTTTGTATTTTGCTCCATGCTGGAGGGAGAACATTTGCCAGGACTGGTAAGAATGGATGTGGAAATGATCTCATCGCTTGATGGATGCATAGCTACTTCCAGCCTCTGCCTGAATTTATACCGTTCCCATTGGTAAAGCTTTGGATACAGTACTAGCGGTTTAGAAGAATCAGGATCTTAGACCAGTTCAAAAGGCTGAATAGTATTGAATTTCTCATCAAAAGTAAGTTAGGCTATGTAGCTCTGAAGGAAGTCTCCAAGTGCAATCCCTGCCATGAATTAATACAAAGACTGTTCCTTCCCACCTTATCTTGAACCTGAGCGATTGCTGAAAGTCTGTTGCCAGACTTAACGGTTCACCTTGCCATGGAAGTCTCCTTTGCTGGCAAGCCTTGCAGAAGAGTCAGACATATCTGCTCAGCAAAGCCAGCAGCCTTGGGTATATTATCATTCCTTCTTGTAGCAGTGACAGTGGCTGCTTTTACATTATGCAAGGATGACCATATTTCCTTGAGACAAAAACGGGACAAGAGGAACCGAAAGCCGGAAGTAGCTGGAGCGGCACGAAAGAGCCAGAGCAGCTGATTGGAGGGAACCCGGAAGAGGAATCACCTCCGCCTATCGCGCTGCTCAGCCCGCCTCTCCCACCTCCTTTGCCGCGCGCTGATAGGTGGAGGCGATTCCTCTTTCGGGTTCCCTCCAACTCCCACCTCCTTTGCCGTGCACTGATAGGCAGAGGCAATTCCTCTTCCGGATTCCCTCCAATCAGCTGCTCTGGCTCTTTTGCACCGCTCCAGCTACTTCTGGCTCTCGGTTCCGGCTGGCGGCAGGGACAGGCTAGTTCCTGACAGGTTTTTTAAAAAACAGGACAAAATTGACTTTTATATTAAAACGATGGTCCGGTCTGGAAATGTTAAAAAAACAGGACTGTCCCGTTCAAAACGGGACGTATGGTCAGCCTACATTATACGATAGTCTTGGTTTGGACTGCAGTCCAGATAAAATTGAAGTGCTCTGGTTGGGAAGATGAACTCAGGACTAAGGAATTGCATATTTATTAGATCTGACTAGGAAAGGGATCTTGGAGTCACAGTGGCAGCTCAATGAAGATGTATACCCAGTGTGCAGCTGCCTTAAAAAACACAAATTTCATACTTGGAATCACTAGAAAGATAACTGAAAACAGAACTTCTATCAATCTTTCTGGTCAACATGCCTTAAGAAGACTATTACAGAGCTGAAGAAGATACAAGAAGGGCAAGCAAAAGTATCAGGGACAGGTCCTCTCCAAGGAAAGAGTAAAGCAACTAGAGCAGTTTACTTTAGAACAAAGGAAGGTTAAGGGGGAGACATGATAGAGATACATAAAATAATGCATTGCATACATAGATAATATGGAGAGAGAGAATTTTTTCTCCCTCTCTCACAATGTTAGAATCAAGCTAATCCACTGAAACTTGAAATTTGACCAGAAGGTCAGAACAGATATATATTAATTCCAATCGCCCTTCCCAGCCAGTGCTTTCCAGATATGTTGGGATTTACCTGGCCATGCTGGCTGGGGGATTTGAGGAATGGTACTACATTTGGAGGGTCTCCAGCTTGAAAATGACTAATATAAGCAATAAATAAATTAAATTATAGCTTACTCTGCTTCAGTTACAGAAATGTGAAGAGAACAGAAATATTATCTAGCTTGGACCTAAGTTGTGCGTGAGTCATCCTGCCATGAAAAAGATCCCCATTACCGGAACAACAGTAGGTCTGTGTAGAGCTCTTATCTTCTCATGGTACCTGTTCAGGCACTCTGTGCAAGGGGAGCTGCCAAATTTGCCAATTTGAGGAAAAGCCAGGTGATTGGGTATTAATGCAGTCCATAGAGAAAAGTTCATGAGTTATATTATTCTCTGTGAAGCTAAGGAGTATGAATGATGAGGGAGGGTGAATACTAGCCGAGATGTTCCAGACAATTCCAGTTCAGCTACATTGAAGCTACATTCATACAACATCCTTAACTAGGTCATTTAGTATCTTGGTTACTTTCCTGCGGGTTAGTATGTTGTGAAAACCCAACATGTTTAATGAGTTTATGGTTCAGTGTTACGTGACCAGAATATGGATTAATTCAATAACCAGGATAAGTATACTTCATGATTGCAGCTTGAGTTTCATCTATGGAAGACATCACCAGGGGCCCCAAGTTGGTGGGTTGATTGAACAAACAAATGGCATGTGGCTCTTTCCCCATCTTCATGAGTGTGTGCACATGTATACGTTTGTACGAGTTCTTATTTCTGGAGAATCTCAGACCCTAAAGAGTTGGGTATGGTGGAAATGGGACTCTGATGGGACTGTGTCTGTTTGCAGGACTGTACCCATCAATATATCCAGTCATTGAGGAAGCTAAGTATGCACAGATGTCTCCAAAATGCTTATTTACTTGTTCCTCTGCAGGATTTGGGAATGGAATCAACTTCATTGGATGATGTCTTATATCGTTATGCCAGCTTCAGAAATCTTGTTGATCCAATCACCCACGACCTGATCATCAGCCTTGCCAGATACATCCACTGCCCTAAATCAGTAAGTGCTCACTTGAAGTTGTTTGGGCTTGTTCAAGGAAAGAGTAAAACTGTGGCCTGGAACAGAAGGGATGCTATTGCTCACACCTCTTAGCAGGAACTGCTAACTGATTCCTTTGAGAACTGGCTCGCATCTTGCCTGGCTTTCACCTTGCCTAGTGGAGAAAAAGAGACTGATTCTGGGGTTGGGTTTATAGATGCAGACAACTGTCCAGGAATGTGTGAAGAGCCACTGGTGGATGTAGTGTTGGGAGAGGAGGAGGATTTGCAATAAGGGCTGCTGACTTTGGTAGTAGTTGTGATTAGATGGGGGCAAAACGTTTGGGCTTGTGATGGAAAGTCTGAAAATGGATGAAAAAGATGAGCTTATGTTACAAAAAAGGGCATTAGCACAAGGGAGGAAAGACTCTAGCTGTGGTAGCTAATAAAAGTTAGTAGGTTGTATCTACAGAACTTGCTTAAGCAGGTCTGATGAAAAACGACCAGTTACATTCCACAACATACTATGTGCAGTTATCATTAACTTTGTTTTTATGTATCTCTTCGATTGGGATTGTTTACCATAAAGTGCAAATTCAGTCTGTTTGGTTAGTTTATGGTTTGGTGTATTAACCAGGTTAATTTTATTGTAAACCACCCAGAGTTGCTCTTTGAGTGAGATGGGCAGTGATGAAATTTGAAAAACAAATAAATAAATAAACAAATGATTTATAAATCAGGATAAGCGTGTGTGGACTCAGTCACGGTGTCATCTTGATAAGCCTTTTCATCTGATATCTAACAGACAGAAGAATTCTTGTATAATCCACAGAAGTTTGGTGGCAGCATCTAGCTGACCTTGGTTGCTTTTGAAAAGTTAAGCAGGGCCAGATCTATTTAGTGCTTAGAGGGAAGACCTCCAAGAAATACCAGGGTTGAAGGTTAGCTAGATTAAGAAGTTGAAAAAACATCCTAAAAGAAGGCAATTGGAAACCACTATTGTATTGTTGCCAAGAAAACTACATGAATGTTCCATGAAGTTACCAGATGTTGAGCCTGACTTGGAAGAGAATTTGCGTTTGTTTAAGCTGCAAAATATCTAGGAGTGTATGCAAGACACACAACTTCTCTGTGGCTCTGACTGAATGGCTTATGCAGAAAGACACTGTAAACAGAGATGTCCACTCTCCTCCCCGCCCCTCCTGATATCTGAGTTCAGGTCTGTTCTTGAGCAGAGTTGTCATTGTTGTTTAATGGGAGCTGTGTATTATTTGCCATTGGGAATTCCTTGCTTGTATTTGTTTTCTTAATGGGTTTGTTTCCCTCTTTCTTGGGTATTGTGTTCCTTTCTCTGGATACTCATTGCTTGTTTCCTATAATGAGATTATATTTCTCATTGGAAATTTTTCACAAGCATCAACGGCCTGCCTCCAAAGGATTGCCTAGCATTTATGCAACTGCTTCTGGAGGCGGGGATTTGGCCTTTTAATGCAGGAGAGAGAATCCAAGGGGATATTGCAGCTTGGCTCCAATTTTTTGATGCCTTGTTTGGGCCTTGTTCATTCTATAATTGCTCCTTCTATGCATAGGTGTTCTTAGAAAATAAAACTAGTAATTGGCTGCAGTCTCATGCTGTTGCTGGAAATATTCCCCCCCCTCAAGACATCTAGGCAAAGGTAAGCTCTGGGGCTAGGAAGCAATGTTGCATTTTCTGGGAAAATACTATTTTGTTGTGTCCATTCGGGCAGCTGTTTTGTGACTAGGCAAGCCTTCCATGGCAGCCTTTTGGGAAGAGTGCCGGTGACTTTATTTATTTATCAAATTTTTATCACTGCCCATCTCTGTCCTCAGGGAGGAGTTGCTTTCAACATTCTCAGAATGCTTGCCAGCATCAAAATGTTGCCTTAGACTAGTGTTTCTCAACCTCGGCAACTTTAAGGTGTGTGGACTTCAACTCCCAGAATTCTCCAGCCAACATGCTGGCTGGGGAATTCTGGGAGTTGAAGTCCATACACCTTAAAGTTGCCGAGGTTGAGAATCACTGCCTCAGACCAAGGAGATGTTCCCGGCCAAGACATAGATACTGGGTTAGCCTGGCCTTTTTCTGTTGTGTCCATATACAGGTGAAAAAAAGCTGCTCTTCTGTGGAGAAAGATACTCCCTTCATGACTGCCACTGCATTGTTTTATTGATGTTTTGGAAGAATAATTGCTATTTGAGTTCACTTAATTTAGGAATATAATGTGGGGATGTGAGTAACTGAATAGGCAGCAACTTTATTGATTCTTTCCCTCTTGGGCAATCCTTGGTTTTTCTACATTTGAAGAACGATGATCGGGACTTTTCTTCTTCCTGACAATATGGAGTGCAGATTACATGGAGATGAGCTTTCCCTGAATGCTTGAAATATTTTTATTCTGCCCTACCCCAAGGACTAAGTGCATAAACTGCTGAAGAGGAAATTGAATTTGGGATAAATGAATGACTTAATACAGCAGGTGCATTTAGATGCTCTGCAGCAGAGGGGGGAAGGCAAAAGGAAAGTTGCACATGCAGGATAGGGACCCACTGAGCAACTAGGACATGGTTTTTAGAAATTGGCATGCCCTGGTGAGACATTTCCAAGCTAAGGCATATGATAAAACCTGATTGCTAGGCAATCCTATGCATTCCTTAAGCAGAAATTTATGATAATCATTGCTAAAACTCATTGGTTTAGAAATGAGTTCCACCAGGTTTATTTTTTTAAATGGGCTGAGTTTATTGAGTAGTTAAATCACTATTTATTTGATGGTGCTGCCTTCAGATGGTAACTAGAAATTAATTGCACCCATTGCAAAACTCTCAGGAGGTTGAATATGTACAACAGCTACCCTAAACAAAGCCATTTATGGGTAGTTGGATTACTATTTAGCTTTAGAAGCTCTCCAGTTTTTCCTAACAGCGTGGGTAATAGATGTTTCCAGTGTGAAAATGATACACATTGCAATACGTGAGCAGCTGGATTATTACTCAGATGAGTAGTTAGCTTTAGAACAGCCCTCTTTTGAGCCCGGTGGTGATCTTTGTCTCCTGTAGCATAACAGTATTTTTACCATGCTTGATCTCAAGGCACATTTCCTCCAACCCCCCATTCGGTTTGTTACTTAAACAGAAAAGCAGACCATATGGATTTTTATTTTTATTTTGCCATGGGCTAATTAAGGCTTCATTTTAAAGTAGAGTATGTTCTCTTTCCTTTCCTTTTTTTTTAAAGGCATATTGTGATCCACATATGAGGGGGGTGGATGTGGGACTAGAAAAAAATGGTTATGCTTGGCAAGATTAGGGAAAGTAGAAAAACGGGAGGCTGGCTGGCTGAATAGAATCAAAGAGATTATAAGACTGTTTTGGAAGCACTACAGGTTAGCGCTGTATACTAAAAACAGGTTGAAATAGTGAGTGTTTGCCCATTCAGTCACCAGGAGTAGAACCCAACTTAGTGGCACCTATTTAATTATACTATATATCATTTTGTTTTAAAAAAAGATAATGGAATATTCAGTAAATTTTTATATATATATGCACAGAAACACCAGGCATTGATTACACCCCAGATTTAAATCAACTTTTTAATATGTTAGAGCTTGCACCTGCTATGGGTACAATTGCGTATAGGGAAGGAATCTGCTTATGTAGCTGACTGAACTATTTCTCTTTCGGCTTTGAAGCGAGGGCATTGAGCACTTGCACTTGGATGTTCACGGAGAGTTGTATCAGATTTTTAACTGTCATTTTTAATCATGGTCTTTCTCAGCAATTCTCTCGGTCAGTGTTTCTCAACCTTAGCAACTTTAAGATGTGTGGACTTCAACTCCCAGAATTCTTGCTTGCTGGCTGGGAGTTGAAGTCCACACACCCTAAAGTTGCTAAGGTTGAGAAACACTGCTCTAGCTACTGCAGTGATGGAAATTAGCATAGGAAAATGTAAAGAAAAATACAGGGTGTCCCAAAAGTTTTAAAGCTTAAAACTGCACTAAGACTTTTGGGACACTGTAGAACAGAGCTTTCCAAACTGTGTGTCGCGACACAAAAGTGTGTCACCACCCACAGCATGGTGTGTTGCCACACCACCCGGAAGCGGCGGCGCGCATGTGTACGGTGGCGGCGGCAGCGGCGCGGTATCAGTGCTTCTGTGTTTTAGCAGAGGCTGCTGCCGCCGCTGCCGCACACACCCCTGCGCTGCCACCGTGCACGCACGCGCCGCCGCACGCCTCCCTGCGCCGCCACCGTGCACGCATGCGCCGCCACCGTGCTGCCGCCACCGCCACCACTGGTGTGTCGCCAGCGGCGGCACTTTGGAAAGCCCTGCTGTAGAAGATCCCAGATTTTGATTCCCATCAATTATGAGTTGCTCCATTTGTTGTTGCTTTTATCGTAAAGGGGAAGGAATTTTTGCATTTACTCTGATTTTGAAAATGGTAACATCTCCCTCAAGTTGAACTCACCTCAATTTGGGGATTTCCTGATGATTTCCTGTCCAGTAATCACCAGATTTGATCCTGTTTAGCTTTTTCAAGATCAGCCAAAGTTGGTAAAGTGCTGCCATGAGCCCTGACCTGATTTTGATCAGCATCAGATATTATACACTCTTTCTCCTCTCTGTATTCTTAGTATTTCCTCTTAACTCTGAAATATTAGGTGCCAGTTCGGTGGTGGGATGTTCACAAAGCTATTGTTAATAAGAGGAGACCCTTGTGATGACATTGTTGTGCTGATACATAACACCAGGTTCCCAGCTGCTCCTGGCAAACAAAACTAAGTCTGTGTCTAACTGTGTCCCCAATAAGATGTTACAGGATGGGAATCTGGAATTTCTTGAGGTATCTCAGTTCTGGTTGGCTGCTTTAATTAGTGTTAACACAGGCATTTGTAGAAACTGTTTCCCAGGAAGTGGTAGAACAAAGCAGCAGTATAAGATACAATTGTAATTTGTGTGTATAACAATGCGCTTCAAGTTGCTTGTATGTTAGCTTTGTTGCTTTGTGTCATATTCCATGACAGATATACGCTGTAACAATCTTAAGAATGTACTGGATATTTTTGGTGATAAATTTGACAACTTCTCTTGATATGAAATAGGAACATGGGAAACTGCTTTATGCCTAGTCAAACAATGGTCCATCTGACTCAGTACTGTCTGTGCTGATTAGAATCAGTTAATCCAAGGTCTCAGACTGGAGTGTTTCCCAGCTCTATCTGGAAAGGGCAGGCATTAAACCTGAAACCTATTGTATGCCAAGAAGAATCTCCATCATTGAACCAAAGTGCACACTGAGAACATCAGGCAGTGTTTCATAAAGAAGAGCAGTAGAGTCTGTCTTTTGTAATGGAGAGGGGGAGAAATAGATGTATTTGACCAGGATTTGGAGCTCACTTTACTTTCACAAGGGGCGTGGTGGCTCAGCGGGTAAGACGCCAGGCTTGTCGATCGGAAGATCGCAAGTTCGGAGGTTCGAATCCCTAGCCCTGCGTGCGGAGTGAGCTCCCGCACTAGCTCCAGCTCTTGCCAACCTAGCAATTCGAAAGCATGCAAATGCAAGTAGATGAATAGGTACCACTTCGGTGGGCAGGTAACAGCGTTCCATGCACGTCATGTGGCCACATGACCGTGGAAGTGTCTTCGGACAACGCTGGCTCTTCGGCTAACAAACGGAGATGAGCACCGGCCCCTAGAGTTGGACACAACTGCACAAATGTGCGGGGGGAACCTTTACCTTTACCTTTTTTACTTTCACACAGTTGATCAGCTATAGTTTGTATAGGAAAACTAGTTTTTTCTCCAAATATTTACCTGTGAATGGGGAGTGGGGGAGTCTTTCACTCACTGAGAAAAAAGAGAAGTATAGAAGACAATCCCTATTGAAAACAAGGAAATGACTGCAGACATAACTGCTGAAAAACCTGGATGCCTTTGAAGAACAGCCATCCTTTGGGAGAGCCGCTTACCTGCTAAATTTTAACCTTCCAGTACAGCCTCCCTCAACTTATAATCAGCATATAGGTTGAATAAATAAGGAGAAAGTATACAATATTGTTTCACTCCTTTGTTGATCTAGAATCAGTCTGTTTCTCCATAGTCTGCCTAGACTGTGGCTTCCTATCCTGTTGCATGAGGAAAATGAGATATTTTGGGATTCCCATTCTCTTAAGGACGTTCTACATCTTCACACAGACAACACAATCTAAGGCCTTTCCATAGCCAGTAAAGCATATATTGACTTCTATATGCTGAATGTGTGTATGTGTGTATGTATGTGTATATACTGTGTGTGTGTGTGTAATCTGGATTGGAAGGAGATGAGTGTGGTTTTAAAACTGGAGGAAGAAACATCAATAACCTACACCAGAGCTTTCCAAACTGTGTATTGCGACACAAAAGTGTGTCGCCACACACAGTCTGGTGTGTCGCCACACAACCCGGAAGTGCTGATCATAATCAGCGCTTCCGGGTTTTCCCGCGGCGACACACAAACTGCAGTGCGCAAAACCCGAAAGCAGCAGCAGCGCTTCCGGGTTTTTGCGCGCTGCCACACTTCCGGGTTTTCCCGCGGCGACAGACCAACACCGGTTGGTGTGTCGCCGCGGGAAAAACTTTGGAAAGCCCTGACCTACACTATGCTAATAATGCTACTCTGATCGCTGAAAATGCAAAGGATCTGCAGACGCTCATAATAAAATTCAAGAAGCACAGTGGAAAAATGGGACTAAAATTAAATATAAAAAAGACCAAACTTTTAAAGTCCAAAGTTGGACTTTGAAGAAGCCACATAAAAAGTATTGACACTTTTGAACTTTGGTGTTGGGGAAGACTCCTGAGAATACTGTGGACAGCCAAAAAAAAAAAAAACCAAATGGATCATCAAACAAATCAACCCAGAGTTCTCACTTGAAGTGCAAAATACCAGTCTGTAGCTTGAATCATGTCAACTGGATTTCTATTTTCTCAGTGGAAACGTTTTGCTCCTTATCCAAGGAGCTTCTTCAGTCTGAGCAAAGTTTGTAAGGGAATCCTAAATATGTTTCTAGGTAGCTGTGTGACCTTACACCTGGGGCTGTAGGTCAACAAGACCATGACCTAGCCCCAGGTGTAAGGTCACACAGCTACCTAGAAACATATTTAGGATTCCCTTACTAACTTTGCTCAGACTGAAGAAGCTCCTTGGATAAGGAGCAAAACGTTTCCACTGAGAAAATAGAAATCCAGTTGACATGATTCAAGCTACAGACAATTCCACCTGGATGACTGAGAACCTTCATAGACATATTGCAAAATACCAGGTTCCAATTATTCCACTTCGAACATATTATGCAAAGACCTAGCTCTCTGGAGAAGACTCTAATGCTGGGAAAAGTAGAAGGAAAGAGAAGAAGAGGATGACCAGCAGCAAGGTGGATGGAGTCAGTTACAATGGCGATGGATACGCTGTTGGAAGACCCGAAGGACTGGGTTAGGGACAGATCCTCCTGGAGGAAATCTATCTATCTAGTCACTAAGAGTGGACAACAACCTGATGGCATGCACACAAACGCACACACATGTGCGCGCCTGTCTAGGGCTTAACAATTAGGTGGCAGCACTAAGCTGAATGTCTGTCACAAGCTATCAGAGTTGGACCTCATTTGAACTGGTTAGGATTATTTTTTTTAAGTATGGATGGGAGAGTAGCTGGAAATCTCGTGGATGTATATCAAACTGGGAAGTTCAAAAAAATTGAGAAAAAGTAAAGATAAACCCACTTCCATATAATACCTGAAAAAAACTACATGTCTGTGTATGTGTAATCAATCACCATGAGTCAAACTTGTCTCAGATATAATGTAATGTTTTTTAAATGTTAGTGCTGACACTGTTGTTTTCATCTGTTTCAGTCCCCCAAAAATGTGGAAGGCACTGCCCTCAGTTTCTAGGAATCATAGTCAGAAGAGGCTGCTAGAGCTTTAAACAAGGGGCTTGTGAGCCTTGTCCATGCTTGATCCACAATACAGTCTAGTCGAGTGTTTCTCAACCTTGGCAACTTGAAGGTGTGTGGACTTCAACTCCCAGAATTCCCTAGCCAGCATGCTGGCTGGGGAATTCTGGGAGTTGTAGTCCACACATCTTCAAGTTGCCAAGGTTGAGAAACACTGGTCTAGTCACCCTGGTGCTTTGCTATCATATTTTGGGCACATTATGTGGAGACTCAGCTCCCTTGAGAAGTCCATTATGCTTGGGAGAAATAAGAAGAGGACGTCCAGAGGCAAGGTGGATGGCTTCAGTTACAGCGGCAGTGAATGCACCCGTGAGAGATCTACAAGGCCAAATTGAAGACAGATAATTCTGGGGAGAATCTATCCATGTGTTAAAAGCCGACATGACTTGAGGACACTTAATTAAGTGCTGTCGTGTATCAGTGTATTGAGCAAAATAGAGTTGGTGGGCACTAGGAGGATTAAGCTCTAAAGCATATAAGTGGGAGGTATTATTTGGGAGATAATCACTATCAGCAGCTGTGCCAAATGCCTGGAGAATTCTGTCTCAGTTGGCACAGATGCTTGAACTCACTAACTGAAGGACTTTGGAATTGCTTAGGGTCATTACAAATGTGGGAACGAGTGGCAAAGAGATGTATGTGTGAGAGAAAGATTGGTGAGTGGCTGCTGAGCTTAATTTTAAAAAGTGCCAGTAACAAACCAACCTTGAGAATAATACCGGCATGTCTTATAATTGTAAGCCAAGATCTCCAAAACGTCAATTCCCTTCCTCCAAAAAACTTTTCCTGATCAGGGTTTCGGCCCATAGGTATATGCTGCTAGGCTACCTACAGCAGGGGCCTGCTTTGTTATGTAAAATAGGTCGCCATGAATATTTCACAGGCCCTGATAAATAATTCAGGTCCAAATTCAGTAGGGGGTTGATCCAATAGAGTAATTAGTTACTTCCCTGGGAGTGGATGGTGGGCCCAGGGAGTCTGGCCTTCGCCAGCATCTCCTGCTCCCACCCACCCACCAAAGTATCTCTTTAGAAACCAGCTGAGAAGTTGCCACTAAAGTTGGGCTTTTTGTTTCTGTGTGAAGCTCAGAATAAGTAATCTCTCAGCTATGGAACACATATTTCTAAATCTTTAAACACGTTATAGAGTATTTCTGGGCAGCCAAAGCCCTCTCCCCTCCCTCCCTCCTGGGATTAGAACTCCAGGTTCCCGGAATGGATTAAATTCCCTAAGAATGTAGGAAAGTGACTTGCCAAGAAGGAGATTTCCTAGCATAGCAGGGACATTTAAAGCCTTTCTTTGGCATCTCTTTCCAAGAAAGGTATTTGACTTGAAAATAAAGGCAGGGGTTAATTTCAGCTTTACAGATTCCCTGTGATGAGAACTAGGATGGATCCAGTCCAAAGTGGAGGGTACTAACAACAGGATTTGGTACTAAAGACCGTGTTTGAACAGCAGAAACATTACTGAAAACCAGGAAACTCTGCAGTGTTTGTGCTTCCCCACTACCCAAGCGACGTTTGTCCTCCAGACAGTTAGCATGCCATAGGGGAAGAGCATGGGTACTGCAGTTAGTTGGTCCCAGCCTAGCAAAGGGACTAAATTGGTCCCAACCTAGCGTGTGACTAAATCTGGGTGGGAGAGATTCCTCTCTACCCCCTAATATGGAGAATCAGACAGACTTCAATGCATGCCTGGAATTTTACTGGCTGCAGCTCTGCAGCATTGAGTTCCCAGTACTGATAACATTCCAGCACCCATTTTTAGTTTTGACACTTGAAGATGATAAATTAAAGGAGTGAAGGGAGGCGGCTTAGGAAGGGAGTTGTAGGCTGGGAGGCACAGAACTGGTATTCCCCCAGGGGCCCTTCGCTGGAGTTTTATCTCTGGGAATTGCAGGTCTTAAATAGCAAGTTCTGTCGAGCAAGATGGAAGCCAGCCACGTTGTTATAATGTTAACTTTCAGATTCAAAACTCTCTGTTCCTAGTTTGACACGGACTGCCCTGGTTTTCCTGGAAGTGTTCCAAAGCAGTTTTGACCCTTCAAGAAGGGTTAGGCGCCTCAAACGGCCTTGCTTTGGGTGTGAAACGTGGTGAGAACAGCATTGGAAAACTTCCAGTAAGGTTGAAACAACCTGATTTAAAATCAGAACAGCCACAGACAACTTGAAACTTTACAAATTTAAAATGTTTCCCACATTCCCAGGACTTAGCCCTTGGCAGCCATGTACCTCACTCAGACTTTTTAATTCACTTTGAATACTCAGCTCTGATTCCATGATTAAAATAGGAAGCATCATCCCCAGGCATTATCCGGACATGGGGCAGTAAGCAGAAATGGACGTAGTGAGAAAATGGTGGCTGCTTTGTGCTGTGGAGAGATTTGGCAATGGTGATTGTATGTCTAAATCGGAGAAGAGGGTCAGTGTTGGAGTAGAACCTGGGAGGCTCAGATGCAAATCCGCCCTCAGCCATGGAGACTCTTGGGCAGATCCTTCTCTCAGACCAACAAGATTGTTGCAATGGTAAAACAAAAGTATGATGTATGCTATCTTGGGCACTTGGAGGAAAGACGGGATATTAATCAGCAAATAAATACTAATAAATAATCTGCTGCCTTTGGGTAAAAGCAAGTTCTGTTGGAAGAAACTGAGCTGAATCCTCTTTCACCACTCCAGCGTTAGGATTTCCTCTGCTTTTCCCCCCTTCATCATTGGCTTTGATAGGATGTAGCTTTATGCCCATTTGCTTAATCTCAGACTTCCTCTGTTGGACGTTCTGCTACTTGAACTCGGTCTTTTTGTCAGACAGCCCAATCTGTTTTTTCTGTTTGGCCCGGTGACCTCTATTCCGCACTGTCCTGCTCCAGTACAATTGGTGTCTTTGATTTGATTGCAGCCACAGAACTGCTTGACTACCTCCCTCTTCCTACCACATGTTCTTGAGCAACTACGTATAAAAGTCACAGCTGGGCCCTGCTAGCCAAGCTCTTGTAAATGGGGTTTTCTTTTCTTGCTTCCTTTTGGTAGTGCGTCATTTCTTTTCAATCGTGTCCGATTCTCAAAGACTGCCTGGACAAGTCCCTGCAGTTTTCTTGGCAAGCTTTTTCAGAAGTGGTTTGCCATTGCCTCCTTCCTAGGGCTGAGAGAAAGTGACTGGCCCAAGATCACCCAGCTGGCTTTGTGCCTAAGGCGGGACTAGAAAGCCCCCGTGTCCCGGTTTCTAGCCTGGTGCACTAGACCAAACTGGCTCTCAGTGCATCATTAGGAAAAGGTTTAAAATGTGATCTGATGATATTGTTACTGAGAATGGGGACAAGGTTGACGCAGACTGCAGTTAATGGAAGAGGAAGCTAGGTCAGCATGTGAGAGGCATAGCCCCTCCAGCTGCTGCTCCAGTTCTCTCTTGCTGCTTTCTTGGCAATGGATAGCGGGGGCTGCCAGATGAAATGCATGCCCGGGTGTGCCACTGGTGATAGCCTGTGGATGTATGCAGCTTGGAAGGGGAAGCACCTCCCCATCCGTCCCAAAGCCTGCCTGAAATAAAGGTGTTTATCTTTTGAACTCGCCATGTTCTGGATTTTTTGGATCTGCTCTGTTTCCTCTGGCTGCTTTTTTACGAGGAATGTGAGAAAATGTAGTGATATTTGCAGTGCAGCAAAGCGGTAGAATCTTTCTATAAGTAAATGAGGCTGTTTGCTTAGCAGATTGCTTTGCCCATCTTCCTAATGTGCTTTTGCGGAGGCCTGCAAAGAGTCTTTCATTGCACACAGAGGGAGTTCTGGCATGCAGAATTCACCCTCTGCACAATCCACCACAACCGCAATGGTTGGTAGCAGGGTGAAATCACAGCAACCTCTGTGTGAAAGATAGCAAGGCAAGCCAAGTAATTGCACTTCCTGAGTCATTGCTGAGGCTGAGGCTGTGGGCTAGAGTTCTTCTCCAGTGGAAACATGTTATGCATACTAACCTTGCTGCAGAGCTCCCTGAATCAATGACAGAGCAGAGCTAAACATTCCTCCATTACACGCTTCACAGTGAATGAAAGAGCTAGATGGAGGTCGATCAGTTCTAAGAACCTCGTGTCATCTTAAGGTAACAATGGTTTAAGCAAATTATTGTCTGATCTACAATGGTACTTGCAGGTTCACCACTGGCTATATCTCACTGGGCTTGGCTGGGGCAATGTGAGGCTGCTGCTTAGCAGACTAAGAATCTTGATCAACAGTGTCACCCTTGGAAGAAACAGTAGCAATAGCGAGAGATGGGTCTACCATATTGGCTTAGATTACCCTGCCAGAGTTTTGAGTACTTGCAATAAAACAGCGTTCCGCGTGCATCATGCCGGCCACATGACCGTGGAAGCGTCTTCGGACAACGCTGGCTCTTCGGCTAACAAACGGAGATGAGCACCGGCCCCTAGAGTCGGACACGACTGCACAAATGTGCGGGGGGAACCTTTACCTTTAATAAAACTGGGAATTCGATAGTTAACATTCTAATTGGTTTGTAGAAAAGTGATATTCATCACAATGGGGAGAGAGGACTTGCCAGCTTCAAACCCTTTTCTTCCCCCCATTCAGTCAGCTAAGAACTGGTTGTTTGCTTATCCAGAGAGTGCTGAGTCCTGCAGAAGCTGTTCTGTGTCTAGCCTCCTTTCCCTCCACCAAGATAGCTTCTCAAGAGGTCCTGCACATTGTCTACAAAGACAGTCTCCTTCAGGCTATTTCCTTGGCATGGGTTCCTTGTCAATAATTATTCTTCCTCTTTTGTTCTTTGTGCAGGAGGGAGACTCACTAGGGGCTATGGAGAAGCTCTGCAGGCAGCTGACATACCATCTGAGCCCCCACTCTCAGTGGCGACGCCAGGGCATGGTGAAGAGGAAGCCACAGGCTTGGTGAGTGGAAGTGGGGTGGCTGGAGACCACCCTTCTGGTCGTAGCAGCAGATTGGAGCCCTTGAAAATGTGAGGGGTAGCACTGAACTCTGTGTAGAGAGAGAAGTTCAGAGCATTTTAAATTAGTCTGCGGTTGGTCTCAAATGCAGCAGCCTGCAGGTTGTTGAACAAGTCACAATACCCAAATCACAACTGTGTTGTCGGCTCTGCATTGGTTACCTAGATGTTTCTGGATGAAATCCAAACTCCTGGTTTTACCTATAAAGCCATGTATGAACTAATTACTTGGTACCTTCAGGACGTTCTTTTCCATGTAGAAGCAACCCATTTAGTGCATGCTCCCTGGCAAAATCTATTAGTGGTCCCAATATAGGAGGTGAAGGGGATGGGGGCTCACAGTTAGTGTCTTTCTGTTGTAGCCCCTATACTTCAGAACCACCCTCCCCTGAAGGTCAGGCTAGTGCTCATCCTGATGGCCTCCTACAAGCTAGTAAGAACTGGTTTCTACCTGAGGGCATTTGGGGAATCAAGCCTTGATGCCATCTCTTTCTTGCTTGATGAGTTTGTGTGGGTTTTTTTTTTTTTTGGCTTTAATTCTGTTTTCTCTGTTTTTAATGTATTTACTGGGCTTATAGGCTCTTTACATCATAGTAGACTCTGAATAGCACACATATGTAGTATAGCAATTGGATTAAAACAGTACATAAAAATAAAAACGACAATACCCCAGGCATCATTAACAAACAATTCATATACATATATTCTCCTACAGGAAGGACAAGATATCAGGCCCAAAGACACACTGTAATAACCAGGTCTTTATTTTTTTTAATAAGAATTTTATTAAATTTCAAGCAAAAGAACCAGGTCTTTATAGCTTTCTGAAAACTCAGGAGTGTGGGGGTCAATCTAATTTCTGAGGGAATGCTGTTCCAGAGATGGGGGCAACAAACAGAAAAGGCCCTACTCTGTGGATCCTGTAGATAACACTTCATTGCTTACAACAATTTATTGTTATAAACCACTGGGAGTCTATGTAGATTATGGGTGGGGTGTGTGTGATCAAGTCTTAATCTCTGAGGAAGAACCTTTTGAACATGGGACTTGGGATACTGTTGGCTGGATTTGCACTAGGTAAATCCAGGTAGACTAAGTAAAATAGAGTTAGGCAGGTCCAGAGTTGAGGCAGGTCCCCTCCCTCCCGACCTTTAGGAAAGAGCTGAAAACCTGGTTCTTCTGCCAAGCATGGGAAGGGGAAAGCAATAGTTCCTCATGGGGGTGGTTAATTCCATAATGTCCTTCCTTTTTGTTAAAACTAATTCGCCAAAATTGGATTTTATAATTATGTAATTGTATTAATTAAATTGTAATTTTATATTTTTATAGTCTTATTTTAAATGTGATTTTATTGTAAACCGCCCAGAGTCCCCCATTGGGGGAGATGGGCAATCATGTATATGTATATGTATATGTATAAAAAAAAGGGCTGGGTGCGAGTTTCAGTATATTGTGGGAACTCAACCATTGCTATAGTATATAATAAGAACCATTAAGTTGTCATGTGGCTTGCTTGAGGATAGCATAAGTATACACTTCTGCAGGGACTAAACAATCTCAAGTTTCAGATGGTAGTAAACAGCATGGCACAGGGAAGCAGGACCAGGATGACAAAGGGCATCTGGGAAGTGACCAAGTTATCTCACCTTCATAGACATACTCCTTCCTTACATTTCCCAAATTAAGGAAAGCTTTATTCTGGGCTAGGCACAGTATTTTGCCTTCAGCCTATTTCAGGGAAGGTACTCTAAGATCCATACAAGAAAGGAATTTACTCATGTGGAATGGGTGTTTTTGAAACAGCTCAGTATGTCTTATTTTACTATAGCATCTATAAGGACATCCACAACACTTAACGTTGTACTCCTGCTTCATCAGTATCCTGAAAGAACAACTTTTATATGAGTTACTTTTCTCAGACTTCAAAGCTTTTGAAACCCAGATTGTAGCAAATACTGTGCAGCAGAAATGAAAATGAGGCACCAACTAATGCAAGGTCTCCCATAGTTATAATCAGTTTATCTGTTAACTACCTTGATGTCAGTGAATGTTGTTTTGTTTTGTTTTGTTTTCTAGCATTTAATATTCCTGCCCTTGGCGGAGGGGAGCATATTATGTGAACCCAACAACTATGATTTCTTAACCTGAATTTGAGGTGTAGCATGTTGTGTGAATACAGCTGCTATGTCTTAAACTATCCAGGAGAGATTCACGGTAGCAAAATAGGCAGAAGAATGACTCAGGAATGGCTTCCTTGCTTTCCATTTCATGTCATGATTGACTATCACCTATTAACATGGCTGAACATGATAAAAGAGAGCAAAGCTGTATCCACTGCCAAGAAATTGATGGCAGATGCATGTGAAGGAAGGTGCTGAATTCCTCTGGCATGGGCTGGGCTGGGCTGGGCATGTCTCCCTAAGTTTACTTGAAACTGCTGCTGTTCTCTGTGTTCCTGTTCTCAGGCCAAAACGTCTCCTGAGATTGGTGAATTTATAACCCAAGACAGGGAGTAACAATTCCTAGTAAAGTGACAAGTCCTCATTAGGAGGAAGCCCAAACTTTGGCCAGGCCTGTAGTAGGACACAAGCAATCTAACACAGACCGAATAGATCCCCAGGCAATGCAAAAATTCTCTCCATGTCCCAATTTTAAAACAGAAGGTTTACAAAGGATTAAGGGGAAGATGTGTGAGAAATTGGAAAACAGCTTGAGAAGACACAAAATGCTTTATTGTTAAGCAAACTGTCAGAGTGGTAGTGAGCAAGCTTGAAGAAATGTTCATGAGTCAGTGAATAGTCCCATTTTTTTCTCCTTAGATTTGGATAGGGTGGAGTATTGGTGGAATATTGGCAATATTGGTACTGTAGGGTGGAATATTGGCAATGACAATATAGGAGAATCTGCCAGCCATTTTTGCATTGCCTGGGGATCTATTTGGTTAGATTGCTTGTGTCCTACTACAGGCACGACCAAAGTTTAGGCTTCCTCTAATGAGGACTTGCCAATTTACTAGGAATTGTTACTCCCCGTCTTATAAATTCACCAATCTCAGGAGACTGTCCAGTCCAAGTGATGTCTGAGATGGGATGGCAACGCACATTTCCAACTCAGGGACCATTATGAACTGATACACTGAGCAGAGACTTCTCATCATTTCCTGCTAAGCAGCAAGTGGGCATTTTTATTGTTATTATCCTTTGACAGAGTGGAATTGCCAACCATGCTGAATTTCCCACCCCTGCATTCTTTATATACACTTTCCAAAGCCTCTTGGTTTGTGCCTGTCAAGGAGGTATCATGAAGGAGAACCAGCGTAGTGGGCAAGGTCTTGGACTAGGACCTGGGAAAACCAGATCTAGATCACCACTTGAGTTTGTTGGGCAATTTTGGACTAGTCACACTGTCACCCAGCCCTTACAAGATGGTGGTTTGTGGGGATAAAATTAGGGGAAGAACCTCATATGTGATGCCCTGAGCTTTTAGAGGAACAAAGTACAAGTACAGTGACCACAACAAATTAATTAGAGGCTAAAAGCAGCCAAATATCTCCCCCTGCAGGCTGACCACTGCTGGTTAAATACAGACCTTTCGTTCCTCAATCTTTGGAAGATCAGTAACCTAGCTTGTCTCTTTCTGTCTCTCTGCCAGAGCTTGTCCTTTTGTCCGTTGCCATGATCTGCACAGCCCTTGCCAGACAAGGAGGGCTTGCAGGTGGCTGCCACATTCTGGCAGATGGAATGGTCCTCCTAGCTGGCATTCAGCTCCCTGCCCCCTTGGATTTAAATGCCTGAATGGCTTGCGACAATGCCATCCAAAAGTTTCTGCTGCTCTTGTATCCAGCAATTACCATTTCAGCTAATTTAATGTGGAACAAAAGGAGGGAAGTGCCTAACAAAGACTAGTCCATTGTGGAGACCTGTCTGGGCTTGAAATTTGGGGAAGCATATTGTAAATTAAAGAGTCGGGTTGTGTGTTTTCAATTACCGCTCTCAATTAGCTGTTTTGTCAAATTGTAATGGATTTATTTCCATTTAGAGATGCAAGTCCCCTGAAGGGCTTTTCCCTGAAAGTTGTTAATCTATTGGCTCTTTTGTCAGATGTGTGACTTTTTCTCAAGGCCTGGGGGAAAGGGAGCTCTGGGGAGTCAAAGCTAGGCAGGTCTCAGGGTCTGGGTTTGTAGAACATACTGAAAAGGCCAGTTAAAGATCAAGCCTAAGCAACCTCATGCCACAGGGTGGTGCTTTGGCCTGCAGAGGTGTGATTGCCTCAAGACCCTTTGCTTCTGCTTCGCACCCAGCGGTCAGAAGAGGCTTTTGTGCCTATGTTGACAAGTGGAGCTGCCAAAGGGAGTCTATGAAGAGGAGCAATATAGCCACTTTTGCTCCTGGAAGTGTGGGGGAGAGTTACTACGTCTCAAAGCAGCTTTGAAGAGATGCTTTGCATGAACCTTCAAAGTGAAGCATCCCTTTGAAGCTTTGCACAGCTCTAGGAAAGACTTAAAGGCTGCATTCACACATCATGCTTGATTAGCTTCAACCTCGGTGATTGTATTGTTGTTTAGCCTATTGTGCAGTCCCAGACTGTTTGGTTAGTGTATGATTTGTTGCATTGTTTAAACTCAGAAAATGGGTTAATGTTGTCACCAGATTACGCAAGTTGTGTGAACCCAGCCCATAAGTGCTTCCTGTATACACCCCTACAGGATTGTAAAATAAGTGCATTGCAAGCATTTTCAACCACTCTTTTTAAAATTGTAAGCAGGGGTGTTCCCATGGTATGGTCAAAAAAGTCAAGCTGCTGCAGCTGCCATCTTGACTTTTTTGACCATATCCTGCAAGCACTTCTGCTTGTAAGAAGATAACTGAGCCAGTTATCTTCTAAAGCAGTGTTTCTCAACCTTGGCAACTTGAAGATACGTGGACTTCAAGTCCCAGATTCCACGATTCTTAAGGATTTTCTGAAAGGCCAGCAGAGTCAGGGCCAGCCAACCTAACCTCAGGTAGTATATTCCAAAAGGCAGGTGTCGCAACCGAAAAGGCACACTTATTTTGTACTTGCTTCCCTCAGCTACCCCCAAGAATTCTGATTAAGAAGTGAAGACTTTAAAAAGCATGAGAGAGAAAGTAATTAAGAAATAAACTCTACCACTGTCAATTGCACTATAAAAGCAGTTTTTCCCCTTTCTGCCAGAATTTACTGACTTGGATTTTTTGTGCAGGAAAATTGTTCAAATATCACCTAGTCCAGTCCCCTTGCCAATTCAAGATTTCTAGCATCCCTTGAAAGTTGGCAATCAAGCCTTTCCTTAAAAAACTATATGAAGCCAGGACCATTAGTTTCAAAGCAGCCTGTTCCATTGTCAAACACCTCATATTGCATGGAAGCTGTTTCTAGTGTCTCATCTAAATCCCTTCCCATTTGAACTCCTAGTTTTAGGTTCTAACCCTAATCCTTTGGAACAACAGAAAACAGATTTGCTTCATAATCTGTATGAGACCCTTTCAAGTATTTGAAGATGTGTTTGCTTATAATCATGTCTTCTCTGAGTTCAATTCATCTGGCACCTTTAACCTTTCCTTGTAGGACTTCATTTCCACTCTCACCACCTCCACTGACCATCTCTGAACTTAATCTACACTGATAATACTCTTCTTAAATGGTAATGCCTAGAATAAATGATACTCCATTGAAGCCTGACCAAAGCAGAATTAAGTGACCCAATTTTTCTCTCTGTTTGGGCAGTGTACTCTATTGCTGCACCAAGAATCATACATCTGAGTCAAGTTTTGTCTGAGGTTCAATAAAACCACTACATCTTTTCTACATGTACTTCTTTCAGGACAGGTATCACTCACCTTGAATTAGTACATCTATCTGGATGCAGAACTTTATATTCACCTCTGTTGGAATTCATGTTAGGATTGGTCCTGTTCTGTGGTCCCCGAAGATCACAAAGTATTTTAAACTCTTTTCAGTCCTTAAGTGTTTTAATCTCTCCCCAGCTTGGTATTATCTGTAACTTTGATGAGCATTCTTTCCACTCTTTTATCCAAATAATATGTAATGTTTTTATGCAAAACAATCCAAAGTTGCAACTTCAGTTTGCTGAGGAACCATTTCTGAACATTTATAAGGTATAATAATTTTTATTATTGTTCACCACTCAGAGTTGTTGTTGAGATTGGTGGCTATATAAATTGATTGAATAAATAAATAAATCTGTCATCAGCTATAAATCTATCCAACATTACCATTTCTAGTCAGCATTTTACAAGCTTGCCAAAAATATCATGTGGGAATTTGTTGAAAGTCTTGGTGAAACTAAAATATATTTTTCCCTTGGCATTTCCCTGATCTTCAAGATTAGTACCTTTAGTAATGGCATTTAGTGAATGATATTCCTAGAAAGTTTTTTTTTAAACTCAGATCCTATGTTAAATATGACAAAGGGGTGGTTTTAAGGATCCTCAGAAAAGGAGGTGCCTACTTGGTCAGTGTTGATTTGTACAACTGTTGTTATTGTTGCTACATTCTTGAGCAGGTGGGGAGAAAAAATTAGCCTTTGGGGATCCCATTGAGTGCAGCTCAGCAAATTGGTGGAAGAATTGAAACTGCAGCTATAGTCAAACTAAATCAAATACAATATAGCTTTATGCCTCTTTCTTTTTCAAAGAAAAGCAGATGTGGGACTCTCTGTTCAAAGCAGAATTGTGAGGGAAGGAGCTTAGCCTTTTCACCTCCTTCAAAAACATTTCACTGTTGAAAAGCCCATCTTGCCTGTTGGATGACAAAGATTCTCCTGCATAGGTAAAGCAGAGGGTTGGGCTAGATGACCTTCAGGTTGCCTTTTCATTTTATCATTCTGTGAAAATGTTTAGTGATGTCTGGCAGTCAACAGAGTTTGTTAACAGCTGTTCTCTGTTTCCTACAGCATGCTCCCCCCCCCCCCGCACTAATCGATTCTTGCAGTTTAAAAGTTTCTTTGTGGCTACTCAGCATTCAGCAATAGCTGTGTATCTCTGTACATGAAGGATAGAATGAATGTTAAAGCGGTATTTCATGGTTTGCTGCTTCATGCCTGGAGGAAGGCAGTGCCTTTCAGATTACAAAACACCGGTTGAGGACCCATTTTTCTGCAAAATGGTTGCCTTTTTCTGTTTTGTAAATAAGCCAAAGCCTTCTGTGTTACAGTGCAGAGTGAATCGGTGAAGGCAGGTGTCATAAACCAGTTTGGTAGTCTGTGGCTTTTTCTGTGTCTGAAAATATTCATAGTTTATGTCCTAACTATCTTATTTGTGTGTACACACTGTTGAAGATGCTTTTAACCTTGAGTGTAATGGATTCACCTCCTTCATAAAGCTGAAGCTTCTTTCTGACAGCTACTGCTCTGTGCAAAAGAAGATTAAAAAGGAGAAATGAAATGTGCTGCCTTAGAAATGCAGAAGTCAAGTTTATAGATTGGAATGTGTGCATGGATCTGTCTGTCTCTCTTTCATTATTCTGTTTAAGAGATGTTGCTTGTTTACTGGGTAAAAAGTAAGAGGCCAATTGGCTCCTATGGGAATGACCACAGTTTGTTTCTTTCACGCCTCCCTCCCCTGCATCATTTTAATCTTAGTTTAGATACATTGAAAGATTAATTTCTACTTGGTTTTAGAAACCAGCCTTCTGCTCTAGTAATTGCAAACATTTTGAAGCCTTCCCTGGGAGAATACATTCTAAATCTTGGAAGAACACGGGTAAGCAGATGTTTCATAACTTTGGCATTTAGTTTTTAGTTGTCAACAAGGCAACACTTTATTTTAAAAATAATGTTAGCGAACAGTTCTTCTGTTTGTGTAGAATTATAATCTCAGCCATAAATACAGCAGGATTTTTTCCCCAAAGTTTTCAACAGGGCATGTTCCACATTTCTAATTAAATACAAAGAGGTTTTAAAACAAACCGTACACATTAACTACACATGTTTACAGTGTATAAGAAATCAAATCGAGGGAAACACTACTCTTTAATGTTTCATTTTAAGCTAAAGTCCAGGAACCTTCCAAATGTTACTAAACTAAACCCTAGCCAATGGTGAAAGATGCTAGAAATTGAAGTTCAATTAATAATTTAGAGGGTCATTGGTTCCCTATTTCTGCTTTAACCAGTATTTCCATGTGAAAATTACTACTCATTAAACATTCAAGACTGTACAGTAAAAGTAACAATGCTTTATAGAAAACCAAAAAACGTAAGAACAAAAATCATACAATTAAATTTGAGAATTACATTAAATTATATGGTGACAAAACACTATACTATGTTTAAAACCCTGCTACTGTATAAAAAATATTTGCTATTTAGAGGAAGTTTTAAAGTCATTGTACTGCTACCAAAGATCCTTTTTCAAGTACCTGTCAAGCTAATCTATTAAACTGATGGAATCTATAACAATTTATGATGACAATCATAAATAACAGGCAGGTCGATATAGAACAAAATGTCAGGCCCAGCCCAAGAACAACGAGTCAGTGCATTCAAACTCCAGTTCTTTATTTGCTCTAACCGTACAAACAGAATCTTGCCAGACTAAAGCTACTCTAACTAACCTAAGGGGAAATAACCTGGGAGAGCTCTAGGGCGGGGCTATCCTGAACCTCTTTGCTTTCCCAGAATCACTCCCTGGACTGTGTGTCCGCTTATCTCCTTGGAATGCGCTCCCTCCTTCCTGAGAACCAGCGGCAGCGCTGAAATCCACCACATCACACACACCCCTTCAGGGACACATTCCATAACACAAAGTGATCCTTTCAGACATCTTAGCCCCACACTGGACGTCTGCCAAAGAACAAGCTGGTGAAGCTGATCTACAAAATGCATTTGAGGTTAGGTATTATTCCAACAAAGAATACATGGAATCTAAAGTATCAATGAAATGTCCTTCTTTTTGGCTTTACATTTCCATAAATAATACATAATTTATAGCAATTTACTTATAATATGTGCTTAAGATTCTTATATTCGGTATAGGAATGTCTCTAGATATGTAAAGATCTTAAATTTTTCATAGTTACTGAATTTTAGCAAACCTATATTTGTGCAGATAAACATAAATTTCTATATTACCTTTTTAGAGTTTTACTGTAGTACCCACAGTACTTGTGCACCTTGTCGTGGCTTGTAAGCTAAGTGGGGTTGGGCCTGTATTAGTATTTGGATGGGAGAGTAGAAGAAGAAAATAGTACCAAATCACTTACATATTGAAAAGAAAACTACATGTATGTGTCCAAGAATCCACTAGGAGTCAAGTTTGACTTCAAGGAAACTTTACTGTTGATCGGTTTAGATATCTGTCACTTTTTCAGTGATTTGGGCTATATTTTTCCCAATTTAAATTGAACTGAATATACTTTAGGCCAGTGCTTTCCAAACTGCCGCCATTGGCGACACACCAACAGTGGCAGTGGCGGGGTGCGCACGGCAGCGGGGGCATGCACGGTGGTGGCCTCATGTTTTCCGCTAAAACGCGGAACCGCTGATGGCGCGTCGCTGCCGCCGCCACCGCCATCCACGTCCACTTCCGGGTTGTGTCGCAACACACTAAACTGTGTGTTGCAACACACAGTTTGGAAAGCTATGCTTTAGGCAGTAACTTTTTTCACTGCATCAGATTGGATTAGAATTTTGAAATTGTGAAAAACCTATAGAAATAATCAGGTTTTGGAATACTATTCATCAAACTTTATGTGAAATACTGGAAGAAGACATTACTAAGGAGCCAGAACTGTACCTGTTGGGATTTACAAAACCAGAAATACATAAGAAATATGGGAAATTATTATTTTACTTAATAACTGTGGCCAGAACCATCTTCGCAAAACATTGGAAAGAGGACATCATACCTACAATCAATGAATGGTTGATAAACACGATGGATTTAGCACAGATGGCTAAATTAATGGATTTGCTAAATGATAAGAATATGGATGAATTTAATTTATGTTGGAGCCCTTTCTATAAATTTATAGAAAAAACTCAAAAAATACAATTGGGAATTTAATGTAAATAATAATTGTTTTTATAAATAATTAATTATACTAGAGATTATTTCTAAATAGTTGTAGAAAATGATGGTGTGAAAGTAGGAAGTCCTGTTTGTTAGTCGTTTTTTGTTGCTGTCTTTTTTTTTTTGGGGGGGTAGAATGAAGAATAGATGAAAATTAGGGGAGAGTAAAGGGGGATCAGGGGGATTAGGAAGTAGAGAAGGTAAGAGTAGGTAGAGGAGTGGGAGAAGAGAGTAGAGGGTATAAGAAGGTTAAAGGAGAGGAGATTAAGACAGGGTTTGTTTGTATAAGAGGAAGTATGTTTAAAGTAAGAGTTTGAGAAGATTAAAGAGAGTAAGAAAGTCTAAGTATGAGAGGAGAAACGAAAGGTGGTTGTGAAAGAGGGTTGAAGCTGTACTTAAGTTTATAATGTAATTTAAATGTTGTCTCTTATGTAGTGTATTGTTTTGTTATGTTAGATATTGTTTTTTCTATGTATTATTATTTTGTAAAAGAATAAAGATAATGTGTAAAAAAAAAAGAATCAGAAGCAGTTTCTATGTGGAAATTTTTGCATTTTGCATTTCTTTTGCATCCGAAAATATAGGCAGGAAGATAGAAAGAAGGGAAAAATCCCTTCTGCTTTGAGACCATTCATTTCTTATTGGTGTCATTACATGAATAAGATAAATACTGTATCTTAAGCCTAACAAGTTTTGATCCTTTTCCAAGTTTCATCTCTGTGTGTGTGTGTGTGTGCGCGCGCGCGCCTTCAAGTCAATTTTGACTCCTGGCGACTGTGCTGAGTAGTCCTTGCAGTTTCATCTTTGCCAAACTAAAAATAAGTAGGAAGCTATATTTATTTATGTTTTAATATTGGTGTTTCAGATTGGCTGGTCTTAAATTAGCATGAACTAACTATTGGGCCAAAGAGCATCTTATACATCAATGTACTGGCATATGCATTGCTTAGAACAGGGCTTTCCAAAGTGCCGCCGCTGGCGACACACCAGCGGCGGCGGCAGTGCGGCGGCGGTGCAGGGGGACGTGCAGTGGCGTGCGCGTGCACGCTGGCGGTGTGGGGGGGCGTGCAGCAGCGCGCATGTGCACAGTGGCGGCGCGGGGGGCGTGCGGCGGCACGTGTGTGCACGGCGGCAGCCTCCGCTAAAATGCGGAAGCACTGATGCCGCGCCGCTGCTGCCGTGCACGCGCGCACCGCCGCTTCCGGGTGGTGTGGCGACACACCACGCTGTGTGTGGCGACACACTTTTGTGTCGCGACACACAGTTTGGAAAGCTCTGGCTTAGAAGATAAGACAGGTAATATGCTTCCTCTTACTGAGCTAGTTTAAATTGATATACTGTAACTTAAGCTTTGACAGACAGATCATAATCTTTAGCATAGTCTTCTCTAACAACAGTTCCTCTAGATCAGTTTTTCTCAACCGTGGCAACTTTAAGATGTGTGGACTTCAACTCTCAGAAATCCCCAGCTAGCATATCCACATATCTTAAAGTTGCCAAGGTTGAGAAAGCTGCTCTAGATGCTGTTGATTACAAACCCTATCAGCCCAACTCAGGGATGATGGGAAGTTGAAATAGTAAAAATGACAGACATTAGAGGAAGTTTACTGTAGTAGTTCATAGGATTCTTCCTCTAGAATGATAATAGGATAAAGATCATATTAATGGCGGTACTATGTATTCTCACAACATGCTAATCCATAATAATTTAACATGGTTTTCTCAAATCAGTTTTGGGAGTTTAACCATTTGCCTTAGTCCACACTACATGGCAGGCTGAAATCCTGTTGTGGTTCAGAGTATTGTGCAAACTAAGTTTCTTCCTAGAGAAATATATCTGGCATCTTACTGTGTTTTTCTTTATGCCATTCAAAGAAATTTTCTCTACCACCTCCATTTTCCTTACTTTTAAATCTATTTTAGGTAGACCATTCGTACAGTGTTTTTATTGATCTTTTAAAATTTTTATTCTATTGGTTATTCCATTATAGTCACTTTTATTGTAAGTCAGTTTGGTACCTTATTTAAAGCTAGGATATAAGGTGCAATTTAGGGGGGTGTGGTGGCTCAGCGGGTAAGACGCCAGGCTTGTCGATCGGAAGATCGCAAGTTCGGAGGTTCGAATCCCTAGCCCTGCGTGCGGAGTGAGCTCCCGCACTAGCTCCAGCTCTTGCCAACCTAGCAATTCGAAAGCATGCAAATGCAAGTAGATTAATAGGTACCACTTCGGTGGGTAGGTAACAGCGTTCCGCGTGTGTCACGTGTGGAAGCGTCTTCGGACAATGCTAGCTCTTTGGCTAACAAACGGAGATGAGCACCGGCCCCTAGAGTCAGACACGACTGCACAAATGTGCGCGGGGAATCTTTACCTTTTATAAGGTGCAATGGATGGGAGTCTCAGGCAGTGAAGAGTCAAGTAAAATGCGGGTTTGCTTCTATTAACTAGGTCTCTGAGCATATTTACTAAAAGCTATCTAAACGGAACCCTCCAAAAAGCACTAGTAAAACTTTGTGGAAATGTGCTATGAATCAGAACACTGAAATGTAGTCAGTCTTCTTCCCCATGCTGTTGTATTTCCTGCACTTGAAGGTCCCCTGCTGATATTGGTTGAAGATTCTAGAGAGGTTTTCATAACATTTTCTCTTGATGTCCTCTATTTGCATTTCTGAATTGCTGCTTCTGCAAGCAGAAAGATGTTTTATGTTCCTCACCTTGTTGCAATGCAGTGGTTTCACTCCTGTAGGTGTGAGTCACTAAGGTTCCCCCCCCCCGTTTTTTTTCCCCACAAAGGAGGGGAGCTCTGTGCCAGCCCATGTGTATCTCTGTATATGAAAAAAAAATCTAGCTGATTTCAGACTCCTTGGGCTGTTTAAGTTGGTTGTAATTTCAGATTTCATGAATCAATAAAAGGCTATGCTAAAAGAACAGGAGAAAGAGGCCTGCCAGGAGAAGGAAAATAATCTCAACCAAACTTGCACTCCCTTAGACTCATAAAATTGGACCACTGCGTCTCACCCTATTGGTCAAGGCAGAAATCCAAAATGAAGCATTCTCAACAAATATCTGTCTGGACTGTGCTTGGATATTCAATGAGGGGAGCTCACTGTTTTGTTTGGTGACTGGGTCTACTGTTGAAACTGCTCTCCTGAAGTTGTTCTTAACATTTAATCGGAAGCTACCATAAGTAAGCCCTTACTGCACTCTAGGATGATAGAGAATAGGTATTTTGAACTTCAAGTATCACCCCTTCAAGTGTTTGACATGGGTCTTCTCATGGCAAAACATAGTTCTTTCAAGACATCCCTTTTGCTGGATGCTTCTTATGCTTAAGTAATCCTGACTCTATCCTGCGCCTTCCCTGGTGCCTTTATTAAGCTTTTTGTTGTCAGATGCCCTTTAAGAGCATTAGAAACATAAGCTGCTTTCCTTGGATGGTTCCCTATTTTAAACAGAGACCACTAATAGGCTGGGTGTTTTTTGGTATGCCCTGTTGGTATGGATTTTGTTGAAAAATGACTTCCCAGAATGATACAGTTCTGTCTGATCTTTCTCATATTTAACGTCTTTCCACCCTCCATGTTTATTATGTGTCTGCATAAAAGATTTTATATATATGAACAGCTTTGGATATGTGGGTTGCCTTGTTATATAAATATTGTGTTCACGGAACAAATGTTCCCCAAAAAAGACCAAATGACTGTTATTTACATAACATGGTAAGCATAGTTAATTTTAATGTTGCTTTGTATTAATGGCTTGACATATGGTGCAAACCCAGCCTCTTTACTTAATGGTTCAAAATGGGCTGCTAATCAAGTTAAGCCTATTGTATAAATGTAGTCATTGAGTATTATATATTAACAAAATTGCCTGCAATATCTCTTAGAAATATTACTGTGTTTGGGTGGATTTATTCCATTTTCTCCCCTCTGAATTATTATTAAGCTATTGTCAGAATCATTTTCCCAGTCAGAATTGACAACTTTTAGAGCTGATAAACAAACTGGAGATGGATCACAAGCTTCCTTTTTTTCCCCTTTCCATTTCCTTCTTTTGCAGTTTGAAAACGATCTTGGTGGGGAATCCTCTGGACAACACAGTGGACTTGTCTGGCATCCCTTTGACTGTAAAGGAATTAGACCGGGTTATCTCATACCTCCAGCACAGCTCCGAGTATATTGAAAATGTGGAGCTTTGCTTCACAGAGCTGACAGATGAGATGTTCCTCCTGCTTTTGCCAGTTCTCAGTGCCCTACCTCGCCTCACAACTCTTTCCCTCAATGGCAACAGGCTTACAAAGACCATTCTCCGGGACCTGACTGAAGCTCTGAAGGACACCAGAAATTTCCCCAGTATGACTTGGATTGATCTGGGCAATAATGTGGACATATTCTCTCTGCCACAGCCTTTTCTGGTCAGCCTTAAGAAACGAAGCCCTACCCAAAGCAATCTCCCAACTATTCTTGAGTTTGGTGAAGGTCAGGTGAGTGACCTTGAGAGCCAAGAAGGTCTTTCGTCACAGGACGAGGACCAAAATGATGGTGGCCTAGATGATGCTAAGACCAGGCAGGTATGGACAGGTGAAGCTATTGAGGTTAAGCTGCTGCCAAATGAATCTACAAACCAAGAACAGATTTCTACCAGGTTGTTCCAAACATGAAATACAGTTGCCTCTCATTTGCCTAGGATGTGCCAAATGGATCCCTTTATAACAAAGGATCTTGGCTAGTTTGTGTCGATGAAGCTCTCTTCTAATACTTTTAATTCCTTAACCTGCAGGACCAAAAAGGGGAGACCAAATTGCAGACAAAATTGGCTGCAATTCACATATTAACAATGTGCTACAATTTGAACATACAGAATTATATTGGAAGGGGTTATTTAGGCCATGGAGTCCAACTACCTACCTGCTCAGTGCAGTATCCATATCAAAGCATCCCTTTAATTCCGGAGACCTTGTAGTCACCACAGAGGTGATTACTAGTTGACTCTGGTTTGAGAGCATTAAGAGACACGAAAGAAAATGCAATGCCACTATTGAGCCTGTTTTTTTCAAGCTAAACGATTTCTAGTTAAATACACTAATCAGAATTTTCATATTAGGTATACAGATAATTCTGCACTCGTTAGTTTTTACTTTCCAAGTGAATTATTTTGAATAGAAGTTGGGGGGGGGGAATTCCAGGCTTGGAGAGAAAAAAATTAATCCCATGGATTAAATAGAAACATGTTAATCAACTCACCAAAACAAGTTTGAATGTCTGTTTTATGAATAACCACTGCCAAGAAGGTAACCATCACTACGGTACCTTCTGCATTTCTTTTTCTTCCCATGTTTACTGTCTCCTGCCCCAAACAAGCCATGGAGGTGTATATGTTCCTATCTCAGGATGATATGCCATGAACCTGATGAATTTGGCTGTGGTCCACCAGTTTTATTTGTAAAATCTTAAGGTGCTACAAGACTGTTGGTTTTCAAATGTAATTTATTGTGAGCCAGCAGTGTGAGCCAGCAGGGCTGAAAAAATTGTACCCTCTGAACTCATACTGCCTCTAGAGTGAAAGAGGAAAACCCACTGACAACAGTTCTGTATATTTTTTTCTTCTACCACTCCCCTCTACACAAGTCTAGCCACTTAATGTAAACTTTTCAAAATACCACAAGACAAGCAAGACACCATGTGTTGGTGGACGATACAGTATATTAGATTGGTTCATCAAGCAAACTTATCAGTACAAATGAAAAACATCTCATTCCCTTCAGTTTCAATGGGTATGAATCAGTGGTACTTAAAAACATGTGCCTTCCTGTTGTTTCTGCTTAACAAGCCCTTGCTTTAGGCACCAGGGAGTGAAGCAAGTGAGCGATAGCAGTTCCATGCATTTGTTGCAATTGTGTAAAGTTGCTGTAATTTACCATAGACTTTGTGGGAAAAGTGTGTGCAGCCGCTTTCAGTTACTCTGGATTTTCATCACTGTGACACAGAAGAGTCTGAGCCATTCAGCTTGTCTCAACTTTTCCTAATGTCCTTGGGTACCTGGATTCATTAAATACTTAGGGGAGCTTCAGTCAGCAACCTTTTGCAGCACTTGATCATCATGAGGTAAATACTGGCTTTGTTGCTTTTCTAAACTACCAATGAAGAGTCTTGCCCAAGTTGACTCTCATTCATTTCCTTGCAAGCTTTCAATGCTGTAGTTTTGGTACATCAAAGGCACTTCACCCTAGCAGGTTCGAAGAGCACCCAGCACCCGATACTTTGAGTGGGCTCCACCCTACAATTGCTGGGGCTTGGTCAGAGGTTTGAATCCCTAGCCCCATAACGGGGAGAGCTCCCGCACTTGCCCCAGCTCTTGCCAACCTAGCAATTTGAAAGCATGCAAGTGCCATGGAAGGCTCTTCAGCTAACACCGGTCCCTAGAGTCGGACACGACTGCACAAATGGGGGGGAACCTTTACTAGTCTGCTTTAGGGATGATGTGGGTGGGAGTGTCTCTTCATAACCAAAAGGATCTGACCAATTGTCAGGGTCCTTCCTTTTGTTATCTTCTTTCCACCTCAGCCATCTTTTTTCCTAAGCCCTACTGCAGTTGGCTATTGTGTCCATTTTCAGTACCTGCATGTTCTTTCAATAGGGTCAATCTGGTACCTCATAGAAATCAGTTCCATATTGTCCTAGTTTGCATGTAGCCAGAGCCTTTATATGCTTTGTCAACAAATAAAACTTGTCTGAAAGATCGGTTTCTTAGCGAAAATGCGTTTTGAGGGAATGAGAAGCTAAGCAGTCTTGCACAAGTGCTGAATGGGGCTGGGCAGTCATTACATTGAATTATACAGGGAGGATGAGTAGCAAGCATAATCATGCACTGTGTGTGAAGTTATACCTTCCATGAACTTTTTATCCATGGTCACATTTATTCAAAACAGTTTGGGGGCCTCACAATAGACTTCATTAAAGTTTGCTTGGCTTCTTTGCAATTTATATCACATGAACATATGTGAATTTTCTTAAGGGGGGATAAAATAAAGTACTGGCATTGTCAAGCTGCTGCCTGCCAGAATAAAAGTAACATGATGCTGGCTAGTCCCTCAATTGCAATATAATCAGAAAACCAGGAACTCGCGTAAGATAGTAAAGCAACTCAGAACCTGCAACTGGGGCTAATTTCTCCTTCCATGGAGTTGGTCTAATAGCACAAAGGGCTTTTAAAAAATGTCCATATTCTCCACCCACACCACTTGAGGAAACTGGCCCAACTCAAAATTCCAGGAAAAAATTAAATAAACATGTCAGTGCAACTGTTTATAAAGCAATGATTAACTTCACCCTAAAGTCAGGCAATCGCTTAATTGCATCTGCTTATATATTAACATTTTGTGCACCACTTAATAAAAACCCACTTGTGCCAGGTAGCAATATCCAAGCTTCTTCATACCTCTATACCTTTCTTGCTATCTCTGGGTACAAGAGGCAAGCAATCATAAAAGGAACATTCAGGAAATAAAAATGCATCTTCCTGGGAGCCTCCCTTCCAATTATTACCATAATCCACTTGAATCTCCAACATGGGATACAAAACTGAGAGCAGCAAAGCAGAACAGTAGCGTCATCAAACCTTAAATTTCTTTGGCTCGCATTTGATGCTTAACTGCAATGTAGTCTTGTTTCACAATCACAATTTAAGTGTTATGCGCAAACCTAGCCATTTTGGGTTCAACCTAGCCATGGCTGAAAATGCAGGTTTTAAATGATATGCAAACAGAGCCTTTATTTGCTTGAATTAATGTGAACAGTTCAGCCACTGTTACTTTTTCATTTAATCTGGATAGAAAGACAGGCGTTTAAAAGGACCAGAAGAGTTTTAGTTTATTTAACCTTTTATGTTTACTGCATATAAAACAGCTACAGAATTGTTGCTTATATAACAGGAATATGTAAAAAACCTCAAGGGTTGAAGAAGAGTAATGGAAACTGGACAGTTGGAATAGTCTGCTCCTCTTCTAACATAGCAGCTTCACTGTAAGGTACATCTGCATACTGACAGGTATTCCTTTCCTTGTCACCTTCTGGCTGGACTAGTGCAACCCATATTGCATAGGGCTGCCCTTGAAGGCCATTCAGAACCATCACGTTACTACAGCATCTGATTTGGGGCATATTTAGGTTCAACATTCCCTAACCACACTATTACAGGGGCTGTACTGGCTACCAGTTGGCTTCTGGGTACAAATCAAAGTGTTAGTTATCACTTCTAAAACCCTAGATGGCCCAGGATCTGGATACCTTTGGGATACCGCCTGTCTTTGGAGAGGCACAAGACGGCTTGTTAAGGATCCCTTCCCTGAGGGAATGCCATCTACAGGGACTCTGTAACCTGGCCCTTTCAGTGACTGTGTACAACAACGAACAGAAGTTAGCCTGTAAGTTTACTTCCACAATAATGCAGGAAAGAATCTCTCCGTCCCCCAAAATGTAGGTCTTCAGAGGCCCTCAAGGGAAAGGTGGAGACTTTCAGTACAGTCTTGCAGTATCTTATCTGTACAATCCTGAAACAGATTTCATGTTAAATTGGTTAACCACCTACCAGTACATTTAATCACAAGACATCAAAATGACTTTCCACTCACTTTCTACTTGTTTGTCCTAGTAACAGCTTCTTATATGAAGTTTGTAAACATTCATTTATAACACACTTGAGGGAGAAGGGTGGCATCCCTAACCAGTATTCCTGGGTAATTAATTCCCTATCCCCATCTCTCTGAAAATAAAATGCAGAAATCAATCCCAAGCAAAATACATCATTATTCCAGCACTCCAGTTTAGAGATTTTGTTTAGTATGGCTGTGCTTATTTGAAGATTGCTTTCAAATTGCCTGAACTGCCAGATGGGGTCTCAGCTACACAAAGGGTCGACTGGATACATACCTACTTCTGAGGTGCATCTTGCAAGTATTCTTCTCTTCTAAACTCTTTAAAATCTTCTACTTTCAATTCTCAACTTTAGTAACGCCATCTCCTGTCTGATTTTAACTGTGAACAAGGGCAGTATAATTAGCATATATCTAAAAGTATCTTCAAGCAAATCTGGAGGAACTTTGTTCACTGCTTGTGTCTTCTCTCAAATAGGAAAGTCAGGAAAAAAATTGCCTTTTTCAAAATTTTGATTTGCCTGAAATCCAGAACCACCAAAGCTGGTTTATTAGCAGAACTTCTGATGTGATGGTTTGTTCTGGGTTTGAAATACTTTTCTTGTATTTTGCGCATACCCTTACAAGTTAAAGCAGCCTTTCTCAAACTTTTGACCCTAGAGGAACCCTTGAAATATTTTTAAGGCCTTGGGGAACCCCTGCACATTCAGGCTCAAATATAGGCCAGAAGTTACATTATATTTGTTTCATGTGTAGGCCTGTGTATATATACTTTAACAGTGTTCTTAAACTAAAAATAATGAAACCACCTCTTCAATGTAAAGTTGCCCAAATTTGAAATATTTTTAAAAATAAATCATGATCTCCCAGGGAACCTAGTGACCTCTCGTGGCTCCACGGAACCCTGGTTGAGAAACTGAGCCATCCACTTGACTTACCACATCTTTCCAGCCAGAGTGCCATTTCAATCACAACTACTCATCTCGGAGGACAGCTTCCAGCTCCCTGAACAGAAAAAGGGCAGACTTGTATTAAGAGTGTTTGGGAGAACAATGGTTTTCCCTCCATAAAGGCTGCTCAGAAAGAACCTTCTCAACAGCAAGTGTCTGCCGGTAATTCCAGCTTATATAAGGTTTATATCATCATGGTGAGCCTTCATTCCACAGTATCCAACTTCAGAGGCTTTTAAGTTTACCTTTGGCTGTTTCTTGGGCAGTTCAACCCTTAGGATGGACGAGGCACGCTGACGTCCCCTTACTGCTTTTTGAGGTCAGATTCCACATGGCAATAGCAAGAAACCTGTAATACAATCCACAAGATAGGCGAGAAACTATTTAAAAAGGGTATTTCTGCAATGACGGTGGAAGCTCGGGCCTATCTCCACCTCTCCTTTTCTGTCCGGACCGATGTTAGGCCAGTCTCGGGAGGGAGAAATAATGGCGGGGGATGGGAGGGTATTTCGCGGTCAGCCACGAGGAGTCTTTCGTCAGTTCTCGCATCTGACGGCACTTCCTATCTCGGCATCATCACTCCGCGAAGGCAAAAGAAAGGCTGGGGAAAGAAATTAAAGCCTCGCTCTCGGCCTACGCGAGGCGCCGCAGGCCCCCGCGAAACACAAACAACAGGGCGAATGTTGGCTCGTAAAAGGCCCAGAAAAGGAAGGACCGGCCACCCCCGCAACTCACACCCTTTTTCTGGAGCACCATGAAATCTCTCACCTTCCTCCCACAAAACACACAGCCCCGACGAAGCGCGGAAAAGAGCGAGGACGCGCCACGCGGTCTCTTTTAAGGAGGGGGACAAACCATTCAGCAGACGGGAGGATGGACCGGGAAAAAAAGTGGCTGCTGATTGGTTCGAATATACCATTTCGAGGCTGCAAAATCGCGGGGGGGGGTACCAGAGGTGGATTGAGAGCGGAAATATCTTGGAGATTTCCGGGTCGTTACTACAGCGCAGGAGAGAGTGAGCGACGGTCGTCTGGAGAGGCGAACAGCATTGGATGAAAGGGGCTTAATCCTCCGGGATGTGCTTTTCCTCGCGGAGCATTGCTGAGCGCGAAAAGAGCGGCGGTCTCTAGTGGTTGCAACATAATCGTCGGGGGTTGTGTGGTTTTTTTAGCGGTGTCAAATTAAGAATCGGGATTTCCCATGTTAGAAAAGACCAAGCATATCTAAGGAGAAGCAAACGACCTTCAGATTATCCGCATCTGCACACAAGATGCTACAGTGTTACAATCACGGATCAAACATTTTTGGGTGCAGCCATGATACAAAATAGACTTCGGCTTCCTATGAAGTACCTTTCTGTTCACCCAAGATGGATCTGGCGGGGAAGGGTTAACTCTACGTCTTCTCACCAAAAGGCAGATCTTAAACTTTTTGCCACCCCTCAATTGAATGAAGTGACTTCAGCTGAAAGATGCCTAAATAAAGTTTTATTACAGTACTCAAAATCCAATTACACAGAAAGTGATGTAGCTGTAAACCAGCATATGCTACATAACTATCAGATGGTTCAGTATTCCTTATAGAGCATAAACATTTCCTGGGGTATCTGTAAAGACTCTTATGAAGTCCTTGCTAGTGTGGGACTGTCAGGTCCATCTTTGGTAACCTTGTAAGTCCTGTCCAAGTGCCATCCTCAGGCACCTGAAGATGGAGCCAACCAGAAAAGAAGTATCCTGGGGAGTGAGAAAAAGTTAAGGAAACCTTTTCAGAACAGACCACTCAGAAGCTGCCTCTGAAAATACAAACTTTTCTTTTTCTTTCTTTCTTTCTTTCTTTCTTTCTTTCTTTCTTTCTTTCTTTCTTTCTTTCTTTCTTTCTTTCTCCCTTCCCTTCCCTTCCCTTCCCTTCCCTTCCCTTCCCTTCCCTTCCCTTCCCTCCTTCCTTCCTTCCTTCCTTCCTTTCTTTCTCAATCAAATTTTGCCACCACCCATCTTTCTATAATGTTTCATGAGGGTTGGAGCTGGAGAAGGAGGCACATTCCAGACCGATAAGCTTTCTCACAGCATGGAAAGCCTTAGGGGGCCGGCTAAGAAAGTTAGGCTGGCCCCGCCTTAGAGTCCCAGTATTTTTCCCTTAGATCAGTTAGGGCACCTTTAGTCTGGCAAGATTCTGTGTACGGCAAGAGCAATAAAGAAACTAGAGCTGCAACTCCTGCTCAGTGTGGTTCTTACCCAGATTCCCTGACAGCTTCTGACCATGTCACCACCCACAAATGTCTAATATGGGAGCCCTTGCTGACAGGGCTGTTATTCCTCTGCCCAAGTGGGCAATGATAGCCCTGGGTAGCTGATTGTTGCTAGCTGAATAGGCCAGTGTGAGGCATTCCTTAACCCATCTGCTGATGGAGAAGTCTATTACTCATCTTTCTAGAACACCTCCCCAAGAGGAAATGAACAGACTCTCTGTCTTCTTGTGCCCTTGGGTGTGCTTGATGTAAGTTCTTAAGGTCCTATACCAGGGCTTTCCAAAGTTTTCCCGCGGCGACACACCAACTGCCGTTGGTGTGTCACCGCGGGAAAACCCGGAAGTGCCGCCCTTGCGGCAGTGCGCAAAAACCCGGAAGCGCTGCTGCCGCTTTCAGTTTTTGCGCACCGCCGTTGGTGTGTCGCCGCGGGAAAACCTGGAAGCACTGATGATGATCAGCGCTTCCGGGTTGTGTGGCGACACACCAGACTGTGTGTGGCGACACACTTTTGTGTCGCGACACACAGTTTGGAAAGCTCTGTCCTATACACATCTAGCTTATGCCAACTATGATCTTTTTAAAGGAAAGGATTTGGAACCACAATGAATCTTGGAGTTCACCATAGGCATAAAACAAGGTTTATGTGGAACCTTGTGCCCTATAAAACATGGAGTTCATCTCAGGAATGAGGAATGGTTCTGATCTTAACGTCACCTTAACCTGGTAGAAGAAATAAATCTTCCCTCACAGATAGAGCTGTTAATTTACTAACCTTCCTGGCTGAACTTAGAGCAACTAGGAAAACCATTTTCTCACCAAGAATGTTCATTGGAAACTGTTTAATGGACTCAAGGGGAGTGTGGTCAGTTCCTTGAAAACTAATGTTAAATCCCTCGGGATGTGTGAAGAGATGAGGGGAGATGAGAATTGTGGCCCTAAGAAAACAGCACACATAGGGGTGCCCTGAAAGAGACTCTCCCACTTGTCCAGAAGGATGGACCCCAAGTCAGTGTTCTAAGTTCATTTAACAACAGCTCCTTGCCTATCCAGCTTGTAGAAACCTCAGAAATACCAATTCCTGCTGTTATTGCTACAAGGTTCCTTTTCCTGCACCACTGTTCAAATATTCTCCAGGTCTTCTGATATAGCTTCCTTGTGGCGGGATATCTAGTTGCCAAAACAGTCTCTACCTGCTGGCTTCGACATGCCTGCACAGAGCACATGCCCCTGTTTGTCCTCCAGATACAAAGTCATAACCACTCTGGATCTGGCACTTAGCTCAGCAAATGTGTTTCTGATGGCACATTTATTTATTTATTTATTATTTAAATTTATCCCCGCCCATCTCCCGAATCAGGGGACTCTGGGCGGTTTACAAGACAACAGTTAAAATGTATACATAAAATTACAGCAGTATAAAGTAGTTATAAATCCAGATGGATATTAGTTAAAAGAAGGACATTAAAATTACGGGATTAGCCATCTCCATGAGGAGCTATCCCTTCCTCCTTCCCATGCCAGGCAGCAGAACCAGGTCTTCAGCTCTTTCCTAAAGGTTGGGAGGGAGGAGATCTGTCTCAACTCTGGGGGCAAGCTGTTCCATAAAGTGGGTGCTGTTACAGAGAAGGCCCGCCTCCTAGACCCCATCCGATGACATTCTCTAATTGATGGGGTACGTAGCAGGGCCTCTCTGGATGACCAGGTGGGGCGGGTCGATAACATGGGGATAAGACGGTCCCTCAGGTATTCTGGCCCCATGCCATGTAGGGCTTTAAAGGTGATAACCAACACCTTGAATTGTACCTGGAAGCAAACCGGCACCCAATGCAGCTCGCGGAGCAACGGTGTTACATGTGCAGATCTTGGGGCACCCAATACTGCCCGCGCGGCCGCATTCTGCACCAGCTGCACATGCCTTGGAGGCTCTTGGCTCATCTCCACTAAGATTGAAAACCATGACTTCCTGGGACATATTACTTGCACTCTGAGCATCTTTATCTTGCATGCTACCTAGGCAGGTTTCGTGCTGGCAAGAACACATAGAGAAGGCCGCCTTGTGTAATGTTGAGAACACATTAGTTCCCTCTACCCTGTAGTCATGGAACTTGGAGAAAAAAAAACAGCTTGCCTGCTTTTCTGCTGTCACAAACAGATTGACCAAGCCCCACCCCCACCCACATCTTCTGGAGATCATTGGGTGTAGTATCCATTTGCAGAGTAAGGCAGATGACCTTGACAGAAATAGGCCAGATCCATTACCAAAGTGACAAGGGGAAAAAGTTGGCTAAAGCCCAAAACAAGAAGAAGGCATGTGCAAGCGTCTCAGGCAGACACCTCCCGAATTCACATGAGTATAAAGGGGCAGGGGCAGGAGGGAGTAAAGCACAGTCAGATTTGCAAGATCCCGTTACTCTAGCTAATATTAATAAAAGCGGTTTTAGCCTTCTTGTGGAGTTGATTTCTTGGTTCGATCTACACAGTGGGGCTGAAACCCCTTTTTATTTTGGCCAATATGGCAGCCAGGGATCCCTCCACCCATCTCATCAGGTGGTCCGCTTCCTTCTGGAGGCCCTTTGACTTTGTCGCACCCCAGCTGTTGATGTAGGCTTTTGTCATTCATATCAGAATATCTCTCCCCTTACCAGATGCTCCAGATCTATCACTGCCAAATGCACTAATCTCAGGTGACTGACTGGCAGTAACAACTTGGACTGGAACCGCAGGCCTTGGGCTGAGTGGGAGTGAAGACCTCCCAGTCTGTGGTTGGCTGTCCTTAGTCAGCTCTCTGAATGGCACCACCACAGCAAGGGTCCAGCTACTGTGTGGGAGACTGTCAGGAGCAGCCAGGATCTGCAGCCTATTTGTTCTTGGAATGGGAGCAGGAATTGTTTAGAGTGAAACTGTTTTTACCTACGCCACATCCCAGAACATGACCATCCTCCCCTGCAGTCTTTCTAGTGACATAAGAGATTGCCTGTTAAAGATTAAAACCTTTCTTACTGTACTCTGCAGCTTGAATGACTGTCCTGGATATAGTAAGGATTTACAGTACTCTTTTTGTATCACACTCCCAAGTGCAGTATCTTTCTGGAGGAAGTGAATGAACTCTTTTCGTGTTTGCTACATTTCAAAGAAAATGTTCCTCAAATTGATGCCATCATCTCCCAAGTGAATCCAATCACTGTGGGGAATGCTATGCAGCAAAAATCTGGATATGAAGTTTGGATCCTCATGGAACCTTACAACTTTTGCACAGGATCTACCAGAAACAACTGTCAAATCACAGGTTGCATCGGTGCAAAATGAGCCATCACTGTCATAGATCTAATGATTTCTTGCAAAAATGGAGTTCTGAGGCATGGTACGCTGAGAAGGGGTATTCAAGGATAGCCGTGGCTTGCTTTTTCTCCTCTTTCTATCAAGGGCAACTGCTTGGCATGGGAGCTAGGGTAGAAAAGCAAAGGAGAGGAAGAGGAAGAGAAAGAAGGCGGTGACTGGTTGGGACCCTTAGAAGTAATGCTCTGAACTGGGATTCCAGGTTGGACTGCCCACCAGCCACTTGGACTTTTCCTAGTCTGAAAACATGTGGCACATTTGAATGCAAGAGGAACCCAAGCACTTGTGACAATTCCACAAACAGAAAGGGTCTGGTTTTTGTTTGGGTAGGGAAACATGAAGAGAGGGCTTGGGACTATAAAGAAGCAGTAGGGTGACAGAGCGCCTTTCCCATTTGCACCTAACCACGACAAAACATGACCTGGTAAGACTTACTTTTCCCCTTGTCTCCACGATGTTGCCTTCATCTTGCCTTCCACCTAAGAGTGAAACAGGCTTAAGTCATCTATAGTGGCACCAGTGTTATTGTGTTTTTCCCCTTCTTTTGACAGTGCCAAAGGACAGCTTCAAGGTGATAGATTCTCTTAGATCTTCTTACCCCTCACCTTGGAGGGAAGGCAGGCAAGTGCAGTGTCTTGAAACAGAGGCAAGAGAGGTAGGGGAGGGCTCAGCTCAGCAATGGGGCAGCACATTTTAGGCTCTTCCATTGCTTGAGTCAAGAGCTTCAACTTTGCTCCTGTGAGAGTGGCTTTACTGAGCAGAAGTGAAAATTTAAATGCCCATCTCCCAGGTTTCAATCTAGCACTCTACGCCAGTGTTTCTCAACTTTGGCAACTTTAAGAAGGGTGGGCTTCAGCTCCCAGAATTCCCCCAGCCAGCATGTGAGAAACACTGCTGTACGCACTAGAGTCAGTGTGATGTAGTAGATGTTGGACTGCCACCAAGGAGATCGAAGTTCTAATCCATCTGAGCCGTGGAAACCCAGTGTGGGCCAGTTGCCCTGTCTTATCCCAATCTACCTCATAGGGTTGTTGGTGTGGGGGAATGAAAGAAAGCATTACTGTATGTACACACCTTGAGCTCAAGTTCAAACGGTAGAATATACAGTAAGTCAAATAAATTGATAAATTTAATTTATAAAGAAGCAGGATAGGAAGAGTATTGACATTTTTGAACTTTGATGTTGGAGAAGCATCCTGAGAATATTGTGGACAGCCAAGAAAACAAACCAATGGATCATCGAACAAATTGCCAACCTAGCAATTCGAAAGCATGCAAATGCGAGTAGATACAGTAAATAGGTACCGCTCCGGCGGGAAGGAAACAGCAGGTGCAATGTAGACTAGCCCCCCATGGTGCACCCGGGCAATGTGACTTGTCACGGCTACATAGTCTACACAGCCGGCTGCTGGACCTCACAAGGGATTTCCCAGCAAGAAAAAAAATGTCATATGAAATAAATAAATTGAACAAATCAACCCAGACTTCTCACTCGAGGCACAAATGACCAGGCTCAAATTATCCTACTTCGGACAGATTATGCAAAGACCCAGCTCTCTGGAAAAGGCTCTAATGCTGGGAAAGCTGGAAGGAAAGAGAAGAAGAGGATGACCAGCAGTAAGGTGGATGGACTCAGTTACAGAGGCAATGGGTACAATGTTGGGAGACCTGAAAGAACAGGTTAGGGATAGATTGTCATGGAGAAAATTTATCTATGTGGTCACCAGGAGTCAAAAATGACTCGATGACACATAATCAATCAAATTAATATGTATCATGACATTGGGTTTTTTTTTTCTATATCCTGTGTAGATTTTGGCTTTAACCATTGTATAATTTTTTTATTAAAAAAAAGTTTTCCCAAGTAAAAGGGATTCAGCATGTCAACAGAGGTATTGTAATTTTAAATTCATTAGAATAACAACTCTAAGAACTGTCAAATGTGGGGTGAATTTGTACTGAATCGCACTGAAAGGTAGATTTCTTCTGGATCTACCCTTTTGCTAAGAAAACCCTCTAGTGGAGAAGCTCCCATTTTGGCACATGAGGAAAGGACCAGGCAAGCTATTTTTTGATTGATTCCAAATAAACGTGTGATGTTTTCCTTGGGAGTATTAAAAGAAGGCAATGGTTTTGAAGTCAAGGAAGGAACAATTACATGGGTTGATACGTTTTTTCTGCAACGCATTAGGCTTTTTATAAGGGGAAAATTTAAAGAGCAGAGTAAATATTTATTTATTTATTCATTAATTCATTCAATTTATATAGCCGCCCATCTCAACCAGTGACTCTGGGCGGCTAACAATAATAAAAACAATCATACAATAAAAAGTTGATGGAATGGCAATTTTCAGTGAGAAAAATGGCTTCCAAGGAAAAGCTTAATCTCCCACTTACCTTTACAGAATCCAATAGCAGGTGGTAGATTGAAGGGCAAGGTCACCATGGAGCCCAGGGAATCAGCACCCGCACTGACAATCTCCAATCCCGCTAAAGCAGTGTTTCTCAACCTTGGCAGCTTGAGATGTGTGGACTTCAACTCCTAGAATTCCCCAGCCAGCCATGCTGGCTGGGGAATTCTGGGAGTTGAAGTCCACACATCTTCAAGTTGCCAAGGCTGAGAAACACTGCACTAAAGTGTTCTCAAGCCAGCCCTATGATCATCTTCACTCTTGCCTCTGAATCTTAAATATAGGGAATACTGTGAGCTGATCAGTGCTCCCTCTAGCTGTGCTATAAGAGACTGCAAAACTCTCCCTGAGCTACAGCAGCTCCTGTAATATCTAGAAATCCCTATATATCTAATATACAATCCATTTATTTTGCAAAACACAATTAAAGGGCATTACACTGTTCAATTTAACAGAAAAACAAAGGTGGAAAGAATAATAGTAAAATAAAGCACAGTGAGTTTTACCGGAAAGTAACGGAAATATAGAGAGCCTCGTGTGGCGCAGAGTGGTAGGCGGCAGTACTGCAGTACTGCAACCGAAACTCTCCCCACGACCTGAGTTTGATCCCAGCGGAAATTGGTTTCTCAGGTAGCCGGCTCAGGTCGACTCAGCCTTCCATCCTTCCGAGGTCAGTAAAATGAGTACCCAGCTTGCTGGGGGAAAGGGAATCACGACTGGGGAAGGCAATGGCAAGCCACCCGCTCTATAGTCTGCCAAGAAAACGTCAGCGAAAGCAGCGTCCCTCCAAAGGGTCAGTAATGACTCGGTGCTTGCAGAGAGGACAGGAAATATAAAGGAAGCAGAATGTGCCTGTCACACATCAAATCCTTCGAAGCTAGCAGAGCTTTGGCCCTGTTAGAAGAAAATCTTACCAAGTTTGTTCCTGAGCCGGGAGTAAAGAAACTGACCAATTGCATGAAGTTAGGAGTTTTATTCACCCAAGAGCAAAGACAAAGCAGCAGGCTGTTAGGTGGGCGATCGCGCAGGACCCCCTTCCTACAGCACATTATATACCCTAGATTACTCACAGACCCACGTTGGGATGGCACATTCTCTCTACCCAATCAGGTCAGTTACCTTGACTCGTATGCCCCCCTCCCATCTTCCTATCCAAGCAGGAAGAGGAGTATTGAGTCAGGTCATCTTCATGTCAACTATCTTTTATCTCCTTTACAATCCTGAATGGCCGTTCTGAATTACATTCCTTATGCAAGGACAATACAACTTATCACCTTCTACAAGGGTCATTGAGGCAGGAAGGGCAGTGTGTAGTATGCAAGGACAATTCAAACATTCACACATTCTTGGTGAGTCCCAGCCTCCTCAAGAATGTTGGCTTTGAGATATTTAAACTATACAAAGGAGATCTGATGTGAGGACCTTGATTTCCTGGCATGACTAGATATTCATTTCAAGATATAAAATATGTTTACAATCCAACAGCCCTTTGGACACCTTGAAGCTTTTAAGAACGATGGTTTGAATGTATTAATTAATTAATTAATTAATATTAATGTATATAATAATGGTATATAATAATAAATGTATATAATAATAATAATAAAGCAAATGACTCATTTGCAGACAGAGAGTCGGGTGGTGTACAATTATTAAGAATTAATTAATTAATTTGTTAAGCAAGAGTTAGGGTTAGGATTAGTTCAATAATTATTATTTTCTATTCCTTTTCTTAAAAGAGCACCGCAGTTGCAATCACACCGATACCACAATTACAAATTTGTCAGGATTTCTGATGCAAGCAAGCACCGACCACACACTGTTTGCTATTGATGTAGGTGCCCGGATCATCAATTGCTACTCTCTTGCAGATGCCCATAGTCACAGGTTGTCACCCCTGACATAACAGACGAATTTGCAAAAGATGCCGAGCTTAGTTTGGTTAATATAACCCTGATGCCAGTGTGTGTGTGGCTTAGGCAAACCCTGCTTGTTTGGTGAATTTATGATTCGGTGAATCGTGCCACTGGTGAAAGGTGGGTTAATTAGAAACCCCCCAATTGCAGGGTTTTACTGGAGGATGCTGATTATCTATCTCCTTTCCAGGCAAGGGATCTTGGCGGGGGCGGGGAGAGAAGAACGTCTTTGCCCCGCGCAGTAAACAATTTCTTGCTAGCGGCCGACGGGGGAGGAGGCTAACCCCGGGGATGCTTCAGCCGTGCTCGCGGTCTGCCAACCGCTCTACCTCCCTGGGCCAAGGGGCTGGCTTTGAAAAGGCGGAGGGTGGTCCTCGGGAAGGGGAGCAGCTCTGCCCTTTGCCTTGGCCTATAATTGGCCGCCCTTCCCTCCCCTCCCCGCCCTCCCTGGCAGAGCGTAGATAGAGACCCAAGGCAACCTCCTAGGAGGGGCCGAGAGTTGCTGCCCTCGCCTCGCCTCCTCCCCTTCCGCACCAAGGAAGCGAAGGGTCTGTCCGCGTTGGACTGTGCCCCATCCACCAGGGACGGACGGAGACGAGAGCTGCTGTGACCGGGGTACGAGCGGTGAGTGTTTCCGCTTTGAGGCCGGCGGCTGAAGAACCGCGCGGACACACAAGCCGAGAGGGACCCGCCGCACTATCAATTGCAGGCAACGAAAAGTTCCCAGGTCAGGAGGAGGACGCTAACTAATCAGTCGAGGAGGTGGTGGGGCAAATGCGAGCCCAGCTCGCCGCCACACCGACCGGAGTGCCACTCTCAGCCCCGAGGCACTCGCGGGCAGGCCGAGGGCAGCTCTGCGACGCGCGCAAATGCGGAACATTGGAAAAAGCTCCGCCGGGCCACTATCTAATTACTGGGGCGTCCTTCACGCTGTCCCGCCGACATTGCTGGGGCGGCCCTCCCTGCCTTGACATGTTAGAACAGTGTTTCTCAACCTTGGCAACTTTAAGATGTGTGGACTTCAACTCCCAAAATTCCCCAGCCGAAAGTATGAGCTGGCTGGGGAATTCTGGGAGTTGAAGTCCACTCATCTTAAAGTTGCCAAGGTTGAGGAACACTGTGTTAGAAGGACAAGAGCCAGAGAACCGCCGGGAACCGAGTCACAATTGGGAGGAACGGTTCTGCCAGCATTGGCAGCAGCTCTGATCAGTTCAGAGCGGGGAAGAGGGTCCCTCGTGTCTGACTTCAAGGCTGGCTTCACGCAACATCCTAAACCTGAGTTAATAAACACAGCTGCTATGTCCACTGCGCATGGTCTGTCCCAGTGAGCTACATTATGTTTTCGCGTGATGGCCTGAATCACATAGCACACCAAGCTGAACCATGCTAACCATTTTAGCCAAGTGTGTGGTGGGAACCTACTCAAGATTTTGGAGCAGGAGTAAAGTTTCACAGACACTTGCTCATTCCCCTAGAATCAGACTGGTGGGAGATTGGGGACACGAGACCGTTCAAAGGAAGTAATTCATACAGCACACAGACTGTAGAATTTGGTCGGATGGGCAGTCTCCCAAGCTGTATCATCCAGAAGGGTGCTGGCTGTGTAGCTCTCAGAACCAGTTACTGGGGAACACTCTGGTGCCCCCCCCCCAGCTGTGCATCTGTTCTTAAAAAGCAGCTCCTTCACTTAGAGGCTATTGCTGCTGGACTCCAGCTGCCAAAAGCCAAGTGTATGCCTTCTCAGCCCAATCAGTTGATTTTCCCCTTTGATTAAAAAGAAGGTAGTCCTGAGCCTGCAAAGAGCTGTTCCAGGAAAGAAGAAGTTGATAAGCTAATATTACAGAAGCCCTAATTGTTAAGTATTCTCGAAGACCAAGCCAGCAATATCAGTCGTGTGTCCTCACAGCTGGGCTTATGCATTATGCTTAATTTAGCTACTGAATTAACTCATTTTCCGAGTGTACGTGTTGAATCATAAATTAACCAAATAGACTGAGTTTGCATAACAGACTGAGCCACCATGAAAGCTAATCAAAATTAACACTAATCAAGCTTAGCTTGTGGAGTGATTGCAACGGGAAGGTCTTTAACTGACCCAATCAAGTGTGTTGTGCAAACTCAGCCAGAGATTATTTATTGCACTGTTCATTTCAATGAGAGCTGGCAAAATAAGCGAAAGGATGAGTCCTTGCTAAGCTGACAGGAGAAAGGAGCTCAGTATGGACCATCTTCAGGCTGGCCTGGAACCCAAGCTTTGCTTCAGCAGGGAGGGAGAGGTATGGTTCAGCCAAGCAGGAGAACGCCACGCCACCTCTCTAGACTCCACCTAGGCCAGTGTTTCTCAACCTTGGCAACTTTAAGATGGGTGGACTTCAATGGCTGGCTGTGGAATTCTGGGAGTTGAAGTCCACCCATCTTAAAGCTGCCAAGGTTGAGAAACACTGGCCTAGGCAGTGAAGAATTTGTTATATCCAGGAATATTGAGATACTTGGAAAGACTCAGAAGCAGCTGTTGTAGGGCTAACTTGATTTCTCTCTTACTGCCTACAATAGACTAAAGATCAATACTTGGAATGGGGGAGAACCACATTCTCATGTTGCAACTGGAAATGGCTTCCAGAGGATAATTTATTCATCTTTTTTTCTTTTTTTTCAATTTATTGTTCTGTGGTCCTGTTCTAGTTTTTCTCTTGCAGTTTTATTGGTGGAAGGAACAAGGTCAAAGAGGAAGGCAAGCATGACTAGGCATATCCAGTTAATCCACAAGCTAACTATTTAATCATCAATATGTTGGCTTGTCCCTTTCAGAAACAAGGTCCAAAGGCCAATGGTAATGCTGGGTGGAGGGCAGCTTTTATTCCTACAACCTAAACAGAATTACCTGTTGGAGGAGACACACTTTAATCTTGCTTACGCAGCAAATGTATATTCAGGTGTGAAGCTCTGGAGCATTTCTGATGTGTTTTTCCCTGTTCACCTGCTTAGCATCAGCCAAAGCAATGGAGCTCTTGGAGCAGAGCTTTCCAAACTGTGTGTGGCGACACAAAAGTGTGTCGCCACACACAGTCTGTTGTGTCGCCACACAACCCGGAAGCGCTGATCATCAGCTTCTGGGTTTTCCCACGGCGACAAACCAACGGCAGCAGCGCTTCCGGGTTTTTGCGCGCTGCCGCAACGGCGGCACTTCTGGGTTTTCCCGCGGCGACACACCAACGGCGGTTGGTGTGTCGCCGCGGGAAAACTTTGGAAAGCCCTGTCTTGGAGTGATGCTTTGCACTCTTGCCTTCCTGGAATTAAATGTCGGTGCTCATTCCCAGGCACGCTACAGCCTAGTGTTTCTAGCCTGAACTAATTTTGTTTGTTTGTTTACAGAAAATCCCAAGGCCTGTTACGAAACAGATTTTCTTTCTTCTTAGTTTTGATTACTTGTACCTGACAGAGATAAAGTAAACTCCGGGAGACAGTGGAGGACAGGAAGGCCTGGCGTGCTATGGTCCATAAGGTCACAAAGAGTCGGACATGACTGAATGACTGAACAACAACAACAAACCTGACAGAGAATTCTGAGTTTATTAATCTCACATTTCCAGTTAAATGCAACCAAGCAGACTTCCGGTCCCCATATATTGAATATTCAAATAATTGTTGTTGTTGTTCAGTCGTTAAGTTGTGTCCAACTCTTCGTGACCCCATGGACCATAGCACGCCAGGCCTTCCTGTCCTCCACTGTCTCCCGGAGTTTACTCAAGTTCATGTTCATCACATCGGTGATGCTATCTAACCATCTCATCCTCTGCCGTCCCCTTCTCCTTTTGCCTTCAGTCTTTCCCAGCATCAGGGTCTTTTCCAGTGAGTCCTCTCTTCGCATTAGGTGACCAAAGTATTTGAGTGTTTGTGTATCTCCTACTTGTTCCCTGCCAGGCCCTTCTGCAGAATGGCATCAACAAAGCTGCGTGTGGCGGTCATTGGGGCAGGAGCTGCAGGACTCTGTGCCACCCGGCACATCCTCGCCTCTCCTGAGACTTTTGCTCCACCAGTGGTGTTTGAGGCCTCGGACCGCTTGGGAGGCACCTGGGTTTACACGGAGGAGAATGAGAAAGAAGATGCCATGGGGAGGACCATCCACTCCAGCATGTACCGTGACCTCAGGTAGTCACCCAAGGGCGTGGCAGTCTCTGTGCTTCTGGATGGGCTCTTCTATGCCAACCTCTCCCAGCATGCCAGGCAGGGTTTTTCTTAGGCTACGAGGAGGCCTCGGGCAGCTGTTCTTTAAATGCAAAAAGGAAGGAATCTGGGCAGGGGAGTGGAGTGCAGTGTGGTGCAGAAAGGGTGTTTTATCCTGCTTCTGCTCCTAGGACCAACCTGCCCAAGGAAGCAATGGCCTTTCCAGATTTCCCCTTTGACCCATCGCTGCCTTCATTCCTGCACCACGTGGATGTTCTGGCCTACCTGGATAGCTATGCAGAGCAGTTTGGACTCTGTGACCATATCAGGGTGAGAGATGATGGGGCTCTTAGAAGCAGGGAGCGGCAGGGCAAATAGAGGCACATACTTCCTTGAGGGGGAGGTGGGAGCACAATAAGATGCCAAGGGTTTTGTCTAGGTCTTACAGTGTAGTACAGCATTTCTCAACCTCAGCAGCTTTAAGATGTGTGGGCTTTAACTCCCAGAATTCCCCAGCCAGCCAGCCATGCAAACAGAGTCATTACGAGATGGGCAGTGGAAAAATACAACAAACAACTTCCTTCCTTCCTTCCTTCCTTCCTTCCTTCCTTCCTTCCTTCCTTCCTTCCTTCCTTCCTTCCTTCCTTCCTTCCTTCCTTCCTTCTTTCTTTCTTTCTTTCTTTCTTTCTTTCTTTCTTTCTTTCTTTCTTTCTTTCTTTCTTTCTTTCTTTCTTTCTTTCTTTCTTTCTTTCTTTCTTTCTTTCTTTCTTCAGCTGAAGTCCACACATCTTAAAGCTGCTGAGGTTAAGAAACACTGATGTAATACAATGTAAAGCAGAGCTTTCCAAACTTTTCATGTTGGTGACACGCTTTTTAGACATGCATCATTTCATGACACACTCTTACAGCAGGGCATCATTTTGCGACACCCTCTTACAGCAGGGCACAAGGCAGGCACTAGGACCTGCGTGGAATCCTGGCAGGGCTTGGAGGCAGCAGCAGCTGCGACACACCCAGACACTGCAGCCGACACACTAACGTGTCCCGACACACAGTTTGGAAAGCTCTGATGTAAAGGCTGCATCTGTGATGATGATTATTATATTTTTATGAGATAGATAGATAGATAGATAGATAGATAGATAGATAGATAGATAGATAGATTTGGTCAACAAAGCAGCAAACACACATAATACTCCTGCCACCTATTTTCCTCACAAGAACAACCATGTGAGGTTGGTTGGACTGAGAGACTGCCCAAAGTCACCCAGCCAGCTTTCATGTCTAAGGGAGGCATAGAACTCCTGGTTTCTACCATAACCACTACACCAATTAATTTTGCTGCAGAATAATCACAGTCAGCCTCGCAGATCTAGAGCTAGTTGGTTCCTGGAACTCACCTGCTCTCTTCCCTTTTTCTCCACAAGTTCCAATGGCAAGTGGAGGACATCAGGCCTATCCAGAGGGATGAGGGCAGCCTAGGTGGCTGGGATGTCACAGCCACACTACAGCACCCAGAGTCAACCCAACATGTCACGGAGCACTTTGATGCCATCATGGTCTGCACTGGGTGAGTCCTAGTTGAGCTGGGATGGGGCAAGGCTAGTAGGTTTGATAAGAAGAGAAGGAGCGATAAATTAATTGTTTCCAAGTTTAGCATGTGAAGTTTTTGCTGTTGTTGCTTTGTGGGGATAATCAAGGTTCAAAGAGAGTGAGATTGGAGGGTGTAGATGACTAACCTCCCAGTGATTCCTGCCAAATCATGTCAGAATGAATGGAAGACCAGGCAAGTCATTTGATGCTTTTGTGAATCAAATAAGAAAAGGGGAACAGGCTCTGATGCTTGCCATGTCCGGGTTCTCCAACCTCCATCCTAATAGTCTTGTTTCTGCAGCCATTACACCGTCCCATTTGTACCTCCCATTCCTGGGATGGACACTTTCCAAGGTAAGCTTTAAATCTTCCTTACTCTTTAAAAGACAAGGGTGATCCTGTGGCTGGATCAGGCTAAAATCATCAGGTCCAGCATCTTATTTCCTCCATTGTCCAACCAATATTTGAAATAGTCTGGAGACTTATTCAATAAACTACCTACCTATCTACCTACCTACCTACCTTGTCCAACCAGGGGCCTCTGGAAAATGCCCAACCAGGGCAAGAAGGCAGTAGCCCTTTTCTAGTGTTGCTCCCTTACCATTGATATTTGGATGTAAGGTTCCCCCCGCACATTTGTGCAGTCGTGTCCGACTCTAGGGGCCGGTGCTCATCTCCGTTAGTTAGCCGAAGAGCCAGCGTTGTCAGAAGACGCTTCCACGGTCATGTGGCCGCATGACACGTGCAGAACGCTGTTACTATCCCACCAAAGTGGTACCTATTAATCTACTTGCATTTGCATGCTTTCGAATTGCTAGGTTGGCAAGAGCTGGGGCGAGTGTGGGAGCTCACTCTGCACACGGGGCTAGGGATTCGAACCTCCGAACTTGCGATCTTCTGATCGACAAGCCTGGCGTCTTACCCGCTGAGCCACCACGCACCAAATCCAAGATTTGGATGTAGGCTGCCTCTAAATGTTGATGTTCCATGCAGCACAACCCAGTGCCTAGTAGCCAGTAATAGATATATCTGTTATGAATGTGATGGATCTTATTTAAAGCCAACGGCCACCCTTATGTCTTAAGCAGCCAATTCCATGAACTTAGTTCCGCCTTGCATGTTCATGCTTTGAATATGGATTTTCTTTTTTCTGATCAGTTTGGTTGTTTTTTGTTGCAGTGCAGTTACATGAGACAACCGTTTTAAAAAGTGACACCCTTATTACTTGCCACTTTTGTGCATGGTTTTAAATTTATTATGCCTATAATACTACATAATACTGTTTTATAAATTGTTACCACAATCCGCTCTGTCTGAGGGAATGGAGAGAATGCATAGTTTCTACTTCAGGGCCCAGAATTGGTACATGGTTGAATAACTCATTTCTAAGAGAGTAAGTAAAGAAACAAACTGTCCCCTTCCCCTTAAATTCTAAGAGCAGCCAATACCCCTTTGCTAAATTACTCCTCTTGTATCCCAGTGCTTCCTGGAAGCACTGCAGGCATTTTAACAGGCCTGGACTCCAAAGACAACAACAAGGAGGAGGCAACTTCATTAAATGAAGACCATTTAGCTTCCAAAAATGAAAGACAATGCTCCAGAAACAACTCACAGACTCTATTTTTGTTCTGGGAATAGGCCAGGAGGAACACTCCAAGAGAAGGCAGTTCCCATATAGCTCTGAGTGAGAGTGCTCAAGCATCTGTAGGGCGTGATAAGTAGGAGAAGAAGTTAGAAAGGTATTTGGAGGCTGCATTCATACAACACATTTAACAAGGTCAGGCAAAGATGTAGCAGATACCTTTGCACAACCCATAATCTATATCTCATATGCCCAGATGAGTCAAATCCAAGGTTTAATTATTGCTAGCCTTAGTTAGGTTTTTGTGGCTTAGCATTGTGTGAAAATCCAGCTTATTTGGTGACTCTATAGTTCCAATGCATTGGCAGACCCAGAGAAAGGGTTAATTCAGTAACCAAGGTAAGCATGTGAATGCAATCAGACCCTCCCTATTTTGGGGGGGGGGGGTTTGTGGCATTGTTGGTTTCCAGCTTTCCGGTTTCAGCCCTCCTGTCCTGGGGAGATCAAGTGAGCAAAGTCACCTTCACCACACCTGGTGCTTGGCACCAGCAGGTATGACAAATGGGCAAAGAGGTCCTGGCAAGAGGAAAGCAGAGGAGTGTCAGCCCTTTGAGGGAGTCCAGACAAGAAGCACAAACCACAAGTACTAACACTACCGTTATTGTAAGGCTACAGTAACAGAATCTTGCAAGTCTGAAAGCACTTCTCCCCTCCTTTACTTTTACTTTCCAGAAAACTAGAGAGGGTCCCTTCTGAGGTGCTTCCCATGCCCCTTTTCCTTCTGTGGGCTGAGATACCTTTTGCATGACAGTGGTCTAGTCTCCAGCTCTTCCTCCTGTCTCCCAGGGTCATTCCCACATACCATTACAAGGAGACAGAACAAAAGGCATATATGATGGATATGTGTTGTACCCTATGCAAGAATGCCTGGGATGAGGTGGAAGCTATTACTTGCCCTCCCTCTTGCCGACATTTTTTTTTCTCTCTCCCTAGGCCAACTTCTACACAGCCACTCCTACCGCTACCCAGAGCCCTTTGCCAACCAATCTGTGGTGCTGGTGGGTGCTGGTCCATCAGGAGTTGACCTGGCTTTGCAACTCTCCCTTGTAGCTGCTAAAGTAGTGCTCAGCCATAGAGGGCAACCTGTGTGCGGGCTGCCCAAGGGTGTGATACAGGTGCCCCCACTTCTAAAGGTGGGTCAAAAGACAGTGGTGTTCACAGACGGCTCCAAGATGCCAGCTGATGTCTTGATTCTCTGTACAGGCTACAAGTACAGCTTCCCATTCTTGGACTTGGCCCGGTTGGGCTTACAAGAGACAGATTATGGGGTGGGCCCCCTGTACCGGTATTTACTGCCCCCCCAGCACCCTTCGCTCTTCTTGATTGGCCTTTGTCAGCAGATCTGTCCTTTCCCACACTTCCACTGCCAGGTGCTGTTTGCACTGGCTGTGCTAAGTGGGCGCTGTCCCCTCCCTTCTGTGACTGACATGGAGGCTGAGGTTCAAAGACAGCTGGGACAACATTTGAAGAATGGAGGGTTGGCCCAGTACTTCCTGAAGCTGAAGGCCCAACAGTGGAGCTATATGGACGACCTAGCTCACCTTGCTGGCTTCCCACCTGTGCCGCCTGCTGTCCAACAAATTTATGACGATGCCCGTGCCAGCCGTCTCTGCAGTGTGAGCACCTATCGTAGCAGAAACTATCGGCTGTTGGGCCCTAGTGCTTGGGAGTTGGTGCAGGATTGTGATGAGAACTGCATAAAGACTGGAGATGCAAAATGAGGACCCTTAGACCCCAACGTGGCATTCTTCTCTCTTCCTTCTAAGGTCCAACTCCAGTCAGAGGGGGAGTTGGGCCAAGAACTGCCAGGTGAGACAGCGAAAGAACCAAGTCCCCCCATGGCATCATTGAGACAGAAGCAAGAGCTTTTGTAAGTGAAACTTGAAGAAGCAGACAATAAAGAGGGAGAAATAATGTATATTCCATCTGAAAGAGAAAGGGGTTCCCCCCGCACATTTGTGCAGTCGTGTCCGACTCTAGGGGCCAGTGCTCATCTCCGTTTGTTAGCTGAAGAGCCAGCGTTGTCCGAAGATGCTTCCACAGTCATGTGGCCAGCATGACACGCGCGGAACGCTGTTACCATCCCACCGAAGTGGTACCTATTAATTAAACAAGTCCCCCGTTGGGGGAGTTGGGTGGTCATATAAATTTAAATAAATAAATAAATAAATAAAATCTACTTGCATTTGCATGCTTTCGAATTGCTAGGTTGGCAAGAGCTGGGGCGAGTGCGGGAGCTCACTCCGTCACGCGGGGCTAGGGATTTGAACCTCCGAACTTGCGATCTTCCGATCGACAAGCCTGGCGTCTTTACCCACTGAGCCACCACGTTTAACCCTAAACCAAGTTTTATGAAACACGGTGTGTTCATGTGACTTTCCATGGCCAAACCAACACATCTTATTTTGGCTTAAAATGACATTCTAGTTCAGGGGCATCCACCCAGAGGGTGGGTCAAAAACCTCAGGTGGAACACTGCAATCGTGGCCTAGTTTGGCTGGCTTTGCACTACTATCCAACCTCATTTTAGCTTAGATTAGTACAGTATGTTGTAAACTCCAACCAGAGAGTGCCTGGCCAAGCTTGCTTGTGTGTTCTGTGACTGGGTGAAGCTAGAAACCCCGGTCTCCTTAATTCCAGTGGAGCTCTTTTTGACTGTGCATCACACTGGTATAATCTATACTGCTTGTCACAATCCAGCAAATTTCTGCCCTTTGCCTACCATGTAAGTAATTTGGAACAAAGAGAACCTGGTTCTAATGAGAAAAAGGGGGGGAAATCAGTAAGATCCAGTCCATAATCTCATTTTCATTTGGTTCAACACAGAGAGGGGAGGCATAGGAGGGAAGAGGCAGAACACAACTAGTGTTTGATACCAACCTGTTTTCTTATATTGGCACTAAATATATCTTTGAAAGATATGAATGGAAATACTCACATAGCAGTGCTTTTACTGTGGGAACTAGAAACTGCTTCAGGTAATGTCACACTGAGGGGACAGAGAATAAACCAAAGCTATGATTGGGCTGAAGTGAACACATTCATATTTTAACCCATTCCTGTTTCAAAAGACATTAGAGCAGTGTTTCTCAACCTTGGCAACTTTAAGATGTGTGGACTTCAACTCCCAGAATTCCCCAGGGAATTCTGGGGAATTCTGGGAGTTGAAGTCCACACATCATAAAGTTGCCAAGGTTGAGAACCCTGCCTTAGGGTAATTACAGAATACTTTTAAGGAAAAGGAGAAAAACTTATTTGGCCTAGGTTCACACAAGTTCCTGGTTACTGAACTGATTATTTTCTGGATTTGTACCATACACTAAACTATAAACTAACCACATGGGCTGGGTTCCCATACCATGCTAGCCATAAAAAACTAATGGTTTCATAGTAGCCAAGCTTAGCAATGTTGTGCAAAGGTAGCCTCAAGGTCTTTAACGGACCTGATTAAGCCACTGTACAAATACAAATGTTGTCTGAACTTCTGCGAAACTTCTCCTTTTGGCTCACACATGCAGAATTTTGTTTGCCCTGTATGGAGAAAAGGGAAAGAACATCAGTGACGGTATTAAAAGAAGTTGAGTCTCTTTTGTGTTAAGCTTGACCCCGGTGCCTATATAGTTTTCTGAGTAAAAAAAAATATGGAATTGCTTTTCTGTTGCCATCTGCTGGGATGGGTTTCCAGTGCATAATGTACAGCCCTAGAATTCCCTGGTGATCCCCCATCCATGTACTAACAAGGCCTGGTCCTGTTTCACTTCCCACCTCAGACAAGACCAGCCAAGTGCTGCCAATTTCTAAAAACTTAAACCAGTGTTTCTCAACCTTGACCACTTTAAGTTGTGTGGACTTCAACTCCAGAATTCCCCAGGCAGCATGGCTGCCTGGGAAATTCTGGGAGTTGAAGTCCACACAGCTGAAAGTAGCCAAGGTTGAGAAACACTGGTTTAAACATATAGCCAGCACTACTGTGGCTATAATTGGGAATCACTGTTTCACTCCATGTCTGCATTTGTGTGTGTGCGCATGCACATGAATGCCAAATGACAAGTAAAAAGTAAACTCTCCTTCAAGGCAAGTACAATGCCTGATGACTTACCTGAACACATCCATGCAGTTATTTGGCAACAGTGGGTTCTGCTATGATGCCAGAAAGCACTCTCTAGAGCTCATTTGGCTTTTGGTATATGGGGGTTTACAAACTATACCCATTACAGCAACCACTTTTGCAAATGGAGAAGTCTCTCAAGGCAGCCGCTGTGTGAGTGTGCCCACCATATGCCCTCAGAACTTTGTCCTTAGCCCCAAAAGATTGTCTATCCCTGATTTAGAAGCTGCAGCCTTTCTCTCCTTCCCCAATTCATTTTTAGAAAGAGATTTTGGAGCCATTGTGTGCTCTGGACCTTACCTCTAAATTTGACATCCAGTTTCATATCTCAAGTGTATAATAAAAAAGAGAATCCAGATATGCTTAAGGTTTTTATTATTCCAGTGACTTCAGTCAAAACATGTACTGGTACTGAATCCCATTTACAATGCCTTAAACTGAAATGAGACAGTCTTTCTGGTAATTTCAGTCTTTCTGGTTGAGAAAGTGGTGGCGTTGCAACTTCAGAGGACCCTGGATGAAGCGGATTATCTAGACCCTTTCCAGTCAGGTTTCAGGCCGGGATATGGGACGGAGACTGCATTAGTTGTGCTTATGGATGATCTCTGGCGGGAGCGGGATGGAGGTAGTGCATCCATCCTGGCTCTCTTGGATCTCTCAGCGGCTTTCGATACCATCGACCATGGTATCCTTTTGGGGCGGCTTAGGGAGTTGGGGGTGGGCGGCGTAGTTTTGCGCTGGTTCACCTCCTTCCTCCGGGGCCACTCCCAGTCAGTGGTGATAGGAGAGGAGAGATCCCGCGACCACTCCTGTGTGGGGTGCCGCAGGGTTTAGTTCTCTCTCCTCTCCTATTCAACATCTACATGAAACCGCTGGGCGAGGTCATCCGGCACCATGGGATGAGGTATCATCAGCATGCTGATGATACTCAATTGTATATCTCCATCCCAGGTGAAGTAAGTGATGCAGTGTCCACCCTGTCCCAGTGCCTGGGGGCTGTGAGGGCCTGGATGGGGAACAACAGGCTTCAATTGAACCCTGGCAAGACCGAGTGGCTGTGGATTGATGGCTTAGCGTCTTCTGGGAAATTATCATCTTTGGTTCTCGATGGGGTAGCACTGCCCCATTCGGAACCGGTGCGGAACTTGGGGGTCCTTCTAGACTCACGACTCCTGCTCAAAGAGCAGGTGGCAGTTGTGGCTAGGAGGGCTTTTGCACAGCTTCGGCTGGTGCGCCAATTATGCCCATTCCTGGATCGCGACGCCCTCCGAACAGTCACTCATGCTCTCGTCATCTCCCATGTAGATTATTGCAATGCGCTCTACATGGGGCTACCCTTGAAGACTATCCGGAAGCTACAGCTGGTGCAGAATGCGGCTGCGTGAGCAATTTTGGGTGCGCCAAGATCTGCACATATAACACCTTTGCTCCGCGAGCTACATTGGGTGCCAGTTTGCTTCCAGGTACAATTCAAGGTGTTGGTTATCACCTTTAAAGCCCTACATGGCATGGGGCCAGAATACCTGAGGGACCGTCTTATCCCCATGTTATCACCCCGCCCCACCCAATCATTCAGAGAGGGCCTGCTATGAACCCCATCAATTAGAGAGTGTCACCTGATGGGGTCTATGAGACGGGCCTTCTCTGTGGTCGCTCCTACACTATGGAACACCTTGCCCCCAGAGTTGAGACAGATCCCCTCCCGACCTTTAGAAAAGAACTGAAGACCTGGTTCTGCCGCCTGGCATGGGAAGGAGGAAAGGATAGTTCCTCACGGGGGTGGCTAATCCCTTAATTCCATACTGCCCTTCTTTTTATTAATTTTATTTCCCATCTGGACTTTATAACTATTTATTATATTTACTGTACAAATTGATGTTTTATATTCTATTTTAACTTGTTTTATTGTAAACCGCCCAGAGTTCCCCATTGGGGGAGATGGGCGGTCATATAAATAAAATAAAATAATAAAATAAAATAATAAAATAAAATAAAATAAAATAAAATAAAATAAAATAAAATAAAATAAAATAATAAAATAAAATAAAATAAAATAAAATAAAATAAAATAAAATAAAATAAAATAAAATAAAATAATAAAATAATAAAATAAAATAAAATAAAATAAAATAAAATATAAAATAAAATAAAATAAAATAAAATAAAATAAAATAATAAAATAAAATAAAATAAAATAAAATAAAATAAAATAAAATAAAATAAATAAAATAAAATAAATAATAAAATAAAATAAAATAAAATAAAATAAAATAAAATAAAATAATAAATTTCATCTTCCAAATCTGTGAGGGTGGTCAGTCTTCTAAGCATCAGAGGTAGGCAGTTATTTGCTGTATAGACAGTTTACTTTATCCTCTACAAACGTTCTGTTTTTGGGGAATTGGTATTAGAGCCAGAAGACGGACCTTTGGCAATCTCTCTGAGAGACGCTAAGCTATGATTCAGCAAGATAGTGGGAAACAAATCAGGTATCTAAACCAAGAACATCTGTGGGTATCTCAGATATTGACCAGAAAACTGGGCTGTACCTTTTATGTGCAGAGTTCTCCCTCTGATAAATATATCCTATAGAATTGTCAGCCCTCCCAGGTAGACCAGACAGGGAAAAACGACCAGATGAGGTACTTCTACTTTATTGTTAGGCTACATTAACAGAATCTTGCAAGTCTGAAAGTACTAATCTCCCACTGTCCCTTTTTACCGCCTGAACAGTTAAGGCGGATCCTTTCTAAGTTTCTTTCTCTGCTTATTACTCAGTTGAGGGCTCCTCCCCCTTTTATCTGATTGTTCCCCTAGGCAGCATCTCTCCCCCCCCCCCTTCCAAGGTCATTCTCACATTCCATTACTAGCTTACATGAGAGCTAGAGCTTCCTTGAACAGGATTGCCCGTTATGTCAACAATCATCTGTCATCTAGCACCAAGCCTGAGAAAAGCAAAGCAAGATGTCCAATTAAGCCATGGAAAAGTGGGAAAAGTACAGTTAGAAAAAAGCCATGGAAGATTGTTTCAATATATGATTACTGCGGCGAGATTACTATATGCACAGAGATGGAAAGATTCAACGCTACCCACTATGGAGGAATGGTTGGTGAAGTTGACAGATTTTAATGAAATGGATAAATTGACTTCTTTGATTTGAGAAAAGACACTATCTACATTTACTGGTGACTGGAAGCCTCTTACAGGCTTTTTGCATAAAAATGAAAAAATGAAGTTGTGTGCAAGCCTTGGAAAAGGCAGAGCTTGTTTAAGGATCAGTCAGCTGGTATAGAGAGGATGCCAGTGAAGATTCAGTACACTCTTTCTTGCTTCAGATCCATGAACTTCTAAGGACAATCAGTTACTTGAAGTGGCTTCATTCAAGTACAGGTAGTCCTCGCTTAACAACAGCAACTGAGACCGGAATTTCAATTGCTAAGCGAAGCGGTCATTAAGCAAATCCGACCTGATTTTACAACCTTTTTTGCAGTGGTCATTAAGTGAATTCACCATGGTAGCTAATCAAACCACGTGGTCTTTAAGTGAATTACATGGTTCCCCATTGATTTTGCTTGCCAGAAGCTGGTTGGGAAGGTCGAAAATGGCGATCATGTGACCACGGGATGCTGTGACGGTTATAAATGCAAACCGGTTGCCAAGTACCCAAATTGTGATCACATGACTGTGGCTGAACTGCGATGGTCGTAAGTGTGAGCACCGGTTGTAAGTCAGTTTTTTTAGCACCATCATAAGTCTGAACCATCACAAAACGAATGGTCATTAAGTGAGGACTACCTGTATGCAATAAGGATTCTTATCTAGTTATGCCATAGTCAGGTGTTTGGGAAGCTTCTGCCCAGTTTGTTTGTTTGTTTGATTGATTGATTTAAATGTATTGGCCACCCAACTCTAGTGGAGTCCCTAATTTGAGCTGGGGAGTTTGTAATTTCCCAAGGCAACAGTCAGCAAACTTCACCAGTCTACCCAGACTGGTTATTGACTGAATGTTTTCCTGGCATGAATGCCTTTCTTATTTTAGCAACGTAATTACACCAGACCACGTGTAAAATGGCAAATGCATAAATGCTGCAAAAGCTGCCCTCCTCCAGTGGCCTCTTCCTTGTTCAAGATGGAGGAATGCCAAAAGCAGGGGGAGGCTTTGCTCTCAAGGGCTGGTCAGGCAGCATTATTTCTTCCACATAGTCACTGTGTGAAACCCGGCTCCTAAGGAAGGGCTCTAGGGGTACTAGTCGTTGGAAAGTCTCAGTGGTAAAGTAATAGGCCAGAGGATCTAGGGCAGCATTCACACAGGACAGGAGCAGGACATATTTGTACCCCTGATCTAAATACTCCTCATTCAACCCTGGTACAAGATAGCTAAGAACAGTCAAATGGTAGGGCAAGAAGCAGCCCAGAAAGATGGCCACATTCATCACTACCATAAACCTGATCTTGGATATATTGATCAGCTCCATCTTCACACTTGCACTCCGGTGAAAAATATGCAGCAGACCATAGGAGGAGGTTACCATGACAACTAATGTAATGGCATAGCATAGCACCATAGCGCTGGAAATACCAATGTTTGTGATATATTGAGGATGTTCATCGAAGCAGAGAGTGCTGTTTTTCACAGCATTCTTGTCAGCAAAGTATGTGGGGATGGTTCCCCCAATGCTCAAGGTCCATATACCCATACAGATGTACTTGGCTTGCTGGCGTACGGCCTGGGCCCAGGAGCTGAGGGGAAAGCACACGGCCATCCAACGGTCTGAGCTGATGCAAGTCAGAAGGAAGATGCTGCCATACATGTTAACCAAGAGCAGCAGCCCTGCCACTTCACATGTGGTTTGAGACAGCTGTGGTTGCCAGCCATAGTAGTATATCCTCAGAGGCAGTGACGCCAACAGCAGAAGATCGCAGACCACTAGATTCTTCATGTAGATGGTGGTGATGGAGTGGACAACATCTCCAAAGATAAAAATGTACAGAGCTGCAGAGTTCAGCAGGAGGCCTATCATAAAGATCAGTGAGTAGCTGCTGGCAAAGGCCAGATCATGTACAGTTGCACAGTTGGTGCAGCTGCTGGAATTCATCTTTCAATGCTTAGCAGCAGATCCACACTTTGCAGTCCTTTTGAAAGGCTATATATCCTGGCTAGCACAAACCAGGTGATGCCTTCCTCCTAGTTTAAGAGAAAAAGAAGAAATTAAATATTTTCAACTTATATCACATTTGTGAGACTACAATTGCTGGGGCCAGATAATTTATTTTTCATACACTGCATACACCGTGTGCGTGACAAAGTTTACAAAGTTTGAAAATATATCATTACCCTAGAGCAGTGTTTCTCAACTGGGGAATTCTGGGAGTTGAAGTCCACACGTCTTCAAGTTGCCAGGGGTGAGAAACACTGCCCTAGAGTTTTCAGTCTAACGTTCAATACAGGCAAATCTTTCCTGCCGTAGAAACATTAGCTTTTTTCTCATTCTGTCTGCTTAAGTCCAGTCTATTTAAAGCTAAGCCCCCTGCAGCCTTACTCTTATGTAACAATATTGGGGCTAAAGGCAATCAATTTTGGGCAGCTCATGAGAAATTCACCCCAAGTTTCAAGGTGGAACAACTCCTCTGAAATAATGGTTCTTCTTAGTCATCCCCCACTGTGCTCTTTTCGGTTTTTCTTCTGAAACCTGAACAGTCTTTAGACTCCTTAAAACAAACCTCTGAACTTCACCTGTCAGACAGGAAGCTGTGACATGGCTATGGAAATTTACCTAACTGCCATTAGGTCCTTTCAGCTAATTCATAGACCAATTTTTAGTGGTTCAGTGCTTCAGAAGGAAGAAGTGGCATTTAACATAGCAAGAAAGGAAGAAGAAAAAAGTTAATAGCTAAAGAAATACAGCTCTGTTAGGAAGCAGCCCAATAGTAATAAGCAAATATTCTTGTGTTCTGACAGAGTCAGAGGCCAATCTAAACTTACGATCTCTAATCTATACAGCAGGGAGGGGCCCAGGAAATGTCTGGTTCTGTTTCCATCCCACGAAAGCAGCAAAGCTTACATCTGGGGACTGAGATCTTGCCAAGGGAGCTGGACACCCCACACATTATGGCCAGAATTTCTCAATGGACAGCTGCATCACAAACAGCTGAGTTCTTTAGCTGATGTAGAATATGGAAAGACATTTGTTGCAGGGATGCAATAGAATAGGGTAAAGGGGACTAACTGCCCCAGCCCCATAAAGCTTTTTTGTTGTTTATTCGTTCAGTCGCTTCCGACTCTTCGTGACTTCATGGACCAGCCCACGCCAGAGCTTCCTGTCGGCCGTCGCCACCCCCAGCTCCCCCACGGTCGAGCCCGTCACCTCCAGAATATCATCCATCCATCTTGCCCTTGGTCGGCCCCTCTTCCTTTTGCCTTCCACTTTCCCTAGCATCAGCATCTTCTCCAGGGTATCCTGTCTTCTCATTATGTGGCCAAAGTACTTCAGTTTTGCCTTTAATATCATCGTCTGGCTTTATTTCCTGGAGTATGGACTGGTTTGATCTTCTTGCAGTCCAAGGCACTCTCAGAATTTTCCTCCAATACCATAAACACAAAACCATAAAGCTAGGAGGGCTATCCAATTGGTCCATAATATTTGAAATTGGTGAATAAATTAAGGTTTCACCTATCTTGAGTTTTCTCCCTGACCTTTAGTTAATAACTTATAGTATAAAATAGGAACTCTATTCCCATCCTCCAGATAATCTGGAAGACTTTTAAATTCCAAAAGTTCAAGCAGCTTTTCAAAACAGCCGTATGTTTTGGGTGGCATTGCATGCCTTTTATTGTAAAAAAGCATAATGTGCAGCTTCTCAGTTCTTCCATGAAATGTTTTTTCTTGATATGCTCAGCTAAAAACTGATAGGTAAATTGGTTTGATTTGTCAGTGCTCTGTTACCACCCCAGATGCTGTACATTGTTGTAAGTTACAGCATTCAGTTTACACTGAACAAGGTTTATGGCCATTTCAGGTTTGAACAACATGTGTGGGAATGTGGGAGGTGGGACAGTGGGATCAATATTTACTCATATGTAACTGCTTTTCAGATATAAGAAATGTCCCAGATCAAAGCAGTTTACTATACCTGTTTTTAGAAAGGATCTGCCAGCATGCAGTTAAGTAAGACTAACGAACTGAATATGAAGATTTTAGTCTTCTTGGTTCACCATATGCTAATTCTATTTCAAAACCCTTTTCTGGTTGCCTGGTAAGTCTAGGGCTGAAATCTGCCTTAAAATGAGAAGGGGCTTCTAGTTGCTGACTACTAAGCCAACTCTACCACCTTCAAGTCTTGCAGGCCTCTTAACCTGGCCTGTGCAGTTTTATTATTTTTTTATAATAACTTTATTAAATTTTAAAGCAAAGAGATAAAATCTAACAAACTAATAAAGAAAGAGAAAGAGAAGTGCAGAAAAAGAAGAGAACAGAAATAGAAAAAGGAATAACTCCCGACTCCTTTTACAACAGATATACAGTAAATAAAACTTACTCTAAGGTTACAACATAACATCAATTTTTTCTATTGTTAACTAATATTATTAATCATCAAATCCATATATCATAATCTCATTCTTTTCTGTTTCACGCAAAAAGTCCAAAAGGAGCTTCCAATTCGCCATAAAATTAGTCAACATCTTTTTTCTAATCAAAGCTGTCAATTTCGCCATCTCAGCGAACTCCATCAACTTTACCATCCATTCTTCCATTGTAGGTAATATCAAGACTTTCCACCTTTGAGCATATAAAAGTCTCGCTGCAGTTATCATATATAAAAACAAAGTTCCATATGATTTTTCCAATTGTTTATCCATCAGTCCCAAAAGAAATGTCTCTGGTTTCGACTGTATGTTGATCTTTAAAATCTTCTATATTAATATATGTATTTGAGTCCAAAAATCTTTAGCTTTTTTACATGTCCACCAAAGATGATAAAAAGTCCCTTCTTGTTGTTCACATTTCCAACAAATATTTGAAGTGCCATTATACATTTTTGACAATCTTTCCAGTGATAAATACCATCCATACATCATTTTATAAAAATTCTCTTTAAGGTTATAACATAATGTAAATTTCAGCCCTTTCGTCCACATGTTTTCCCATAGTTCCATTTGTACATTATACCCAAGATTTTTAGTCCTCTTTGTCATACAATCTTTAATTTGTTCATCCTCAGTTTCAAGTCTCAACAAAAGCTTATACATTTTAGCAATAAGATGTTCATCATTAGTACATCTCAATTTCAAATTCAGTTTTATCGCATTTAAAACCAAAAAAAAACCTTTTATCAACTTTAAATCTTTCTGTTAATTCTGTTAATTCTGTTAATCTGAGAAAATAGAAATCCAGTTCACATGATTCAAGCTACAGACTGTTCCACCTGGATGACTGAGAACCTTCATCGACTTTCTGTTAATTGTACATGTGAAAACCATTGACACATATATCCTTCTGATGTCAAATCTTCTCTTGATTTTATTTCTAATTCTGGATGTGAGTAACCTAATATACCACCATAAGTTAACCATTTCTGCTTAGTTGCTATTTCTCTTCTGTAAAATGCTTCCTGTGGTAATAAGCATAGAGGTATTTTTGGACACAATCTAAGTTTGTATCTATTCCAAATTCTCAGGATGGCACGTCTAATAAAATTATTTTTAAAATCTACATTAACCTTAACTTTATCATACCATAAATAGCCATGCCATCCAAATCTCAAATCATCCCCTTCTAAGTCCAATAACCTTCTATTTCTCAGTATCACATATTCTTTCATCCAAACCAAACAGCAAGCAGCAAAATACAATTTCAAATTGGGTAAAGCTAAACCTCCTCTTTCTTTAGCATCTTGCAACACCTTGTATTTAACTTGTGGTTTTTTACTTTGCCAAATAAATTTAGATATGTCTTTCTGCCATTGGATAAATGGTAAATCTGTTGTCAAAATAGGTAATGTCTGAAACAAAAATAATATTTTAGGTAAAACATTCATTTTTATCACAGAAATTCTAGTGTGATGATGTAATTTCTCCCATCTTACCATGTTCTGTGTTATTGTTATTGTCAGAGGCACACTGCCCAGAATATGCCAGAATTAATAGCCATTGTCCTTGCTATGACTGTGGAATACTGCATGTGCTACAGATGTACTAACTGAGAAAGAGGAAGCGTAGATCAGATCTTGTGGAGTGAAGTTGATGAAAACATGCAGGGAAGTAAAGCTGTAGGTTTAATTATAAATTAAAGGGCTAAAATGTATATCAGATAGTATGAATTGGTCTCATCTAGATTATGATAAGTGCATATGAAAGTAGAAATCCATAGTTGCAAATTAGTCTCCAGTTAATGACGATAAACCAGAGATTACTGGGGGGGGGTAGATTTTGCAACGTTCTTAATGAATGTGATCTACGGGAAAAATTATTAAGTTTCGTAATATGAATGGATGTATGGAAACAAGAGAAAGTATAGAAAAAGTTATTGGGCTGTTTGGAGATGAAATAATGAATGAGAAAGGTGAATGGTAAGTATTTGCTTAGAAAAATACTTCATTTACATGGCTTAAGCACCAGTCTATTCATGGGCTTCTGAACAAGGGGGCAAGTGACAAAACACATGTTGTGACAATGTGATGCAAACTACAGCCCTTATTACATTTGTGCAACATTGTAACACAAGCACAAAATGGCAGAGCTTGGATTGTTATGTCACAGTGCATGTTTATTATTTAGGCCTAACCATTGGTTAGGCACCCTATGAATGTATAAGTGCTGAATGAATGTGAGTAACTGGAATGAAAGTAGTAGGCTGATCACTACAGAGTACAAGAAAAAAAAGCCCATAATTATTTTTTATAAATACCTGTTCTTGATAAATCAATGTCAGATGCACATTTTAAAGCGCAAATGGAATTAGGAATTGAAGATCCTCATTCTGTTGTGGGATCATGGGAAACTATTTTAACATTAACATCAAAAATTTAACTAGGTTGTAGATTATGGCTTATTTGACAACAATAACAACACAAATTAAGATTTATTGGACCTCATTGTGTTGGTATAGAAAAGGAATGAGTAAATCTTCATGTTGTTGGAGATGCAATGAGAATAACTCATGTAAAGTTGTGATGTCCTAAAGGTATTATGTTCTGGAAAGAAGTAATTATATATATTAATTTGACTTTGAGACAGTGTTTAATATTTTCAGATTCCATGATCTTTGAACTACAAACCTATTGCATGGGAAATGATGGCTGGACAGCAGAAATGGATGCTCCACACCCTACTTATTGCTAAGAGACTAATCCTTCAACATGGGGGGGGGGAATATGTTGGGCCTCAGTCACTCAGTACATTGAAGAATTTATGCTATTTATGACTTATGAATGAGTTGCTTATGAATGTGAATCATGTCTAGATGATTACAGCAAAATATTTTCATCCTTTATTGAAACTGTTGTATAAAATTTTATACATACACACATATGAAAAACCCTTATCTATGTAAATTTTTCCTGTTTTATTCCCCCCTTTTTTTTCTTTTGCCATTTTTTCCTTTGTTCTGTTCTATTAAATGAATTAAGGCAGTGTTTTGCAACCTTCGTAACTTTAAGATGTGTGGAATTCAACTACTGGCTGGGGAATTCTGAGTTGAAGTCCAAATCTTAAAGTTGCCAAGGTTGAAAAACACTGAATTAAGGCAAAAGAAAAAAGAAAAAAACAAAGATGTTGGCTGAGGTTATTTGGTCTTACAGAAAAAAAGACATGAGGATTGAATTGGAAAACAATAAATAAATGGAGTAGAGAGGAAGAAGAAAGATCAAGACAATTGTGAGATGGAGTAGATAAGACCTTGAACAAGAGAAAGGTCACTTTAAAGAGCAAAAGACATCACATGAAGCAATGTGTGGATGCAGGGGAAGGAAGAAAGGTTTTTAAGGACAAAATTAGAGCCAGTTTGGTCTAGTGGTTAAGGCAAAGGGCTAGAAACCAGGAGACTGAGAGTTCTAATCCCGCCTTAGGTATGAAAGCCAGCTGGGTGACCTTGGGCCAGTCACTCTCTCTCAGCCCTAGGAAGGAGCCAATGACAAAGCAGGAGACTGAGAGTTCTAGTCCCGCCTTAGGCATGAAAGCCGGCTGGGTGACCTTGGGCCAGTCACTCTCTCAGCCCAACTCACCTCACAGGGTTGTTGTTGTGGGGAAAATAGGAGGAGGAAGGAGTATTAGGTATGGTTGTTGTGGGTTTTCCAGGCTGTGTGGCTGTGTTCTGGCAGATTTGGTTCCTAACGTTTCGCCAGAAGCTGTGGCTGGCATCTTCAGAGGACAGGAGCACAGCTAGAAGATTCTCTCTGTGCCCACACAGCACAGAGCACAGGTGGGCACAGAGAGAATCTTCTAGCTGTGCTCCTGTCCTCTGAAGATGCCAGCCACAGCTACTGGTGAAACGTTAGGAACCAGATCTGCCAGAACACGGCCACACAGCCCGGAAAACCCACAACCATCGGATTCCGGCCGTGAAAGTCTTCGACTATACATAGTATTAGGTATGTTCGCCACCTTGAGTTATTTATAAAAATAATAAAGGCAGGATAGAAAATAAAAAAATAAAATAAAAAAATAAAATAAAATAAAAATAAATAAAATGATACAGTGAAAGGAAAACTAGTTTTAGCTATGGTTTCTTTCCCCCCCAATCTCATGCTTTTAATTTCTTTCACTTACTATTTCTTACTTCTTTTCTGTCCTCTATGTAGCAATGCTTACACCAAAAGGGAATAGTATGATTGATATGCATGCATCGGTGGATGTACTCTTCCTCTCAATATGTTGTCCTGCTGCATTTAATTTGCATTTTATCTTTTTAAAATCTTTTTTCTATTTGCTTTGTAAATAGCAAGATATAAATGTACTACATAAATTAATCTGACAGTTCTCCTGCTTTGCTAGTACTACTAGCCTCTGAAACAAAGGAGTCACTTCTTCCAAGGGCATCTGCAGGGAGAAGGTTCAAAAAAAACCAAGACGACCGGACCGCACAGTTAAAACCCTTTCCTTTTTTGACAGGCATAAGTAAGGGTGGCGCTTTGATCACACAGTTGCAGCTGCCCTTTGACTTTTTGACTCCCCCACCCCTGGGAGATACCCTTGCTTTCTTCTTTGGAAAGGTTCATCTCCTTTGAAGATCATCTAGGTTAGGGGGAATCAGCACTTCCAGAGGCAGTTAATCAGAGGTAACAATGCACTGGGCCAGAAAGAGGGGTGTTTTTTTTTTTTGTCTTAAAGCTTTTGCCTGAAAAGATCACTCGGTAGCTGTTGAACACTCTGTGCATGAGATTGTGGGAAAGCGCACATTTGTGAACTAACATTTATTGTTAGCAACACAGAGAATGATTGAACTGATCTGGGGCAAGCCATACAGAAAGAAACAGAACAAAGTCTGCCTAAATCCAGTCAAAGCAGTACTCTTTTAAGCAGCCTGTGCTAGCTCCCAGCCTGCAGCTATCAACATGCTGTGGCTGTGTCTTAAAACAACATAATCTTTATTATTATTATTATTATTATTATTATTATTATTATTATTTAAATGTATATGCCACCCGACTCCCAGCGACTCTTAATTTTTTCCCCACACTACACACCATTAGAGTTATCGTGACCAGAGAAGGGGAAAAGCCTGTCCCCATTTTTTCTGTGCCATGCATAATTTTATATCATATCCCAACTTTCCCTTACCTTTAAATTAGAAGATTTAATATTTCTTGAAATTAAAAATATAATTAGTATAGTATAGTATAGTATTATTATATTATATATAAACAAGTATTATAGTTACTCTTTTTTGCATCTTTCCCAGCTATGCTAGACATTTTTCATAAGTAGTCATTGCTTTATTTCTGGGTTGTTTAGCCAAAGGCTGATATGTCAGTTAACCACCATTAGTTGCTCTAAGGCAGTGGTTCTTCCACAAGTACTTCAGGTTTAGTGGGAGGGATGAAAAGAATAGTTGCTCAAGTTCTGAAGGAGCATTGGAAATCCTTCTCCAACTTTCAAGGGTTTCAAGGATTGAGTCACTGTTCCTTTCTCTGTTCAGCTCTATACTGGGTTCAACCAAAGCTCGAATTCTAAGGTAGAGCAAAATAATTCTGAGCAGATCTTCATTTAACCCCAGTGGTGCCTATGAGTCAGAAACCTCTAGCTGGGTTCACACATCATAATGAATAGCCGAATACAATTTCTGCAATACAATTACATAATAGCATATATTATGCTATTATGGCTTAATGTGATTACTTGATTTGCACAACACGCTAAGTGCTTTCCAAAGTGCCGCTGTTGGCGACACACCAATGGCGGTGGCGGCGGCGCGAGGGGGCACGCGTGCACGGCAGCGGCGTGGGGGGCGTGCGGCGGTGGCGTGCACAGCGGCAGCAGCGTGCATGGTGGTAACGGCAGCGGCGGCAGCCTCGCTAAAACGTGGAAGTGCTGATGGCGCGCCGCTGCCGCCGCTGCCACCATGCACACTGCCACCGCCATGCACACCCTCGCGCCACCACCGCGCGCGCCCCTGTGCCACCGCTTCACTAAAGTGTCGCGACACACAGTTTGGAAAGCTATGCGCTAAGACAATGGTTGGATTCAAACAGCGACACTATATCACAAACTCCCCAATCTCATTTTAGCCTAGAGCATTGGACAAACACAGCCAGTCAGTTCTGAACTAGACCCTCCAAAGTTGCCCAGTCGTAGTCTTTCATTCTGAGCAGTTCTGTAACCCTATTTTGGGAGCCGTATTAGCTGGCTTAACCACTGATTTATTTCTGAGGAAAGAGCTAATTTCTCATGCCCTGGCAAAATATTCTCCCACATTCAGGAAGAGGCATCTTTATTCTTTACAGCCACTACTTTTCTTTGCATAGAACCCCTCAAGGTAATCTGTCTGAAATTTGTAATAGATAATCTGCACCATCTGGGCTGCTATTAGTGAACATTTAATTTCATTCTGTTCCAACTTGAAAAGGTTATGACACTGCACCTGTGTGAAGGAATGGGGAGAAAGAACCATTTAAGAATAGCCATAACAATCCAAGAAATCTGTTTCTGTCTACTTAACATGGAGTGACTATATAGATTCGGATGGGAAATTAGTCTTTGGGTCTTCAAACCAGCAACCTCCCCTTCAGGTATTTTCCTATTCAGAAGATCTACCTCCTCCTCTCTTTCCAAAGAACTTACTCACAGATGTTCACATCCTGGAATGACTGGTCATAGGAGCGAGGAGCTGCTTGAAGAGACCACCTGCTTGTATGTCTTCAGCAAAATCATCTTCCTTCCTGCTGTTCAAAATGTTAAGCAGAAGAAAACCACACCCTGCCTCCTATGGTAGAAACCACATTCTCAGAAGTCATTTCAGCACTTGTACAGACATCATGGTGACAGCTGAGTTGCATTTTCAAAACATTTTCCGTGAACTATTCACTGGTGGGGGAAGGTAAAATATCTCCAGGAGTGTAAAACTCTGCAAGGCATAAAGTTAGAGCCATTCTGTTAATAGGAAGGGGAATCTTAAGAGTCACACAAGCCTCTAGCAGAGCTACAAACCCTGATCCTGGACAGGGATCTATCTTCAAATATTCAATGGCTGAATTTGCACAACTTGGTTACTAAATTAACCCAATGTTATGGGTACACAAAATACACTAAGCCTGACATGCGGCCATATGGGGATGCCATAACGTGTGTGACACAAACTCTACCTTTTTTGTATGTGTTGTGAAATCATAAGTAAGTACACAAGGGACAGAACTTGCACTGTGACATTATGATGCATTTTAGTCATTCTGATGAAATTTCATCACCCATGCATCGCATATTAACCAAGGTGAAAATTAACCCTACTTAGCATGATAGGCAAATATAACATGACACAGTTAAATATATTGTGACAGTACAGCCACTTAAAACAGGATGCTATTTGTTCACTTTCCACAGTATCCTTTTGCCGGCAATCAGTTCCAAAGAAATCTGTTTGAGCAATCAGTCTAGCTCATGACTCGATGAAATGCAATGGTTCGTAAAATGATTTTGGAGATAGGGTGGCTGGAAAAGCTGGAAGCGGTTTTTAACCCATGAAACTTAGAAACTCACTCATTTGCAGCATTCAGTACAGCACAGCATCTCCCCTGAACAACAGCTGCAATAACCATATATATTTCTTAAGTATTCTTATTAAGCTGTGGAAGTTTCAGCAACCTGAGAAAGCATTTTATGTGCTTAATATTTTAAAAACTATGTTGTCTCTCCCTGTTATTGTTATTTAAACAGCTGACACTTCTTTCTGCCCATAGGGTACTCCCTGTTGTTTGAATGCAGGCAGAGTAGCTTTACAGCATCATCATTAAAACAATCCACTATCAGAAAGCAAACTAAAAGATCTGGTGATTATAATAGTCAGGAAAAGCAAATTAAAAACACACAAAACATTTAGAAAGCACAATAATCAACAGCAAAACAAATTCCTGTCAAACTGAAAATATACTGTATGATTTATTCAATTTATTATCCCACTCAGAGGCCATACAAGATGGTGTCAAATGACAACACAGCCCTTGAAGTCATATTTTGTATAATCTAAGGCTACCAGATCTGGGCTGCAAAAATCCAGATGCTTATTAAGAGGCAGCAAAAGTACAGTGGCCCTAATGCAGCCTGGTCTCTGTTGCATATATTTTATGATCCTGAAAAGAATATGGGAAACTGAGTTTTTAAAAGTCAAGCCTTAAAAGTTTTTTCCTGTGGGCTTCAGGAGAGCTCATGTTAGCTCCCCCCTCAGGAATGTTGATAGCTGGTGCCTGCAAGTCTAGTTTGCTTAGCCAACCAGAAAGGTACCTGTTTATTCTTTCCCAAATTGGGAATGCGTTGCCTAGGTGAGTGGTCACATGCCAAGTCCTGTCCACTCAGGTACTGCCAAGTTGTAATTGTAAAAGCTTTAAAATGTAAATTCTTCTATTGTGTTTACTGCTTCTTCTCCTGTACTACAATGTTGTTGGTGGGTGCGGAGAGGCTTTTGCCTCTAGCTATGTTAATTAAGCCATGTGCTTCTCTTCGGCTGAAGAGAAGAGTTTAGTTTCGTTTTCATTGTTTTAAAATAAAAGCAGCATTTTTCTACTGCAAGTTTTTTTTAGTTCATTTATTTCTTAATATTTCTATAACTCTGATCTCACAAATTATTAAAAACTACAAAAGGTTCTGTGCCCAGCAAAGCTCTGATGATCAGAAATAGAAATATGGAAAGAAAAGAGATGAACAATTTCGTTTGCATTTGAAAGGCAAGTTTTGAAACTTGCTGGAAGGAGGCTTTTGTTTTTTGAAACCTGCTGGAAGCTGCTGGCCATTTTTTGTTTGAGGAGGAGTCAAGCCTCGTGTTTTTTGCAAGCCTCGTGGATCATCCCAACAGGGGAGGAGGAAGAAGAAGCAATGGCGGCTGCTGCTTCAAATTATCAAGGTATGCCCCTGGAAAAGCTTTCTAATACTAATTATTTGAACTGGTCTTTGAAAATGGAGAGTTTCTTGAGGAGAGAAAATTTATGGTCTGTTATAGCAGAAGCAATTCCAGCAAATCCAGACCAAGCCTGGCTGAGGCGGGATGAGAAATGTAAAGCTTCCATTATTTTGGCTGTGGAGGATAATCAGCTTATACATGTAAGAGATAAAGAAAAATCCAAGGACTTATGGGACTATTTACGTAATTTATATGTGAAAACCTCTCCAGGAAGCAAGGTTATTTTAACCAAAACGTTGTACAAAGCCTACTTGCCAGAGCATGGAAATTTGCCAGAGCATCTTCATAAACTTCAACAATATTTTGTGGAGCTTCAAGAGCGTGGTTTGGAGTTTACCCCTCTGATGAAAGCTTACATTATGCTGTCTTCGCTGAATGATTCCTGGGACACTTTAATTTGCACCATGGAAGGAATCCCAGAAGCTGATTTAACTCCATCATTTGTGTCTGCTCGTCTTCTTGCTGAGTGGGAGAAAAGGCAGGAAAAGGCTGTGTCTACTTCTTCATTAAAGTCTTCTCGTGGCCAGCAGAGAGAACGGAAAAGCTTTGAATTTCAGGCTGCTGCATTTTCAAGCAGGCGTTGCTTTCAATGTGGTTCTCCTGAACATCTTCGAAAAGACTGTGACCAGTTGCTTAAAGGTAAGAAGATTTTTCAGAAGAAAGAAGCAACATCCAGGAAGAAGGCTTTACAATCTTCTCATATTGCAAAAGTTATTGAAAGCTGTGATAATAAAGACTATTGGATTTTAGATAGCGGCGCAAATTGGCATGTCTGTAATAATAAAGATTCTTTTGTGTCTCTGTCTAAAACTAACAAACAAAGTTTCCTTAGCTGATGGATCTGTATCTAAGATCATGGGTGAAGGTGAGATTTATCTTCCATGTTTGGGGGAAACTGTTCAAAATGTTTTATTTGTGCCTAATTTTCAAAGTAATCTTTTGTCTGTGGGTCAGTTAGTAGCATCTGGGTATGTTATAACTTTTAAGAAAGAGGGCTGTGAAATTAGGAAGGATGGTAAAGTGGTTGCTAAATGTTTACAGAAAGATTCTCTTTACGTTGTGCAAAAGGCTGAGAAGCAAACAGCAAAGGCTGTGTTTGAGAATACTCCCATACACGATCAGTGTATCCATTTAATGCATAGAAGGTATGCTCATGCTAATTTTAAGTACATATCACAAATGCCTAGTTTTTCTGCTGATTTAAAATTGAAATCTTGTGATAAGTATTTGGATTGTTCAGTATGCAAGGAAAATAAGACCACTAGGGCTCCTGTGCAGAAAATTGCTAATAGGACTACTTCTAGGCCTCTTGAAATAATTCATTCTGATGTAATAGGTCCATTTTCTCCAAGTCTTGGGGGAGCAAGGTACATTTTGACCTTTATAGATGATTTTTCAAGGTACACATTCATTCATTTGTTGAAACACAAAGATGAGGTCTTTGACAAGTTTAAAAGTTTTGTAACTTGGGCAAATGGAAAATTCCCAAGGCCTGTGTCTGCTCTGCAATCAGACAGAGCTGGAGAGTATCTATCCTCAAAGTTTAAAAGCTTTTTGTCAGAAAAAGGGATAGAACACATTTTAGCTAATCTTTACACGCCAGAACAGAATTCTGTGGCAGAAAGGAAAGGGCGAACACTGCAGGAAGCCATGATGTGTTTGCTGAAGGATGCTACTTTACCTTTTAGGTTTTGGGGAGAAGCTGTTTCTACAGCGTGTTATGTTCAGAACAGGCTGTTTAACAGTGCAGTTCAGGATACGCCATTTCATTTGTTCTATGGTGTAAAACCTAAGGTAAATCATCTCAGAGTTTTTGGGAGCACAGCTTGGGTGCACATTCCCAAGCAGCTGAGGCGTAAGGGGGCTTCCAAAACAAAGAAAGCTATCTTTGTTGGGTATGAACAGAGTCAGAGGAGCTACAGGTTCATACTGGATAATCAACTGATAATTAGTAAAAGTGTTTCTTTTGCTGAGCAGAATTGGGATAAAATAAACTCTAGTTCTTCAGTTGATTTATCCATGAGGGAACAGCAAACTTTTGCTGATGGTGATTTGCAGGAATCACCTAGTGAAGTCAATGAGCAAGAAGTTGAATTGTCTGAGAAGTCAGAGGTTTCTGAGGACAATGGTGGGAATCAGAATGTAAGTCCTGTCCTACCTCGCAGGTCTGAAAGGATTAATAATGGGGTTCCACCTGATCGTTATCAAGTAGATGTTGTGAAGGCGTTTCACATTCACACAGAGCCTGAGTCTCTAAAGCAAATCAATGAGATGCCACCTGAAATAGCTAAGTGCTGGCATGAAGCCATGCAGCAGGAACTAGATTCCTTAAAGGAAAATAAAACTTGGAAATTGGTGAGTCTGCCTCCCAATCAGAAGTGTTTGGATTGTAGGTGGGTGTTTAAATTGAAAAAAAATTCAGAAGGTAAAATTCAAAAGTACAAAGCAAGGTTAGTAGCAAAAGGTTTTACTCAAAGAAAAAATGTGGATTATGACAAAACTTTTGCTCCAGTGACAAAAGCTGAATCTATTAGGTTGCTTTTAAAGGTTGCTGCCATGAAGAAATTGTCTGTTTATCACTATGATATTCAAACTGCTTTTCTGTATGGTGATTTGGAGGAAAAATTGTTTATGAAACAACCTCCTGGTTATGAAAAAGAAAAACATCTTGTGTGTGAATTGCAAAAGTCCATCTATGGATTGAAACAGTCGGCCCGTTGTTGGAATATTAAGTTGGATAAAACTTTACAAAATTTTGGGTTTCAGAAAGGAATTGCTGATCCATGTGTGTATGTAAAGAATGATAAGCAAGGTATAATGTACTTATGCTTGTATGTGGATGATTTGTTGCTGCTCACATCATCAGACAAACAAAAGCATGATTTTGAGGTTTGTATGAAAAACAATTTCACTTTGAAATGTCTTGGAGCAGTTAATAATTACTTGGGATTAGAAATTCAATGAGAAAAAGATGGCAGTTTTCTCATAAGTCAGAGTAGTAAAATTAAGAAACTGCTGGAAGATTTTAAAATGCAAGACTGTAAGTCTGTCTCCTCCCCCATGCTTCCCGAGTTTCTAAAAGAGGAGGGGGAAAAGGGGGATGATGAGTTTTCTGAAGGAGATAATTTCAGATCAGCTGTTGGTAGTCTGCTTTATATTGCGAACCATAGCAGACCCGACATTTCAAACAGTGTGTCCATTTTGAGCAGATATGTGGAGCATCCCACATCTGTTTCAAAGTGTCCTGTGTAGGTGCAGACATAACACACCGAGGCTTGGAATCTAGTCTCTAGTGTTTATTGCTTCCAACATACAGAATCCTGCTAAACTGATAGGGCTCGGAGAATCCCAGAGACATGAATCCAATCTAGGGTGGAGCTTTCCGGAGGCATTTGGGAAATAAGGCCAGGCCCTCCGAGCTTCGTGCTCGCTTCCCTCCCATGAGTAAGCTCCCCCCACCGCTCTCCTGTGTCTCCCTGACACAAAGTCTGGATTAAAAAGACTTTTTTGTTATTTACAGGGCACCAAAGATTATTGTTTAAGATTGTCTGCTACAAACACAGAGGAAAAATTAGAGTGCTGGTGTGATTCAGATTGGGCTGGAGATCTCAGTGATAGGAAGTCTACTTCTGGGACTGTAATTAAATTTGCTAAGTCAACAATTGCATGGTACTCCAGAAAACAAACAGTAGTAGCTATCAGCACAGCTGAAGCTGAATTTTATGCATTGGCACAACTGTGCAATGAGGTAATCTGGTTTACACAATTGTTGCAAGACATTGGAGTCATTTTAAGCCTGCCTGTAACAATTTATGAAGACAACCAGGCCTGTTTACACTTAGCTTTATCTGAAGGTTCCAGAAATCGGACAAAGCACATTGATGTTCGTTTTCATCTTGTTAAAGATTTTATAGCCAAGAAAAAGGTTATTTTAAAATACTAGGAACCTAAATTAATGTTAGCCGATATTTTTACGAACCCTCTACCTGGGGTTAGGCATAAGGAGTTAGTAACAAAATTGGGCTTGTTTCCATATTCTTTCTAGACATAAAAAGGGGAGTGTTGCATATATTTTATGATCCTGAAAAGAATATGGGAAACTGAGTTTTTAAAAGTCAAGCCTTAAAAGTTTTTTTCTGTGGGCTTCAGGAGAGCTCATGTTAGCTCCCCCCTCAGGAATGTTGATAGCTGGTGCCTGCAAGTCTAGTTTGCTTAGCCAATCAGAAAGGTACCTGTTTATTCTTTCCCAAATTGGGAATGCGTTGCCTAGGTGAGTGGTCACATGCCAAGTCCTGTCCACTCAGGTACTGCCAAGTTGTAATTGTAAAAGCTTTAAAATGTAAATTCTTCTATTGTGTTTACTGCTTCTTCTCCTGTACTACAATGTTGTTGGTGAGTGCGGAGAGGCTTTTGCCTCTAGCTATGTTAATTAAGCCATGTGCTTCTCTTCAGCTGAAGAGAAGAGTTTAGTTTCGTTTTCATTGTTTTAAAATAAAAGCAGCATTTTTCTACTGCAAGTTTTTTTTTAGTTCATTTTTTTTTTAATATTTCTATAACTCTGATCTCACAAATTATTAAAAACTACAAAAGTCTCCACTCATTTAGGGAAAAACTCTCATTCAGGAAGATTGTAAGCCATGCAGTGGAAAAAAATCGACATACTATGATCAAAAAGGTAAAGGTAAAGGTTCCCCTGCACAGTCGTGTCCAACTCTAGGGGCTGGTGCTCATCTCCGTTTGTTAGCCGAAGAGCCAGCGTTGTCCAAAGACGCTTCCACGGTCATGTGGCCGGCATGATGCACGCGGAACGCTGTTACCTACCCACCGAAGTGGTACCTATTAATTTACTTGCATTTGCATGCTTTCAAATTGCTAGGTTGGCAAGAGCTGGGGCGAGTGCGGGAGCTCACTCCGTCATGCGGGGCTAGGGATTCGAACCTCCGAACTTGCAATCTTCCGATCAACAAGCCTGGCGTCTTACCCGCTGAGCCACCAAGCCCCCTATGATCAAACTATTATCAAACCCCCCTCTTAATTAATATCCCTACAACTGTTTTGGACCAACTGAAGTTTCTGGACTATTATCAACAGCAGTCTGAAATGTAAATGTATCCAAATGGGATACATTTATCAGAGCATGGACAATCGTGGCCAATCCATCTCACTTCAGACCACTAATTTATCAGCTGCAATGGTTGCTATATAAGGAGCTGCAGAGGACATGAGGATTCTGAGCCAGTTGGAAAGCAGGTCCAGACCTCTGGACCCCGTGATACCAGCTATGCTGGAGAGCTGAGCTGATATACTCCCAGCTCAGCTGTGGTGTAGCTGAAACTATGACAAAGCTATGGTTCTGTTAGCTGCAATGATTCTGTACCACCTTTCCTCCAAGCTCCTGGACTTTTGGTTATCTAAGGCAGGGGTCCCCAACCCCCGGGCCACGGACTGGTATCGGTCCGTGGCCTGTTAGGAACTGGGCCGCCATGCTGGTCTCCGAACCCCAGCCCCGGTCCACGCAATTGGCTCCCGCCTGCAAACCCCGCCCCTGGTCCGCGCGATTGGCTCCTGTCTGCAAACCTCGCCCCCCGGTCTGCGTGATTGGCTCCCACCTGCAAAAAAAAAAAAACCTGGTCCATGGAAAAATTGTCTTCCACGAAACCGGTCCCTCGTGCCAAAAAGGTTGGGTACCCCTGATCTAAGGGCTGATTCTGGAAGCTTGATTCTCGCTTTGAAGCCCAGATAGAATGAATAGGGATGAAGTGACAAGAGTTTTGTCAGTTTTCCCCTTCCTTTCTACCCAAGAGCTGGCATATGAAGTGTCAGGCTGCTTTATTTCTTTTCCGTTCTCTTTTCTGTACAGTAGGCATAAGGACGGTGACTGTAGCCATGAAATTAAAAGATGCTTGCTCCTTGGGAGGAAAGCTATGGCAAACCTAGACAGCATATTAAAAAGCAGAGACATCACCTTGCCGACAAAGGTCCATATAATCAAAGCTATGCTTTTTCAAGTAGTAATGTATGGCTGTGAGAGTTGGACCATAAGGAAGGCTGAGCGCCAAAGAATTGATGCTTTCAAACTGTGGTGCTGGAGAAGACTCTTGAGAGTCCCTTGGACTGCAAGGAGGTCAAATCAGTCAATCCAAAACGAAATCAACCCTGACTGCTCATTGGAAGGACAGATACTGAAGCTGAAGCTCAAATACTTTGGCCACCTAATGTGAAGAGAGGACTCACTGGAAAAGACCCTGATGCTGGGAAAGACTGAAGGCAAAAGGAGAAGGGGACGGCAGAGGATGAGATGGTTAGATAGCATCACCGATGCAATGAACATAAACTTGAGCAAACTCCGGGAGACAGTGGAGGACAGGAATGCCTGGCGTGCTATGGTCCATAGGGTCATGAAGAGTCAGACACCACTTAATGACTGAACAACAACAAGGCATAAGGAGGTTTTTATTTCTAGAGCAGTGTTTCTCAACCTTGGCAGCTTTCAGATGTGTGGTCTTCAACTCCCAGAATCACATGCATGGCGGTGGCACATGGGGCTCGAGGCGGTGGTGGCGTGCACGGTGGCGGCCTCGCAAAAATGCGGAAGCGCTGATGGCACGCCGCTGCCGTCTTTGCTGCCGCTGCCGTGCACACTGCCGCCACTGCGCGTGCCCCCGTGCCGCCGCTTCGCGACACACTAAACTGTGTGTCGCGACACACTAAAGTGTCGCGACACACAGTTTGGAAAGCTATGCTCTAGAGAATCTGCAGCTTGGGGTGGGTCTGTGATTGTCAGCCCTTTGAGGCACACCAACAGAAGTGCAGGGATTGCAGGAATGCTACTTTATTGTTTTAGGGCAGGGGTCCCCAACCTTTTTGGCGCCAGGGACCGGTTTCAAAAGACAATTTTTCCGCGGACCGGGGGGGCGGGGTTTGCGGGTGGGAGCCAATCGCGCGTATGGGGGGCGGGGTTTGTGGGCGGCAGCCAATCACAAGCACCGGGGGTGGGGTTTGCGGGCAGGAGCCAATTGCACGGAAGGGGGTGGGGTTTGTGGGCAGGAGCCCCGCGGCCCAGTTCCTAACAGGCCGCGGCCCACTAGTGGGCCGTGGCCCACAGGTTGGGGACCCCTGTTTTAGGGTACATGAACAAAATCTTAAAAGCCTGTCGAAATCACTGGCCCTTTTTAAGGACAAAAAGGTCAAGGCGGGGCTGTTCTCAATCTCTTTCTCACACTTTCTATTTTCCCAGGGCTGAGTAACTGTTTCTTCTCTGCCACCCCTTTCTCAAGGACACAACTAAATTTCTCTACAGTGATTTTCACTTCTCAGCAGCTCAATTCCACTGAAAGTCGTAAGTCACCTTCAAATTGCATTTGGGGAGCGAAAATGGTACCGGGGTGGAAGCGTCCTTGACCAACATAATCTCAGCCAGAACTCACACAAGCACTGTGTCTGTATCCAAATATCTAATAAGTAAAAATAATCTCTATAACTTGGGGCTCTGGGCATTTCTGTTAGACATCCCTTGCAGAGTCAAATGCATAATGGAGGCAAGCAACATTACAAATGTCTTGTGCATGTATCATAGTAGGTTACTGTGAATTCCACCAATCCCCCCTCCCAGGCTAGGTTTCAAAAGTCTGTACATCACTCAGGAAAGTTCTGTTGGATGACCCAGAGAGGCAGAGGAAAAATTATTCTTTCCCTCCAGCACTGCCAGGGTGTCCACTCAGTCATGGCCTGTAACTTGTGTTTAATCAGATGTGTGGGTTTTCCTCCACCTATGATCCATCCACTTTCCTTCATTCGTCTTAGCTCCAACATCAGGGCTGACAATTATAGATTTTTCATGATGCATTTTGTGTTGATTGATGATTTTTTTACTCTGTTGCCAGCTGACTTGTCTGTTTTTTTTTCCAGGTTAGGTGGTACATACCCTTTAAAAATATAAAAACATAAATAACTCTTGTGTTGGTAATAATCTATACCAGCCAGGCAAGGTATGGCACTGGCTGCTCATTTGCTTTTACATGATAAGTTTCTGTTTGAAGATTTTGCATACCGATCTCTTGCAGACCAGTCCTAGCTAACATTTGTTTACATGAGTTTTACCTTCGAGTAAGGTTAGACTGCTAAGAATATAGCCTGGTTCTATTTTGGAGGACTAACTACATATAATTGGATCCTGCTATATCCTCCTTCAGAAAGAAAGAACAATCTGGCATTTTTCTTATCTCTTCCTGTTAAGTCTTAGCTGGCAGAATTCACTCTATTAAACATACAGAATGCAGTTCTACCATTGGATTAGGTCAGGGCTTTCCAAACTTTTGCCATTGGCGACACACCAACAGCCGGCGCACAAAAACCTGGAAGCACCGCTGCCGATGCGGCGTGCAAAAACCCGGAAGCGCTGGCGGCGGCGCTTCCGGGTTGCCCCCATGGCAGCAGCAGCGTCCTGGAACCTGGAAGTGCTGATGGCCCACATCCACCACTGCCGCTGCCCCCAAAAATGCGTTCGGTTCCAGCAGGGAGGCGAAAATCGCACGCTGCCGGGCCGCTTCCATGCTGCACAGCTAATCAGCGGGGGGGGGGGGGGGGGGGGGGCAGGATGGAAATTCTCTGCGCTGATCAGCTGTGCAGGAGGGAAGCGGCCCAGCAGCGTGCACGCGCGATTTTCGCCTCTCTGCCGGAACTGGGGGCATTTTCGGGGTCCCCGGAGCCTGCCCTTTCGAGGGAGCAGTGGCAGCAGCGGCATCCTGGAACCCGGAAGCGCTGATGGTCTGCTGCCGCTGCTGCCGCTGCCCCTTTGAAAGGGCAGGCTCCGGGGACCCCGAAAATGCCCTCGGTTGCGGCAGGGAGGCGAAAAGCCTCACCATGCGCGCCCACACACTCTGCCAGGCTGCTTCCTGCTGCACAGCTGATCGGCGCGGAGAATTTCCACCCCGGCCCCCTCCCCCCGCGCTGATCTGCAGCGGCCAAGGCAGCGTGCGTGCGCGATTTTCACCTCCCTGCCAGAACCGAGGGCATTTTCATCAGCGCTTCCGGGTTGTCACGCAACACACTTGGGGCCCCCAGGCAACACAGTATTGTGTTATGACACACAGTTTGGAAAGCCCTGGATTAGGTCATGTTACCAATGCATGTTGGCACAGAAATGTAGTTTCTTAAATGCCTTTGCAAAAATGGATAGTTTTATTCACTTTTATATTTATATTGAAGAAGAACATGGCATTAGCTTAGGCTGACCATACGTCCCGTTTTGAATGGGACAGTCCCGTTTTTTAAGCATTTTTCAACTGTCCCGTCGTTTTCATAAAAATCTCAATTTTGTCCCGTTTTTCAAACCCGGCGGGAATGGTGCGGAAGGCGGATCTGAGCCAGAGTGCGGACCGGGGGTGGGGTTTGCAGGTGGGAGCCAATCGCACGGACCAGGGGGCGGGGTTTGCAGGCATGAGCCAATTGTGCAAACCAGGGGGCAGGGACCCCTGTCTTTTTCATGAATATGGAATCTTCGTCCCATTTTGCCATCCTGAAATATGGTCAGCCTACATTAGCTAGGCTAAGCAGATAACATGCACCCTTCACCTTTCCTAGCTCTCTTATAGAAGCAATAAAAATGCCAGTTCAGCCATGAAAATGCAAAGGCAAAGGAATGTTGATAACAAAGAGAAGAGAACATGGAGCTGAAGAGAGCTATAGGAAACAAGGATAAGGGAGATAAGAGAAATGGAAAGATCAGACAGAATAACACACACTCTGTATTCTTAATACAAACATTGTCTTTGTAGTCCTGAGTGCCTACCATATCTGGGCTTTAAAAATCCCAATGAACACTAGATGGCAGCAAGGAGATACCAAAAACTCTCTTTGCTGCCATCAAATGGTTGTGCAAATTTATGCAATCCATGTATGGTAGACCACTATAACACAAAGCAGTGGAGCAAGCCAAAGGCTCATCAGGGCCTCACTTCAAAGCAATCAATAGTGTTTCAGGATGCATAGGTGGACTTATTGTCAGCAGTCTTTTTCTGACATATTGGCTCTCTTGTTCAGTAAGACTAACTGGTTTTTTTTTAAACACTACCCTGGTTGAACATTTCCCCAGTGGTGCTGCAGGAAACTTGGACTGGATGGCCCAACATATTAGCTATTGATTGTTGTGGGTCTTCCGGGCTGTGTGGCCGTGTTCTGGAAGTTGTGGTTCCTAACGTTTCGCCAGCATCTGTGGCCAGCATCTTCAGAGGGCAGGAGCACAGACAGAAGCGCTCTTTCTGTGCTCAGGTAGAATGAGCACAGAATTCTACCCATTCTAGCCCATTCTACCTGAGCACAGAAAGAGCACTTCTGTCTGTGCTCCTGCCCTCTGAAGATGCTGGCCACAGATGCTGGCGAAACGTTAGGAACCACAACTTCCAGAACACGGCCACACAGCCCGGAAGACCCACAACAATCATCGAACTCCGGCCGTGAAAGCCTTCGACAGTATATTAGCTATTCCTTGAACTAGGATCTCAAGTTAAACCACAATATGGTTCATTTCTTTGGACATGGCACATTATGTGAACACAGCTATTGCGTTTTGTTAATTCATTTTCGGGTTTAGCATGTTGCATTACCAATCCATCCGGTCCACACCTCAGAACTTACAGTTGTGTAACAATAGATCTGACAAAATGTGGTCCACTGGAGGAGGGAATGGCAAACCACTCCAGTATTCTTGCCAAGAAAACCCATGGACAGTATCAAAAGGCTAAAAGATATGACGCCGGAAGATGAGCCCCTCAGGTCGGAAGGTGTCCAAAATGCTACTGGGGAAGAGCGGAGGGCAATTCCGAGTAGCTCCAGAAAGAGTGAAGCGGCTGGGCCAAAGCCGAAAGGACGCTCAGCTGTGGATGTGTCTGGAAGTGGAAGGAAAGTCCGATGCTGTAAAGAACAATATTGCATAGGAACCTGGAATGTAAGATCTATGAATCAAGGTAAGCTGGATGTGGTCAAACATGAGATGATAAGATTGAACATCGACATCTTGGGAATCAGCGAACTAAAATGGACAGGAATGGGCGAATTTAATTCAGGAGACCATTATATATACTACTGTGGGCAAGAATCATGACAAGATTGAACATCGACATCTTGGGAATCAGTGAACTAAAATGGACAGGAATGGGCGAATTTAATTCAGGAGACCATTATATATACTACTGTGGGCAAGAATCCCTTAGAAGAAATGGAGTAGCTCTCATAGTCAGTAAAAGAGTGGGAAAGGCAGTACTGGGGTACAACCTCAAAAACGACAGAATGCTTTCAGTTCGAATACAAGGCAAACCATTCAACATCACAGTGATCCAAGTCTATGCCCCAACCACTGATGCCAAAGAAGCTGAAGTTGACCGGTTCTATGAAGACCTACAACACCTTCTAGAACTAACACCAACAAAAGATGTCCTTTTCATCATAGGGGACTGGAATGCTAAAGTAGGAAGTGAAAAAATAACCGGAATAACAGGCAAGTTCGGCCTTGGAGTACAAAATGAAGCAGGGCAAAGGCTAATAGAGTTCTGTCAAGAGAACAGGCTGGTCATAGCAAACACTCTTTTCCAACAACACAAGAAACGACTCTACACATGGACATCACCAGATGGTCAATACCGAAATCAGATTGATTATATACTTTGCAACCAAAGATGGAGAAGCTCTATACAATCAGCAAAAACAAGACCTGGAGCTGATTGTGGCTCAGATCATGAGCTTCTTATCGCAAAATTTAGGCTTAAATTGAAGAACGTAGGGAAAACCACTAGACCACTCAGGTATGACCTAAATCATATCCCTTATGAATATACAGTGGAGGTGAGGAATAGATTTAAAGGATTAGATCTGGTAGACAGAGTGCCTGAAGAACTGTGGATGGAGGTTCGTAACATTGTACAGGAGGCAGCAACTAAAACCATTCCAAAGAAAAAGAAATGCAAGAAAGCAAAGTGGCTGACTGATGAGGCTTTACAAATAGCTGAGGAAAGAAGGGAAGCAAAAGGCAAGGGAGAAAGGGAAAGATATAACCAACTGAATGCAGATTTCCAGAGAACAGCAAGGAGAGATAAGAAGGCCTTCTTAAATGAACAGTGCAAAGAAATCGAGGAAAACAATAGAATGGGGAAGACTAGAGATCTCTTCAAGAAAATCGGAGATATCAAGGGAACGTTTTGTGCAAAGATGGGCATGATAAAGGACAAAAAAGGCAGGGACCTAACAGAAGCAGAAGAGATTAAGAAGAGGTGGCAAGAATACACAGAAGAACTATACAAGAAAGATCTTAATATCCCTGATAAATACGATGGTGTGGTCACTGACCTTGAGCCGGACATCCTAGAGAGTGAAGTCAAGTGGGCCTTAGGAAGCATTACTAACAAAAAAGCTAGCGGAGAAGACAGTATCCCAGCTGAGCTATTTAAAATCCTAAAAGATGATGCTGTTAAAGTGCTGCACTCAATATGCCAACAAATTTGGAAAACTCAACAGTGGCCACAGGATTGGAAAAGGTCAGTTTACGTTCCAATTCCAAAGAAGGGCAATGCCAAAGAATGTTCAAACTACCGTACAATTGCGCTCATTTCACATGCTAGCAAGGTTATGCTCAAAATCCTACAAGCTAGGCTTCAGCAGTATGTGAACCGAGAACTACCAGAAGTGCAAGCTGGGTTTCGAAGAGGCAGAGGAACTAGAGATCAGATTGCCAACATTCGCTGGATCATGGAAAAAGCAAGAGAGTTCCAGAAAAACATCTACTTCTGCTTCATTGACTACGCTAAAGCCTTTGATTGTGTGGATCACAACAAACTGTGGCAAATTCTTAAAGAGATGGGAGTACCAGACCACCTTACCTGTCTCCTGAGAAACCTGTATGCGGGTCAAAAAGCAACAGTTAGAACCGGACATGGAACAACCGACTGGTTCAAAATTGGGAAAGGAGTACGACAAGGCTGTATATTATCACCCTGCTTATTTAACTTATATGCAGAATACATCATGAGAAATGCCAGGCTGGATGAATCACAAGCCGGAGTTAAGATTGCCGGGAGAAATATCAACAACCTCAGATATGCAGACGATACCACCCTAATGGCAGAAAGTGAAGAGGAACTAAAGAGCCTCTTGATGAGGGTGAAAGAGGAGAGTGCAAAAGCTGGCTTGAAACTCAACATTAAAAAAACCCAGATCATGGCATCTGGTCCCATCACTTCCTGGCAAATAGAAGGGGAAGAAATGGAAGCAGTGACAGATTTTATTTTCTTGGGCTCCAAGATCACCATAGACGGTGACTGCAGCCATGAAATTAAAAGACACTTGCTCCTTGGGAGGAAAGCTATGGCAAACCTAGACAGCATATTAAAAAGCAGAGACATCACCTTGCCGACAAAGGTCCATATAATCAAAGCTATGCTTTTTCAAGTAGTAATGTATGGCTGTGAGAGTTGGACCATAAGGAAGGCTGAGCGCCAAAGAATTGATGCTTTCAAACTGTGGTGCTGGAGAAGACTCTTGAGAGTCCCTTGGACTGCAAGGAGGTCAAATCAGTCAATCCAAAACGAAATCAACCCTGACTGCTCATTGGAAGGACAGATACTGAAGCTGAAGCTCAAATACTTTGGCCACCTAATGTGAAGAGAGGACTCACTGGAAAAGACCCTGATGCTGGGAAAGACTGAAGGCAAAAGGAGAAGGGGACGGCAGAGGATGAGATGGTTAGATAGCATCACCGATGTAATGAACATGAATTTGAGTAAACTCCGGGAGACGGTGGAGGACAGGAAGGCCTGGCGTGCTATGGTCCATGAGGTCACGAAGAGTCGGACACGACTAAACGACTGAACAACAACAACAACAAACAATAGATCTTTCACAGGGGAAGAAAGACAATCAGGAAGCTGTATATAGTAGCTCCTTTTTTTGAATTCCTTGTCTTTGAAAATAGAACTTACTCCATCAATCAGCATCTCAATGATATTGATGGAGGAGAGTCTGAGCTGATGACCATCAGAGAGTGCAAGGAACGGGGAGCCCCAGGACTCAGAGGGATCACATAAACTGGTTAAAAAAATCAGGGTAGTCTGGTAGCACTTTTTCTGACTAACACGTTTTATTAAAAGACATATGCTTTCATGAGCTGCAGCTCGCTTCATCAGATATCTCAGTCCAAATCCTTGAGTGTCTTTTCATTCCTAGAATACGTGGGATCAGATGGGGGTGCTTTACTTGACTTCTCTTTTTTTTCTGTGGTGCCCATTCTCCTAACTACCACCCCCCCCCCATGTCATGTACAGCAAAGGCTATTTGGATGTCCTGGAATATCCCTGCTACATCACCAGTCATTTCACTACACCAGTGTTTCTGAACCTTACAACTTTAATATATGTGGACGTCAACTCCCAGAGTTCCCCAGCCAGTTCTGGGAGTTGAAGTCCACATATCTTAAAGTTGCTGAGGTTGAGAAACACTGCACTACATCCATAGCTCAAGCTTAAGCAATCTGACAACACCATGTAGAGATGTATGCCTGCTTTTAGATGGTATCTATGATCCCCTCTAGGTAAAGGTTCCCCCCGCACATTTGTGCAGTCGTGTCCGACTCTAGGGGCCGGTGCTCATCTCCGTTTCTTAGCCAAAGAGCCAGCACTGTCCGAAGACACTTCCGTGGTCATGTGGCCAGCATGACATGCGCGGAACGCTGTTACCTTCCCACCGAAGTGGTACCTATTAATCTACTTGCATTTGCATGCTTTCGAATTGCTAGGTTGGCAAGAGCTGGGGCGAGTGCGGGAGCTCACTCCGTCACGCGGCGCTCGGGTCTCAAACCGCCGAACTTGCGACCTTCCGATCGACAAGCCTGGTGTCTTAACCACTGAACCACCACGCCCCTTATGATCCCCTCTGCTGCCATGTAAAACAGATCGCCTCACCTTGCTTCAGAACCTGCTGAAGATTTTACTCCTTCTGGGTGCAGTTCAGGACTTGGAAGCCTGGCAGAGTCACACGGCCCCATTGTGCCAAGTCAGCCTGTGTGCCACGGTTCATGCGTCGCACCAGGTTCTTCTCAAAGAGCAGTGGGTGGTAAGCACCCAGTGTGCAGGCATCATCATAGAAATCCTGGTAATAGTGGCACTGGTGGGACTGCCGTTGGGACGGTAGGAATTCATACAAGTGGACAAGTTCACACAAGGACATCATTAGCACTGTCCCTAGAGATTGAGGGGAGAGCGAGACAGGGAAAGAAAAAGAACCAGACTGAATAAATAAATAACATAACATAAGGGACCTCCAGGACTGGGGAGTTCGTTACCAGGGCAAGATAGAGTCCTTTCAGCTGGGGCTATCTCTTCATCGGGACTGCAATATTGATGATAGATCCTCTGAGCACGTGCAGGATGACCCTCTCATTGGCTATAGAGGCATCTGTAGGATCCAGCACTTATCAAAATGATGAAAGCAGGGTTACACCATCACAATGCAAGCTCCAGTCCTTTTGTTCATATGTACAATATCATGACCAATGTACAAAAGGGATGGAGTGGGCATGGCACCAACATGATGCTGCTTTTATCATTTGAACCCTACCCCATGCTGATGCCTTTGATTAGCAGGGTCCACACAGTATGCTTGACTAGGTCAAAAGTGGATTGGATTCAGCTACATGAGGAACCTAGCAATAGAGGTGAATCACTATAATATGGTTAATTTGTTTGGATATAGTTAAGGCCAGCAGATCCTGGCTATTAAAAGTCCCTGCATGTCATGGTCTCCGATTCAAAGCTTCTGGGTTTCATCTCGGAGATAATGACATGGAAGAGTTAACAGGGGAAGAGGCCGTGCCGGCATACGTGAGACTGCTGTCTACCAAGGGCGGCGTCAGCATTGTCTGACGAACCGGAAGTCCATCTGAGTGGCCGAACAAGGGGGTGGGATATGGGGCCATATATCAGTGTCTGTTGCGCGCGCTTTTGGTCAGTAGCAACTTTCTTTTTGTAATTGTAGTAACTTATAGTAAACAGTTTTCCATAAGTTGGTGTGAGACTGTTGATTTTAAACCTGAATTCTACGAATGTTACACTGCAACCACTAGACGACGGCAAAAATGTACAGGTTATCTCTGTTTGCTGCCTCTAGTGGTCATCTGGATTTTTGCAATTCAGATCTGGTCATCTTAGCCTAGCATATTATGTAAACATAGCAACTGTGTTCTGTTAACCCAGGTTTAGAGTGTTATGTGAACTCAGCCATTGTCACTAAATAATTTCAGCTGCCCCTGAGTTAGGAGAAAGGAGAAAGTTAGGAGAAATTAAGAGAAAGGGCTTCTTGGGATTAAGGAAGGAAGGCCTTCCAAACATTTTGAGCCACACAATCTCACTCTAGGAAGTCAACAGGACAAGCATCTTGGCAGCTACAGAATCTGGTTTTTGGTGCCGAAACCTTGAGAAAAACCAAGCAGTGGGACAAGGAATGCAAAATACTGGCTTGGCCACAACTGTAAAGAGGGTGATTATTTTGAAACTGCAAGTGTGGAAAGCAGTTGCAAGCAAATTCAAAGGATGTAGTATGTGGGGCTGCAGAGAATCTGGTAGGTTGAAGATCTTCCTTTCTTACTTACCCAGCAGGCCTGAAGATGGAGGGTTGCGCTGCACCTGCTCATCTGCCCCTTCCTGCACCAGCTCCCAGAGCTCCCACTGTAGACGGGGATGCAATAGGTGGAACAGCTGCCAAGGTCTGTTGGCCCGCAAGGTACGGAATGGTTCAAAGAGGGGGTAATCAGGGCTCTTGTACCACTGGGGAGGGGAAAGACAAATCGGTCAGGATATGGCATCACTGTCTAACCTACCCCAAACACCAGAGTTATGTTTCACCTCCATGTTCCCCCAGATTCAGCAGAGAAGTTCAGCAGCTCCTAACAATGCAGTGGCTGCAATTGCACAACACATTTAATCTAGTTGCTGAATTAACTAAACTTCTCAGTGGGTTTGTCTAATAGGCTGAGCCACAGACCAACCAAACGGCCTGAGCTCACAAAACATGCTAAGCTCCAATCAACAACAACCCTCTCACAAAATTTAGCATGTTTTCCAACGGTGCAAATGTTTGAGTCCTTCTTTCCTGAAAGTGGGGAGAGTCAATTGGCAGAGGACTTTTGAGGATGCCTCAGAAGCGCAAGGGAAATGGAAAGGGCTCTCTCTGCAGAAACAGCCCTTTTCATTCTGTGATTAAACCCCATTTTGCTTACTTTTAGAAAGGGTATCAAGATGTTGATGTTCAGTCGCTTCCGACTCTTCGTGACTTCATGGACTAGCCCACGCCAGAGCTTCCTGCCGGTCGCCACCCCCAGCTCCCCCAAGGTTGAGTCCGTCACCTCCAGAATATCATCCATCCAACTTGCCCTTGGTCGGCCCCTCTTCCTTTTGCCTTCCAGTTTCCTTTAAAGTATCCTTTAAAGATACACCTCTTTAATTTAGTTTTTTTTCAATATAGTTTTCATTGTTTTAACTTTGAGATTTGATAAAATCTATTATCTTCAGTTGAATTATATCTGCATGACACACTGAGTTACAAAAAAAATGGTAAATGAACACATGCTTTTATATTTATATAAAAAAGAAAAATGTTATATCCCCCATCTTGTACAATTCTTCAATCAACCTTTATTGCTCTCTGGGTTATTTGAATCACAGCCATAATTTGAGTTTCCAGAAACTGGGATTTATAACCCAGGTTTGTTATTGGTTACAAATCTGGTTTCCAGAAAACCAAAACAGAGGCAGTTTTGATATGGTAAGCCACAAAGCTTAGTTAGGGTATGATGGAGGTAAGGTCGAGATGGCAGTACATGTGCTTGTTAACTGAGTTTTTTAGCCTAGTATGTCATTGAAATACAGCCTTCTGTCTCTGGAAGAGAAAGTTATCCTTGGTACATCCTGCACCTATGAGTCAGTTACTTAACTCTGGAGAAGAAATTCTAGACTTTAGAAATGGTTTATTACTAAGAAAAAATATATCAAAAGAAGATGCTGCAGCTGAATCAGACCCAAGTGCTTCTAAAAGTGGCCAAGGCTGATTGGGTCATTTCTTCCCTCTCAGACCAATGTCACCTAGTGAGCTATAAAAGCCTGAGTGTGGACTTGAACTTGGATGTCCAACTCCAACAAAAAGGGTCCCTTTATCCATCATGGTTTACCATACATGATCTTTTTTTAGCTTTCCAAGTTGGAGGCTATCACGCCATTTTCTAGCTGTGAGTTCACTAATTATGCTTTTGCAAAAAATAAACATTCACATTCAAGAAACACAAAGTGTATTATACGTGTGTTGAGTTAGAGAAAGCATACAGTATTTAAATTAATATATTACAATTATTAATATATTTCAATTAGAGAATGTTTTTATGATTGTAGAGTTGAAGGTTGGTTGCTAAAAGCTGAATGTAATAATCATGTCTTATTACATTCAGCATTTAGCAACCAACCTTCAACTCTACAATCATAAAAACATTCTCTAATTGAAATATATTAATTTAAATCTGAGAATAAAACATAATACTTTGCAAATATCCAACACTGAGCAGAATGAAAAACAAGGATGTGTTAGGTTTCCTTGGTTGTTTAATGTTTGTATGGATTAACATATAAATAATGTTTGTAGTAAGATTAGAGATGTGTTAATTAATGTTTCAGTATTTTTGTAAGGAGACATGCTTTTGGCTAAAAACCCAAATGATTTTGCAGCAAAGTTAGATAGTCTATCTATCTATCTATCTATCTATCTATCTATCTATCTATCTATCCATCCATCCATCCATCCATCCATCCATCCATCCATCCATCCATCATTTATTTATTTATTTATTTATTTATTTATTTATTTATTTATTTATTTATCCAACTTATATCACCGCCCATCTCCCCCCACAGAGGGGACTCTGGGCGGTTATGATGTAACCAGAAGCATGGATCTGGAAAATAAGTATCAAAGACCAAGATAGTTGTATTTGATAGGGAAAAAGGACTGAATGATTGTTAAAAAGGTAAAGGTTCCCCCCGCACATTTGTGCAGTCGTGTCCGACTCTAGGGGCCAGTGCTCATCTCCGTTTGTTAGCCGAAGAGCCAGCGTTGTCCGAAGACGCTTCCATGGTCATGTGGCCGCATGACGCACGCGGAACGCTGTTACCTTCCCACCGAAGTGGTACCTATTCATCTACTTGCATTTGCATGCTTTCGAATTGCTAGGTTGGCAAGAGCTGGGGCTAGTGCGGGAGCTCACTCCGCACGCAGGGCTAGGGATTCGAACCTCCGAACTTGTGATCTTCCGATCGACAAGCCTGGCGTCTTACCCGCTGAGCCACCACATGATTGTTAATTATACATAAATTGTGGGAAATGATGGCATATAGATGTCTCCCCCATATACACACCCAGACAGACATTTCCACAGGAAGAACAGGTCTTGGCCTAAATCCATGTCAATTAAAACTCTGGCCAAGTTGGGTTTCATTCCAGTACAACAGGAAGGTAATAGTACCTCTATCTAGCTACAAGGTCCAGCCAGTTCTAGGTCTGTTTTCAATTATCATACAGTTCATTCATTCAATTTATAGGCCGCTCCCAATGACTCTGGACAGCTTACAATTAAAAAGTAAAAAGCTACAAAAGACTGCTCCTATATACCACTAAAGAAAAAAAAATACCTAGAGGATCAGAGAACACCATACTTCATTCCCTCTCATTCCATGCCCTGTTGAATGTCTCTGATCCCCTACAGCAGAGGAATATTTTACAGCCCAGAGCTATATTTTCGAAATTACTTGTTAGACCACTGAAAGCTTCAAGAATGCACCATAAACTTTTGGTCTGATTTTTTTCAGGTTTGGGTTTATTGTTTTTTAGGATTTTAGGATAGCAATCTATTTTAAATATTATGTTTTTAAGAAAATAGGAAAAGAAATCCATTAGCTGATGAATATCAGTAGCTCTGTCCTGAGTGCTCTGGGAGCTAAACACATGTGGCTCATGAGCCATAAGTTGCCAACTCTGCTCCATAGAAGTAGGGGTGTTATGTGTGTGTATGTGTGCAGATCCCCTTCTGTCCCACAATACAGATATTAAAGGGACTAAGTTCATACAACACAGATTAACCCTAGGCCTGGGTTAACTAAACACAATTGTTGTGTCTTGTTGCCCCAGCAAACTACACTGCTCAAAAAAATAAAGGGAACACTGAAACAACACAATGTAAGTCCAAGTCAATCACACTTCTGTGAAATCAAACTGTCCACTTAGGTAGCAACACTGATTGACAATCAATTTCACATGCTGTTGTGCACATGGAATAGACAACAGGCGGAAAGCATAGGCAGTTAGCAAGACATCCCCAATAAAGGAGTGGATCTGCAGGTGGTGACCACAGACCACTTCTCAGTTCCCATGCTTTCTGGCTGATGGTTTGGTCACTTTTGAATGCTGGCGGTGCTTCCACTCTAGTGGTAGCATGAGACGGAGTCTACAACCCACACAAGTGGCTCAGGTAGTGCAGCTCATCCAGGATGGCACATCAATGCGAGCTGTGGCAAGAAGGTTTGCTGTGTCTGTCAGCGTAGTGTCCAGAGCATGGAGGCGCTACCAGGAGACAGGTCAGTACATCAGGAGACGTGGAGGAGGCCGTAGGAGGGCAACAACCCAGCAGCAGGACCGCTACCTCCGCCTTTGTGCAAGGAGGGACAGGAGGAGCACTGCCAGAGCCATGCAAAATGACCTCCAGTGGGCCACAAATGTGCGTGTGGCTGCTCAAACGGTCAGAAACAGACTCCATGAGGGTGGTATGAGGGCCCGACGTCCACAGGTGGGGGTTGTGCTTACAGCCCAACACCGTGCAGGATGTTTGGCATTTGCCAGAGAACACCAAGATTGGCAACTTTGCCACTGGCGCCCTGTGCTCTTCACAGATGAAAGCAGGTTCACACTGAGCACATGTGACAGATGTGACAGGGTCTGGAGACGCCGTGGAGAACGTTCTGCTGCCTGCAACATCCTCCAGCATGACCGGTTTGGCAGTGGGTCAGTAATGGTGTGGGCTGGCATTTCTTTAGGGGGCCGCACAGCCCTCCATGCGCTCGCCAGAGGTAGCCTGACTGCCATTAGGTACCGAGATGAGATCCTCAGACCCCTTGTGAGACCATATGCTGGTGCGGTTGGCCCTGGGTTCCTCCTAATGCAAGACAGTGCTAGACCTCATGTGGCTGGAGTGTGCCAGCAGTTCCTGCAAGACGAAGGCATTGATGCTATGGACTGGCCCGCCCGTTCCCCAGGCCTGAATCCAATTGAGCACATCTGGGACATCATGTCTCGCTCCATCCACCAACGCCACGTTGCACCACAGACTGTCCAGGAGTTGGGGGATGCTTTAGTCCAAGTGTGGGAGGAGATCCCTCAGGAGACCATCCGCCACCTCATCAGGAGCATGCCCAGGCGTTGTAGGGAGGTCATACAGGCACGTGGAGGCCACACACACTACTGAGCCTCATTTTGACTTGTTTTAAGGACATTACATCAACGTTGGATCAGCCTGTAGTGTTCTTTTCCACTTTAATTTTTGAGTGTAACTCCACATCCAGATCTCCAGGGGTTGCTTACATTTGATTTCCATTGCTTTTTGTGTGATTTTGTTGTCAGCACATTCAACTATGTAATGAACAAAGTAATTAATATGAATATTTCATTCAATCAGATCTAGGATGTCTTATTTCAGTGTTCCCTTTATTTTTTTGAGCAGCATATATTATAGCTTGAGAAGATGGCCTGGTATAGGGCCCTGGGGGGGTAATATAGGCCTCCCCCCATAGGTTTAATATTTAGCATGTATAGTTTCTATCTGTGTACACATTTCACTCTAACACAGTTTCCTAAGTGGGATTGTGAGTTTAAAGAAGAAAGGGGGCCCCACTAGAGCCATAAGACAGGGAGATAAAACAGGAATGGAATGTGTTAAGAACAGGATGACCCAAGGTTTTCTAACTTCCCTTAAAAGATCAAAAGCATAGCCATTTTGGGAGGATTTCTCTCTGCTCTTTCTGATAAAGGCATGTTCATTATCTTTTGCCTGAAACTGCCAAGGGAGGAGAAAACACAGACGAGAGGGAAAAGATGTCAGAAAGGGGAGGTAATAATGCCTGGAAACTACCTGATTGGTCCCTATGCTAGAAATGTAAATTTCTTTGTTCTCTGTAACTATATAATCTTCTATTAAACTCCATATGTGTGTGTGCTGCACCCAGCTTTTTACTTGGCCAAATAATAAAGCTGTCTTCTTTTGAAACCTCTGTCTGAGTCTCTGTTTGGTAGTATGGGATCTCAGATTCTTCCAGGAAATCCAGAGGCTGGCCATACACTGGTTCACACAAGATGCTATGATAACATATGGTAACCACAGATTACCCTGGACCCATTTTAGCCTCGATAAAACAGTTAAGAGCAGAGACATCACACTGACAACAAAGGTCCACATAGTCAAAGCAATGGTATTCCCTGTAGTAACCTATGGCTGCGAGAGCTGGACCATAAGGAAGGCGGAGCGAAGGAAGATAGATGCTTTTGAACTGTGGTGTGGAGGAAAATTCCGAGAGTGCCTTGGACTGCAAGAAGATCAAACCAGTCCATACTCCAGGAAATAAAGCCAGACTGCTCACTTGAGGGAATGATATTCAAGGCAAAACTGAAGTACTTTGACCACATAATGAGAAGACAGGATACCCTGGAGAAGAAGCTGATGCTAGGGAAAGTGGAAGGCAAAAGGAAGAGGGGCCGACCAAGGGCAAGATGGATGGATGATATTCTGGAGATGACGGACTCGACCTTGGGGGGAGCTGGGGATGGCGACGGCCGACAGGAAGCTCTGGCGTGGGCTGGTCCATGAAGTCACGAAGAGTCGGAAGCGACTGAACAAATAAACAACAACAAGCATATAATGTGACCCCAACCAGAGAATCTCACCTCTTCTAGGTCCCCTGGGTAAGGGGCTGGATCCCATGCGACCAGAGTACCCTGGGTATAGAGTTGTCCATCTAGAAAATGCTGCTCTGGAGAAGCCATCAGCTGTGGAGCAGAATGTGAATGAGAACATTTTTGACTCATTAATTCAAGCCAACCATGCAGCTGCATTTTTTCTACCCTTTTATCTTTCTGCTGCTCCATTCTAAATTATTTGCCACTAATGCCTTTGGTTGAGAATGCTGAATGCAGACATCTTCCATCTTCAAGCTGCACTTTGCAGATTTGCTGGCAGCAATCTCACGAGGTCTGAATTGCACAGAGTGTCATCTGACTTTTCTGGAACTCCTTAAGAATAGCTTAATAATTAATACACATTCTGAAGGCAGCTACTCTGATAATCTTACTGTCCTTGATATTTGACTTTGAGCTGAGGGTTGGATTCCAGGCATATTCAGCAAAATGCCAGGCTGCAATAGAGAAAAAGTCTCAGCACTATCTCCCAACAATCCTATATTGCAAACAACTGCTACAATTTCAGAGGAGAGGATTTTTTGCAGCTAGTGAAGAATGCCAAAATGCAAATTTGCAACCGGCAGCAATTATTGCCTTAATAGCAATAATATGCAAACTATCTCAATTATGATAAAGGCAAAATGTATTCGTATGAGCCCCATGCAGTTATATTTGGCATTTAATTAGTATTAATACTGTAACTAATAATATGTGAAAATAAAGTAATTAACTGAGGGTTGAGTGAATGTTGAGTTTCAGACGTGCAATCTTGATACCTGAGACATAAACATCAGCAATGACTTCTCACAAATATCTTAAATGTTAAGAAATTTGGGTGCGATGGTGGCAATGATTGCAAGATTAAAGCCCTGCCCCTTTTTTACACGTGTGTGTGCAATGCATGTAAAAATGGGTGGGGTTTTGACACCAGTTATTTATTTATTTATTTATCAGATTTATCACCGCCCACCTCCCCCACAAGGAGGGACTCTGGGCGGTTTACAATACCATCATGATTTTTCTGACTGCATGGATATCCCTGGACATGGAAATTTTACTCTCTGTTACTTAATTAAAGATTATTAGATTGGGATTATATTCTAATTCTTTTCAAATAGCCAGATCAAGGTTTGAAATAGGGTTTGAGGTGGGTTTGAAATACCAGCTCATGTACTGTAGGTTAACTCCAGGTAATGCAGTCTTTAGAGTGATGGAGAATCTCTGCCACATTTCAAGAGGTCTCTCTTCATAATCCCACAGTAATCCTGGTAACATAGCAACCAGGTCCCAGAACACAAACCTCACAGGTACAGACATCTCTCTCCTTTCATCAGCTAAAGAACAAATGCAGGTAGGTGAGTGACAGGCCTCACTTAATGCCAGAAGGAAAAATCCAGCACAGGTGACTTAATCTGGGCCTGTATTAGAGAAAGGCTGGTCAGAGCCCCAAACTCTTCCTTGAAATCATGGAATCGGTTAAATCAGGGGTGGGGAACCTTTTTTCTGCCAAGGGCCATTTGGATATTTATAACCGGGGACCGGGGGGGCGGGGGGGGGGTTTCTGGGATTTCCGCGGACTGGGGGCCGGACTTTGCGGGCGGGAGCCAATCACAAGCACTGGGGGGCGGGTTTGCGGGCAGGAGCCAATCGCGTGGAAGGAGCAGGGTTTGCGGGCAGGAGCCCCGCGGGCCTTAGGCGGGAGCCCCGCGGGCCTTATATGGCCCGTGGGCCTGACATTACCCATCCCTGGGTTAAATGATCTACCTCAGTTTGCCTTTGGGTGAAAGAGGTTTCTGCTTCAGTAATGATGTCTAACTGAGGGATCCAGATGATGATGGGTTGGTACAGGCCATTTATTCTTCCATAGCTCTCTATGGAAGCTTCACTGTGGGAAATCCAAATTCAAGATAAGGAGGAATTTCCTGACCATGATCACAATTAGGCAGTGGAACAGCCTGCCTCTTGGAGTTGTGCGTGAACCATCACAGGAGGTTTTCAAGCAAAGGTTGAATAGCTATTTTTCTGGGATGGTATGAGGATTCCTGTCCTGGGCAGGGAGATGGACTAGAACAGTGTTTATCAATCTTGGCAATTTTAAGATGCATAGACTTCAACTCCCAGAATTTCCCAGCCAGCATGCTGACTAGGGAATTCTGGGAGTTGAAGTCCATGCATCTTAAAGCTGCCAAGTTTGAGACACACTGGACTAGAAGACCTATGAGATCTTTTCCAACCTTATGAGCCTAGGCAACTCACTTTTTATCTCAGGACAAAAGCAATGCACATTTTAAGGTAAAGGTAAAGGTTCCCCCCGCACATTTTGTGCAGTCGTGTCTGACTCTAGGGGCCAGTGCTCATCTCCGTTTGTTAGCCGAAGAGCCAGCGTTGTCCGAAGACGCTTCCACGGTCATGTGGCTGGCATGACACACGTGGAACGCTGTTACCTACCCACCGAAGTGGTACCTATTCATCTACTTGCATTTGCATGCTTTCGAATTGCTAGGTTGGCAAGAGCTGGGGCTAGTGCAGGAGCTCACTCCATCACACGGGACTAGGGATTCAAACCTCCGAACTTGCAATATTCTGATTGACAAGCCTGGCATCTTACCCTCTGAGCCACCACGCCCCTTAATGCACATTTTACCTTGTAATTAAAAGATATATAATGTGCCTGCTACTGTCAGAACAGCTAGGTCTGTAATTGTCTGAATCTGACTTTAGATCTTTCTTATACAGCATGTTGATATATTTGAGGACAGTCAGCCAAATCTATTCATGTAAGAATGAAAGATATAAAATACGTTGCATATAAAAACAGGTAGAGCTTCACATTGGCCTGGCCACCATGTTCACTTTTTTGACTACCTGCAGACATCCCTGATATCTAACTGTATAATGAACTGAGGCTACTGCCTGTTTCATGGCAAACACATGAAACAAAGCCATTGGTTTTTCTCTACCTTTCCCCCTTTTGGCTTTTATCTACCCACAGGCTTTCTTTTGCCCACAGCTCAATCTTGGCCTCCAAAGTTCATTGCCCACCTGGGAATTCACAAGGCGGAGTGTTGTTTTGGTGCCCACATCATGTTCGTAGCCAGCGGTTGGGGCACCATTGAAACGAAGGACAGCATCATGGGAGTCTGAGAAAATGAGAAAAATAAGGGTAGGAGAGTGTGAGAGAAAGCGGACCTCCCTGACCTGGGTTTAGTTTACAATAACATCCCCTTCCTCAAAGCAAGATGGTGTTAGAAGAAAATCTTACCAAGTTCGTTCCTGAGCCGGGAGTAAAGAAACTGACCAATTGCATGAAGTTAGGAGTTTTATTCACCCAAGAGCAAAGACAAAGCAGCAGGCTGTTAGGTGGGCGATCGCGCAGGACCCCCTTCCTACAGCACATTATATACCCTAGATTACTCACAGACCCACGTTGGGATGGCACATTCTCTCTACCCAATCAGGTTAGTTACCTTGCCCAATCAGGTCCGTTACCTTGACTCGTATGCCCCCCTCCCATCTTCCTATCCAAGCAGGAAGAGGAGTATTGAGTCAGGTCATCTTCATGTCAACTATCTTTTATCTCCTTTACAATCCTGAATGGCTGTTCTGAATTACATTCCTTATGCAAGGACAAGACAACTTATCACCTTCTACAAGGGTCATTGAGGCAGGAAGGGCAGTGTGTAGTATGCAAGGACAATTCACACATTCACACATTCTTGGTGAGTCCCAGCCTCCTCAAGAATGTTGGCTTTGAGATATTTAAACTATACAAAGGAGATCTGATGTGGGGACCTTGATTTCCTGGCATGACTAGATATTCATTTCAAGATATAAAATATGTTTACAATCCAACAATGGGGTGGGGAAAACAGCCACATAGCTGGTGTGGCCTGATTTCTCTGTTATTTCTTGTCTCTGATAGCCAGGGCTACATTAAAATATTTGCAGGCTCTGGGATTTGCCATTGCTTTCTCCCTAGGGCTGAGAGAGAGTGATTGGCCAAGGTCACCCAGATGGTTTTTGTACCAAGGGCAGGAAACTTGGGTTTTCCCAGTCCTAGTCCAGCACTTCAGCCACTAGACTAAACTGGCTATTCCATGTATGTGTATGGGTGCATCAGAATTCTTTTTAATGTGCCCTTTGTAAACCCACCGTGTCCATTATTCCACTTATAATCCAGCCTGGTTGTTAGCTGAACAAGCAAAGACATAAAACGAGGTGGGACACAGTTGTCATCATATTGTTGCCAACGTTAACCATGTTGTTAATATATATCCTGATTTGTATCTACAGTATATGGTTTATATGTACTATATAATGCTACATGAGTACATATATGAAAGATGGATGTCAGAGTTCTAGCAGACCTCTGCCATTATGCAGACAGCTTTCTGTAAGGCGGGAAGTCTGAAACCGACTGAGACAGACAACAGCGCTGACAAGGGACGCCTCGCTCCAATATGCTAAGCGGCACTTCACAGGCTTGCAAATGACTGTCCGAGACCCTGGCCACCGGGCGATCTGCATATCTACATCAAAGAACTATGGGGAGGGAAAGGTTTAAATGTAACCTGCCAGGCATGCTTGCTCATTCCAGTCTTTGTTCGTGTTAACCTTCATGCACTGAATTAAATCTTTTTACTTCTGAGAACCCTCCCGTCTGTGGTCTACTCTAGAGAAAGGGATTTTAGGGCATTGGAGAGGAGCGCCTTAAAATGGAGTACATGAGACTCACTCAAAGCAAGCTGTAGGGGCAGAATGAATTGTCCAGTAATAGTTTCTTGAGGATGGGATAGAACAAATATTTCCAAGATTTTAGTTTTTGTAGCATGTAAACAAAATACAAGAATTAAGATTTCTAAATCTACAAGAGATGGTTCTTAAAACATGAAGTGGTTCCCAAAACAAGAGAGAGTTGAAATTCCCAAGCGAACTGGATGAAACAATGGTACTCAAGTGGAAATGTGCAAGGAGACATGAGAAAAGTGCTGAAGTGAGACTGACCAAGCCTTACTGGAAGTTATACAAGTGGATGGGAACTGTAGTACTTTCAGAGCCATCACACAGGTTGAAATACTTTGCATGGTGGAACTCAAACCTGGTTTGCCTATCTAGACCAGGGCTTTCCAAAGTTTTCCCGCGGCGACACACCAACCGCCGTTGGTGTGTCGCCGCGGGAAAACCCGGAAGCGCTGATGATGATCAGCGCTTCCGGGTTGTGTGGCGACACACCAGACTGTGTGTGGCGACACACTTTTGTGTCGCGACACACAGTTTGGAAAGCTCTGATCTAGACATTGAATTGGATGGTTTGCTTAGGATGCACACGTGTGAGGCAGTGAAGCTTTTAGAATAGAAAAGGAACCAGGAGAGTAATAAACCTGCATTTGTGCTCTGTGTTGTGAGTCTCTGGATAAATAAAGACAACAACTAGCCCCATTATACAGAATTTCTCGAAACTGCTCAATGTGCCATCTAACCTGCAGTTTTTAAGTGTCATGCTAGACCAGCCTTTCTCAACCTTTTGACCCTGGAGCAAATTTTGAAATATTTTTCAGGCCTCAGGGAACCCCTGCACATTCAGGCTCAAATATAGGCCAGAACTTACAAAATTATTATATTTTTTTCATGGGTAGGCCTGTATATATGCATTAACAGTGTTCTTAAACTAAAAATAAAGAATGAAAGTTATCTTTTTAATGGGAAGTTGCCCAAATTTGAAATAATTTTTTAAATAAATTGTGATCTCCTAGGGAATCCCTAGTGACCTCTGGTGGGACCCTGGTTGAGAAACCCTGCACTAGATTGAATAACCATTTGCTGCAGCTGCTGTCTTCCCTCCTCCTCCATTCCCCACAGAATATGGGATTCTTCCCTAACCATGGGCTGAGGAGGGAATGCTTTTAGGGTTGTAACTCTCCAAATAAACACGCTCACATCCATCCTCTTCATTTGTTTATTCTGCCCAGAGTCGATTGCTAATACTCAGAACAGCTTCAGGAGCTCCATAGAATTCACAATGTGCCAGTTGGTATAAACTTGCTGATGCTGCTGGTATGTTGCAGATGGTTATAGGATCTTCAAAGAGCTTTTCCCTGCCAAAAGGCTCCTCATCATTGGTCCATTCTTCTGAGAAAGAATCAGGGACTGCTCTATCTCAACAGGATAACTCTCATGAGAGTGGTATTCACTAGACACCTCTCTCTCTTTTTTATTTTTAGCTTTTTCCCCCCTGTTTCATCTTTACCTCACAGTGGCAGAAAAGCACACCCTTTGTCAGCTTGTCCCCCTGAGGCTAGACGAGGTTTCTTGCATATTAGTCTGCTGTCTACCTGCAATTAATTGATCTTGCAAATCTTTCACCACCCACCGCCCACTCACACACATTCCCAGCGCTGTGAACTCACAGCACCCACCCAGTACCCTTGACAGCTTTCCAGCCCTCAGCTCTGATTTCTCCTGAGCAATTTGCAAACATGGTTTTTCCTTCACAGCAAGTTTATACACCCCACAGTATTTCTGAAACATTTGTTCTACTTCTTTTAGGCTGGCAGTGCATCTGTTGTTCTTGTTCTCCCAGTTGGAGTAGCAAGATGGGCACCACCGTTTCCCTTCATAAGGCACTGGTCCTAGTTGCATTCTTTGAAGTATTTCCTTTATCTCAGAGTTTTGCACAGATTCCTAGGGATGGCTCATGTTCAAATAGGCTGTGCTCTTATTTTCACTTCTGTGATAATCCTTTGTGCTTAATTTCTGGACAGCATGTAGGAAGTGGGATTTATGATTATCAGTGGGAAGAAAAATTATCTCAAGATAATGAAAACACACCATCAGTTCAAGTTTTGGATCTTTTTTTGCAAAATTCATATGAGTCTTCCTATAGTTTAATTGTGAATGCTGTTCCTTGCAGAAACAAGTTAAGAGTCAGCCTCAGCTCCAGAAATGTTTGCAGTAAAATCCCCACATCATCTGCAGATAACACCACTGTGATATACCCATTTGCAATTTTGAGATGATGAAAGTCTGTTTTGGTCAAATTCTCAACCATGCGATTAATGAAAGTCACATAATAATGCTTCCTTGTTTTATCCCACTTTCAGTGGATATGGAGTCAGAAAACTGATCGGGTCCCCGCTGGGGGAGATGGGCGGTAATATAAATTTAATAAAATAAATAAAAAAATAAATAAAATATTTTACTTTAAGATTAGTATTCTTGTATATGCTATAGCAGTGCTTTCCAAACTGCCGCCGTTGGCGACACACCAATGGCGGCAGCGGCGGCGGCGCGGGGGTGTGTGCGGTGGCAGTGGCAGTGTGTGTGGCAGCGGTGGCAGCGGCGGCGGCCTCGCTAAAACACAGAAGCGCTGATGGCGCGCCACCGCTGCCACCACCATGCACGCCGCCGCCACGTGCACCCCTGCGCCGCCGCTTCGCGACACACTAAACTGTGTGTCGCGACACACTAAAGTGTCACGACACACAGTTTGGAAAGCTATGTGCTATAGATATGAGTAAGTAAACAGTAGTTAACTGATGTAACTTTAAATCTGTGCTATAATTTTGCTCTTGAAACATGATTAAATGCCTACTTGAAGTCAATGAATGCAACATATAATGCAGACTTATGTGGCAAAAGTATGTAAATCTCTAGGATTATCAGTTCATTTGAAGGGGAAATTAGAGTCAGGTGTTACAATCAATGGGATGATAATCAGGTGTGAATGTGGGAGGTCCTGCCTTATTTAAAGAACAGAATTTTGGGTATTTACTATCACAGTCTGATCTTCACAACACAGGGATGTGGAAGTCTTTCATGGCTTGAACAAAGGAGATTTATTTGGACCTCCAAAAAGCAGTTGTTAATGCTCACCAGGCTGGAAAAGTTTACAAAACTATTTCCAAAGAGTTTGGACTCCACCAGTCCACTGTCAGGCAGATCGTGTACAAATGGAGGCAATTCATCACCACTGTTGTCATCCCCAGGAGTGGTCAATGACCAATCGAGATCACACCAAGAGCAAGGCATATAATACTGCAGGAGGTCTCAAAGAACCCCAGGGTAATGTCTAAGGAACTAAAGGCCTGTCTTGCATTGGTGAATGTCAGTGGTGATGAGAACATTGAACAACAATGGTGTGCATGGCAGGGTTGCAAGGAGAAAGCCACTACTCTTGAAAAAGAACATTGCTGCCCATCTACAGTTTGCAAAAGACCACATGGATAAGCCAGAAGGCTACGGGAAGAATGTTCTGTGGATGGATGAGACCAAAATAGAACTTTTTGGCTTCAATGAAAAGTGTTATGTTTGGCGAAAGGCAAGCACTGCAATCCAGTGTAAGAACGTTATCCCATCTGTGAAACGTGGTGGCAGTATCATGGTTTGGGCCTGCTTTGCTGTCTCTGGACCAAGATGGCTTGTCATCATTGGTGGAACCATGAATTCCGAATTGTACCAGCAAATTCTACAGAAAAATGTCATGGTATCTGTCCATGAACTGAAGCTCAGGAGAAAGTGGGTCATGCAGTAAGACAACCCGAAACACACAAGTCGTATGACCAAAGAATGGTTAAAGCACGTTGGAATGTTTTGGAGTGGCCAAGTCAAAGTCCTGACCTTAATCCTATAGAACTGTTGTGGAAGCCGGCAGTTCATGTGAGGAAGCCCACCAACATCCCTGAGTTGAAGCTGCTCTGTAAGGAAGAATGGGCTAAAATTCCTCCAAGCCAATGTGCATGACTGATCAACAGTTAGCGGGAATGTTTAGTTGCAGTTATCGCTGCCCAAGGGGGACACTCCAGTTACTGAAAGCAAAGGTTCACATACTTTTGCCACATGCAAATATGTAGCTTTGGATCATTTTCCTCAATAAATGAATGAACAAGTATAATGTTTTTTACTCATTTGTTTACTTGGATTCTCTTTATCTAGTTTAGGACTTGTGTGGAGAACATTTTAGATCATATTTATGCAGAAATATTGAAAATTCAAAAGGGTTCACCAACTTTTAAACACCACTGAAGGTTCGAGCAACATACATAGCCATTACTAAGCAATGGGCTGGGTTCTTTCCATGGAAAGACAAGACAAGAAACCAATAATCCTAACCAAGCATAGCATATTGTGCAAATGCTAAATCTTTACCTGATCTGTTAGAGCAGCTTATGGGAATACAGTCACACCAGTTAAGTTAAAGGATCCCAATACATTAATGAAGGGATTTAACTATAATGAAACCAACCAGCACTGTATTGAAAAAGATGTCTTAGATTTTATATTGAATCCTGGGGGAAAGCTAGCAGGAGCTGGGAGCATCCAGATCAGAGAGAATAATCCCAAAGAGGTGAGAATGAAAATGATTTTGATCATCCAAACAGCAGTGAGCTAGAAACAGGTTCTCTATTCTAAGGATAGAACAAGATAGAAAGGAAAGGTGGGACATCTACTGCAACATAGGATCGTATTCCTTGGCTTCTTCCACAAAAAGAAGAAAATAACAATTTAACATGACCATGAATTATAGCATTTGTCTAAGAATAAGATATTTGCCAACTCTATAAGGAAGATTAAGTAGGCTGAGTCACAACCACCCCATAGGAATGTCGGACTCTTCCTTTAACACTCACCAATCTCATTGCCCAGTGCTGACCCCAACATGGAGCCAGCTGAGCTCACAACTGCACATGTTTCCAGGTGACCCAGATCGTCTGCCAAACTCCTCTGAGGTAGCATACCCCTCCATTCAGGTTCGGCAAAGGGTCCTTCATCACCTAACACAGTGGACACATTAAGACGACTTTTGAGCTGGCACAAGAGCTCCATCCCAGTTGGGTGTGGATTGCCTGAGCGCTGCCCAGCACCTGAGGGCACCCGATACTTGTTCATTGCTTGATAGTTCTGGAAGACTTGCTGGAGACGAGGTCCCAATACTCGGGATGAAAGCTCTTTCTGCCATACAGGCCAGGGTAGGGGCTGTGCTGGGCGGCTGAAATGAGGAATCCTTCTGAGTTGGAATCCAGAAAGCACCTTCTCAAGGCGTTGCCAGAACTTCCTGATTCTGGAGAAGAAAGAATCCTCTGCCAAGGACTGTGTTGTGACTTCTAAGTTCTGCTTAACGGATCCAGCGGCGGAGAGGAGCTGCAGAGTTCTGTTTCTCTCTGTGGAAGTCTGGATGCCCTGGAAGATTGTTCTCATGGACTTGGAGGGCACTCCTGGCTCACGGAGACCCAAATGCAGCATTAGCCCTGACTGTAGGCAAACTAAGGTCAGCATGGTCAGACATAGCATAGCAAAAGCCAGCCAAATGCAGTTTGTCCCCCATTTCCAAGGTGGTCGCAAACACCATAAGGTATCCACAGGCCTGTGGAGAGATGGGCAACACAAGATTAGCACTTACTTGGTCCTACTACCACAGCATGTAGCACTGGCCATTTCTATAATGTAGTTTAATTACAGACTTATGACAAGAAATGACCTGCTAAAGCAGATTAAGAAAGTTCATCTTATCTGATATCTAGTATCCCAGTGGCCAATCAGATGGTTCCAGGAAGCCAACGGTGGGAGAGAAAGTGGAAGTGCCAAAATTGCGGCCCAGGAGCCATATGTGACACAGCACCATCAATCTGGTGGCCTCCAGAACGGGTGTAGCCAAAGAAAACTCCCCCTCTTTTTTGCATGTTTGAGAGTTTAAAGAAAGTATTTAAAAGTACAGATACTTAAGGCATATACCTTATTTCACTTCCACCAAAAAAAACAGCAGCAGGACCCGCTCACTTTTGGTTTACAAACCTCCACATGCAGTGCCAAGCCTAGAGTGGTCCTTGAGCCAACAGATATTGCACACCCCTGGCATGAAGGCAACTACCTTTCCTTGATTAATATTCTGGAGCCATACTTCCTATATGAGCATGTTGATTCCAGTTAACTAAAAGAGCTAGTAGCGTGTGTTCTAGATTTGGATGTTTAGTGTAGTTTGGAGCACATTGCCATATACCTGAGTTGAAACAAATAGCTCTACACTGTATGGCAGAGCTTTCCAAACTTTTCATGTTGGTGACACACTTTTTAGACATGCATCATTTCGTGACACACTCTTACAGCAAGGCACAAGGCAGGCACTAGGACCTGCGCGGAATCCTGGCAGGGCAGGTTTGGAGGCAGCAAGGCACAGGGCAGGCACTAGGACCTGCGCGGAATCACAGCAGGTTTGGAGGCAGCAAGGCACAAGGCAGGCACTAGGACCTGAGCGGAATCCTGGCAGGGCTCTGAGGCAGCAGCAGCTGGGAGACTAACGTGTCCCAACACACAGTTTGGAAAGCTCTGCACTAATGTGTCCTGACACACAGTTTGGAAAGCTCTGCTGTATGGTTTGAAATGAAGATTTTTCATGAAGATCTGGTCCCAGTTCATAGTTCTAGAGCTGCTGCATGCTGCAAACAGTGATGCCACAGGGGCCACACTAAAAACGACTGCCCCCCCCACCACTCCACTGTTTGTGTAAAATGCATGCTGGGGAGAGGAGGGAAGGTGGAGATTGGTCCTCGATTTTATGACTTTTGTAATTAGACAACTATCTTGGAGAGATGGTCATATCATGGGAACAGAGGCTCCTAGACAAGGATTGGGTTGGCCAACAGGACTGGTCAGAAAGAAGAAGGGGAGGAACAGTTCTCAGTCAAATTTTGAGTGTCAAAAATTATTTGCCTATGACAAATCTTGCTAGATTTAGACAATGGGTTGTGGCCTGGTTTGAGAGACTGGGGTTTCTAACATCAAAACATGGCCAGTCAGGATGCCATTGTGGAAGAATAATTTTATCCTTCTGTCCCTTCTTGTACAAGATCATCCCATTCCCCCTGTACAGAAAGGTTTGTCATCTCTAGTGGAGGAGGGTGTTTGCATCCTCAAGAGTTGTGTCAGAAGGTCCAGATGAAAGAACGGAACAGATAGAAGAGTCCCCATCACACTGAAACTTCGTTTTTAAAGAAAATCATTGTATGGAACAGGAAATGAATCAAAAGGGACAATCTGTGACTCAATCCTCTATTTATGGACTGAAAAGTCCCATGTTTTTAGTGGCACTTTGATCATTGAAGATAATCATTCAGTTGATAATTTAGATATTATTGCTCTACTGAGGGACTTCTGGTGGGGACATGGCGGACTGAGCAGCTGTGCTCACAGGCTCCGCGGGCAGAACTGACAACGTGGCAGTTTTTTGGGGCTCAGGCAGGTTTTTCCTGACGCCCTGGAGTGTTTTTACGGACAAAGAAAATACTTGGAATCATCCCACCTGTCCTCCAGAACGGCGTCTTGCAGCCAGAGGATCGTAAACAGCGTTTGCGCTAATCTGGTAAGAGACACAGGGAGGCAGGGACGTCACCATTTCCAAGCCGTGCTGTAGCCTGTAAGGGACATTAAGACTGGCCACCCCATTTCTAAATCACCCAATTTATATTTTTTAAGTTTGTGTACCCTAAGAGAGGCTTTCTACAGCAAGGAGAAGCGATCTCTCCTGGTGCTTATTGTTATTTTTGGAATTAATTTTTAAAAAACCTTTTAAAGTTTTGGCTTGTTTCCCATCCAAATACTAAGGAGGATTGAGATTAAATAATTGTCTCCCTGTTATTATTTTTGCACTGAATTTGAAGATTTTAATATTTTCCTGCACGTTGAATCTGCTGTTTTGAATCTCCAGCTTTCTGCTGCTACTTTCCCTGGGGAGCTGCTTGTTATCAAACTTTCACTTGTGTAAACACCTCTTGGAAATCTTCTACTTTCGCTGGTTAAGTACCTAGGGGGCGCCATAATCTACTGTGTGAGACATGGAAGATTTCAAGCAGACTTTCTCAGATTTCCATCGAGACCTTAAACAGATTCTTTTTGATTCTTGTCAAGTCATTATACAAGATATTCGGGATATTGTAGAAAATTTCAGCTCTAAAATGTGTCATCTGGCTGGGGATGTTGTGGAAGAAATTGAAGAGCTTGACAATGATAGAAATGTTTTTACTGACAGTGAGATTGAAGCTTCTGTTGAAATGCCAGACGACGACTGGATTGTCGAGTTGAAGAAATTAAAGGGACAGACCAAATTGCAAATCTTAAGTGAAATTGTCTTTCTGATGGAATGTTATGGAAAGGAAGGGGTCATTATCTATGGGAGGTTTTTTGCTGAGAAGTTGGAGCCCTTAAGGGGGGCAGTTGGGCTGTCTGATTTCCTTATGAAAAATGCTTTGTGTGTACTGTGGAGATAAGTAAATGCTTTGGTCTATTTTGAAGTGGGGTAAGGTTCATCTGGATTGCTTTCAGGGCTTGTGTGACTTCATTTCTTTCTAATAATTTGGATTAAGATTAATAAGGTATAATAATAAATGTTTGGTTTTAGGTTTAAGATTGTTATAACTGTAGTATTAATTATAAGAGCAGACAATTTATATGCTTTTTAGTTTGATCTTTATTATAGCAGACAGAAATGTATAGAATAGTGGTAGGAAGGAAATAATCAAATGTTGTCTTGGGGGGAAGTTGATTAGGAGGTTTATATATTTTCTTTTCTTTTAATATAAGGGGAGGGAGCAATTGTACTTAGTGGTTTTTATAATGTGCTAATAGAATGATTTATAGAAATAATGTGATTTTGGTTTGATATAGAGTAAGGGACTGATTATGGAAACTGCTGTATATTCTTGCTGTTAAAAGTCGGAAGTCACCTCTTTATGTAATCTTTAAAATAAATTTCTTCTTGTGTTTTCACACCTTTTTAGGTTTTTTCTTTTTCTTGTTGTAGTTTTTTGCTTTTTTGTAGTTTTTACTCCTGCTTTAAACCTAATAACATTCTTATTTTTTAAAAAAAGATAATTTAGATATTATTTTTCCATTCCCAGCTCCTACTCAGGTGGGGCAATCAGAAATGAACACACATCTTATTTGCCTTTTTTTAATACTGTACAATGAAAAGCTTCAATGTTTCTGGCCTTTGTTTTAGCATTTGGATCATATAGATATTTGTTCTTATTCCTAGCTCCTGTCTGAGGTGGGGCAATCGGAAACATATATAATGGCAGTTTACACGAAACAAGCTTGGCTAAAATGTGGGTAGTAGTTTCTGTTTCACTTTCACCAAACCCCACCATTGTCTTAGTGTGTTGTGTGAGTCAGATAATCTATTAAGCCAGTGCTTTCCAAACTGCCACCGTTGGCGACACACCAATGGCGGGGGCGTGCACGGCGGCGGCCTCGTATTTTCCACTAAAATGCGGAAGCGCTGATGGCGCGCCACTGCCGTCGTTGCTGCCACCGCTGCCGTGCGCACCCCCGCGCCACCGCTTCCGGGTTGTGTTGCGACACACTAAAGTGTCGTGACACACAGTTTGGAAAGCTATGTATTAAGCTATAACAGGTCTATTTGGATTGAGGCTAGCTATAATTTTTTTTTTTGCCGTTCATTCGTGTCCGATCCTTGGTGACTGCCTGGACTAGTCCCTGCGGTTTTCTTGGCAAGATTTCAGAAGTGGTTTGCCATTGCCTCCTTCCTAGGGCTGAGAGAGAGTGACTGGCCCAAAGTCACCCAGCTGGCTTTCGTGCCTAAGGCTATAAATTACTGTTAAATAAATATATAAATAAAGGTTGTGGGTGGACATAGCATGTTGTGTGAGCACAGCCATCTGGGCTTAAACTGGGCTTAGGGCTTGCGGTGTTGTGTGAATCCACTCATGGTTCAGAAATATTCAGTATGGCTTTTGCAAAAAATAAAGCTTATTAATCTTTGGAGGTGATGTGATTTGTTTGCTTCTTTCTAGAGTGTTTGAGATTGTCTGGAAGCCACAAGATACCAGAATGTCCAAAACACTTTCGACATTTCCGCCCCTCCCCTCCCCCCTCCCTCCCGAAAGGATTTTGAGCAAGAGCAGTCCTGGGACGGGGAGAGATCTTTATGGAGGGATAACGGGCTGAGGGGCGCGAAGCAGAAACTAGGAATAGACGCGAGGCCTCTCGGTGGTGAGATGGAAGCAGCGAGTTCCTTCTTGGCAGGGGTGCAAAAGCTCTCCGTTGTAGAAGGGATCGCTTGCTCTGCAACGGAGGACTGTGCTGCGGGATCGCCTCCTCCCCCTCCCCATTTATTCTTCCTGCTCTCGGCAAGTCCCGACCCAGAAGGATGTGGGGCGGCGGCGGCGGCGGCGGCGGCGGGGTGGTGGGGTGTTGAGGTGAGGAGCGGCTGCAGGGCGCTGGTCCCCTACGGAGTTGGGAGGGCATTGGAGGCGCAGCCTGGCCTTGCTTGGATGCAGCAGAGGTGGGGCGCGTTGCAGAGGCTTCCAGCCCCACTCCCAGCGCTCTTGCAGCCCTTCTCCCTCGGGAACCGTCTCCAGCTCCGGAAAGCTCCAACCGCGCCCAACGGGAGAGAGGCCGTCTGTGCCTCCGATCTCCCGCCACGGGATGACGGCAAGGAAAGGCATCTTCCCCCAGGGCCCAGCCAACCCCCCCCCCCCACCAGGTCTCACTGGCACCCCATGTTGCAGGGGTGAGACATGGTCCTCCCGGCTGCTGGCCCCCGGGTCCTTCGGGTTGCGCTCCTCTCCCGCAGGGTCTCCAGGAGTTCCCCTTGCGGAGGTAGGGGGCAGCCAACAGTATGGCTCTAAGGCTTACCTTCTCCACATCAGCATCTCCTTGGTGGCTGTAAACCGCAGTCTGGTCCAGAGGGAAGACTTCTGGGCCACAGCGAGGCGCGCAACCAGGTGACGAGAGCCTGTGCTGAGCGCCAGCTGCTCCTGTCTCACCCTGCAAAGTCACCCAGGATGTCGGCTGGGTCCCCACTTCTACCAGGGACAAGCGAGTCTAAAGAGGCCGGAGTGGGGCACTTGGCATCCAAAGAAGGCGGTCCTTCTCAAGGAAAGCTGCAGCAGCAGCAAACCTGAAACTTCCTCCCCCAACATTTGTGCCGAGGGCAGGTGAGCAGTTTTCGTCCCCTTTGTTTCAAGTAGCTTGTTTAGGAATACCGTACGGCGCTAGTTTAATCTCCAAGGCGTATTTCACTGAGAAGTTGTGAGGCTTTGTCGTTGCTGTGCAGGGAAGCACCACCGGAACAGTGGACAGCTCCTGGCAAAGGGAGGGAGCAAGCGGGAAAGAACCACTTTGCTCTTTCATCTAAGCAGCCAGGAGGCTCCGTCGTAGAGGCCAACGTACCTTTATTCCCTTTCTGGAAAAGCAAAAGTATTGCGTAAGAGCAAGGAATAGTAAGGAAAGGAATAGTCTCACCAAAAAAAAAATCAGTAAGCCAAAAAAAAAAAAAGCTAAAGACACACAAAAAGTATTTCACTAAATCTAATTTATACCGGTACCATTCACTGTAGCTTTCTGTCCCTTTCTGTCTTTGCAAATGCTTATTACCTCCACCACATCCATGCCCTGTTTCATAAATTGCTTTTTGTTTTTTAAACTTTTCACCCGTTTTTGAAGAAACACCACCACTTTCTCAGTCTTTTCCTTCTCTAACTATTCACTCTTCCTTCGTATACTTGATCCTCTTTCATTTATTTTGCCTGAAGGAGCTGCATTCAACCCACATCCATTCAGCACCATGCAGTTCTGAGCCCACCTCTTTTGGAATTACCACATGGACTTAAATAGTCCATTCTCACGGCAATCAACTTCCCCCCCCCATGTATCCAACTTTCACTTCCATATTACAAAGTGGATAGAAACACACTTATACAGTACACATGTTTGCTTGTTTCAGCAAATGTTCAATCATAACTCAAAGCTAATAGACTCTCCAGTCTTTTCTGTGAAAGAAAGCCCAACCCTCCAACTTCCTTTCAGCAGAACCCAGCAGAGGTATTTTATGTTTGTATTTACAGTAGCTTTTGGAAGAACTCTACATCTCTCTGTGCATGGGTGTGGATGTACAGGCATGCAATAGCCACCCTCGGTTGACTCATTCATCTTTAGAATGAGCTATTTTCTGCAAAGTTGCTCTTCTTTCCATTACTGAGCGCCTCCACTGAATTACAAGTAGTCCTCGCTTCATGACCATTCGTTTACAACTTTCATAGATCTTAGTGTGGCATTTGACTCCACAAATAGAGACATCTTATGGAAGAAGCTTGCTAAGCTAAATATGGAACCTAGACTTCTATACCTGGTAAAGGCCCTCTATACCCAACCCCTGGGCTGCGGAGTGGTCCCGGTCCGTGGCCTGTTAGGAACCGGGCCGCACACTTCCGTCCGCACCATCCCGTCCACTTACCACTTCCGTCTGCGCCATCCCGAAACCATCCCCCCCCCCGTGGAAAAATTGTCTTCCACAAAACCGGTCCCTGGTGCCAAAAAGGTTGGGGACTGCTGCTCTATGTGATACATGCTTGGGACTTCCGGTGGGAGAATGGCGGTTTGAACTGTGTCTTTTGTGATCTCCGTGGTAGACCAGTCAGCACAACAATTTTTTCAGGCTTAGGCAGGCTTCCTTAGAGCCCAGAAGTCTTTTCCGGAGTAAGGAGAACCCCAGGAACCACCCCATGTGCTCTCTGGATGGCTGGCCACAGCCAAAAGAACGCCAAATGGCATTTCATGATTGACTGGTAGTGATCATCTGGGAGGTGGGGCTGTCATCTTTTCCCAAGCCGTACTGAAGCTGAAAATGGACTCTATACCTGCCCATCCCATTTCTATAACACTAAGGTTTTTTTGCTTGTTACCAAAGAGAGGTTTTTTACAGCGAAGAAATGCAGAATCTCTTGGTGACTTTTATTATCTTTGGAATTTACTAATTTGGTAATTTTAATAAAGTGAGTTTTGAGGAGTATAAAAGATTTTTCCTACTTGGTTGAATCTATGGATTGGAATTCCAACCTATTTGTTTTTACTTTTCTGTGGGAACCCTTTTTGTTATTACTTTCTACAGTATTTCCTTGATTGGTTACTTTGATGATAAGATGCTGAGGAAGTCTTCAATTTGGCTTTACCTTCCTGAGGCACTAGAGGGCGTCATAATTTATTGTGGAATGCTATGGAGGAAATTAAAGTGATTTTTAAAGAATTTTACCTTGAAGTCACTCAAGTTCTGGACCGTCTCTCAGAACTTGTGAAGTCCAAACTGTCCCAACAATTGAGAGAATCTGACAAGGTTGAAAATTATCCTAAATATAAAGTGGTTTCCCCAAAGAAGATGAGAATTGGTGACTTGAACTCAAAAAGTGAAGGGAAGAAAGTTGACTTGTGGAGATTTAAAGAAAAAGAGTTCTGGACCTAGAAAGAGGGATGTGAAAGGCTGTAATGCTGTCACATCAAGACCAAGAAAGAGAATTAGTCTTCAAAGGCTGAAAGGTTTTTGAAGAGTATTTGGACTTTTCAAGGCAGGCTGTAAAATTTGAGTTTGACAAGAAGAAAGCTCTGTGTATAATACTGAGATATGTAAATGCCTTGGTTTACTTTGAAGTGGGATAATTGTTCAAATGTGTTTATCAGGATGGTCTTTTAAGGTTTAGATAAACGTTTTTGCTGTTTGGATAACAGTTTAATATTTTTTGGATATTATTTGTATAAATAAACAATAGTAATAAGATGTAGTTAGGCTTTTTTTTTACCTTAGTTGGCAGATAGGAGTAAATTATAGTGAAGAAGGACAATGTTTATTAGTTTAATAGGTGAAAAATTGGGTTTGAAGGGGTTTCTTATGTTCTTTAACTGGGAGGGAAAATTTGTTTTAAAAGGGAATGCTATATTGAAAACTGAAATGTTTTATAGAAATGCTTACTATAATTTAAATTGGAGTAAGAAATTGATATTGATTTATGTATATCTTTGCTGTAGAAAGTTGGAAGTCACTCTGTAGTAGTTTTGTTTGTATTTCCACACTCTTTTAGTTTTTTTCTTTTTCTTTGTAGGTTTCTTTATTTCATTCTTGCTAGTTTTTATATGTTGAAAAAAATTAATAAAAGTTCTTTAAAAACAAATACATGCTTGAAAGTCCATACTGGAGTCAATGGCTCTTTTACACAGAGCACACCCACTTACAAAGGTGTTGGACAAGGATGCACCTTGGTCCCCAATGTTGTTTAATCTTTATGTTAATGACATCCCAGGATTTTTCCATTCTATGGATGTTCACACACCAAAGACCCTTAACAGATAACATCAACATCCTTTTGTATGCAGATGACATGGTTTTGATGGCACACTCCCAAGTAGGCCTGAGAAGATTGATGGGGAAATTTTGTGCCTATTGCGCTTCTAAATTTCTGAATATTAATAAGACTAAATCCAAAGTGGTGGTTTTGAGAAAAAGATGGCCCAAATGCAATTGGTATTTGGATGGAGAGGCTATAAAACAAAGAGAGTCCTTCTCTTATTTAAGGGTGGTTTTTACAGATACAGGGTCTTGGGCCAACCACTTCAAACAAAGTTCTGTAAAGGCAACAGTAAACTCTCAAATGCTAACTAAATTATTTAGTTATAACCACCCAAGTACTGCTCCCCATTTTAAAGGTCCATAAGGCAAAAATTGTACCAATGTTAACGTATGGTGCAGACTTGTGAGGCCTATCAAAGGCCTCCCTACATGAACAAAATCAAGCACGCTTTTTAAGAACTATTTTAGGGACCAACAGGAATATACCTGCAGCAGCAGTTAAGAGCAGAAACAGACACCCACTCTATCTATAGTCTGACAGTAATCAAAGTTTTTAATTACTGGTGGAGGATCCTCTCAATGGAACCTGACAGGCTACCAAAAATGTGCCTTGAAGAACAGATGGGCACACTTCAGCCCACCACATGGATCCATCAACTTCTCCAAATCATCTCACATCTCGGCGTCTCAACACAATATCTATCCTCAGCCGGACGTCAGGCCGAGGCAATATTTAAACGAAGAGTTCTGAATGTTAATGTCCAAGCCGATATTGAGTCACTTGCAAACATCAGGTCGTTGAAATGGCTGGCCAAAAACAAAACGTCCTTCCAAACAGAAAAATACTTGACAATGGGTCTGACTCAATACCATTGGATAGCTCTTACCAGAGCAAGATTTGAGCAATTAGATCGTCAAGTACGGACGATTCCATCAAGTGCCATATTCTGAGACATGTGTTTGTGAAGCATCAGAAATAGAAGACATTGCACATGTCCTGTTTGACTGTCAACTATACGCCTCAGCAAGGGCTTAGTACTTGCAGACACTACTTGACAGAACTATATATTGGGACTCCAACAAAAGATTATCTTATTTCCTTCAGGGCACAAATATATATGTAGTCACTAGAACTGTTAAGTTTATAGTCAAGGCTGTCCTACAGAGAACACGTTTTATAGAGCACATTGGGGTTGCATGCAAAGGTGAATAATTCACCTAAACACATACTGTCTTCGAGTTTAATATTCATTTTATTATACATCTCTGCACTGTATTTTATCTTATACTATTTTATCTTTCTTTTTATCCCTACTTTATCTTACCTTACTATATTTTATCTATCTTATCTCACCGTAGCCTATTTATCTTATTTTATTGTATCTTACTTTATTTTGTTTTATCGTATCTTACTGTGGCTGATGCCTATGCTTTGATGTGGTCAATTGACCAAAAAAGTATACTACTACTACTACCTCAAAATGCTTAGGAAAATGACCCCTCATCTCATGTCATATTCTTTATGTCTCTGAACTCACATCTCAGTTGTGTCTTCTCTTATTCCAGCATATATGGGTGAAACAAAAGTTAAGTGCTAATAATTAAGCCAGAAGAAAAAGTCAGCCACCAATAACATGTAGCAGGATAGATATTTGCTAATAATTTACAAAACAGAAACATACATTATAGGTAGAATTCACAACATAGAGACAAGCTCTCTCAAAGTCATATTCTTCTGCCAATAAGTGATTATGTCTCATCTGCAGAAATGACCATCGGGTTCTGGTAAACTACTTTAGTCTCCCACTGAAAAAAGCTGCCATGGAAAGAACTAGTAGCCTTGTGAGTCAAGGGGACCAAAGCTGTTGCCATAGACTGCAATGAGTAAGCCTGTTTCACAGCTCTGTGTCCTTCAGTTTCTGCGTCCACCCATGGAACTGTCCTTGTTCTCCTCTACTGGCTGCTTCGGGTCGAATAGTGCAGCTTGGCTTCTTGCAAGAAGTTTTGAAAGGCAGGTTCTTCACGGCTTTCCTCTGTCACTATAGCAAGAAACAGAAGAGATGTGTTAACAAAGTGATGTCCCTAATGCCTTAGGACTCAAAATGCCCTTTCTAATAGCAACCAGCATCACCAGAAAGGAAGGTAGCAGCCTCACCCCTTTGCTGGACTGTAAAATGAATATAAAACAGAGCTTTTTAGGAACTCCATGTAAAGCAACTGATGGGAAAATGCCACCACCCTCCTGCCTGGCTTGTCTCTTGCAATTTTTAATTCCTCCTGTTCCTTCAGAGTCTTAATTACCTTTATGATCAATGTCATCAGTATCACTGTCTTGGGCCTCTTCCTCCTCCTCTTCTGGTTCCAAAGTTCCTCGTGTCAGAATCAGTTCTGATGGGCCTAATGAAGATTCTGCGATTGAACCTTTGGACCAGAATCAAACAGAAACACAGTTTTTCAGCTTCTTCCCGTGCAGTAGGATGGACACCTTCCCAGGAGTTCCATGCCAGGTCTCAAAAACTACAAGGTCAGGAGAGTTTGTGTATACTGTACGTGATAGCTAGATGAGGGCTCTGGGCTGCTTTAGAAATTCAGAGAGGCAGCAGCAGCAGCAGCAGCTTAGTCCTATAGCTATAGCATAATGCCTTGCCAGATGAAGTGCCATATGCCTTATGTAAATGCCTTAAGTAAGCCAATGTATACAAATTCCACCAGCAGCTCTTCCTTTTGTGAGACTAGGCTGAAGATGCCATAACTAAAGATGACGCAGGCACATGAGCAGAGAGGACAAAAAGCCAGGAATCTTGTCTTAAAAATCCTTTCGGGGAGGTAGATAAAAAGGAAACAAGTCCATAAGGAAACAAAGGGAAAAAAATGTCAGCTGAACCAGAGAAAGGAACTTGGGCACATGCCCAATCCCATCAACAGCTACCAGACATATAAATTAACAAGGCAAGAGTAGCTGCCAGTCCTGTGAATCAACAAAGCAAGAACTTCTGGGGATAAAAAGGGGTCCTGAAGCTCGCCCACTCCTAGAGTTGTCTTTGGATCCAGACTTGGAGGCTTCCGTCACTCTAATTAGTGCCTGGCAGCCTAGTTGAGAAGGAGATGGGTAAGTGTGGATGAGTGTGTGTGTGTGAGAGAGAGAGAGAAAGAGCAAATGTACATTGTAACCAGTAAAGTTTTGCTGTTACTTTAAATTCACTGGGTCTCCATGTATCCCAAAGAACCTGATGTGCCTAAGTGTTTGGTTGAAAGTGATTTGTGTGAGTCCCTATTTACAGTATTTCCCGGCCATTGACCAGAGCTGTGTCTGTCTGCTCTAGCCACACCTATCTGGAAAACCCAGGTAGAAAGCAAGGGGGGCTTACAGGATCCGCATGCCTCACCAGGCTGTGAGTGGGTGAGTGACCATAAGCCGAACCTGGGAGTGCCTGTAACACTTTCCCTCTCCTGAGTATTCCCTGTGAAGACCTATTTCGCTCATCAGCTGTACCCTCAAATATTTAGTGCAGAGCTGATCAAATGATGCAGGCTGTGAACCTGAACATACTTCTAAAGCTCCCAAATGCTGCCTGCTGGCTTGGAGGACCTGAAGCCTAGAGGCAGCCTGTCAAAAAAGTAGTTGTATTAGGACTTTCAATGACTTGGTTCTCATGTACCTGACGCTGCTGGGCTGTTCTCCATAGCAACAGGCCCCATATCGTTCTGCAAACGTTTCAGCTGTTCCTCCTGCTGCTGCCTCTGAACTCTTTCCTGTAAACAGAGAGAGTATATTCCAATAACAGATATTTTTTCAATGCATTTGTATCTCACTTTGCTTTCACACTGGAACTTAAGATGACATAGATGTAGTTTCTAGATTACCCCCAACCTTCTTAATTTCAGTAAGATCATCCTTTCATGGCCCTACAGAGGATGCCCTAAGCCCCACTTGTATCCCATCCCCATTTCATAAGAGGCAAAAAATGAACAGAAATCCAACCCTGCCAGGTCCTTAAGAACTGAGATGTATGGAAGGAAGATGTATGGAAAGCTTAGGGAGCTGTCAGTGAGGTATGGCGAGAAACTCAGACACAGACAGAGACTTACCTTACACATTGCATTAAGTATGTTTCTTTGATTTTGGCTTACAGGATTGTTTAAACTTAGCTAACTAGGTTTATTTAATAAACCTACATTAAATAAATTATGGTTTGATACTGTATGTGTGGACCCAGTCATCATTGTTTATTCAGTACGTCATGATTAAGCAAATAACTGCTAACCACTATCTTTTTACGATTCCTAGGAAAGAGACCTGTGTTCTTCCATAATTGTGTATTAACCCTCATCACTGCTTTGAGCTCATCTAACCGTGGAAAAAGAAAGGCTCCTGTGACTATATAGACAGGGATTTGGATTTGATCACCGTAGCCCTAGGATTTCCTGCTTGATTTCCTTTTTTCCCACTTCTTTTATCATCTGATAGGCGAATTAGTATTTCCATCCTAAGAAATACCTTTCGGACCTCCAGCAACAACATAGCAACAAGTATTCAGACACAACTGGGGGTGGGAGGGCTTGTATCAATACAGCCCAGAGCAACAAGGTATATGCATATACTTACCAATTTCTTCCTTAGTCGCTCGTATTCTGGTCGATATTCTCTGAAAGAAAAAAAAATGGGCTTCATGTATTTACTCCTGAGCACTACTGACTTATACCCTAGCAGACAATAATGAGATACGGTGCTTCTTACATAGGCAGCAGCGCTGAACAGATATCACCGCTATAAGCAATCCGTACATATACCCAGAGTTTTATCTACTGCTATAGAGAGGAAATTTTCCCTGTAAGCCTCATATCTGCACCAAGAATGGATTATTTGGTGGCGCCCCAGGAAAGGCCATAGACTCTGCCCACCCTACAATGCATCAAAAGATGTGATACGGAACTGCTTAACTGAGGCCTCTGAGTTAATATAAACAGCAAACAATTGATTTCTGCAAGGTTGTTGTGCTATCTTGTATATCCATAGGGCACAAGTATGGAAGCATCATTTGCCTAGAGTCTCAGTCTCCGTCTCTGTCTCTGGTGCCTTTCAGTCAGTGATGACTCCTGGCGACTGCCTGGACTAGTCCCTGCAGTTTTCTTGGCAAGGTTTTCGGAAGTGGTTTGCCATTGCTTCCTTCCTAGGGCTGAGAGTGAGTGACTGGCCCAAGGTCACCCAGCTGGCTTCATGCCTAGGGGGACTCGAACTCACGGTCTCTCAATTTCTAGCCTGATGCCTTAACCACTACACCAAACTGGCTCTCTCTACAGTCTCTCGGAAACCTCAAATTCAGTCTCTCCCAAAACTCAGATATCCCTCAAGGTAATGCACAGCAGGCCAGGTTGCTCCTGCTAGTTTCCTTCATTCCTGAAGGCTCACCTTTCATATTCATCAACAGCTTTGGACACATGTTCAAAAAATTCATCCAGCCCTGTTCCTTGCACAGCAGAAACACCCACCACCTGCAAGAGAAAGCTGTTGACAAACTGGGCAGCTTTAGAAATGTGGATTTAAATAAATGAATAAAAGCTCTGTCTTGCTTGAGGCTTAACTTCAGCCTATTTCTTCCCATTCAGCACCAACAGCTGCACTATTCAAAAACATTTTTAACAAACCCACCTGCATACAGAACATACTGCATCCTTTTGCAGTACAAGGGAAAGCACCCACCTGGAGTGAGTTGTAGAACTCATCTAAAACAAGACTCATGGAGCGAGTTAAATTACTGGCATAGGTGGTTTCTTGACTGAGGGCATCTTGAAAAGCTTCAAAGTCCTGCATCCATTCAAGTGCAAAGCTATGGTCAATGATGTCTGTCTGAGTTGAAAAAGAAAAGAAGGTAGGATGGATAAGTGCACATTATGGCAAGGCATGGAAACAGCTTCTGCCAAAGAAGCCTTGCCGGAATCTTAGCCGGTACACCATGTTACCTACTGGCCCCGGAACAAGGACCAATGGCCTCACCATAACTGCTGGCTCTCTAGAAGTGGCAGGGAAAGCAGACAGATTGCTCTTCTTCTCATTTACACAGAAAAGCCGGGGGGGGAAATTAAAGACTACAGTATCATCAGAACCTAACAGGCCGTATATGAAGTATTGTGATCAATTCAAAGCTCCATATTTTAAGGATACAAACAAACTGGAGCATGTTCCAAGGAGCATAAAGAAGATACTGGGAGGTCTGAAAATTAACTTTTGTAAGTAATGGTAAAAAGATACGGTTATTCAGCACAATCTAGAGAAGCAAAATAGCGCTCTCAAACCATCGGAAGGACTGACACTTGGAAAACTTATTCTCTGTGCTCAAAGGACAGCATTTAAGATTAATGGTTGAGAATCTCAAGGCAGCAGATTTCAGTGAAATATTAAGAGAGTGACTCAGTCATCCAGCAAGCTTTCAGGGCTCTAGTTCAGGGCTTTCCAAAGTTTTCCCACGGCGACACACCAACCGCCGTTGGTGTGTCACCGCGGGAAAACCCGGAAGTGCCGCCGTTGCGGCAGCGCGCAAAAACCCAGAAGCGCTGCTGCCGCTTCCGGGTTTTTGCGCGCCGCCGTTGGTGTGTCGCCGCGGGAAAACCCGGAAGCGCTGATGATGATCAGCGCTTCCGGGTTGTGTGGCGACACACCAGACTGTGTGTGGCGACACACTTTTGTGTCGCGACACAGAGTTTGGAAAGCTCTGCTCTAGTTATATTTGAACCTTTGAGCTTCACCATTTGAGCATCATTCTCAACACCTTTTTCAGATCTTCATTATTCCTTATGAGATGGATTGGCTGAATACAGCATTTCAAATGTGGTTACAGCACACAGTTATCTAACAACATTATTTTCTTTTCCTGCTCAAATGTTCCCCAAGCCTTTTGGAATCTGGCCTTTTCACAGTACTTATACATTGTTGACATTTCATAAAGATATCTAAAATAATCCCAAGGTCACTGTTCTGATTACTCAATATCCAATGAGATTCCAATGGTGTAATCCATTAAGATTATTTTGCCCCACTCTATCTCATTTTGTATTTACTGACACTGAACTGTGCTTTCCATTTAATAACCATTTTAACTCTTTTTTTCTCTTCACAAGCATTTTCTTTTTCTTGGGAGATAATGGAAAACATCAGTTCCAAACAGATAAATCAGAGTAATAACAACAACAACAAAAATAGATCATACCCCAAATCTAAGGTGGATGGCACACCTTTGCCACTCTACCTGGGCACAGAGATTTTGCTTCTATCTGTGCTCCTGCCCTCTGAAGATGCTGGCCACAGATGCTGGCGAAACGTTAGGAACCACAACTTCCAGAACACGGCCACACAGCCCGGAAGACCCACAACAGCCATTGAACTCCGGCCGTGAAAGCCTTCGACAATACGTGGATGGCACAATTTAACCGTACCATTCTCTGTTGTTTCTTTTAACAGAAAAGTCACAGCACATGGCAGCACCTTAACTGAACTTGCCTGGTCTCAAAAAAGCTAAATAGGACTAGATCTGGTTAATATTTGGATGGGAGACAACCAGGAAATCCCACAGCTGCAATTAGACTGGGAAGTGATTTTTTTCCTAAATGCTGGATCAAGGCAATAGCACATCACTTCTATTGTGTTGCCAAAACTACATAAGACATCTCCACATAATCATCAGGAGTTGAATTTGAATAGATAGCCTCCACTTTAAAAAAAAAGAGGAACAAGAAAGTGGGGCAGAAAGATAGTGTTGGTTTAATACCAAGAGTTGGTCTCATTGATATCTAGCGTTAAATGTGGACTCTGGAGCATCCCACTCACCTTGTTCATGACCACAATAAACGGGAGCTTTGTTTTGTACAGGATGCTGAAAAGAAGAGTGGATGGTCAGAGATAAAAAGATGGCTCAGGCATGCAACTGTTTCTTGTTTTAATATAATTTTTATTGAAAGAGAATTTTACACAAGATTAAAAACTACAGAAACTTAGAAATGTAGAAAAAAGATATGAAAGAATAAAAGAAAAAGTGATAGACAGCAAAAGACAAAGAAAAAAAAGATATCTAAAGAAGTGATTTCCAATCTTCTTTGCAGACACAATAATTACCATCTCCACCCTCCCAAATTATATATCATGGTTCCCTTCTTCCCATAAACAACGCTTTTTAATCAGTGAATCCCAAAATCACCATTTTTGTCCATTTTCAGCAAGTCCATAAAGGGTTTCCAGTCTTTTATAAAAGTAATTGTTGTTCCCTCCTTAATCAAACAAAGGCATGCAATTGTTAACATTCCAAAATTCTGCCTTTTAGTCCTTGAGGCCAGGGATTTGGTTTTCACTTCTTGACATACTTATGGCAACTGGTATATACCCGGAAGGTAGATGATACAGCAACTTTGATGAACTTCAGAAGCTCTGACCTTGGTAAAGCCTAGTCAAAGACTACCTGTGATTGCCATGAATACTGCTTTTGGTTTCATACAGGAAAAAGTTAAATTATGTATGACACAAATTAAAAAATGGAAGATGAACTAACAATGGAAGATGCAAACCAGAACATGGGGATTTGCCCAATACATAATTTTTTTTTAATCCATTCAATCATGTCCGATTCTCGGAGATTGCCTGGACAAGTTCCTGCAGTTTTCTTGGCAAGGTTTTTCAGAAGTGGTTTGCCATTGCCTCCTTCCTAGGGCTGAGAGAAAGTGACTGGCCCAAGGTTACCTAGCTGGCTTTGTGCCTAAGGCGGGACTAGAACTCATGGTCTCTCAGTTTCTAGCCTGGTACCTTAACCACTACACCAAACTGGCTCTCAATACATAATGGCTTTCACTGAATAATCAGCCAAGCATCACTTTAGCAGAACTACTGACAAATAATTTAAAGATAACAAATTGGGCTGAAATACTTCTCCACATTCTATCCTTTCTAAGTACAACTTTACGTGCTTATTTTAACTTGGCTCCATGTTGTGTAGGGCTCTACCAATTACCTTAAAGATTGCTTCTTCCCATACAACCCAACCTACACCTTTGTCTGGCAGGTTCTTCTCCAAGTTCTCCTGACCGCTGAGACTAAGCAGGCGCAGGCCAAAGAATAGGACTTTTTTTTGGTGACAGCACACTCTATGTGGGACCTCCTCTTTTAAGTTAGCTATCCTGGCATGGATGCTTGGCTTTTTCCAGTGTTCTAATTTTCACTGGCTTTTAAAGTTAATGTGCTTGGCTTTTCTAAAACATCTGTTTTAAGGTGACCTGACATTTTTGTTTAGGAAACCAGATATAAACCAATTAAACACACAGAACATTTGTGCTGAGAATGCAGCTGGTGCATGTAAATAAAAAGAACTGGGGGAACAATAACTGAATTAGGATAGAAAAGCAGACTTCTATCCCACAGAGAAGGAGAGGAATTGTAGGAAAAGTGGGTGCCTCCTACCTGCAGGCATACAGCATGTTAGACATGAAGGTGACAGGATTAGTGCTGCGAGATGTGTCCATCACATAAACCACCACTGATGGGAAAGAGGAAGCCTAAACAAGCACATCACAGGATTGTTGTTAACAAAGCAAAGCACGTTTTCACCATCCCTAATTGCCTCCCGACATAAGATGAATAGAAGTCACTAACCAGGGCTTCTGTGATGATAGTGCCTGAGGCAGACCAAGTGAACACTTCAATCTGCCCAGGTGTATCTATTAAGACATACCTACAAGAGAAAGGATTGGCTCTCACACATTCAGAATATATAGAACACATTTTATTCAGATGGCACCCACGGGAGCTGGACAGCAGTGTGTACCTGCTCCATTGCTATCTCAGAAATTCAAGTAAGAGCCACTACCTGCAGAGACAAGAGCTGAGTCAGGTTTAATGATTTATCTTCAAAACAAAGGATGATTTTGTGAGCCATTTCCTTATCAATCCAAAGTAAATGGCCACTTTAGTCCAAGACCACTGCTTCAGGAGAGACAAGGCACAATTGGTTGCTCAAGGAAGATCTCTCAAATATTTCATACGCCACTCCAGCCCTATTTAAATGGATTTTGGATTCACTTAGGAACTGAGAGGACTCTGAGCGCTGATTTCAGAATATTCTAAGTCACAGAAAGAAAACACCAAACATTTACACAGGTTTACACCTGTGAGGGGGGGGAAAAGGTGTGTGTGTGTGTGGGGGGGCTACTCTCAGTATTTTGTGACTGATCATACACTAACTGCCAATTTATGGAGGCAGTAACCAGCACGTTTTTTCATGACTTCAAATGTATCCATAGCTTCCAGAAAGGTTGGAGATCCCAACCATTTGTTAAACCATCTTACTGTAATTGGTGGCTGGACTGCTTCTGCTTCCAGAGAGGACTTGCCACATGCTTTGCCAGTATTTGAAACTCATTTTACAGTAATGCTGGACACACCGTGCCCTGGTTTTAGAACCCTGGGTCCCTTTGATATACTCATCCAGTAGGCTTTTGGGATGCTGGGTATTTGAGTACATATTTTAAATTCTAATTTTAGACCTACGATTCTAATTTGAGTAATATTACCTGATTATTTCCTCTGAGTTATTGTTTTTTTTCATTTGTGAGCTGCACAAGTTAAAAACTAAGATAATGTAAGGCCTGTAAAGAAAAAAGGTAACTTATCCTATGTAAGGCAGATCTGCCTAAGATAAGGAATGCATGTATGTCCCCTCTTAAAAAGGGGCCTCCCAGCAGCCACCCCCTCCCTCCCAACAGGATGCATCAGATTTCTCACTGACTCACTGGGATGCAGTCTGTCGTCTTTCAATAAACTTCATCACCTGATAAAAAATAAAGAGAAAATACAGTTTGTAGATAGAAACAAAACTGGAGTTTGCAGAAGAGCTACTAAAATAAGGGGTCCTTGGTATGAGAATTAGTGACATACTTCAGTTTTGCAACTGTATTGGCAGTTAACTGCTCCAAGCTTTATCCCAGATACTGAAATTTTCAGGACAGAATATTCAGCAGCTTACCAATATGGTGCACTGTTCACAGCAAAATCAGTAAAGCAAACACATACCTGGTCAAATCTTGTAGCAAAAAGGTTGAGGGACGTCACGATGCCACCATTTGGGCCCAGTGAATACCTGGAGCTAGGTCAGGAAAGGTTGAAGAAATCCAAATCACTGGGGTCAGCATATTCCCCAGTGCAAACCCACAAGAGAAGAATAGGAAGCTATACTTCAATAACAAGCTGAAGAACATCATGGCTCTTTCTCATTCAGAACGGCACTGGAGTTCTATCCATCCAACTGAAGTATTTGCTTCCAAGACTCACTAGACTGACTAATTTGGGCAAGGCCTCCTAAAGAAAGCTGTAGTTACAATTACCCTGTCACATACAGTCTACAGTATAGATGTTGTCAGTACTGAGTTCAAAAGAGAAATTCAGGATTTTCACAAACTGCTTAAAAGTGTAACCAATCCAAGGGCTGGCATAATTTCTCTATGTCATAGCTTTCCAAAGTGTGTCGTGACACACTACTGTGTCGCCTGCGGTGTCCTGGTGTGTCGCACGCAAACCCGGAAGCGCTGATGGGGGGAACAGTAAGGAGCGGCAGTGGTGGTGCTGATTGGCGTGGCCGCTCCTTACGGTTCCCCCCACCACTTCCGGGTTTGCGTGCAACACACCAGGACACCGCAGGCCGCACCGCCGCCACCGTTGGAGTGTGTCACCAACATTAAAAGTTTGGAAAGCTCTGCTCTATGTGAAACCATTTTCTGGCTTTGCGTGTATGTGTTCACCCATGTTAACCTGACCTCATATTTTATAATTTCCATCCCAGTGGTTGTATGAATGCTTATATCTTGAAATGACCTATGATCCATGAAAGCTTAGGCCAGTGCTTTCCAAAGTGCCGCCATTGGCGACACACCAACGGAGGCAGCGGCAGCGTGCGTGGCGGCGGCGTGGGGGGGTGCGTGGCGGCCTCCGCTAAAACGCAGAAGCGCTGATGGCGCGCCGCCGCCTTGCACGCCGCCGCACCGCTGCCATGCACGCCCCCGCCGCTTCCGGGTTGTGTTGCAGCACACCAAACTGTGTGTTGCGACACACTAATGTCACGACACACAGTTTGGAAAGCTATGGCTTAGGCAATAATCAATGTTATAAGATGCCACAAGGCTCTTTATAGCCTTCTCTGTTTTTTTTTTAAAACCTGTAATATAGAAGAATGGCAGAAATTTCCATTGTGAATGGCTTTTTGAAATTAAAAGATTTTTTTTTAATTTCTGCATAAGACATTGAAAAAATTAAATGTTTTCATTCAATAGAAAGATGTTGAAGGAAAAAAAAGTCCTTTAATGGACAAGCATTAATGGACAATCAGTGAAACGGATATCCTAAGAGCCAATCAACAGCTGAATTTAAAATGTATCACCAATCAGCTGAGAAGAAATTTGGAAGGAGCATTGAATTTAAGGAAGCAGTAAAAATTGACCACCAGAAGGCAGAGATGTTAGAGATTTAACACATACAAAGTTGGTTAACAACTTGCTACAAATAAAAGGCTTTATGTTTCAACTTGAAAAATCTATCTCAGCTGCTAATGTTTGGCAGTTAACTGGTCATAAGGGTTACTTATAAGTAAAGCCTCCTCCACAGTAGACTAAATTAACATTAATTAGTTAACAAATTAACCAATCTGTCCTTCTGGATGGGGAAGAACTGGCATCCCCTCAACCCTGGCAAGGTCAAGTGGCTGTGGGTTTTGAGGTTTCCCAGATCAGAAGGCTTTCCATCCCTAACTGTTCCAAATTTTACATTTGCATTTCCATTCCTAACTACTCCTAACTCCCCACCCTACCACATCAGAGTCAGACATGATTGGAACAGCATATACATCCAGCAAAATATGCACATATAAATAAGAAATGATAAGGCTACACCTTCAAGAAATAGCTAAATAATGCAAGGATACTGCTTCATTACTTCTTTATATTTCACCGTGTCCCGAATATCTTTAAAAACAAAAAAAGGAAAAGAGGGGGGAAGGAAGTTACCAGTATTTTTATCTAGTCAGGTAAAGCAAACTTGATTATCATGATGCCTATCGCAGGCAGCACACAACAGCCTGATTCAAAACAAATTTAGAGGGAACACATCTTACTTGTTCAAACAGAAAATAATTTACCTTTAAATGTAACATCCCCTCAAATTTTCCTACTTTCTCACCATCTTAAGTGCAGCTCTAATATTTCCCTCATACTCTCTGGGTGATTTCACATCAGATAATCATGGAAACCATAATGCAGACAAACAAATTTCCAATCCATCCTAAGGAACTGCCAGCAAAGGTTTAGAATATTGGACTATATACTAATGTATGCAAGTTGAGTCACCCATTCCTGTTAATGTGATCCAGTTCAATTTAATCAATTCCCTAAAACAAAACAAAATCCACCATTTATTCCTTCATTATGTACAGAACAAGCCAGCAAAGACTGAGCCACTCCAGTTACGGTCTGCAATCACAAGGAGAGCTACTCACTTTCTCACATCTTCCAGCAACTCCATTCAGTTGGCAGTGGTGGAGGTACATGGAGTAACAGCATCCCCTGTGTTGGGTACTCTGTGCTGGGCCAATGGCACCTACAACTGGGGGAAGGTGAGGCAACCATGCCCACGTGGGTGGTCATGGCCAAATGTGTGGCAGCTCACGCACGCTGTGCAGTTGCTTGGATGTCTGCAGTCCCTAATCCTACCCTGAGCCAAAGGTTTACCTATTTGTGCTTTATAGCAAAACTAACTAATAAATCTTCTCATATTTTTCTGAAGAAAAGAATTCTGGCAAAGCACATGGACAGCCACCCTGTGTACTCACCGATATTGGCCTGAAAAGGCAGCTCATAAACTGCGGGATCCAGATTAATGACATACGGAGGAGAATTCTTACTATGCAGGTAGGCAATAAGTCTCTATGGAAAACAAACCGTACGTCAGGCCAAAGGAAGCGGGCAGGGGAACCGAGCAGACCTCTTACAGCCTCCCTCCCTCCGGCCGGCCGATCCCCGGCCGCTCCGCCCGCACCTGCACCAGCGCCGTCTTGCCAGAGCCAGCCATTCCCAGCACCAGGACGCATACAGGGGCTCCGGCTGCTGAACTCGCTGCCCCAGCGGCCGCTGCCATTTTGCCGCCGTTTCATCCGCTTTCTTTGACTTCCGGAGCAAAGGTCGCGTTCTCCTGATCAAAAAAGCGAAAGGAAACCAAGATTTTGACCATAGAGATAAGAAAAAAAAAGCAGAAGATGGAAAATGAACAACCCCATAACATAACCTCCATTGGTGGGGCTGGAGAAGTCATGGGAACTATTCGAGTAGTCTTCCCCAGCACCCTCCACTGAAGACCTTCTCCTCTCGCAAAATTAGGCTGTCAAACAAGACCATTTTAATATTCAACTACCCTATACCGTCGCTTAGAGAACATTTTCAAAGATACCACCCTGGCATCGGCATCAGTACCGGCTTGAGTCTTACATCGCCTCATTGTTCTCTGAGACGAGATACAGCCGCTCTGAGGTTTCTCTCTCTACAGTATTCCTATTGAACTTTGAACCACATGGCTTTTCAAGATAGAGTTGTGATAGTTTAGAGTGGCGCTAGTCTGCAATTATAATGTACCATCGTTACGGGCGGCTTCTAATTCTAAGATTTCTAATTCTAATTCTAATCTAATTCTAAGAGAAGGTTGCGGCGGAAATGATGTTGTTAGCAGGTAGCGAGAATAAGGGCCAGAGCGGCGTCTTCGTAGTGAAGTTTGTATCACCTAGGCAACCAGGAAAGGGAAGCAATAGCCGCTCCTCTTTCCGCTTCCTCTGAAGCTCGGAGGAGAGAACTGGTCGGTTTGGTGCTGTTTAAAGGATCCCCTTCCTCATCCCTTTTTTCGCGGCTCTCTAGATAAACCCATTCCCTTGTTCTCGGGATCCCGCGCCAGACCGCTGCGCAGGAAGACAGCCTGGCGCAAAGGTGAGTCATGCGTACAGCTCCTGGGAAGGAGGTCGTGGCTCTGCCGCTCCCGAGGGTCCCGTTATAAAGGAAGGCTCGTGGCCCTTGCCCAGATAGGAGCGAAGATTGCCTGCTTTAGTCGGCAACTCACCCGTTCTACCCTGGAACCATCGGTTCTCGCATGTTTTTCCTCTTCTCCTGTTAAGGCCGACTCACTGAATGCATTTGCACGTTTCATCTATTCACCAGGCATGATGCAGCTTCAGGGTCTTGTTTATTCGTTCAGTCGCTTCCGACTCTTCGTGACTTCATGGACCAGCCCACGCCAGAGCTTCCTGTCGGCCGTCGCCATCCCCAGCTCCCCCATGGTCGAGTCCGTCACCTCCAGAATATCACTCATCCATCTTGCCCTTGGTTGGCCCCTCTTCCTTTTGCCTTCCACTTTCCCTAGCATCAGCATCTTCTCCAGGGTATCCTGTCTTCTCATTATGGGCCAAAGTACTTCAGTTTTGCCTTTCATATCATTCCCTCAAGTGAGCAGTCTGGCTTTATTTCCTGGAGTATGGACTGGTTTGATCTTCATGCAGTCCAAGGCACTCTCAGAATTTTCCTCCAGCACCACAGTTCAAAAGCATCTATCTTCCTTCGCTCAGCCTTCCTTATGGTCCAGCTCTCGCAGCCATAGGGGAATACCATTGCTTTAACGATTAAGATCTTTGTTGTCAGTGTGATGTCTCTGCTCTTAACTATTTTATCAAGATTTGTCATTGCTCTCCTCCCAAGAAGTGGACGTCTTCTGATTTCCTGGCTGCAGTCAGCATCTGCAGTAATCTTTGCGCCTAGAAATACAAAGTCTGTCACTGCCTCCACGTTTTCTCCCTCTATTTGCCAGTTATCAATCAAGCTGGTTGCCATCATCTTGGTTTTTTTGAGGTTTAACTGCAACCCAGCCTTTGCACTTTCTTCTTTCACCTTCGTCATAAGGCTCCTCAGCTCCTCCTCGCTTTCAGCCATCAAAGTGGTATCATCTGCATATCTGAGATTGTTAATGTTTCTTCCAGCAATTTTAACTCCAGTCTTGGATTTCTCAAGCCCAGCATGTCGCATGATGTGTTCTGCGTACAGGTTGAATAGGTAGGGTGAGAGTATACAACGCTGCCGTACTCCTTTCCCAATCTTAAACCAGTCTATTGTTCCGTGATCTGTTCTTACTGTCGCTACTTGGTCGTTATACAGATTCCTCAGGAGGCAGACAAGATGACTTGGTATCCCCATACCAAAACTCTGATTCCGTACCCTTCCAAAATTGCTAGTAAAACACATTCAGTTAAAGAAAGTTTGTAAAACAATAACATTTAAAATCTACATGTAACTGGTCTATTTATGTGTATTGAGTAAGACATAGCTTTCCAAAGTGTGTGTCGCGACACACTACTGTGTCGCCTGCGGTGTCCTAGTGTGTTGCGTGCAAACCCGGAAGCACTGATGGGGAGGACTGGAAGGAGCGGCACCCCCGCCAATCAGCGCTGCTGCCGCCGCTGTGGCAGCAGCAATGGCGCTGATTGGCGGGGGTGCTGCTCCTTCTGGTTCCCCCCATCAGCACTTCCGGGTTTGCGCGCGACACACCAGGACATTGCAGGCCACGCCGCCGTTGGTGTGTGTCACCAACATGAAAAGTTTGGAAAGCTCTGGAGTAAGGGATTGGACTCAGTGGTTGAATGACCTCTCTCAGTTCAAGGATTATGTATCAGTTCTGAAGGAGCTGCATCTATTTACCTTCAACTCCAAGAATTCCACAATTATTTCATAGAGGGGGGTCTCTGGAAAGGTTTTTGGGGGTCACCAAGGAACTCAGTAAAGGGCTGAAGAACTCAAATTCTCCACTTCTTGTAATTTCTGTTTATATGCTGCTTCCAAATATAAGCATATTTATTATTTATCACCCAAAGTTGTTTTGACACTTTGGCTGCATTCACACTACTTGCTTAACTTGGTCATTGAATTAAACTGTTTTCTGGGCTTGCATGATAAATTGAACCACAAGTTAACCACATGGGCTTAGTTTGCTCACCTGCTAAAACATAAAAAAGCAGACCAATATTAAAAGTTCCGGTTTGCTTCCGGGTACAATTCAAGGTGTTGGTTATCACCTTTAAAGCCCTACATGGCATGGGACCAGAATACCTGAGGGACCGTCTTATCCCCATGTTATCGACCCGCCCCACCCGGTCATCCAGAGAGGCCCTGCTACGTACCCCATCAATTAGAGAATGTCATCTGATGGGGTCTAGGAGGCGGGCCTTCTCTGTGACAGCGCCCACGCTATGGAACAGCTTGCCCCCAGAGTTGAGACAGATCTCCTCCCGACCTTTAGGAAAGAGCCGAAGACCTGGTTCTGCCGCCTGGCATGGGAGGGAGGGATAGTTCCTCATGGAGATGGCTAATCCCTTGATTTTAATGTCCTTCTTTTAATGAATATCTTATCCATCTGGATTTATAATTATTTTTATACTGTTTGTAATTTTATCTATATATTTTAACTATTGTTATCCTGTAAACCGCCCAGAGTCCCTATTCAGGAGATGGGCAGGGATAAATTTAAATAATAAATAAATAAATAAAAAGTAATGAAGCTTAGCATGTGCAAATGCATCTGCTAGACTTATAAGTGGCTTGATTAGCTACTGTATGAATAGTGATGCTTTCTCCTCTCCTCAGAGCCGGCAAGCGTAGGGCCAGTCCTTGGACATAATGGAGCCATTCACAGGTCAGGCTACTGGCTTGAAATGAAAGGGATGAAGCCTTCTGTCAAGGCTCTTATGGAAGAGGAGAAGAAAGGTATGGGTGAGTTTTGAAGACAAACACAACTTAATAGTGTGTGCATAATGGATCTTATGGAATTTATGTTATACATGGGTGTTATGATTTTATTGGGTATATTGTAAATCATTGGGAATGTTTGGAGGAGTCTGGCAGTAAATTAGAACCATGAGTGAATGAATAAAACTCAAATATATTTCTGGGTTCGGTGTCTCTCTCCTTAGAATTAGAAAGAAATTTCTCCATTTGGAATATATCATAATACATTTTCCTGGTCTCTCTTGATTAGAATTTGAGAGAATTGTAAGTTTCTAATGATTTGTTAAAATCAGGGTCATGTCGAAGCAGATTGTTCTGGAGATCGCAAGACAAGAAGGAAGGGGCGCTTTCCAGGGTGAGAAGCGCTTTCATAGCACGGAAGACCTTGGGCAGCCATCCAAGAGAATCAGGCCGGGCCCACCTTAGCGTGCTTGGGGTTTCTTCCCAGTGAACTGTTCTGGTGGCTTAGTTTGGTAAGATTCTGTGTAAGGTAGAGAATAAAGATCTAGAGCTTATCTCTGGGGCTCAGCGTTGTTCTTTGCCTAGACACGACACAGATGCTGTATAGCATGCCTTCCTTTCTGAGTGAGTGCAAATTACAGATGTCTATGAAGGTTCTCAGTCATCCAGGTGGAATTGTCTGTAGCTTGAATCATGTCAACTGGATTTCTATTTTCTCAGTGGAAACGTTAAAATAAAATAAATAAAATAAAATAACATCTCAATATAACCATGACTCCAGGTGTAAGGTCACACAGCTACCTAGAAACATATTTAGGATTCCCTTACCAACTTTGCTCAGACTGAAGAAGCTCCTTGGATAAGGAGCGAAATGTTTCCACTGAGAAAATAGAAATCCAGTTGACATGATTCAAGCTACAGACAAATTACAGATGCTTTCACTTTGCTTTTTAATAGAGTAATTTTTAATTTAAAATATATTTAAATTTAATTATACGTCAGAGTTTGATTATAATTGGGGAGCACCAAAATAAAGAAAGAAAGAAAACCAAAGAAAATTCTCTGGGCCTAAAGCTTTTATTTGCAGTGTAATTGCAGTGATGGATACTTTAGCTGCAAAACTAATTGACCCATACTTGAAGTTATGGGCTCAAATAATAAGATTGCTCCTTCCTGACATTTTGCATGGCCACTTTGTAGCTAGTCTTATATTGTGTTAAATTCAATCTTTTTAAGTGGGACTGGGTGAACAACTACAAAATGTAGTTGTTATTTGATTAATGTTTCTATCAGGAGAGTTGGTTTAGTGTAGTGGTTAAGGTTAGGGTAGTTCTCTAAGTTCTAGTCTCACCTTGGGCATGATGCCAGCTAGGTGATTTTGGGCCAGTCACTTTCAGCCCTAGGAAGAAGGAAATGGCAAGACACATCTGAAAATCTTGCCAAGAAAACTGCAGGGACTAGTCCAGGAGTCAACACTGACTTGAAGGCACACACACAAAAATCAATTAGGCTATGGTTGCATATGTCTTGAACCTATATTTGCTTTTTTTTTAATCTGTAACCCTAAAAAAACTCTATTTTGGTATCTCTCCTAAGGTGGAGATTCCCACTCCAAGGCAAAGCATAGGATGGAACAAGGTGATGAAGAAGACTGCAAACAACTTCCAAAAAAGAAGCAAAAGGTTTCTGGTGAGTAGAGCAGTACTTTTTGATTGGTTTCCTTGGATTCACATGTATTCTCAATTTTCTGCTTGGCATAGATTAGGAGACCCCATATATTTGTTTCCTTTGATGGATTCTCAGTTGATCCAGTCTGTAGACTGATACTCTTGCTTTTTCTTTTCTTTATTATTTATTTATTAATCAGATTTCTATCATTGCCCATCTCCCTCCTCCGGAGGGACTCTGGGCGGTTTACAATAAGATTTTGCCATTTGATGGCAAGATTTTGTTTTACAATAATAAAAACAAGAAACATAAAATATACATACAATATATAAAATACCATTATTAAATAATTGTAAAACAAAATTAAAATCCAAGAGGCAAGAATAGTAAAAAGATCTAATTCAATCCAATGTAGGAGAGGGGCTCTCTAAGGTATTAGCCATCCCAAAGGGTGACTATTTCTTCCTTGGCCCCAAGCAAGGTGGCAGAACCAAGTTTTCAGGTTCCTCCGGAAGGTCAGGAGCAAAGGGGCTAATCTCATCTCCGGGGGCAAGATATTCCAGAGGGCGGGAGCTACTGCAGAGAAGGCACGCCTCCTGGACCCCGCCAGATGGAACTCTCTTGCAGATGGGGTCCGTAGCATGCCCTCTCTGCATGATTGGGTGGGACGGGTAGATGTATTGGGGACAAGGCGGTCCCTCAGGTAACCTGGCCCCATGCCATGTAGGGCTTTAAAGGTGATAACCAACACCTTGAATTGGACCCGGAAGCAAACTGGTACCCAATGTAGCTCACGTAACAAAGGTGTTATGTGTGCCGATCTAGGGGCACAAACGATGGCCTGTGCAGCTGCATTCTGGACCAGCTGTAGCTTCCGGATACTCTTCAAGTGTAGCCCCATGTAGAGCGCATTGCAGTAGTCTATATGGGAAATAACAAGGGCATGAGTGACTGTTTGAAGGGCCTCCCGATCCAGGAATGGGTGTAACTGGCGCACAACACGAAGCTGTGCAAAGGCCCTTCTGGCCATGATTGCCACCTGCTCTTTGAGCAGGAGTCGTGAGTCCAGGAGGACCCCCAGATTATCTGGGGCAGTGCAACCCCATCCAGAACCAAATATGATAATGTCCCAGATACAGAAGAGCCATTAATCCACAGCCACTCCGTCTTACCAGGGTTCAGCTGAAGCCTGTTGGACCCCATCCAGGCCCCTACAGCCCCCAGGCAATGAGAAAGGGCAGTCACAGCATCATTAGGGACAGAGATGTATAACTGAGTATCATCAGCATATTGATGATATCTCATCCCATGGTGGCGGATGATCTCGCCCAGTGGTTTCATGTAGATGTTAAACAGGAGTGGGGAAAGAACCGCACCCTGCGGCACCCCACAGAGGAGCGGTCGAGGGTCGGATCTCTCACTCCCTATCACCACCAATTGTGACCGGCCCTGGAGGAAGGAGGTGAAACAGCGCAAAACCACACTGCCCACCCCCAACTCCCTGAGCCGACCCAAAAAAATACCATGGTCGATGGTATCGAAAGCCGCTGAGAGGTCAAGAAGAGCTAGGATGGATGCACTGCCTCCATCCCGCTCCCGCCAGAGATCATCCATAAGTGCGGCCAATGCTGTTTCTGTCCCATATCCGGGCCTGAAACCTGACTGAAAGGGGTCTAGATAATCCGTTTCATCCAGAATCCTCTGGAACTGCAACGCCACCGCTTTCTCAGCCACCTTCCCCATAAAGGGAAGGTGGGAGACTGGGCAAAAGTTTTCCAGTACCATAGGGTCTAGCTATGGTTTCTTGAGGAGGGGGTGCACCAATGCCTCCTTAAAGGCAGTTGGAAACACCCCCTCTCTCAAGGATGCATTGACCATCGCCTGGACCCAGCCACATGTCACCCCCTAGCTGCTTGCACTTTTATCTTTCCCTGATGCTAGTTATAGGATCCTCAATGTTTAGGTGAGTTTCTCCTAGTTGCAAATGAAAAATCTTACAGTTGCTTGCCTTTCTGCCAGGAAAAAGACAGCCAGTGGGAAAGCAACCTCATTTGAAGTCCAAAAAGTGCTCTAGAAAGTCAGACCCATCAACCTATGCAGCAGGTAAGATGCAGAATCCCATATAAAATCCTTGGTAAGGATGAATTTATTTTATTTATTTATATTTCTAACTTATATCAATATCTGAGTAATGCAGAAACAACAACTAAGTGCTAGCACAGTTTAGGTCTTAATGGTATTGGAAAAGGGGTCATATTGCTTTCCATTTCCCAGTAGAATTGGAAAAGGAGACTTGGCATTTACATGTGCAGCCAGAAAAGGATAACTATACTACAAAAGGCTTAGTAATGCTATCTATATAAATACATTACTAGAGGTGCCTACAGAAAACTATGAGAAGAGAGTCCTACCTAGTGCTTTTCAGGCAATGCTATTTTTGCAGATCATTGCAAAACTATTTTGGAAAGAGAGATGCTCTAGAGGCAAATGGATCTTATGCAGGTCTACTCTGATGTTCAGTAGAACTTACTCCCATGCATATCGACTTGCAACCTAAATCTTCCCGAGAGAATAGCCTCACTTATAAGCACCCTGTAACTGACTTAGAGAAAAGACAAGTCCAATAATGCTTGACCAGATTCTTGCTTGATAGTGGTACAGATTGGGAGATGCTGGGTTGTCCGTTGCTGGAAATTATTTGACAAAAACTGGCTGTCTGTCTATTAAGAATGCTATAGTTGGATCCTGCATTCAGCAAGGGTTGATCTAGATCACTTCCGAGATCATTTAAAACTCACTGGCTCTGCTTCCACAGGCAGGACATGAAAGTTGTTCCTCTGCAGTGACTGGAATTTAGAAGTATGCTGCCTCTAATCCAGGAAGTTGCACATTCAAGCATAATGAATACATGCTTCCTTTTGCCTATCTTAAATCTCCCAGTCTACCGCACCATGCATGATTTAGTATTCATATCCCCCTCTTTACTTGCCTCTTTTCTGCACTAAAATGCCCCCAAAATTTTTCTTGTGCTGGAGGTGCTTTAGCCCTGCCATTTTAGCGGTTCTGTTCTGACCTTGTTGCTCTTCAAAAGGAAGGCCCAGTTGGGTTACCTCCAGAGAAGATTAAAATGTTGAATCATCACCATCCTGTGCTCTGGCAGGAAGCTTAGAAGAGCAGTGGTACTTGGAGATTCTGGACAAGGGCCGTGTTACTTGCCCAATCTGCCGAGCTGTAGTGAGGAAGACGGTGGAAGGATTGAAAAAGCATATGGCAAATTGCCACCAGGTGAGGAGATGGAAAACAAAGTCCGTGTGAATCCTGTTAGAGCACCCAAAGAAGGTTCAGCTGTTCCAATATTTGGTCTTCAGTCTGGGTGATCATGCTTCCTTTGTCTTTGGAAGTTCTGGTTAGTGAACAGTGGCTTATATACAATGAAATGGTTGGAATGGGGTAATACATTAGAATTCTAACTTTATGAGCACTTCTGTCATGCCATTCCCTCTTTATTGATCTTTTTTCAAACTAGAAAACCCCAAACACGTAAGCATTTTTTCATACAGAACAGCTCCAAAATTGACCGTTAGAGTTGCTTTTTTCCAGTTCTATAATATTCTTTTTACTGTAACTGCACAGTATAAAAAGTGCAATAGCATCATAAACATAAACATCTAAGGTCATTAGACTTCAGCTTTATTTTAAATTTGGTTCCCCAAAGTGAAATTCCATTTTATTGCTACAGCATGCTGACTTAACACTTCATTGAACAAATTTTCCCTGGTCAGACATCATTAGTTCAGATTCAACAATGAAGATGTGATACTAGGATTTTGCCCCATTTTGTATGGTTTCTTTATTGAGTTGTGTTTGCCTTTTTATTGCCTGGTTTTGAAAGGGGTTTTTGGGGTGCTCTGTCTGCAGGCCCCCTTGGGTTGTATCATGTTCAGTAATTTTGAGTTACACCTTCCTTGGCTTTGCTCACCAGTCCAAATGACAATAAAATATTTCCTAACATGCTGAAACATAATGTATACTGCTTCCATTACTACGATTGTAACCACTTGTCAGCATGCTGAAGAACTTTTGTTCTCTTTTAAAATGTTTTAATTGCCTAGCCCTTCCTTTTTAAAGATTTTTTTTTCTAAATCCAGTGCACCCAATATACATTCATTTAATAATGTTATATTATTTTCCATATACAGAATTATATGTAGAAGCCTTGTACAATACGATTAAAACAACTGCATCTACATGCCTTTAAATATTTTAAAGTGGGACAAGCACCGCTAAACCCTCACACGCCAACCAGCATTCAGTGAAGGAAGTTCTGGGTGAAGGGAATAAAAAAACATAGCAAAGTAAACTTGACAAGTGGTACGCCCTGAACGCTAGAGAAAATAGCATTTCAAATAGGGGTGCCACCCCAGAGAAGACGTGCTTTATGGAGCTACTAAATAACTAGCAATTGATAGTACAATGAGAAGCCTTCCGTGAAGATGTTTGTAATGGCACAGGCCTATAATGAGAAAGGCATTCCCCCCAGTTAACTTGGTCACAAGTTCCTCAGGCCTTTATGGGCCAATAGCAAAATGTTAAATTGAGTCCATGTCCAACAGGCAGCTGGTACAGTTGGTTCAATATATGTACATCCAGAATTCCAATTCAGCATCTAGGTAGCTGCAGTTTCTGGGCAAAGTGTGTAAAGTAAATTATAGTGGTCTCAGTGTCAGGTTTCGAATATACTGTATAACCACAGAGTTCAGGAGAAGGTGTAGAAACCAACCAAAGCTGCTACCATCCACATCTTGCAGTAGATCATTTAGGCTTCATGCTGCCTTCACTGAATCCAAAAGCTCCTTCACACGGCATACCTGGCTTTTCTTGCCACATTAACTCCATGGTATAAATTATAGGCAGATTTCCCAATTCCTATACTTAGGAGGGGCGTGGTGGCTCAGTGGGTAAGACACCAGGCTTGTCGATCGGAAGATCGCAAGTTTGGAGGTTCGAATCCCTAGCCCTGCGTGTGGAGTGAGCTCCCGCACTCACCCCAGCTCTTGCCAACCTAGCAATTCGAAAGCATGCAAATGCAAGTAGATTAATAGGTACCACTTCGGTGGGTAGGTAACAGTGTTCCGTGTGCGTCATGCTGGCCACATGACCGCGGAAGCGTCTTCGGACAACGCTGGCTCTTCGGCTAACAAACGGAGATGAGCACCGGCCCCTAGAGTCGGACACGACTGCATAAATGTGCGGGGGGTACCTTTACCTTTACTTATACTTAGGAGCACTTACTTGTAGAATCCATCTTTTCACAGTGCAACCTCAGTTACCCGTATTGTTGGTTCATCCAGTACACTTAAATCCAGGTTAGATCTTCCTGGGTGAGCTTAACTATTATTGGATAAAACCAAATCTTCTACTATGGATTGGCAGCTGCTCAAACGTGAAACAGAGAAGGATATAAACAGTGAGGCCATTGCAGTTTGTTCATAAGAATTTGTTAAAAGGAGGCATTAAGAAAGAACTAGCCAAACGTATTGACAAAATCAAATAATTTAGGAAAGCTAAACCCAAAAAGAATAGGAAATAAATCAGAAAATTGTTTCTAAACTGGGTACATGTGCTTTAAAAGAGCAAATGCTACTCAGTATAAGCAAGTATAACATGATGCAAATTATTCCTAAGTGCAATATGTGTTAATTGAGTTTTGTCAGGCTATAACTGACTAGGAAAGAGTTCTTCAAACTAGCAACATATTGTAAAACTCCATGTTGGGGATTATTAAGAAAGATAACAAAAAGCTGATGCAAAAACATTGTGTAGCCACACTTGGAATATTATGTATTACTAAGATTCAAACAGATTTGTAAATCCTAAAAAATGGAGAAGGGGGCGGCCAAAATGATCAAGGAGCTGGAGTAATTTCTCTGTTAGTAAAACTTACATTTGGTAAAGATAAAGGTAAAGGTTCCCCCCGCACATTTGTGCAGTCGTGTCCGACTCTAGGGGCCAGTGCTCATCTCCGTTTGTTAGCCGAAGAGCCAGCGTTGTCCGAAGACGTTTCCACAGTCATGTGGCCGGCATGACGCACGTGGAACGCTGTTACCTACCCACCGAAGTGGAACCTATTCATCTACTTGCATTTGCATGCTTTCGAATTGCTAGGTTGGCAAGAGCTGGGGCTAGTGCGGGAGCTCACTCCGTCACGCGGGGCTAGGGATTCGAACCTCCGAACTTGCGATCTTCCGATCGACAAGCCTGGCGTCTTACCCGCTGAGCCACCACGCCCCTATTACATTTGGTACTTCAAGCAAAAAGAAAAGCAAAGTGTATAAAATTATGTATGGTGTCAAGAAAGTGTATGGAATTGTTTGTTCTCTTTTTGGTGGTAAGAAGAATCCATATTTTGAAATGTATAGATGTGTGCAAGAAAGGTCTTTTAGGCGAAACTTCCCAAAATTGGATAGAATGAAGATATTCTATGATGCTAAGATCTGAGATCATTCAGTACCATTGAATGGAAGGAGATCTAGGATAGCACATAATTATTGCAGCTTGAACTCTCTGCTGTCCACACTTTCTATTCTTAGGAGATGTTCACATGTCACCACTGTGGGAAGCAACTGCGATCTCTGGCAGGAATGAAGTATCACATCATGGCAGATCACAACAGCCTGGTATGGTGGAAAGTGTATATCTATAAAAGGTTTTGGCTAGGAAGGACCTTAGGGCTTCCAGGAGAGCCAACTTGAACATTTACTTATCTATTTATCATATTTCTTTACCGCCCATCTCGTATTGCAACGACTCTGGGCGGTTTATGCTATCTAGCACCTGGAAATTGGGTGTAATCTCTCTGCAACAACTTGTTGCATTGCTAAAATGATAACTCAGTGTTTTGTTCAGAAATCCCTGACAAGTCACATGCCTCAGCAGCACTGAAAAACAAGAAATTGCTTGTGTAGTGCAATTGGGAGAATGGGCTGCTCTTGACTGACATGCAGGATTTTAATCTTTCATTGCCTATCCTGTTTTTTCTTTGTAAGGGATAACTTCCTTTGGTTTGCTGTGAAGAATAGCCTTGCATTAATCTTTCCCTTCTCTGCTTTCATGCAGCCAATTAGGAAGGAAGCCGGCCAGTTGGATAAGCAGAGTGAGCGAGACTGCTTGCGGAGAGTCCTGAAGCGCATGGGGAAGCTCAAGTGCACAAGGGAGGTGAGCTCCACTACTAAGGGTGAGGGACAACTTTACAGCCTTGAATGGACCTTCCCAAGCCCCAAAAAGAGTATCTTTGCCTGTTCTTGGGAAGTGGTGGGCCAGTGGATTAGGCTTGTCTTCTGGGTTTCTGACCATCGGTAGGGAAAAATTAGCACAACTGTTTTTTTCCTTTCTCTGGAGTCAAGAACTGACCGCTGTTTTTGTTTTGTTTTTTGCCTGCTTCTACAGGGTTGTACAGGCAGTTTCACC